>JAPFBL010000501.1:3690000-4312500 GCA_026182355.1 Hermatobates lingyangjiaoensis
TCAACACAAGTGTCTCCATTCTGCTTGCTCTCGCTCAAGATTCCACCTCTCCTGTTGTTCAGGTATTCCCCTCATTCCTCTCACTAGATTACATTATTACAAAAGAAACCGTGATCTTATCTAATTGAAAGTAAGTTACAATACACAAATATTGTATATTTACATGTTATTATCAATGATCAAACCAGAATATGAAATGGGAAAAAAAGACTAAGATCTTTCAACCGTACAAGCGGTCTTCACAAAATTGTTGGGTTTTTGAGTCTGACGAAGACCGCTTGTACGGTTGAAAGATCTTAGTCTTTTTTTCCCATTTCATATTGTGGTTTGATCATTGATTGTTATTTCACGTGTTTATGTGAAATCTTGTTGCATGTTAGTATATTTATATATTAAATGAAAATTATTTTCTACACACATTAACTTCGTTTTTTATCTGTCAGTCTGTTTGTCTGGATAAACTTTTACTATCAATGTGTAACCCACTTTTCTCCTAGTATCTTTCTCAGATATTGATTCGACGTTTGTTCTTGATAGAATAAAATGTTAACTAATGTCATGATATACTCTTCAGGAAAAATAATTATGTGTATGATGGAAATTAACGTTTTGGACATAACGCTCTATTTATATGGAAATGCCATGTACATCTGAGCAAGGAAATATTGTTTGAAAATCGTTATTTTTTTCTGTTACATCATCAATCATTTTCCAACTGTGTTTGTATTATAATTGTTTGCAAGTTTAAAAACTGAAAGTATTCCATAATAATGAGCTTTACTTGGTATAAAATCGAACTGTTGGTTAAGATAAATTGTTTTGCAGGTTTGGTCTCTACATGCTCTGTCGTTAATAGCTGCCTCCGGAGGACCTATGTTCCGAGGATATGTAGAACCGACACTCTCTCTTTGTCTTAAGCTCCTCCTCAACGTGCCCCAGTCTCACGTGGACGTCCATCAGTGTATCGGCAAGGTCCTTACAGCACTTATCACCACTGTTGGTCCCGAATTGCAAGGTCTAAACCCATTTTATTATATTAACATGGAAACATTTTTTTTTATAACATGGAAACAAATTTATCAAATATTACAGTAATGTTGGCATAAAATTGTAAAGGCACTAATATATCGCCGTATGAGATGATATAGGGTGGTATTGCCTTTACCTTAATTTTTGACACATCTTATCTTATCTTTGCCATTACATTATATCATTAAATTTATAATTTTGGTATAACAGTTATCCTCATTATTACTATTATTGTAAAAAGAATATTGTAAAACTTGAATGGATTATGGCCTCCACATCTGATTTAGTTTAAATCTGCCTTGCTGTGATAAATAGTCATAATGGTTATAAGACTGCAACTTTTATGTTATGAAACTAATATAATTTTTTATATTTATAAATAAAATAAAGATTTTGGATACATTCCTTAAATATCATTTAAGGTTATTCTTTGTTTCATCATTGGGAAAAGAATTTAAAAATTTCTTTTTTTTTTCCCAAAACTTTTAGGTTAAATAGCTTCATGAAACAACTAATCTTTTCTTTGTTTTTTTTGTCCTTTGAGTATAATTGAGAAAAATAAAGTAAATTTATTTAAGAAAATGTTTGTAAATTAAACTGAATAAGACATTAGACTAAACTTCCTAATTTTTTCAACAAAAGGGTTAAATAGATTATTTGTTAAAACAATTTGTTTATTAATTTTTAAATAAGAAATTTTGTTTTAAAATTTAGGTGTGGAATTTGGTTTATTGTTTGGTTTATTTATAGGAAACACAAGTACGGTGTTCATGACTCGATCCTCCTTCTTGTGTGCCTGCGCTATCATGCAAGACCACCTGGATCCTCTGGTGCAGGCAGAGGCTACCGCCTGTCTCCAGCAGCTTCATCTGTTTGCTCCTCGTCACGTCAACCTTTCATCTTTGGTGCCCACTCTTTGTGTAAGTCAACATTAAAAAAATACAACTCTTCAATGAAATCACTCTGTTCATTTCGATGTTTGTTTCAGCGCACGTTGTCAAGTAACCATCTCCTGTTGAGGAAGGCAGCGGTGGCCTGTTTACGTCAACTAACTCAGAGAGAGGCGAAGGAAGTCTGCGAACACGCATTGACACTGGCGAGTGAGAGCAGAGACAGAGAAAACAACACAGTGGAAGGTGAGTTCACCTTTACTATCAGATTATTAAAATAGTTGCTGCTGTTGTTTCACTTGTATTACACGTACATCTGCTACTATAATCTATTAAAAAGTTGTTTGAATCAATTATGTAAATATTTTGAAATTGTTGTTATTTTATGTTCTAAATTATTAAAAATTTGTTATTTAATATTTAGTATTAAATTTGATCTTTAATAGATTACCCAAATCTTACAGCTTATTTATTAATACCTCTTATGTAGTAGATTATTAATAGTTTACTATCTAAGATTCAGTTAAATATATTACGAAAAATTTAAATATCTTGGACCTTCTGAATCAGTTTCTAAATATAGAAATATTTAAGGAAGACAAAATTCTGAGGTGATCTTATTCGAAAATGTCATAAGGGAGTTTTGTTTCAAAAATGAATAAATGTTTTTTTATTAACATTTTATTAAGAAAATGAATAAATATCTGAAGAAACTTCAGAATATTTATTTTATTTTCTATATAAAAATGAAAAACGTACGCTTTTGTACATACACGACTTTTAAATATGTTAGATCTGTTTTGAACTTCTATGAAATACATATACACGAGTATGTTTTGTTTTAATCATTAGATGAATGAATGAATATTGCTTCAAAAAATCTTTTTTTACTCGGGAAGAGCCTTATAATATTTTGTCAGTGTTAAATGCATAAATGAATTCGTGAAATTTAAAAGTAATCTCCTTTAGGATTTAATTATATGGTTAGATATATACAAATATGTTAATAAAAGTTTAATATTTAGTGTTTATATTATCTTTAATAAATTTTCTGGATATTAAAACGTATCTGTTAATATTTTTATGTTGTATCTAAGATTCAGTAACATATATTTTAAAAAAAATTAAAAACCATGGACCTTCTGAATCAGTTACTAAAAAAATTTTGTAAACCAAACTAGAAGTAGAAAGGTGTAAAGGAGCAAAATTCTGAGGTCTTTATTCGAACTTTATAACAATAATAATTGGTTATATCCTTATTATTAAGAAATTTGTTGTAGGGCTAGTGATCACTGAGACGGGTCTCCCTGGAGTGCTGTTTGCCATCTTGGATACCGAGACAGACAAGAGTCTGGTGTCACACATCCACGACACCCTGACCAGCATGCTTCAGATGCTAGCAGCTGACAACCTGTCTCAGTGGCTCTCTCTCTGCCGTGCTGTTCTCACCGTCGCTACTGGTAACCGCCTCTAACTATCTTCAAACACATTTTGGAAAACCAATTTAGCTAGACATTGATAAATACATGAATAAATAAATGTCTTGCCGGTGGGAGTGACTTCATGGAAGAGCTTCACTGAGTAATGGTTTTTGTTAGAGCCGGAAAGAATAGGGTCCAAAGAGGAAAAACAATTTGGTCAAAAATAGCCAATCATATTCGAGACCCGGACCACTCATGCAGAATAAATAAATATATATTTATAATTTTGAAGATAGGTGTAAAATGATACGATAAACATTGTATGACATGACAAAATTTAGGTTGTTTCCAAAGAAGTTTAGATTGTCCACGAGAAAGTTCTTAATTGCATACTATAGTCAAAAACAATCTTCACATGTCCTAAGTAATAGACAATGTTTGCTTATTGATATTTCATATCCAAAATGAATCACTCCATGATTATTAAACTCTTTAGATTCAATCGATGATCGAGGAGGAGGAGGAGCTCTCTCTGACGATGAAGGTGACGACGTAACAGAGTTTCATGCAGGAGGAAGCGAATGGACCGAAGAACTAAGACAACCCAGATGGCCTACGAGAGTATTTGCTGCAGAGTCTCTTAGACGAATCATCTCAACTTGCAAGCTTTCTCACAGGCCGCAACACTTTGACCTCGCTCTTGCCAAGGAAATGAATCACTCACCCTCAGGTCTGAATTATTTATGAATTATTTCTATACTGCACGAGTATCCTAATAGTAACTAATAAAAACCTTGGGCATCTTCAGGCTTTTAAAGTTTTTTTTTTTGTTTTCCAATGTTCACACTAATTGGCTTTTCTTTCATTGCTGTTCTAAGGTCGGAAAGTTTGGCTCATTTATTATTTGGTACCCATTTTAGTACGGGTGATCCACATTACCGGGTTGATTCTACAATGGGAGTCCTATTTTGCCTAACTCAAATGTATTTAGAGTAGAGATTCTTTAATGAATATTTATCATGGTACAGGCTCGGGACCGATGGTTTAATGTCCTCTCCGACATATAACGTGGCCGATTTGTTCGCCTCTAATGTGAAAAAATCGATGATCAGAGTTAGATTCGACGACAGACCTGCCAATCCAGAGTGGTCACGCAAGCCACTGATCTACCTTAGTTTCTAGTACAACAAGGTTAAATTACTGTTAGAGGAATACATATGCTGTACGTATGTCTCTACCCCTTACAGTTTTCTGATTCCTTCATTGATGGAATAGATTTGGATTGATTGATTCATTCACGATGTAGTAGTTAAATCAGTCAGTTTAATAACAATATTCTAATAGTAAATAAAACTTGTAAGCAACCGATAGAATTGTTCTTTTTCATATAGAAATATATTTATTCCTTGACCATTCCTTTGAATTTGAGAAGAATGACTAAACAATAACAATAGTGAAATGTTTTCTTAATTAAGAAAATAAGTATATAACTTATTATTATCAGACAAAAAAGTTACCCAATAATCTGGGAAAATAATCATTTTTTTCTTTATTTATTTTTGTTGGTATATTAACAAGTGCAACTATTTACCTCTCTTTAATTCAGCTTTACAATAACTGACAACTCAAACCAAAGTCAAAGTGGTTTAATTAAACCAATGTTTAGTGGATTTAAAACCACTGTTATGCTACATAATCGTGGTACATACCACCTAAGCAACCGAACTTAATAGTCCTGTAGCCTGTTAAGTAACCTAGAATTTTTCAAAAACATATATCAAATTATTTGCACATAATTGCAAAGGATAATAAACTTGATAATAAATTCATTTTTAATGATAAACTCATTATCAAGTCTTTATAATAACCCTTTTTGTTGTGCTGGCTTTGTTCATAGATAATCTGAAAGAACTATTATAAAGGTACTGTGGCCAATCAGATGCCTGTGCATTGAAAACAGTACTCTTGAAATACAGAATAAACTGTTTCATTATTTCAGTCTTTGAAAATAAAAGAATTAATTAAGCTGTATAGATATCATGAGTAAGTTCTCCCTTAACACATTATATGTTATGTTTTACCTTATATTTTTTAGACATTTTTATTTCTTGTAAAGTTTTAGTCAAGAGAAAAACTAAATGCATGTTAAAAGTTTAAAAAGAGGTGTAATAATTTTAAAATGACTCTGAATGACTGAGGTAATGGAAAATGTTTGTTGACGTAAGTTACCTTTTTAACTAAAAGCTTTTCGTTAAGAAATAATATAATCGTTAATTAATTGTAACTTATATTAATTGTATTAATCAGTATTCTTTGATACGTATTTATGAATTATTAAAAAAGGTGCTAATTATATTATTAAAGAACTTTTTTTTTAGGATTTCCTTTGTTTATGAAGCAGTCATTAATAGAATCCGAGATAAGTGGAAACTCTAATATTGATATGTTAAATTAATTTTATGAGAGCCTCAAAAAATATTTAATTTTACTCTCAACATGGAGTTATATGATCGTTAGGATTAGTTGGATTGGATACTCTCACTACCTTATAATGACTTCTACAATATTATTGAATCACCTGGAGAATTTAATTTCTGAAGATAATTTCAATACATGTTAAAATATTTACAAAAAAAAACTTCTTTTTAACAGACCTTTTTGTTTTCGAATATTCATTCAACTGATTCATTATCATTAAAAACATTTGCTTAATATGTTTGGTAATTTGGTGGACAGTATAAATGTTGTAATATTTTTCAGGTGACTACCTGGTGCTCCATTTGTCAGAACTAGTTCGAATGGCTTTCATGGCTGCTACCAGTGACTGTGACCCGTTGAGGTTGGAAGGTCTCAGCACTCTGAGTGATATAATTGAAAATTTCGCCAAAACTTCTGAGCCCGAGTTCCCCGGTCACTTACTACTCGAACAATATCAGGCCCAGGTATCTTTTCCAAAATCCACTTCTTATTATTATTTCATAATTAATTTAAAAAATCTGGTTGTAATTATATAATTTTAGTTTATTTGAATACCCATGTAAGCAAAAAAAATATTTTTTTCTTTACTAAAGTTGTACAAATACAGTTTTTATAACTGTACTATGAACAAAGTAAACTGAAAAATTTTCAAAAAACTGAAAGTTTTTTTCAAAGACTAAAAAACTTTGTAAGTTATAAGTAGTTTTAATTTGCAGGTTATCTCTAGTAGTTAGCTTTTCAAAGTTGTCGTGTATTGTAATATATTAGACATCTTTCAGAAGTGGCTAATTTTAATCAATCTGCTAATCAAGCACTTAATTTCCTCACCTAAAAAAAATCAGGATAAAAATATCCCCAGCAACAGTTTTTACATTTTTTCTTCAATTAAAATACACCGATAAAATGTTGGTTACAATCGTGAAACTATATAACAATAATAATTTGCAATAACTGTGATCGGCTAAACGAAGCATCTCTCAATATAGTTATGCTTTCTAATCATGCGCAATTTCAAATCTATGTCATGCGGTCTCAAGGAATTGGGTAGTTAGAACTTGTTAATATATAATGCTGGAATAATAGGTTATATGTGTTTAGGTGCGATGTACTTGATAAATAAAGTTTTCATTTAGGTGATAATCAAAATTATTATTATTTTAGTTTTTAGTGGGATAACTATGTGTATCAACTTATACACATGAGAGTAATAAGTTGATTCAACTGTAAGTGTTTGATTGTATCAGTGCTGTTAGTTGATTGCTTCAGTTTTTCAAGATGATAAATTCTTTGATACTCATGCTGGAGTAAATGGAGAAAATAAAGTCTCCACACAAAAAAGAAGCCTTTTTATTCTACGCATTTCGAACACTTCGTGTTCATCGTCAAGTAAACTGTGTAATTCTATACGTCTGCAATACAAATTACAAATTAAAGATTAAAAAAATAAACCGGAATTATGTACAATAAAATGAAAAAAAAGAATGACATACCCAATGGAAGAAGTGGAGGGCCGAACAGTCTAACGACTACTGAAGTAATTAGGCCATGTGAGATCGAGTGGGGAGAGGTGTAGAAGTTTACCTGACGATGAACACGAAGCGTTCGAAATGCATAGAATAAAGATGTTTCTTTTTTGTGTGGAGTCTTTGTTTTATCCATTGACCCCAGTATGAGTAAATACCACACAATTACGAATTGCACAACTAATAAACTCTTTAATATTGTTATTGCTGAAAATTGAATGATATTAAATATTTAATTACAATGGGAGTCAATTCTTGTACTATGGTCACCCATTTGGTAAATGGAAGTGTTTGAAACCTGTTTAGTATGGATTGTTATTGGATGTGGAATGTGTAGGTCGGTGCTGCTCTGAGACCTGCTTTCGGGCCGGACACCGCTGCGCATGTGACTGCAGCCGCTTGCCAGGTCTGCTCCGCGTGGATAGCCTCAGGAGTCGCCAGGAACTTGAGTGACTTGCGACGAGTACATCAGCTACTGGTTTCTTCCTTGGGAAAATTAGACCGTAACTCATCTACTCCTCTTTTGTATAATGAAAGCTTGTTGACTTTAGAACGACTGGCTATCCTTACAGCGTGGGCACAAGTAAGTTTCACTTTTCATATTCCATAAAATTGAATTTGTTTATCTATTAATTTATTATTCTCTATAAAATTGGAAAAACTATCCAAATTAGTCATAGGAAAATACAAGTTCAAAATCGAAGGAGAGTACCGCACAGGGTAATGAAACACACTTGTTAACTCAAATTCTCTAAAAATCCGTCTTCAGGAGAAAGGAGAGAGAGAGAGAGAGACCAAGCACGCAGTAAACAGCAGTAAACCGCGCTTACCTGCCGTTGCGTTTACAGCGTGTTTGATCTCTCTCTCTCTTTTCTTTTGAAGACTTATTTTCCAAAAATTTAAGTTAGTAAGTGTTTTTCTTTACTCTGTGTGGTACTATTCTAAGATTTTGAATTTAATTTATTGTCTGTTATGAAAATACAGAAGAGAACCTAGAGTAATAAACACATGAAATCATCAACAAAGTTACTTATATATTTCGATATCTGTCGTCATCAGGAGAAAAATACTTTACTGAATAACACACAACTACTCAAGTAATTTTCGTTAATCAGCTGTGTGTTACTCCGACTTTTTATGGTTACAACAGATGTACTATATAAATCTCTCATTTTTCCAATTTTAGAATATGTCTCACCTGTTTGGAATACACTATCAATATCAAAATTTAATTCAATCTGTCCATTCCAAATTCCTTAAGAAGCTTTCACATAAGTCGAGTTATCCTACAGATTCATCTTACTGTTTTCACTTTGTGCCTGATTTAATATTCCTGATTTCATTTTCTGTATAACCTATTATGACATTCTATTCATAAATAAATTATTAAATAATTTAATTGATTGCACTTATCTCATTTCCCAACTAGATTTTCACATTCAATCATATCCTTTGAAAAAGCCCAAGTTATTCTATGCTTGATAGCATAAAAATAATTATTATTTGTTTCATCCCCCACTATTAAGGTTCTAATAATGATGTAATAATAATAATATAACTGTTATAATATAACTATTATTATTTGTTATTATAAAATAATTAATAATAAGTTATGACAATAATGGTATAACACTCCATACTAAATTCTATTGAAATAAAAATAACATATTCTATAAAATTATTGCAATTTGTAAAACCAAGTCGTATTTTGTGAAATGTCGGGAAGAATAATGTTCTTTTTTTAAAGACCATTATTATTGTTTTAATGAATTTTAAAGACATTAAGTTATAAATTCTGTAAATCACGGTGATGTTTAAATATTTCATTTTTCTTTTAAATTTATATTTTAAAATTTTTTTTTACTTTAAAGTGAAAACAATAGACAGGTTATTCTAGGGAAAATTAATTCTGGCCGATTGATATAATACCGGTGTGATTGAAAGGTTGCAGAATTTGATTGGGTGGCCAGTTTGCACAATTTTGCTTTATTGATATACAGGTGTATATTGTTGCTGTGAGTGGGAATACAAACAGTGCGCTGAAAGAAAATAACAATGGTGATGAGGATGACGAGTTCGGTGATTTCGAGGGTCACGCCACTGGAGGAGATAACCTGCTTAGCCTGGTAGAAGAGGAATTGGACAATCTGTCTCAGAACTGGCTAGCTGCCCTGAAGGACCATGCGCTCTTATCATTACCCCCAGGTAACTCTTTAAACCTTGACAAACTCCACAATATTTCCCTTCTGTTGTATTATATTTGCATATTAGTTGTTTCAATATTTGATCTAGTTATCCAGTCATTTATTTATTTTGGGGAATTTCAAAAATTACGTCTCCACACAACAAAAGAGATTAATATCAATACTAACAATGCGATTCAAAAACTTAGTATTCTCCTTCAGGTGTACATCTAAAGAAATGCATATCTGTTAGCTTTAAGAACATCAGAGTGAATTATTTTAAATTGAATACAATATATGAATGTTGAATTGCACTATTAAGATTTTTAACAAGGGAATTGTATGGAAACCGACTTAATTAATTCCAATTACCTTGTTAAATACCTCAATAGTGTAATTCAACATTCATATATTGTATTCAATTTCAAATAAGTGACTCTGATGTTCTTAAAGCTCACAAAGATATATATATTTTTTAGATGTAAATTTGAAGAAGAACAGTAAGTGTTCAAAACGTTTGTTAGTTTTGATATTAAATTCTTCTTTTGTGTGGAGACGTAATTTTTGAAATTCCCAAAATCAGTAAATACCACCCTATAACACATTGCACAAATAATGAATTTATTTACTTGTTCCTTCCGATTGAATTGTCATTACCTATAATAAATATTATATACGCTATGTTGGGTATACATACGTCCTTAATGAAAAATACATTTGATATTTATTTGTATATAACTCGACTATGAGTATAAAAAAACAATGAATGCTTTTGAGCATATCAATCAAAAAAATAATCATTTATATTATGTCGACCAAGTTTGGGTAATCAGTGATTATAGAGAAAATAATCTACATTTTTACAAAATTACCAGTGAATATTAATTCATAAATGTGTTCCAAGATTTTTGACATGTCCTTCTTAATTATTCTTTTTCATGTTTTATTTTAAGGAAAACTTGTAATTTAGTATAAAACATGTAAAAACCAGCTTTTTTTTGGACTATTCCTTTTTTCTGTTTTTATTTGAGCCCAAAACTTTTTTTATACAGATCCCACAAGCATGAAGTTCAAAATTTTAATGTGAACAATTAGTTTGCAATTATTAAAAAAAAAGCATATATTTAAATCTGAAACAATGACTGAAACACGGAAAGTCAAAGACAAAGACGGAAATTTGTCAAAAGACTCTGCAACCGATGTAAACCGTAATAGTTAAATCAGAAATAGTTGTAACAAATTAGTTTTGACATTAAAATATTGATCTTCGATTGCTTTACCTTCAGTTAAGTGGGATATATCATGCTTCGATTCTTTCATTTAAAATTTTGAATGTGAGTTGGAACTAGGTACATTTAATTGTGGGCACCATACTAATCACTTGTGACTCATTTGTTTCGCATTCTCAACCTGATTTTGTTGTAAGTTTAGTATCAGGTTTGTTTTAATAATATATATATATATTTTTAAATATATAATACTCATTCATGTTTGACCTTGATTAGAAGATTGTATTATCATTTTGTTTTATTCTTATCGGTTTTTGTGTGATGTTTTTTTTTTGAAACTGTTACAAAAATCGGTGAATTTCAAAATTTACAGACTTTACGCCTCACTGATCTTAAAATTCAGTGCCATTATAATTCATTCTTGGACACTATATTGACAATTTAAGTCTTGAGAGTTTGGCGATACAAAACACCAAACAAGAGTTTGGTGAAGTGTGAACTTCACATGAACTGAAAGACCCAACTGGTCTCTGGACTATTTGCCTGACCTTTGCTCTCCCCATCTTAGTAATACTTCTTGCGTCAAACTTATTTGACACAACATTGGAAAAAAAACTACTTACTACTCATATATTCAAAAAATGTACCACTGTTGTCGAGAAGATAAAAAGGAAATAATACATTACCTTAATGTTGAACTGTACCTTCTATTTTCCAGTACGTGTAAAGAAAACAAATACATTAATAGAGAAACTTGAATAGAGAGGATTGAATTTTTTTGTAAAATAGTTTTAAGTAGTCATTTTTTATTAAATGTCACTTTTTTGTACGGATTGAAAGAAATGTTTGAACAGTATTAGTATGTTTAATTTTGATAGTACGTTCACTGGCTGTGTACTTAAAGCGAATTCTACATGTAAGCTTTTGATTGCAGAGTTTGCCAGTCAGTTACCTCACGATGGTGGAGCCTTCTACACAACGGATACCATGGATAGCTGTAGACCTCATTATGCCAAGGCTTGGCCTCCGATACTCCATGCTACTGCTCTCTGGCTCAAACAGTCTGCTACGGACCCTGATGCTGACAAGTTTCATCTTCTCTTCGGTAATGCTCTGCAAAAATGATATTAGGTTAGATGGCAGTGGCAGTTCCACAAGAGAATACACGTTGGTAAAATAATTGACCCTTTTTTAGTATCACACAAAGAAGATTGATTCTATGTTGGGAGTCCTAAATTTTACCTAAATGAAGTTTGTTTAGCGATTACCTATTATCGTACAGGTTCGGGACCGACTTCGGCTTAACGTCCTGTCCGAGGGACTACGTGCTCAGACTTTTTTACCTCCCGTGTGAATAATCGAGGGCCAGTTGGGCATTGAAACCCGGATCTACCATTCCAGCGGCGAGTACATTGCCACTGGGCTAACCTAGTCGCCCCGAAAATGGTGTAGTACAAAATTCTCACGACTGAGTAACAAAAAAGCAAAAGTTTGTTAAATAGGCTTTTCCCAAATCGCTTCTAAGAATACGTTGGACTCCTTTTTGTACTGATGACATTTTTTTAGGACGTTGTTTGAGAAGACAAAAGACTGAAACGAAGTAGTATAAGCAAATAATAAACGAAGTAGCAGTGTGAATATTTGTAGAGAAAAGTCTCCCTTATCTTTTTCTTAGTTGTTATTTATTTATTTTTTTTAATGAAATTGTCAATAACTGAATTGAAAAATAATAATTATTATTATTATTATTTAAAAAATAAAGGTAAAAAAAATTATGAATGAAAAAAATGTAACGAATAAAATTTGGAATGCCGTGGAAAACAAACCCAAATATTATAAATATTTATCAATATTATACAATAATAAAATATTCATATTAACAATATTGAATATTATAAAAAAAACGACCAAACATGAATAATCAGGCAACAGGCTTCTCCAAACAGTTAAAAGAATACCATAGCCAGTAAACAATGTTGTAGAACTTGGAGAAACTAGGGACATTAGAGTGAACTGACTACACTGAACGCGTGAAACCTCACGCAACCTTCCAGTTTATGAAGTGTATTCAATAGTTTTATCATGTTTATAGTTAATTTGAACTTTTATCATTTTAATTTAGTAAATAGGTTTATATTTGATAATACTGTGTTGATAATTATCTGAGGATGGTCTAAGAGAACCAAAACGATGGTTTCTTTTGTTTTGTATCCTTTATAGAATAAATGGAGTTAATGAATAAATATTTTGGTGAGTTATTAGACTTGGTACGTGGCAAATACAAGACAGTAATAAAAAAAGTTTGAAAAGCTATTAGACAAATAGTAAGAAGAGAAAGAGAGGAACGATTTAATTGGGTATGTATTAACGACACAGACATAACTTACTTCTGTATTTCGATAATCGTCCTCAGAAGGTGACTCACTGGTGAACCCTTTGCCTCCTAATGATGATGACTTTTGAAATATAGAAGTGAGTTATGTCTGTCTCTTTCTATTGCTTTCCTACAGTTTTTATCTAATGACCTATGAACCATTTCATTTAGATATATATATATATATATATATATGATTCGTTAAAATTGTGACCAATAGGAGAGTAGAGTTTGTAGGTCCCATGCGGTCCCAGTTACTCGCTGCCTATCGAATACTGGTACGTTATTCCGCCAATGGTTATAGAGGTTGCACAGTCCTTCTGTGAAATAAGATTATTGGCAGAAAACATGAGCCTCACATTGCAGTGAACTCCTGTTCCCTTTCTGTTTCTAATTTTTGTGGAAACCAATAACTCGAAGGTGTCTCTATCTGAAGAAGTTTGAGTCGAGTGTCAACATCTTTTAATCAAGAGGGACTGTGCAACCTCTACCCCCATTGACATGAAGAAAAAGGCTGCTTTTCATAGAAGACAAATGAGAGTATCAATTAAAATAAATTCAATTTCCGTAGCAGATAATAGACAAAACCAACACCCAACCACCACAAAAATCAGAAATAGAAATAGAACCGGAGTTCACTGCAATGTGAGGCTCATGTTTTCTGCCAATAATCTTATTTTACAGAGAGACTGTGCAACCTCTATAACCATTGGCGGAATAACGAAGTCTTCGCTAGGCAGCGGGTAACTGGGACCGTACGCATGGACCTACACACTCTCCTCTCCTATTGGTCACAATTTTAACGAATCATATTTCTTTCCCCGGTCAACTCATAGAAAACAATATATATATATATATATTTATCAATGATCAAACCACAATAAGAAATGGGAAAACAAGACTAAGATCTTTCGACCGTAACAAGCGGTCTTCGTCAGAGTCAAAACAGTTGGGTTTTTGATTCTGACGAAGACCGCTTGTTACGGTTGAAAGATCTTAGTCTTGTTTTCCCATTTCTTATTGTAGTTTGACCATTGATTGTTATTTCACGTGTTTATGTGAAATCGTTTTATATATATACGTATCAACTTCTAAACCAGAGCAAGGAAATCTGTAATGTGACATCAGATGTTTGAGATGAGTGAGACTCTCACGAAAACCACTTATTTTGGTTGAAGATTTTAGTCATATTTCTGATTTTCTTCCTGTGGTTTAGTTCTTGATTTGACATGTTAATAAGAAATTTTGTTTTATATAAGTACCATATATAAAGCTCATAATAATATGTTGAAAAAAGTGTATATCCCTTGAGGAACCCTAACAGTTAACTTATGTTTTTTTTTAATGTACAAGGAAATATGACCTGTATCAGTCCTTAGTTTCAGTTTGTTTTTTCATATATGGCTTACATTGTTGTTTGTCAAACAACATAATTATATTGTTTGATAAACATGATTATTTATAATTCTTATTATTGATTGATAATCATGCTATTCCCACTAGAGTTTTACGTAGTTGCCATTGACGTTGCATGTCATTCATGCTAGTATGTTTTACAGGTATTTGCATGGAAGCTTTGTGCAGCCCCCGCACGCCTGAGCCCATTGAGAGTATTATTATCTGTTTGAAAGCTCTCTGTGTTTTGCTAAGTGCCGACTTCGCTTGCCAAGCCCTCTTCGCTGACAGGTCTCTCAGTATTGAACTCTGCAATGTGCTTCACAGGTATGCCTTCCATTCTTTGTAAGCTATGTGACATCCACATATTCTTAATATAGACTGATTGAACTGCATATTATATTTCAGACTTCTATGTTTTTCTAATATTTGTTTCTTCAAGTCTTAAGTTAATCTTGACACCTAACTATATATTATATCATTAGTTGTGTAATACGTAATTGTGTGGTGTTTACTCTTTGAGCCTTCTAAGTCCATGTTTAGCTCCTCAAAACGCACAGTACACCTGTCCTAAACTGCACAAGATAATGAACTTAGGATATTATAATCTTCTAAATAATTTAATATTTTACTAATTTCATCTTTTTTTTAATATTTGGTTATATATTATTTTTTATTTTTTTTATCTATTAATAATCAATCATATTCTTTTATTTTAATCTTATCTTCAATTTATATTTTTTACTTCTTTATATTTTTCATATACACTTTTTACATATTTTCAATATAGAGCAAAAAAAGAACATAGATACGTTAAAAGCACACATACTTGGAAGGAAATCAAGCACATTGTGCAGAGACTGTTAGAGACCAGCAATAATGCCGCGTGCGGACCATGTCACAGAGAATAAGGTAGACAAGAATCAATTTGAAATTAAATTTAGGATAGGAAATGAGAAAAATAATAAATCAAAGAAAAAAAGAGAGATGAACAAAGGAAGTGACACATAAATAAAAAGTAAATGACCAAGCTTAAATAAAATTTAAAAAATAAAATTATAATATAATAAATCTTCGATAAAATAGTTAAATAATTAAAAAAATAAATAAATGTAAATACAAACAACTAATTAAGGCTTCTTCGGAGGCTCGTGAAGTAATATCTAGACAATGAGAGAATGTAGAGATGTTATTCTAGGAGCCTCCAAAGAAGCACATATTTGGCTGCTCAGTGCGGATAGTGGTCTTAATCTATAGAGGTAATTAATTCTTTAATTAGTCCATTGTCTTTGCATTTATTTTTTGATTATTTTATACATTTATTTTAAAATTCATTTTATTTTTATGTTTTATTAAAGCTTAGTCTTTTTACTTGTTATTTATGTGTCACAACCTTCATACCTCTCTTTTTTTGTTATTATTTTTTTATTCCCTATTCTATATCTTAATTTTAATATATTCTTCTCTATCTTATTCTTTTGTTCAGGGGTGAATCTGGCAACAGTGTTGTTCTCTGCACTAGTAAATTAAATTACATTGGTATTACTTCATTGTTAGTGCTTTTGACACAATGACAAGGCAAATCCCTGGGTATTAGCCTATACTTTTACACAACTTTGGGTTAGGAACCACCAAATTTAAGCCACCACGAAGTCAGTATCTAGTCAGTATAACGGGCTCTAGCAACCGATGCCGCGACATGTGGTATAGAGTTATATTTGATATACATCCCGGTGAATTCCCAACTCTTCCAATATATTCTTCAGCCATTAAACAGCTCGCCCTTTGCCTTTGGCCGGGAACATTCGTTTGGATGAAGGATCACTCCCTTTGCTCTGTGGTTTGGTGAGGAGATAGTCACTTAGCATCATCCCTTGTCTCCTTTGTAAACGACCTTACCGAATTCTGTTATTTCAGGATAATAGTGACTAGAGACAGTGAAGAAGCCCACGACTTGGCACTGGAGCTGCTCAAGCAAGTTATAAAGGCTGCTATTGAGGACTTTGAAGCCAAAAAGAAGGAGAAAATCAAAGGTATTCTTTGTCATTATCTTTAATTCTTATTTTTAAATTTTAATTTACAATTTGGTGAATAGAAATTAAGGTTGTGTTTTTCGATTCGTCTTAGGATTTCAATCTTGAATTTCATAAGAATGGCTTTATTAATTATGATTTTAATTCTAAGAGCTGAAGTTACTGTTCTAGAACTGAGTGAGAATGAGAACACTAGTGCAGAGAGCTTGCATGGGCAGGCTGACGAGGAGATCGGAGAGGGAGGCTCGGCGGGAATGATGGCCGGTGGAGAGTCGCTCGTCTTCGCCGCCTTGGAGGTGTGTTTGCGGCTCATCGTCGGTCACCTGCCCTCTCTGAGTCCCGCAGTCCTGCCCCCCACGCGGCCTCGACCACCCTCGCCACGACTCCTTGCTGCTGTTCTTCGCCTTATGCCCCTCCTCACACAGCTCTGCTCACCCCAAGGTAATCATTGCTTCTTACAGTCATTTAAAAATCAAAGTAATATTGTCTAATGTATGTTTTCATATTGCCCTCTAATGCTCTAACCACGATCTAAACGATTTAGTAATTTCTCGTTTCTTTTCATTCATATTTCTTGTAAAATTTGAATTCATCTAAAATCTTAAAGCAACTATTCTATAGGTTAGGTTGCAGTAGCAGTCAAGGGAACATACATAGGCCGAACATTGGCCCTTTGTGATACCACATAAACAAGATTAATTCTATGTTGGGAGTCCTAAATTTTGCCTAATTCAAGTGTATTTAGAGTAGGGATCTTTAACGAGTAACTGACATTGTACAGGCTCAGGACTGAGGGTTTGACGTCCTCTATGAGGGACTACGTGCTCAGATTTATTTACCTCCCTCGTGAATAAATCCAAGACCAGAGTGGGTATTGAACCCCGGACCTTACAGCTCAGAGGCGAGCACATGCCACTGAGCTAACCTGGCATAACTCTTCAATAAACGCTATGATTTATTTCATCATTAAATGAAATTTTATGTTTATATTTCATTTAAATATATATTTTTTTCCATTAGTTTTTATGGGAAAGAGAATTTTAAGGAAACTTACATTATCAAATATTTTTGGAAGGAAATAAGGAGGAATTTCTTTTAATTATATTTATATTAATTATATGTCTGTTTGTGTTAAATGTGTATGAGTCCTGAATAACTCCACTCTACTCCTTCGTTTGACATAATCCTAATGTTTAGTTGAAACTGTTTTCACAACAAATCTGAGGTTGGGATATTGTTGGTTTCTCTTAGGAGCAGTGGCTATCCTTCCCACCGTACTCTACCTGACCACAGGAGTGCTGCGTGAATGTCCACAAGACGACAAAAGTCTGGTAGTAGCTGGTGCCTTACACGCACTCCGTTCCCTCTGCGAGGACAAGTACTCGATGGACACAAGAGTTGCCAATCAGTGGACTTCCCTTCTTCAGAGTGCCTTGGCTAAAATCATAGATCTCGCCAAATCAGGTATGTTTGTCATGTTTATTGTGTAACCCTATCATAAATCTAGAGAAATATTGAATAATTGTACGAGTATTCCTAAAAATTCATATTTGACTAGTAAAACATAAATTGTTAATTTTATTTAATAGTGTGCTAACTTTTAACAGTTTTGAACATTGAATGTATAGGATGCGGTGAAGAAGAAGGAAGACTGGACGAGTCGACGGTGATGCTTTGTATTGCGTGCTTCGTACTCCACTCGTCGCCAGATGTGCTAGCCGCACCTAACCTTCAGTATCCATGCATCAATCATTTCCGACAGGCTTTCCAAAACAACCAACTAACTGTAAGTTCTTTTTAGCTTTTAAACCTTGTAATACTAGTCAAACGTTACAAATAAAATGAATCGGTATAATGATCCCAACTAATTATTTCCATATGTAATTAAAATTAAATTATAATTTCTGAGGTTCAAAAGCATGATGACTGATTTCATTTGTTTGGTGTTTGATTGTATTATGTTCTGTAATATTTGTTTTCTTATTTGCATCATTAAGTGGTAACTACTTACAACAAATGTAATATATTCTTTACCAGTTGCTGTTAATTTCTGAGAAGTAGAATAAAAATGTAAAATAATTTTAAAAGAATAATTATCTCAGTTGTGTAAAATAAATCTTTAAAAATTAATAAATTGGTTAATGAATGGTTAAAAATGAGTACAGACATGCAGTCAAAGTTTAATTATTGCATTGGAAGAATCTGTTTGAGTTATATTACACATGTATTTCTTGTGCAGTATATATGTACCAAGAAACATATGTGTTGTCCCATATATTGCAATGAATTTCAAATGTAATTGAAACTATGAGGGTTATTCGGAAAGTAAGAGACGACTTTTTGGGAAAAAAAATATCGCAGTTTTTTATTTAATTTCTTACATCTTTAGGAGTGACTATAGGAATAGCTGGAATATCAATTTCAAGTAAGCATTTTTTCACTGTTATACGTTATTTTACCCTTAACATAGGGGACAGGGTAGCCCAGTGGCCTACGTGCACGCCTCTGGGTTAGTAGATCCGGGATTTGATACCCACTCTGACCCTAGATTTCTTCATGCGGGAGATGAAAAAAGTCTGAACACGTCTATCGGAGAAGATGTTAAACTGTCGGTCCCTAGCCTGTATAATGTCAAGCATTTATTTGAAATCCGTACTTTAAATACACTTGATTTAGGTAAAATTTATTACTCCCAATGTAGAATGTTCATAGTTTGGTATTAAAAAAGACCGATGGTTGGCATGTGTGTTCTCTCGTGGTACTGTCACTGGTAAGCTAACCTTACCCTTAATAAGTCAAAATCATTAAAATTGTGTACCTGCAATCTTTGTTGTTCTTACAGAGTGAACGTATTTCATGAGGAAATTTAAGGTTGAAAGTAAAATAGCACACAGAATAGGTAAATATAGTAACAAAACATAGACAGTGAGGAGGTTTATCAATTGTCACATTTTTGCAAATCATTCTCGTTCATTTACTTTCATAAGTAATCTGATAATGTTTAATGATTATCTGGGTTCACATATTAATTTTATTTCTAAAAAAAGAATATATTGATTGACAAGATTGCATTATTTGCATTCAAAATTTTAAACCAAATACAAAAATGTATTTTTCATCTTAATTTTGAATGTATAAAGGTATTCGTTCTTTGTTTTGAGGGTTTCCAATTACTACTATTGATGTTTGAAAAATCATTTTTATTTTGTAATGCTCATTTTTAAGTTATAAGTATCTAAACGTTAAAACTTTAAATTTTTAATTTACTTAGTTATTTAATATTTTAGTTCTATGTAGGGATCTCAGGAAATTTTGGGAATCCTTGAGAAACTAAAGCCTTTCATTTAATCCTAATAATTTGGAGTTCTATTAAGCAGTGCTACGAAAACTATTTTTTAGCTGTTTCAAGTAAATTATTTTTTGAGAATGAAGAATTGCGTATTATTTCTGTCACCTTATGTTATTGAGTGTACGTTTATTGATTGTTGGCAAAGGTGTAACTTATGTTTCATGATTTTAGGTAAAAATTAAATGCGTACAAAGCCTTCGCAAGATATTCTCTAGTGGAGACAAGAAGGTTGTGGTAAGTGGGTATATACATGCGCTTGCTCCTCGACTCATGGACTTCCTTCACACGAGGGCTGCCAAGCAGGTCAGTTCAGAAGAAGAACTCACCCTGACTCTAGAGACTATAGCTGCTCTGGAGGCCCTTGTGCTTCTTGCTCAGCCTGAACATCGTGAGTAACTTGACTTAAATACTTGTAGAATCAAAGACTGCAAATTGTATCAAAAACTATAGTCATCCTTCTTAATGATTAACAACTTAATCATAAGAACCTACCCCAAACATTCTGAATGTCCCTTTTATAATCAAACATTTTCCACTCTATTTACATAAATTACTTTAAACTTTACTTTCAGATTAATTTAACAATTTTAGAATATCCTTTATCTTGGAATTGCTTTAAACACTACCATTTACCGAAAAAAAACTACTGAACTGCAATGGTGTGTCTTTTATATATTGACATTTAATGGACCTGAACTGCACCTATACTGTGCATCTGTATTAATCGTTTGACTTTTTGTACTTCTCTGTAATTCAACAAGTTTATATTTGTCAAGTAAACCTGAGAATTCCTTATTAAAAACTTACCTTTAGGCGTTAGTCTAAATGTATTCATATCTAAATCGAGTTCAAAAAACGGTTTTAATTATATATTAGTCATTGCACCCCACATGACACGCGCACACATCACTCCACTATATGTGCACACGTGCCCATATAGGAACAACGAATAAATTCATATTTGTCCTACTTCCTTTATGCGACATCTAACCAGCTTTCATTTATTCACATGAATGATTCATATGATTCATGATTCATGAATCATATGATTATTGTTAATTAAGTACTTCACTGAAGTCACTCTTCTGAGATAATTCTTCTTTAGTTATTGAATGACTTTTTAAAGTTCAACTTCATATTATATTAAATATGTTGAAGTGTTATAATGATGATAGAAAAAGTTTTCTTTCCAGACATAACAAAACTAAATTTTCACTTAATTTTTGTATATATAAAAGAATATTGATACATGGAAAAACTATATATATTTATTCTGAGCCATATTCTTTTTTCTAAATGAAGAAAAAATAAATAACCTTCATTTTTAATTGTTTCAAAGTGACTTTGTCATTTTATCGTAAGACATATATAAGCAATCATTCTGTATCTTCGTTAAAAATAATTATTGATGGAAATTTAACGTGAACGAAACTAAATATCATACGAACAGTTTTTCTTAAAATTTCTTAAAGAATTATTTATTAATTATTGGAAAATGACTACAATTTAAAGTGTTAAGTTTAAGATTTTATTGTTAATAATTAAAAAGATATGACTTGAGAAAGCATCATAAGAAGTTTTTGTTAATGTTACCTTCATAACTTCTTACAATCGTAAAAAAAAAAGCTAGTTTTTCATTTGTGAATTTCATTTCTGTGCATTAAATTGAATACAATATTATTGAAGTTGTCCTCTGACAGTTCTGTTCACTTGTTGCACGCTAGGAGGCTTACTTCAAGGCAAGTTGATTCATTTACCGCATGATTTCTATTCACACTACTATTTCTTTCCCTGCATTTTGTATCTATTTCTCATTCCTTTTCTCTAGTGAATGTTCTAAACTATTCCTCTTCTTCTTATTTTAAAATAAATACAGTTTCTTGATATTGAATGGCTCACCTATAAATATTTCCGCTCCATATAAAAGTACAAGAATGTATGATTATGATAGAAGGTGAATGATTGTAATTATATATGGAATGTATGTATGTGTACGAATTATATATGTAATGTATAATTCAATTAAAAGTCAATTGTATAGTGAATCTTATAAATTTTTATTGTTGTATCAAATGATTACATTAAAAGAACTTATAGAAACAACACACAACTCACTTGAATTTTCAACCTCGTCGCCATCAGGAGAAGGAAAAGAAGTAGAGTAGTTCTAGTCGGCTCTTGTAATCGTTTCATATGTTGTTTTAACGAACTGTTTCATGTTTTGTTATAAATAACAAGATTTCACATAAACATGTGAAATAACAATCAATGTTCAAACAACAATATGAAATGGGAAAAAAAGACTTAAGATCTTTTAACCACAACAAGCGGTCTTCGTCGGAGTCAAAAACCCTTACTGACTCTAACGAGGACCGCTGGTTGTGGTTGAAAGATCTCACTATTTTTTCCCCATTTCATATTGTGGTTTGATCATATGTTGTTATATGTAATTTAAAGGTGTTTGTTGGTAAACAACTTTGTTGTTTATAATGAATCTCAGTGCATACAGGAACTTGATGGTTTATATCCGTCTGCTACTATTTTTTTACTATTCATACACTTTTAAACGTCAAGCCTTTGTTCTCTAGCAGACAAAATATTGTCTTATTTTTGACTCAGAATTAATTAATCACTTCGGAGTTACATTGCTGGTGGTGTCCACGGTACGTTGTGTCACCCATGCAACTAATGACCAGCCCAATTTTTCTTAATTTCAGTGATGTAATGGAACGGGTATATTCAGCGTGACTATGACTGTAGACATCTACTAATATTATTATACTTCATTTTTAATTGTTTTTTATGTTATGTGTTTTCCATAGACTTATATATGTTTTGGTCAAAATGTGGAGGAATTGCTGTGGTCCTGAAATGTGCAGAATAGTACACAATTCATGATCACTTTGATGCCCTTGAAGTTTTAATGAACTGTACAGAAAATTGCACATACCTTAACTGTGAACTGTGACCTGTAATTTGGGAATCAGTTACTTGAAATATTACAATGAATTATAAATAAGTAATTTAACAGACTATTCTGTGTTCTTTGGTTTTAGTTTAGAGCTGGTAATTTGATATTTGTTTTCTGACTTTTTTAAATAATACTATTAATTTTATTCCAAGAAATTGCAACCGTATATATTTTGGTTTTGTTTTCAACAGTGAGTTGAAGTAAAAAGAGGTCATGGAAAAGTTACAAACTTAAATGTAAATCCGAACGGAGCCATAAGTAAGAGAAGTATCTTAAAATTTTGAATAGTTAAACCAGTGGTATGAAAAAAATTCAGGTGTTAGAACCACATCTTATCATATACTAATTATCTAATATTATTATATATTAATTATCTAAATGTCCTTATCATTTAGGGAATATTACTAAAGATAACATCACTAGAAGTGATGGCAGTTAGAGGTGCAGTTATTTCAATATCAGTTATTTGGCTACAGGTTGTAAAGGTGAAAGAAAACTCATGTAAAAGTAACTGAGCAATATGCAAATATACTACGAAGACTTTTATGTTAGTTTATGAAACGTATGTGGAGTGTTGAAAGGTAAGGAAAAGAGAACCACCCGAAATTGTATTTAAACCTATGACCGGTAATGAATTGAACCACCGTGCTCAAGTTGACCTTAAATTATTTAAAAAATTGAAAAGCCTAGCAGATGATAATATGTTAATTTAATACTATCAAAGATATCTAACAAAATGTGGTATTCTTTGCCTATTAAAAGTAAAAAATGTACAGAAATTGTTGTAGTTCTATTTAATTTTTTTCTTAATTTCAACTCTTCTCTTCTTGCAATCAGATTGGTGACTTGTTACCAGAACTTCCAGATTTCTGATCACTCTTAAGCTTAATGAATGCCTGACCTTAGGGATTGATCTATGAAGCAATGCTATATGTTGAAGGGCTTCTAATCGCATGGGAAATGGATCAGAAGACTTCAAATTGATTTAAAGGCTTATAATGATATGATATGATGACTATATATCACGAATAATTTCGTATGGAATCATACAAAACACTTTTTTAGTGTCCTAAAATTGGTTTAGGCAACATTCCACTGATTTTTTTCAGCCAAATAAAACCTGGAATTTATGAATAGGTAATCGAGGAAATGCTGATGACAAGAGTCAAAATATATTTAGGTTTAGAACAGAATAAAATATCACATCAAGTCAGTATAGTTATAGAAAGTAAAAAAAAATACTGTTGAAATTGAAGAAGCGGTTATTTGTCAAGATGGTGCTATGATTCAAGATTCTATTATTCATT
Source organism: Hermatobates lingyangjiaoensis (assembly GCA_026182355.1). Classification (NCBI taxonomy): domain Eukaryota; kingdom Metazoa; phylum Arthropoda; class Insecta; order Hemiptera; family Hermatobatidae; genus Hermatobates; species Hermatobates lingyangjiaoensis. The sequence continues at coordinate 3,714,183 of JAPFBL010000501.1, forward strand.
CCCATGATACAATTATAGAATTCATGCATCTGGTTATTGCTATAAGGACAGCTACTTCTAACAATACAGAAAAATAGACTGAGAATTATTTGTACAACGAAACAAAAATGACTACCAGTCAGTGAAGATGATAAGCTAATTGTATTTGTTTCAACTTTTATGACTGAAGAGAACTCTCAACAAATGTATTGTATTATGCCCAGGATTAAAGAAGGTTAATTGAAAGTTCGAACAAAGGCAGAAATCATAAACCTTATTTAAGACAAAACTGTTTTAAAAAAAACATTGGATTATCAATCGAAGATGTTTCAAAAGATGGTCTTGTAAAACAGAGTGATTTTCGAAAATCTGTTTTGTCTTTAAAATACAATGTTTTGTAATTCTGCGAGTAATATGATAAATCAATTGTTAGCATCAATAAATGCTGTATAGCATATATATTATAACCAGCTTTCTTTTTTGTTGTTGTTATCTGTTTGTACTGCGTTTGTATGTTCATTGAAGACATCTCTTGTTCATGAACAAATGGGTAACTGGAAATAGCAAACCAGCTCAATTCATAAAATGTTCAACGACAAATCTTTTCGTTGTCGGGGTTTCACTGTGGTTTAGGAATAGCACAGGTTCACGATTTACGCGTGTATGAATGATAAAATACCGACATTTAACCTGCTTACGAAAACTTGCAGGATAACATTACAAATTGCTAACAGAAATGACTATATTATAAAATAGTAATATATTATATTATAGCCAATGGAAAACAAATGGTTTTCAGTTAGAAATTAATTTTTTGCTTCGTCAATAATTCATATTGGGCCTTTAATACAGATAAGTGTTCCTTGACGGCTTATGAAACCTCCTTCGTCATACAATATTAAAGTGATTTTCAGCTGGAAAATAATTTTCTCGTTATAAACTTATGAATCCATGTATATACAAGCGTAAAGTGGTTTTCAGTTAGAAAATCTTTTTTTTTTTGTTGATAATTCATATAATATTGGGTTTACTATTAATAATTGTTTTCCTAACGACTTATGGTCAGTGATGGGATACAGCGGGCTCGCACGGGTTTGCGTGAACCCGTTCTTAATTTAATGTCAGACACCTATGAAAATTGGAAAAAAGTAAAAAAAAACTTGAAGAATTTTTATTTTATGTTAGATATTTTAAAAAAATATTTAAGATGAAAAAGAAAGCACCCTTTATAATGCTTCGTTTGTTTTCTAAAATAATTTTCATATATTTCGTTCACTCCTTGAGCGGGCGTGCTGTTTGCCCGAGTATTTTAATGTAAACCTTTATTTCTTTATTTCCAGTAATTTTTTTCCTTATGAATTTTTCGATTGTGTGATTTTGTTTGCACTTAATATATGTTTAATTTAGTTTCATAACATATAGATATATATCATATATTTTTATTTTATTAAATATACTCGGGCTGGTTACTCAATCAAATACTATTATTTTATTAAATAACCTTTATTTCTTTATTTCCAGTAATTTTTTTCCTTATGAATTTTTCGATTGTGTGATTTTGTTTGCACTTAATATATGTTTAATTTAGTTTCATAACATATAGATATATATCATATATTTTTATTTTATTAAATATACTCGGGCTGGTTACTCAATCAAATACTAGGTAGCAATCTTTGGACTCCCTTCACAATCCCCCAAGTCCCAATGCCCTGGGCAGTACCTGTGACTATATATTTTCAACAGACAATAACAAACTTAATCTTAATATAATTTTTTTTAATGCTAATTAAACATTTTTTTGTCTTGAATATTTGGAAACACCTGGCAAACCTGGTCAGAGTCACGTTCATTGGCTGAAGAGGTTGTTGATAGTAAAGGTTACTACCTCAGCGTCATCTGTTGCCTACTGTCTAAAAGTGCAGCACAAAACAACCGACAGACAAATCTATTGCACCATTGTAGTGGCGCTACCACGAAAAGTCTTAATGTCATGGAAAGTAGCGGTAGCAAGACTTCAGATGTTCCAGACTGTTTGGCGTATAGAATAGTCAGAAAAAAAAGTAAAATGGGTTGTAATTACTGTGTCAAATTTACAATGTCAATATGTAACTTTGTCAAGGTCTGTTAAGGCATTTGAAATACTCATAGAAAATAAAGGGACATTTGAAAATAAAATTGATGGTGTAATTGTTTCTGAAGAATTCAAGGACATTTATTTCATTGAAAATTATATATTTGGTTGTCTTCCTCGTAGAAAGCAACTTGAGGTAACAATTGAAAATATGAGAAAAAGATTGATGGACAGTAATCATTTGACATTCCCAAAAAGCAATGGTGAAGAAAGCACTAAATTTCACGGATATCAAACGTTAGAGCCAGACATCAGGAATATTCAGGAAGTTTTATGTAACCCTGGCCTGCTGCTATAGAAAAACTACTTTCTGCGACATTTTTGATGGATTTCTATTTATTATTTCCGTGATTTGTGGAAAGTGTATTGAAGAATTTCAGAGAATCTGTAATTTTCAAAGTATACAAAAAACCAAAGGTATTATCAACAATATTGCTATTAGTTTTGCTGAAACAGAAAGGTGCTTTTTCAGAATGAATCTTTTATATTCAGGAAAGGGAAACCATCTCACGGTAGAAAACATGGAAAGCCGAAAACATTTAGCCTGGATGGTCTCCCATTTGAGACATGGAACACCACTCTTTTTGTAAAAACATGACTAAGGAAAAACCACAGTGCTGGTGATGATCTGAGAATGAAACAAAAAATGTTTAAGAAATATGATTACAATCAAGTATCTGTTAGGAATTTATTAAAATAAAATATCTTGAATAAACAACCTACAAAGGTACAGTGCTCTTTATTTTATTATTTTCTAAAAAAATATTTTGTGAATGTAAATTTCTTGCAATAATTTTATTTTATTGTGTGCACATTATCAACAATATTCAAAGTTTAAATTAAATAACACAATAACAATAACTATCTAGTCGAAATTCGAATGAGTGACTTCTAGTTCTACAAGAACCTCGTTATATTGAGGGAACCCATTCTTGGTGAGTTTTATATAAAAGAGAACCTATTCTTGAAATTTCGAATCCCATCACTGCTTGGGATGTTCCGAGAATTCATATCATATTTGGTTCAATATTAATAATTGTTACCTAACGACTTATGAACCCTTCAGTATATAAGCTCAAAGCCGTGATTTTCTTGTAGAATATCGTTTTCTCATTAATAATTCATTTTCTTCGTTAATAACCAGTACATAGTTAGATGAGTATATGTATATTATGATTAGAAGTGTTTAAACAGCTAATATGTTTGCATTCAGTTACTGATTAGTGAATTATAATGAATTATAATTTATGCTTTACTCTTATACTAGTATAATTCATATGTACTTAAATAGTAAAACTGTATCCCTGAAAAGGATGTAATTGTGGATTACTAAGGAGTAATGTCGGTAATTGACGATAATATCATCTTCAATGAATTATTGAACAATAATATCTTCAATATTGTTACTTCCTCTGAATACAAATAAAATTTGTATTTGGTTGCAAACCAAATGCAAATAGTTTAAATATTAAAAGAAAATATCTTAACGCTCTTGCTATATAGAATATATTATATATTACAATATAAGTACCTTAATACTCAGTGTGTCAGATAGTTGTTTTAGTCTAAGTTATCAAATTTCAGCGTTTGAATTATTTGTTCACAGGGAAACAGGAATGCTAATATTCGAATGCATGTTAATAAAAAACTAATTTTTTAGTCTAGTTCTAGAACTAATAGTAATGGGTCTATTATTTTACTATTATATAAACAATGTTTATTTAAATAATGCATTAGTTATCGATAGTTCAATATATTTTAAAAGATAATAATCATTGTATCTTTGATCTTGATTTCCAGAGGATTTATTTTATCCTTTTTGGTTACTTTGATTTTTTTTTGTAGTACATTACTAATGTCAAAATACAACATATAATATAATTTCAAAATGATATATTTGAAATACTCTTCAAAAGATGATTTCTTATTTTGCGACCTGTAATATCAAACATATAGCTTTTCATTGGTAGTCGGTTTTTTAACGAGCTGTAAGAGTCAGTCTGGTCTTTTGCGTATCTGCCTCTCGAACTTCTTTAGTTTTTAGTTCAGATTTCTCACGTCAGATGGAAAGATCTTGTGCTTTCTATTACTTTTAGAAAACTTGAAAACGTTGGTTGGAGCGTAATGATTCCTTCTGAATATTGAGTTGGGGAAAAAATGTAGAAATGACATGCCTCAACATAAACTGACTGTATAATTATTCTGGTCATGAAGTTAAGGCTTTAACTAAAAAACAGGTATTTATTGGATTATGTAATGAAAAAAACTAATACTTTTTAAATGGGCTTAGCATGATTTGTGAGGTCTTTATTTCAAGTAAAGTATTAATTTATTTCCTTTAGCTTAGTGATTATTACATTGGTTCAGCGTGTACAATGATAATGATAACTGCTTAAGTGATCGAGTAATGTAAAGTAATTAAACTATTTGTTCATTTCTCCTTTTTCGTTCTTCTCCTTTCGTTATTGTTTTTTTTGAAAAACTTTTGGTTAAAGTATTAGTTTACACAGGAGTGGACATGCTGAAGATGTTAGTACCTGACCTGATCGAGTGTCTCCTTGAAGGACCTGCATACAAAGAAGCCAATAAATACTGCAAAACCTTACACGAACACTCTCTACAGTATCTGACCAAGATTGGGCCCAAGTTCCCTCAGGTAACTAATGTCAATTATCTCATAGTATTTTGTTATAATACAAGAAATTTAAAATTATTTTTTTATATTTAATGAGAATCAGAATATATCAGAATATATATGTAGACATAAGCTAAAATGATGATGTATGAAAAATTGATATTTTTACGAAATATTGTCTAGTCTTCGATAATTATATTTAACAGACGAAATACTATAAACATTAGTAATGGTTTATTAAAATGAAACTCAGTGTTAAAGAGTAATAAACTTCTCTAGCGGGTTGTATAAACTGGTAGTTGTTTTTCTTATTTGTTCCTGACCCCCTTTGTCTATCCTGTCGTGGTCAAACTTTTTTTTCATTTTCCTTTCTTTTTCTTCCTTGCAAAATATTAAACACGAGACTTATATATAGAGAGAAATAGAATGATATAGTGGTACCTCGACTTAGGAATTTAATTCGTTCCGGGACAGACGTCTTATATCTAAATAGTCGTATATCGAAACTAAATTTCCTATAAGAATACATTATGTTGATCTCTTCCAAAAACCTACGATAAATCCTTAATATATACCGCATAAATATGGGTATAACTAATAATTATACTTACATATAAATAGAAATCAGTTTAATTAGACAGATTTAAAGAAAGTGAATTATAAAAAAAAGAGATAAAGCATAGAACATCGCTTGACCTTAGGGAGTGGCTGATAAAAGTCATAGGAGACGGAGGATGTGGTGGTAGATGAGGATATGATGGTACGTGGAGCGTACCGTAACTTACACATAAATTTACACTATGTTTATTTATTTTTCTTGTTTTATAGTTTACTTAACGTAAATGAAACCTAGCTTACTTCTTTGTACAGAGAGAGATTTTTTTTTACTTGTATTTCTAATTTTTACCTTGATCTTCTTCACTTTTACTAACTTAAGGATTTTTTTTTTGGTTTATTTCACTTCCACTCGTTTCATTAAGGTCACTATTCTACGCTTCATTTTTTTTCGTATCACAAGTAAATTTTTGTATGTATAGGTTAATTTTGGTTTTAAATTTACGAAATATTTAATATTTAAATATCGAAATATTCGTCAACGTCCAAACCGCAGTAAAGAATCAGAAAAAAAAAGACTAAAATCTTTCAACTGTTACAAGCCGCCTTCGTCAGAGTCAAATCTCAACTGACTCTGTTGAGTCTCAGTTGAGAATTGACTCTGACGAAGACCGTTTGCTACGGTTGAAAGATTTTAGTATTTGTTCTGAGTTCTTACTGAAGTTTAGACGTTGATTTTTATTTCATGTGTTTATTGTGAAATCTTGTTATCGTGAAATATTCGTATGTCGGTACGTTCTTAAGTCGAGTTACCACTGCAGGAGGTCGAGTTAAGTGTCTGACCTGCAGGATATGAGAAAAAGCAATATTTTCATTTTTGTTACTTACTTATTTTTAAGACTGCTAAAGAACTCTTTACTAATCTTGATAAAATGACAAGACAAATATTATGTGGTTATGTTTAAGGAGTTAAAGGAATTGATGAGCGAAAGCACAGAAATGAGAAGTAAGCTGGAAGCGGCAGTACGCTCGGACCAAGAACTGAAGGCCCGGCAGTCAGCCCTCAAAATGAACCTCCCCACTAAGCCACTGCATCAGCCCAGCATCAAACTGAAAACCAACTTCAACAACTTCTCGTAAACCTTACTGTGAGGCCTAACAATAAACCACCCCTTAGCTCAACCAGTCCCTCAACCCTACTCTTACCTTACTCTTAGACTGATGTCCCCTCTATCATTTTACCATTTTATACAGTGCTAGACTGATCCTAAACCTGTCTTTCCTGAGACATAGTTTTAAGTGTTTTTTCTAATGATGAACTGATTTCAAATCATTAAACAATTTCTTGGGTAGTTTATTGTTTAAAAAAGAAGTATTATATGGATTCCCAGTTAGTATCTAAAAGAAATTCTTTTTTTTTCTCATTTCTTTATATAATTATTTCTTCTAAATGTCTTTCCGACCTAAAAGAGAAGTCTGTAAGAATTCATTTCAAATTTACATTAGGGTATTAGGTTAGCAATGAAAGCAGACGTCAACGGTTTAAGATTTGTTAAGGAGTTCAACTTTACTGTGATACAAAAGACCAACGTAACTCTGATTTCGTGTTTTTTTTTTAATCCCATGTTTATTAGTTTCATTTAACAATATATTGATTTCACTTCCTCGTTTTATATTTACAGTCACTCTTATCTATATTTTTTCGTGAAAATACATTTCTCTACACTTGCCTGAACTTCAGAAAAAACCTCCGCACCTTCAATCTCCAATGAGTTGCTCAGGATGACAAATTATTTTACACATTTAAACTCATTAATATTCAACAGCAGATTCCCTGTAATACTGTCTTACAATATAGGTAGAAAAATCAAAAACTATATATTCACTATAATAAACACTTTTTCTTCTTCTCGGAATTTGGTCAGGGTTAATATACGGAATCAACTTTTTTTCCAACGTTTCGTCTTTATTTTAAGACATCCTCAGGGCTATAAACTAACAAAAAACAATGGATATTTGTGATTTCTACATTAAAATCATCATAACAAATCAAAAAAACTTACTCATGATTTATTATAATGATTGTAAAGTAGAAATGACAAATGTCCATTGTTTTTTGTTATTTATAGCCCTGAGGATGTCTTAAAATAAAGACGAAACGTTGCCAAAAAGTTGATCCGTATATTAACCCTGACCAAATTCCGAGAAGGAAAAGTGTTTGGTATTAATTTGTGGTCAAGAAAACAATATCTTATTATTCACTATAATTACAGTTTAAGGAATTGGTAGATTTATTTGAACTTTAAAACCACTATAAATTGTACAATTTATGGATTATTTCTAATACATGCAATATTATTTTTTAGGAGTTATTCCTAACTAAAACTGTGAGAAAATCGAAATTGAGATCTATGTTTTCTTTATGAGTTTAATAAGTTACTCTTTGATACGTTTTGTTTTTCAAGATTACTAATTTGATGCCTCACTTGTACTGCGACCAGTTTCTAGCGGCGGTGTCAAAACATTTCAAATGGTTAATGTGATTTCCTTTTTCAAAGGATTCTTCAATTTGAAGAGTTTGAATTTAAAAAAAAAAAATGCTTGGATTACTATAAATTTTGGAATTCAGTTTTGTGTATGTTCAAAATAATTACAAAATTAAGTTTTTACTGTTAGATTAAAAACCTGGAAATAACTTCTTGCATAATCAATGTTTTTTCTGTGCTTCCACTTAGATTGTATGGCATATATTCTATAAACTACTTCCATGTCTACTTATGTTAGAATTATTACCACTAGATTTAGAGACCTCAATTTAAGAATATTTATTGCGGTAAATATTTGTTTATGCCAGTCAGAATACGTAGTTTCAATATCTTTCTTTAATTCTAATAAGATCAATAAAAAGTTCATGATATGATTTTATCATATTAGGGCTTATTTTAATAAACTCCAGCAATTTACAAGATAAACGTGCTGTTTTTGTCCTTTCTTTATACAATAAAGAAAGAAATGTGAACTAACTTTACATCATTTTTGCCTGAATGATATTAATACTTTTTTTCAACTATATTTATTCCAGTAAAAGTTTGGATTGTCGAGGTTGCTTGATTATCTTCAGTTGTATTGGCTACAGTGATGGAGCAATAGTTTTTCACTGGAGTTGTCAATCTGTTTTGTAACAATGATGTCATTGATCAATCTATCAATTAGTAGAATGTTATTAGAATAACATTAGCAGGCGACTACAGCAGTAGCAAGAACACAGTAGTCATCCTTTATATGTGGAGACTCATTTCTCTATTAAAAACTGTAATTAAATAATATAAACATTTACGTAAATTAAAGACATTATTTTCATGTTACCTTTCAGAAAAACCTTGTGTAACTCTAAAGATTGTTGTTGGATATTTTCCCAGCTAAAAACAAGTGAAGGTAGTATTATTTTTTCTCAAAAAGGGCTTCCTATTTAATTTCAATTTAACCTCATAGAATTGAGTTTGCATGTTAGTATACTGATCAAATATGAGAGTTATTTCATGATCATTTTTAACATTTTTTGGGAAGTCTAGATCTGTGATATCGTAAAAATTAAAAGAATGTATCCTTACCATTTAATTGAGTTTTAAGAAATATATATTGGATTTATGTAAAAATTTTCTGTTATAATAACATTCCATTTTATTTTAATAGAAGGAATGTTTCCATTTTGTTTCGATTATTTTCTAAAAGTATTTATTTACAAGGAATTTAATTTCATACTATCTGAAGAGTAAATTAGAATAGGAGACAATACACATCCTTTGTTAAGTTAATCTAGCACTTTTTAATTTTGTACACTAATAGTCAAAATGGTTAAAAGAAATATTTGATTTTTAATTAGATGTTACGAATGGGAAATGATTTATGTATCAATATGATTGTATATATTTGTATGTTAAAAGTGTTGAAAGGTGGAACTTTTCCTCAATTATAGAATTTGTAATTCAAAGATATGTATTATGACCAGATAAAATGTAGAAAATTATTCATAATTTTAAAGTATTTATTTTATTATAGATTAAACTAAAATAACTGTGTATGTAGTATTTGTACACTATATTTGTTTTATTATATATTAAAAATTTTAGGTTTTGTAGTGAAGAGAAAATGTTTTCTAGAAAAAAAGTGTTTGCATAATTGAACCTTTCGTCTAAAAATTGTTTATTCTTAGAAATTTCAAAAATAACTACAAGAAATTTTCTCCAAATATGGGATTTGCAAAGTGAAATTTTGCAAATTAGTACATATATGTACTAATAGTTGGGTTTTTGACTCTGACGAAGACCGCTTGTTACTGTTGAAAGATCTTAGTCTTGTTTTCCCATTTCTTATTGTGGTTTGATCATTGATATATGTATATGTATGTATATGAGGCATAGTAAATATACATAAAATCCTACAAGTAAGATTATTGTAGGAGTCAATAAGGATGTCGATTATTAACATCCTTAATATCAAATATTGTAATTCAAAAATGAATATTGTAAATGAAAACATTTGCAGATTTTAATACTGATGGAAACAGTAGATCAATATTTATTGATCTACAGGCAATGATAATTCAATCCACTAGTGTCTTATAGCAATATAAAACTTTTATTGCTGTCCTGTTGTCTTTCCTTAATACAGACAACGTTCATCGACTTACGTTCATTCATTTTACTCTTAGATTTTACGTTCAAAGTTTATATATAAAAAAAAGGCAAAAAAATAAATTAAAATTTTAAAGTTATAAAAGAGTTTTGTGTATGCAAATTTAAAATTGAATCGCTTCGAGTACCACTGCCAAACGTAACTAAATTTGAATAAAACTCGTTTAATTGAAATTACAAATACATGTATTTCCTTGAATTTAATTAACATATTAGAAATTAGAATATGTTTTTATGTATGTTTTAAGGGTGTTTTATAAGACGATATGGTAATGGAATTAATGAACGGTATACGTTACTAGACGTACAAGTAACAACATGAAAAAGAACCAAAACGTACAGACATTCCTTTCATCATTCAATCAAACTGTGAAACATTTTGATTAAGAAGGAAGACACCACATCTTAAATTAGAATAAGTAAACCATACATACCTATGTTACTGACAGCGATAAGAACTTGGTTGAAGTGGTTTGCCAAGATAACTGATAGATTTTGTATGTGCAGATCTATATATGTAGATCACTGATCGAAATTCTTATTTAGAAAGACAGAGAAACTTGTAAAGAAGTAAGTTTCTATATATATATATTAAAAGAAACGGTCCAGCGGACTTTTTTAAATAAAATAAATTCAAAACGAAGGAAACACACAGAAAGACACAGACATAACTCACATCAATATTTCAACCATCGTCGTCATCAGGAGGTGTGAAGTGCGAAGAGCGAAGAGTTCCCGCAGGAGTCGATTATATTTTATATGCCAAACAAAAATGATTCAAGATGTAGATCTAAGAAAGTGATTAACACAAGAATGACATTTAAAATGAAAGAACTATTCACAAGTCTTTAAACTTGTTTAAATTACTTCCCTATATATCAGACTTTAGCTCTTCATTTTTGTAACTCAGTATTTCAGTACAAAATATAAAAATATCCACATTATTCTGAGTTTTATGGTGAAATTTTATCAGGTTAACCCGTGATCACCAATAATAAGTATATTAATGGATTAGAGAATTAAAAATAAATAAGTTAGTAATTGACCGCCCCTTCGTGGATAGAATCTCATTTTTCGTCTTATCTTCTGATTGTTACTTAAAGCTCCGGTGTTAAGTAATCAATTTATTACGTTGTGAATGCTCAGTATATGATATTCTTTAATTATAAAATTATTTGAGGTAAAGGTACACTTGAAGTTTAAATTTGTTTTGTAGAACAACATTGCTTCCAGACGGCCAACATATCATTTGGACAGTAGTTTCCACGCAGTTGTTTCACTCGTTGATAAATGAAGTGTATAATAGTATTCACTGATTACGGGAGAGAAATTTTCTATTTCTTCTCCCGAAGTAGAGTAAAATCTAAGAAATATGAACCTTACATGATTAGTCATGTTATATATAATAATTCCCTTAGAATGTATAAAAAATGCAGTTACTGTTAATAATATTAACTTCAGTAGCAACTCATTGTGTAATTTTATTTTTAAAAGTTCCTTTTGTCTATTTTTTTGCCCTTTCAATAGGTAAAAGGCAATAAAAAAAGTGAAAGATTCACAAATCTTTGAATGTTAGTTATTTCAATTTTTGTTAAGTTACTGAAACTCACTCTCACTCTTTGGTAATTTATATCTTTGATGTTGAGAGTAGAAAATACATTAAATTCAATATTCATGTATTTTCAAATTTCAGGTGAGCTGTTCTTTTAATTATTTTTTTTAGAGAATAATATTAACGGTATAACATAAACATATTAATGTGTTACGTTTTTCTACTATTTTATCCTTGGTTTGCAGTATGAAGTCTCTTGAGGTTTTTATCAACAAAGTACGTTGGAGACGAATCAAGCATAGTATATATTAAACGTACACAGCTTAAAGTGGAGTACTGCAAATAATCAAACAGTCAATTGTGAACATAATGCACACCATCCTAAATTATAATAGCGGCTGCTAGTATTATATTACAATAGTGCTAGCTTCCTTCTTCAGTAATATTCTAGGAACTGAAAGTGTGGTTTTTATTTGTTAATTGACACTCATTTTGGTTATAAGAAACTATATTGTTGATAATAAAACGACGCCTGCATGTTTGTTATGCAAAAGACGTAGTAATGATGTTATAAAATTCTTGAAAGTGAAAGACCACTCCTAAATCGATATTTTTTTAAAATCTATTCTAGCAATAGAAGTGTGTTCAATTTATGATACAGGGTGATTTAAGAAACGAGATGTTCATTTGCTGAATTAGATATATGTTAGAATGTGTGGGTATGAAAGTTAGAAATGACTAGTGCATATATTCTTAAGTTAACATGCTTTCTAATATCTTTATTGAAATATACGAAAAGGAGACGTTTTTTGAAAACCCACACAAAAGAGGTGTATAACGCCTTGCGGTCTGTACAAGAGGGGAGGAAAGTGAATCAATTTTTATTTGCACTCATCCAACCATGGGTGAGCCAAAATTATAGGCGCCAAGTTAGTGTCACCCATCCATATGCGAACAACGTCCAATGTGCTTAACTTCCGAGATCTAACGGGAACCGACACATGTATATTCAACGTGGCATGAAACGTTGTTGGCATGAAAACAGGACCGAAAACATATAAAGCATTTTTCCTAATATAGCGAAGAATGGAGAACTCGGTATTATATTAAGTAAGAAGTAAGGAAAAGTTAATATAATTAATTACTGAAAAGATTAAAATAGGTGGAGGAAAATGTTATAAAGAAAATTTAGAAACTAAATAAACTTAAATAACTCAGTTATACAATAAACAAAATATAAATTTATTAAAAAATAGAGAAAATATTTCTCTAAATATATAAAAATATATTTAGTAATACTTGGCTAAATTTTCGAAATGTTGAATAAAATTAAACTCATGGAGTGATTTGATTACCTGCCGCAAAACGGTTCAATGAGGATCACTTTCAATGCCAACGTTTGAGTTTTTATTTCATTTATTAAATTTAGTTTTAATTTATTGTAGGCCTTTACAGGCCTACAAAACAGAGGAAATATAAGAAATTATCCGAACAGTCTACAACTAAACCTACATAAAAATAGCAAAAAAAATCACTACATGTAAATACAATAGCAATTCCAGGTAAACAAGCAATTGAGAGGACTTAAAGGAGTATAACATTTTTGAAACAAAAACTCAACAACCTTAGAGATCTTAAAACAATTTGAGATTTAAGAAAAACCTGTCTAGTTTCCTTCTATGTTCATTTATTCGGATGTGTTATGTTAAATATTGTTGATATTTTCTATATTGTATAGTGTCTATATTTTCCCTTGTCTTTACTTGGTTGTAGTTCACTGTCGCGTATTTATTCAAACTAGAAAGTTGTTTCCCATACTGTTTTTTTTAAATATCTACTGTAATAGTTTTTTATTCCGAAAATGTTATACTTCTCAAAGTCCTCTCACAGGTTTGTCTGGAATCGCTATTGAATTTACACATATTTCTTTGGAATTTTTTATGCTGTTTATTTGTTGTGTGTATATAAGTTAGCGGTGGTGCTTGCGCCGGAAAGCTCTCGGAGGTCAGAGTCTTTGTCGACAAGGCAAATTTAACAAGGCTGGTCTCTGGCCTCGCGGAAGGGACCAGTCTGTATCACGCGCTCACCAAGAAAACATCTTACTTTTACCTTTTTTAAACTCGAATTTCTCTCTCGCCCACAAATTAACTTATATATAATTTTCCGATTAGTATTGTACCTTAGTACTATTATCAAGTTAAACTATGTGCTAATAAATCATTAGTAGTCAATAATTAGTAATTTTAGAAAAAAACACACTAATTATTTTTTCATCTACTGTACTCATAGCAAAGTTAAAAGGCGGCATTAAGTACAATGTTGAGTAACAACATGGACATACATTTTTTCGAATCTTTATTTTTATATTTACATATTATTTCATAAACATTGTACAAAATAAATAACAGAGACCATGTCTACTTAAAAATAAATAGATCCAAAAAATATATACAAAAATGTACAAAAATACACTATACATTGTCTAATACTGGAAATAAATAGACCCCTGATCATCAGCCAAATGAAATTGATATAACATTACACTTCATCGTAAGTGCAATTTGGAATACGTAGGATTTAATAGGATTACAATCATTTCTTTAAGACAAGTAGTTTTTCACGCAATAGTGAAATATAATAAGGAAGGATGATTTGTGTCAGCATCAATGTTTAAAGTAATCTAATATCTAAAATCTTGTTTGAAAAATATATATATGTGCTATTTTGAAATCACAATCTTTTAATGTAAAATTATCTTAACAATGCATTTGAACATAAACTATGGAAACTTTCTAAAAACAATTTAGAGTGTGGCACTAACCCATTATAATTATGATATTTAATGGAATTACTTTATAAGATTCCATTTAACTAAAAAAAAAGGAGTTTAAGACAAAACTGAAATTGACACTACAAAAAATCAGTGCTGTTCTTCAAAAGAAGAAACAATTTAAAGAGAGATGAGAGTGAACCTGCTTTTGCTCCCAGCGTCAGTCTCGGCTTAAAGTTCACTGTGCTTTTCTTTTTCTTCTGTAAAACAAAACATAGCTTAAATTGCTGTAAATATTTTTTACATTTACAATTGTAGTTATGTAAATGTAACTACAATTACAAATAAAATATGGTATATAGTATATTTTATGTATTGTATATATAAATATAGAGAAATATAAATATATAATTGTTTGTCAGCCCTTTGTTCCAACAGCTTAATATACTAAATAAGGTATAAGCATCAGTATGTTCTACCTGATGACCAATGTTTCAATGGTCGACACCTCGTGTTAAGTCAAACCACCACGATGTCTCTTGGACAGATGCAATGGCAACTATACCCATACGAAAGGAAAATAATTATAATAATATAACATATTTAACCTACTTAAATAATGCATGAAAGATCGAGGCCATCAGTACTAAAAGGGTGTAGAAACTAATTCAATTTTTAAGTAGTAAAATTTGCATTGGCTTCTGCAACTTATACCAATATTTAACTAAATATATGTGGTCCTTTTAGTCGTAACATGAATTAGACCAAAATCTCTTTTTAAAAAAAAAAAAAAAACCAAAACATACAGGTTTTGTAAGCAGCACCGAGGCGTTTCCACCATAGTACATATTTTCGTTGTCTTTCAAAATTATTAATAGAAGACTTCAAACTATGATTACAACCATATGATTAGGATCCAAGAGGTGCCACATTCCACCTTAGATTTCAAGTATCTTTAAAAGTACACTTTTCGATAAAATGAAAAAATCATCCTAATCAAACAAAAAGGCATATCAATAACATCTTGACCTTAGCATAAATATATGTATTCAATGAAACATATACATATAAGTATTTCCTTATATATATATATATATATATATAATATATTTATATATATATATATATAAGGAAAAAGGAAAATAATAGAAATAAATTCCAATGAAGCCTTCAACTTCACGTCATCAGAGAGCAAAGTAAAAACAAAGAAGGTAACATTAAAGTTATACAGAAGGAAGCAACTGAAGGGTTTGGTTACCTTCTTGTTCACTCTAAAAAGAAAGGCTATGGAAGCCACACGGCACGAAACCCCAAACCTTTCCACCATAGCACATATAAATTATTAATAGTCATTCAAAATTATTAATAGCAAACTATAGCAGCATTTATTTTAATTGTTTCCTCTTTTCTTCTGATTTAAATTTCATTGATTGCAATGCGTGTATATTGTGATTCTTCTGCACATGTATTCAAATATCCACCAGTGCTTTAAGTGAATATAGACAACAAATAAAATAAATAAACAAACCAAAAAAATAAACTGACTTAAATCAGAAACATGAAAGAGGAGCAAGACATTCTACGCAATAGTTCATCAAACAATAATGAATATTACATTCATAGACAAGTACGTTTATGAAATATAAATATGTCCAAAATATGAAAAGTAAATCTGTCTGATTTAGATTACTAATCCTACGGGCTCTAATCTGTGTGAAAAAACAATCTATAACAGCATGATAAGCCACCAGTTCTATTGTGACAACTCGAATCCCTCGTAATTATATCAACTAAGAATGATAATGTTTACAATTGTATAAAGAAAAATATATAATGTACTTTACAAATTAAAGTCTTAGTAGTTTCTCTTTTAAATTTCTAAAAAGATTTTACTTTCTTACCTAACTACAACAGAAAAAAAGAAAAACGCCTCATTCAAAAAGACTTATTAAAACCTAATTCATTACAGCTGCCTTTATATTCTTCTACAGAGGAAAACAGGCTGAATTTTGTAATTTAAGCATTTAAAAGTCAAATAATAACTTCTCTACTAAAATAATGTCAGCAATACAAAACTCTAAAAATCTGGAGTGGCCTACACTCTACTTTACTATAAGTAACTTAATGTCAAATTTCTTGAGTATATAAAACATAACGTCTCATTTAAGCATAACGTAAACATCTAAATGGGATATAATTATTAGCCTGTCATTCCTGAGGTAGTACAGATAGTGATTGAAGGACATATCAATTTATAAGCTTATTTTTGTACATCACAAATAATTTATTATTTGCAAATAATTTCATTAGTATAACTACAGCAGTAATAACATTTTTGAAAAACCAAAGTGAACATTTCTTGAAACGAAATAGTATCCTACAAGAGAACATGGCTATTGTTCAAATAGCCAGTAGATTTCTTACATCGTTTACTTGACATCCTTCTACATTGAATATTAATGTAAAATTTTCAAATTTGAAACAGTAAAATACTATTTTTTTCTCTGAAAAACTTCTTAAACAGCGAAGAAAATGTTGTTTTAAGGTGATTTGTTAATTAAAGATGTACGATAATTACAGTTATTAATCTCTAAACGAAAGATTTCAATTTTGAATTATCTTTTACATTTTTGGTTTTTAACAGAATTATTATACTGGGAATTTTATGGCTTCTTAGTATTTAATAAGATCATTTTCCTTCCCCTTTGTCAAATAACATATATACGAATTTTTTTTAATGAGTGTTATCATTTACCTCCACAATATTATTCCTTTTACATCTCTTATAAGTCAATAATATATTTTCATTTTTCCATTAGAAACATCAATTTTATCTCAGTGGATTCGCTCAAAAAATTTCTAAGTCAATGTAAACAATGTAAAAAAATACAAAAAATTCGACAAGTATAGCAGGTGATCTCTTAGTCTAGAATAAACAAACAGTTTTTATATCGTTATTGCTCTTTCCCGTAATTGAAACTTCATGAATTTTTTTTTGTGAATTGCTAATTTTTTGTTCCATTTTTGGTCAAATTTTCATTTTTTTTTTAACGAGCCGTTTAGCGTCAAAAAATCATTTTCTGAAAACACAAATCGTACTGTAACGCCCCTTTAGCGAAAGTAATTTCAAAAAAAAATATCTCAACTCATTCGCCATATAATGTTCTATTTGTAGACATAGTTTCATTCTTGTCCGTCAAACAGTATGGCTTGTAACGCTCTCACAAGGTTTGAGATTGAATTATAAGTCAAAATTTTTACATTTTATTGAAAAAAAAATATTTCCTGTTGTCTTAAAATTCTGAATATATTTTTCGTTTGTTGCAATTGTAACTTCAAAGATAATGTCAAAATTTCAAAACTCTAGGGTTATCAGTTTATGAGAAATAAATGTTTAAAAAAAAACGGTTTTTGGCAAAAAAAGTGACTTTCCCATCATGCATAATTCTTCCCAAACAATAGGGATCTTCGTCTAAATGGGGCCCATTTTTGTGTAAAATATCAACTTGATCCATCAAAGATTCTGGACCGTAGCGTGGTAACAAGCAATGCTAACACACGCACCCACCCACGCACCCACCCACCCACCCACACACACACAGACATCATCGTAAAAACTTCATAAAACGACTTCTGGGACCTCAAAACATGTAATTCCGTCAAAATCTCGAGATCGAATTTTTTCACGATCACTATACTTTACTTATAGTAAAGTAAAAATGTCTATAAATTGTTTGTATTTTTTTTTTAAATGGTAGTAATTTTGTTATCGCATTCAATTTTGTGAATTGTCATACTCGTTTCAACCTCATTAGTGGTTTTATCCAAACCAAATACTAAGTGTAAGTAATTTACTTAAATATGAAATTCCTTAATGTAGTCAATTGAATGTAATGTGTCATAATATATCAATTGTATATACATAATACAGTACACATTTCCTACATACCTTCATATGTTGGTCGCACTTCTTCAGTCTGATTGGGCTTGCTTTCCGTTGCATTAACTGCTTTAGGACTGGTATCTTCAGGTTCTTCTACTACTTTATAACCTGAATTGGTTTCATTCTTTGATTCAGTCTTATTAGCTTCTTTAGGTTTTTCTTGAAATGAAAATTATAAACATTGAATAAAGACTAGTTAACATGTACGAATAAATATTTCGAAATATAAAAACAAAAAGAAAAACTTTTGTAATTCAATGTTATCAATACTTTCCTTCTGCAACGAAAGGAGGAAAGTGAATCATAAAAATAGTAATACCATAAGTAAATGATTGGTATCTAATAACTCATAAACCTCGAAAATAATGGTATCTAATAACTCATACCTCGAAAATATTGGTATCTAATAACTTATTACCTCCAAACTATTGGTATCTAAAACTCATACATCGAAACTATTGGTATATAATGATTCATTATCTCGAAACAATTGGTATCTAGTATTTCATTACCTCGATACAAAGGTGATGTTAAATTTACTTTTAATGAATTTAGAAAAATCACATTCAGCTTGAATACAAACATATTATTAAACCTATCGCAATCAATATAAAAAAAATGTAAGTGCTAGAAAGCAAGTGACGAAATAATAAATATCTCAGAAGCACTCACTGAGATATATTTTAATACAATCATGAAATGACAAAAAAAAAGCGGTCTGATACTAAAATCTCGCTAGGACCGACATACTGGAAACAGACTCCGCAGTCAGGTCTCATATGGAGAGGGCTCGAAAAGAAGTGGATTCAGAGAAGTGGCAAGAACCTCTGTCTCGGCTTTTTTTAAGAAATCTTCCTCGTTTAATCGGTGTAGCGCTTTCTGTTTAGCCACAATGCATGACTTCCCCAAAGTCAATCCGAATCGGCCTAGCTAACTCCAACCAATGCCTTGTCCTCTACATAAAAGCTAATAAAATGGATGGAACCATTTTCTTAATTGCCAATGTTTGAGGTTTAATAGAGCCACTCGGTTACCCAATGCTCTATGTTGTTTTCGTTTGCCCGACGCTGAATAGTCGAGAACGGGTGTAGGATAGAAATAAAGTACAAAGTACATACCTTCAGTGACGGGATCTTTCGGTCTGGGCTGCCATAGCTTTGCTTTATTAATCAGGTATCTGACCTGGAAACAAAATATAATAAAACCATCTGAGTATGAGTTACAAATATAAAAAAAACGTAGCCAGAGAAAATCAATATATCCTCACAACTATTCAAACAGAAAGAGTTGTTTAACACTATAACCCATTAAAATAATTTCAAATAAATACAAAGTTAATCATACTGTCACTAAAAATAAAAAAATGGCAGTTCTTAAATGTATATTTTAATTTGATTTCATATCATTATACACAGCCATATCTATGTATTTACATTCGTAGATAAGTACGTTTATGAAATATAAATATGTCCAAAATATGAAAAATAAATATGTCTGATTGAAACAACAATCAATGATCAAACCACAATATGAATGGGAATAAAAGACTAAGATCTTTCAACTGTAACAAGCGGTCTTTAGAGTTAAAAACTCAACTGAAACAACACTAGATGCAGAAACATCTGGTGAGGGGTTGAGAAGAGTGGGAGGGAAGAGTAGTATTTTAAAAAGGTGTAAAGTGTTTCCTGCACTTTACATCCTTTTAAAATACTACTCTTCCCTCCCACTCTTCTCAACCCCTCACCAGATGTTTCTGCCTCTAGTGTTTCGTTTGGTTTTTGACTCTGACGAAAACTACTTGTTACGGTTGAAAAATCTTAGTCTTTTTTTCCCATTCCATATTGCGGTTCGATCATATCTACATATATAAAAATGACTGTCTGCATAATATGCGTGTGCGTGCATCTTTTCTCTTCAGAAAATTTATACAAGGAACTTGCAAAAAACCTTTTTGATTCACTCTTATGTAACTTTTTCCGAGGAAGCCAACGGTGCTATTTTCATTTTGAACAGACCTTATAGGGGGGGGGGGGGGGGGGGGGGGTGTCTACGGACCTCTTATTTATAAACCTCTTCATAATAGATAAAGTTTGCTTTATAACCCGTTTGTTTACATTTTGACTTTAATTGGTAATGGAGACCTCAGGAACACTAATCCATATCACCAACTTGTAAATATTTCCACCTGTTTTGTTCAATTGGAAACATCCAGGTACCAGAAATGTTATTATCGTTTTCAGGTTGATATTGAAGACAATTATTGTAATTTTATATGTGTTTGTTATTAACTTTAGTTTTAGTTAAATCTTTAGTTTTTAGCAATGGTTAGTTTACTATTAACTTTCTTTAAGTATTAGATTTTTAATATGATATTATTCATGACAGTATTACGAATAATAATGATAATATTTGAACCATAATTCAAATCTTTTGGCCATGGCAGGCTTTACTAAATTCCTAGGAGTCCACAGAGTTAAGATTAAATGTTAAGATTAAGATTAAAGCACAGGATTGTTTATTTATTTCTTACTGATTAATTCGTTTACTATTCTACTAAATCATTAGTTATTAGTATTTGGCCCCACTGGATACAAGCAACTGACCTTATCTGCAGCTGAGCAGGTTTAGTAGTACCATTGGTCCGGAGTTTTATCCGAAACTCTTAAAACAAGTTGGTATTACAGGCGGCGAGGGTCTGGAGGATTGACTTTCCAGCCCGCCTCAGAGGTCGGCTCGTAGTGGCTGTTGGTTCTCACCCAAGTTGGGTAGATCCTTGTTGTCGCTGTGTGAGAAGCAGTAACTTCTCGGGAAGATGCCTGCTTAGCATACCGAGGACCTATGGACCGACCCCAATCCGCTACCAGTGAGAACGGGCCATGAACTCAACTGAATGGACTGGGCAACTGGTACTTGTCTGGTAGACGCTTAGGCTTTTGACGGGATCTCAGAGTGGGGACGATTAGATACATCCCTCTCTCGAGCCCTTTATATTACGAATAGAGAGACCTAAAAGGCTCCCTAGCACTTTATTGACATGGGCCAGGTGGCGTTTAGCTAACAAGAGATTTGCAATATCTCTATGAGTCGTTCACTAGTGTACTGAAGACTCCCCTTAATGAGGCCCTGATGGGTCAAATTAACTATCATTGCAAGCCCTGGTACCGGAGTAACAGATATTGCCCTCTTAAGAGGGGGACGACCTATTTCATAAGAATCCTATGGTAGTCCTTAAACTGTAAGATAAAAATTTGATTACATTCAAATCAAAATGTATATGTATATATAAAACTCAGTCACTGTGTGTATTTACATTTATGTATAACATTTCACATAAACACGTGAAATAACAATCAATGATCAAACCATAATATGAAAAGATTATGTGTGTAAACACAATCCTTAACATAATTTAACTGAACATAATAGCTAGTAAAATAACTTTCCCCGGCAGCACCTAGTAAACCAAATAGTTGTTAATGAATAAAACAAAAATTTCTTACATTAATATTATTTCAAAAGTTTTGAGAACTACTTTGAATAGTTTTCCCAGTCTCTCATTCATAAATTCCTAACCTCCTATGGTTTCTAAGTCCAATAACAATGGGGGATTTAGGATACCCTCCCTCCCTTTATAGTTTTAACGCTGGAAGTTATATAAAAAAGTCATTTCAAATTAAGTAACTTTTTTTACTTAACACGACAGAACAAGGAAAAAGGAAAACAAAATTCAGTCAAAAAGTGATTTTACTGAAGTTCATTTGTCTATAGGTTTTGTTATCAAGTGATGTTGTTCTAGGTTGTTTTAGTTTCATTACTTATTTCAACATGAATTTGTATCAGAGCTTAAAAGAGGAAGTACTCATATTTTTAATCACTGTTTAGTAATAGAAAATATTATTAACCAGTTTAAGGGCAGTTTATTTTTTGAGGTCATGTTTTAAGCATTTAAGATTACTTTTATAAATCGAAGTAGTATATTTAGTTAATAGTTTCACTACAGCAATGCCAACAAAGAACAAAACTGTTGCTAGATTTATTGAAGTACCGGAGAGTGTTCTTAAAAAATAATTTTTTTATGGATGTCATTTTTAATAAGCTATATAATATCATAATTATATACCGACTATGGATCGGTACATTTAAAACCATGTTTTTTTTCAAAAGTGACTCTTCAAACTTTTAAGCACATTTCAGAAATTTTTTACGCACACAATGGATTAAATATCAATATTTTATGGTTCAATTTTGAATGGTTTGCATCAATGAAAGTATGTATAAAACAACTGTAGTGATAATTTCCTTAATATAACCGTTTTAAAACCTTTTTTTTTAGTATTGTGCCTGTTAATGCAGTAATAACAGTCTTCATTGCAGTCTACACTTTTTGTCGTTTTTAGGGAAAATATTTTGACAAGGATGTCAAGAATTATTTATTAAGTGACAACAATAATTTTTGTAGTAGTTAAGAATTAATAATAATTATTCCTTATAGTTTACTTTTGTGGAAAGATGATTTAAATGACCTATTAAATTTATTAAATTAATTCGATATTTGTGCTGATTTATTAGTTCTCTTCTAGACTGGTAGATCCAGAGTTCAATACTCACTCTCACTCTCGATTTATTCATGCGAGGTGAATAAATTTGAGCCCATCGAGGAGGACGTTACGCCGTCGGTCCTCAGCCTGTACGATCACAGGTAGCCGTAACAGATCCCTACTCTAAATATATTAGAGTTAGGCAAAATTATGACTCTTAATGTCGAATGTTTACTGTGTGGTATCTCAAAGGGTCAATGATCGGCCTATGTGTGCTCCTTGTGAGGCTGCTACTGCAATATAACCTTCTTCCTTTTTGTTGAATACAATGTCTTCAACGTTAAAACTACTGATGTAATCTTACTATTTTTTTTTTCATGTAGCTAGCTTTTGCATTAAAAATATCCGAGCCTTTTAAGTATGCTATATTTTAAATTTATTTATTAAACTAAACTCAAAAAATAATGAAAACTATAAAAAAAGATACAAAAATTATGTATAACAACATTATACATAATGTTGTATTATGTATTAAAAGAGGAAAAAATTGAATCCATGATTCAATGGAGGGAGGGTATACGTTAGATTAATACGTTATTTAATTATAACTAATATACTCTCAATACTGTATAAATAATAAAAGACTTACTTCTCGTTCGAGGAGAGCCATTTTCTCGTGTATAAGTCTAACAGTCAGCTTCGGCTGTTCGTAAAGAGGTGTTTTTTTCTGCTCCTCTACAATCTTTTCCTTCCAATCCTGAAACAATCCAAGTCACAATGAAAAGCAGAACTATCGTCGTCGAGAAGATTCTGAACCGACTTCTTACATCAGTACAAGGTTTAAAGAGCACTTGATGAATTCAAAATAGGTTTCAATTATAGAGTGGTGAGGCCTGCCATCGTTAGAGAAACAAACAAGCAGATTCTAACTGACTGAACAATAAAGGCTGCTTGGTTTATTGAAGATACGTACTAGTCAGACATAGAGCGGAATAAAATAACACCATACTGGGGTAAAACGATAAATAAAAATCTCCATATAAACTGTAGGGTAAAAAGCTAATAAAAAAGTCTCCACAAATAGAAATTTAATTATACAAACAACGCATTTCAAGCACGCTGTGTTCTTTTTCAGACATTAACTAAAAAAAAATACGATGTCATCAGTTATCTATAAAGTATGGCACAAAATAAAATAAGGAAGAGAATGCATACCTAAGGGTGAGTTTTCTTAATTTATTCATTTCAAAAAAAAATTCAATTTCTCTGTATTATATTTGTTGTTTGTATTTTGTTATAGTTCTCTGTTATATTTTCAATATGTTTTCTATACTTAGTCTTAGAGCAAATGTAAAGGCCCTCCTAACCTTTAGAAAAAAATAACAAAGAAATGTACCTGCTTTCCAATATGAAACAGATGTACACTCTATACCCTCACCCACTTCCATCCCATTCCCAGACAGTTGTACCACATACACTCACCCTTAGGTATGTACTCTCTTCCTTACTTTATTTTATACCATTTACTTAATACTATAGATAACTCTCTGATAACATTTTATTTTATTTTTTATTTTTTTTTTTTTTTAGTTAATGCCTGTAGAAAAATACCATGTGTTCGAAACGAGTAGTTTATACTGTTAAATTTCTATATGGGGAGACTATTTCATTAGCTTTTTACCCTACAATGAGTGATTTGCCCACATAATAACTGATTGCACTACCTTAAACTTTCCATAGAAACTTATATTATATTGTATTATCGTTTTATCCCAGTATGAGTAAATACCACACAATACGGATTGCACAACTAATGAGTTAATATAACAGCATTTAAAAGCAGGCTGTCGTCCAATACCGATCTATTTAACTTACGGCTGATTATCTTTTCGACCATAACACATCACATATAAGGGAACTGTCACATCTCAAGTAATTAATAGCCTGAAATATGAAACAATATGATATATAGAGAAACGGTTTGACTTGAACCTAACAATGGCAACAAAAAGGAACGATATAGGTAAATATAGAAATGGTACCAATGATACACCATTTTAAATAAATTGTAACAGAAAATACGAAGATGCCTTAGGAACGATTCAGAGATTGTAAACTCAATTAAATAAATAGAAGGTTGAATATTTATTTAACTTGTAAGAAGATACCAAACATATAGTAATACAGTACGCTGTCCTATAAAGTAACACTCTAAGGCAGTGGAATATACAATGGGTTTTTCAGGTAATTTAATCAATTAATCATTAATCAATGACACATCTAACTGTCAAAATAATGAACTAAGTAAATGATAAATTATGATATTAAGATGATTACATCATTCAACAGACTAAATCTTACTGCAACATGGAAACATGTTAAATTAAAGAGTCCAAATCGCATTATGACCAGTTGGTCCTAACCAATTGAGGTCACAAACAACGACGACAATCCGTATTTAAATTATAATTTTGTTTTTATTTTTTAATGATCAATTAGTCTAAAACTTTACTTTCACTTACGTGCTTCACAAATTTATAAACAAATGAAGGTAATTCTTATTTAAAGAACTTCCTATTTCGAGTTTTTTTTTCTGAAAAAATATCATTTTTTTTGAGACGCTGTAATACGAGAATATAGTATTCTTAAGAATAATCATGTGGTGCATTTATGTTTCCTGAATGTTATATGAGGAGCTGTTGAAATGGTAATTTATTAAAAAAAATAATGGACGGGAAGAAGAAACAGAGATTCTGTTTGCCAGTTTTAAAAATTAAGGAAAATGCAGAAGCTTTTGAAATAACCTGAAATGAGAATAAAAACTTGTCAACGTAACAAAAAGTTACGTCTACACAAAAAATGTAAAAAACATACTGAGTAGTTTTACTTTCTTAAAATTTACCAAAAAATATTTATTTTCTATAAGAATTAAAACTCTATTTAAATACCAGACAAAACGTTGGGTCAATGAAATCTATAGCAGTCAGAATCTAAGGAAATAAGAAAATTATTTGAACTCTTTTAACTTTATATATTCTGTTTAAGATAAAATCTAGTTACTCGTATGTAGTCAAAAATCAATAGTAATCACGGTAAGATGGCCGAAAGGTTGAGGAACACTACACGAAAGATACCTTTCCTACTGCCAACCTACTGTCTTGGCTTATACACCGGTTTTAAACCTTGGATTTATGAGATCATTTTTAATAGCGTTAAATGAGTTATCACAAGTAGAAATAATAATATAATACAATGATACAGTAATAGATAATGTAGAAATAAATTAAACAGGGAAAAGTTTGATTATTGTATCAAAAGTAGCGAGGAATAATATAGTGAATGGTGAAGACAGATACTCACAGTCACTTCATTGATAACCTTCTCTAAACTCTGCAACTCAGTTGGTGTGAAGACCGGAGGGTCTGTGGTAGTGTTTGACACATTGGCCAGGAAGGATACACTCCTAATCAGAGTCACTTCAAGAGTTCTCAGCGCTTCAGGCCGGTCTTGATGCTCCTTGACTCGTCCCCAGGCGGCACTCGTCGCTTTACGCATTTCACTTAAGCGTGCCTCTAATTCTGTTACATCTGCCTCCCAACCACTTTCCTCTAACCATGTTCCAACCTAAAAAGAAAACAAAAAATCAGAGATCCTCTTTTAATGAGATTTACAGTCTACAATTTCTAAACGAAGCTCCAATCCTAAAAAAACTATTTCATCCATGCCTTTGGTTTAAAATTTATTTTTTTTTTATAAATCTGTGACACTAACAATAGTTGAATACCCATATAAACATGGCTTAATTCCCATTCAATTTTATAATTGAATTATTACATCTTCTATCTGAATGCTTTATAAATAAGGGGAAATCGAAAACGAGCAGAAGTTAAGGCTGAAAATTCTAGCACTATCTCAAACAGGATAATTTTGGAGTACTGGTTATGTCCAAACTAAGGAATCATAAGGTACTTAACAAACCAATTGATGAACGCCTCATCATCCGAAGAAGTTAGCAATCCAAGGGTCAGACACGAATTAATTAGTTACATCACTTATTAATTTATCAAAAAGAATTTTACTCCTTAGGTTTATTCATTTCATATATATATATATATATATATATATAACCAAATTTCACAATAAACACGTGAAATAAAAATCAAAATCTAAACTACAGCAAGATATCCAAAAAATGACTAAAATCTTCAAAACAAGCAGAATTTATCAGAGTAAAACTGATAACGATCAGTAATGATACTGAAACTGCCAGTGGCTACTGGTGTCTGAGGACGACCACTTGATTTAGTTGAAAGATCTTAAGTCTGTTTTCGGAATTCTTACTGTAGTTTAAATATTTATATATATACAAAACTATAGTTTATCGGGACTCGGTCAGTTCTTCAGGTTCAAATTAAACTCTCACTGTCAACGTTTCGGTCTTTATTTAAAACCTTTTTCGTAGGCAGAAGTATAAATTTTCAAACAGAAAAACTAAGTATTACATTACAAATTATTATACAAAGAAAAATAGTACGTGGATTTTAACACATGTGTGAACACACATAAGTTAACACATGTGAACAGTTGTCACATGTTCATTCAGACTACAGTTGTTAAAATCCACATACTATTTTTCTTTGTAAAATAATTTGTAATGTAATACTTAGTTTTTCTGTTTGAAAATTTATACTTCTGCCTATAAAAAAGGTTTTAAATAAAGACCGAAACGTTGGCAATGAGAGTTTAATTTGAACCTGAAGAACTGACCAAGTCCCGATAAACTATAGTTTTGTTTCTATTCCACGGCCGTGTAGTTTTATCATGTATATATATATAAACGTTTCAAAGTAAACCATAGGTACACAGTAAATAGAAAAACACACTTACAGTCTCTGATTTTCGGTGTAATTGTCATCAGGAGAGAAGAGACAGGGACACCAAGCTTACTTACGAAGCGACAGTTGGAGACTAAACCGTCTCCAAACGTTGGTTCCCAACCGTGGCTTCCCAAGTGAGCTTGGTGTCCCTATCTTTTCTCTTTTGATGACGGTTAAACCGAAAATTAGAGACTATAAGTATGTTTTTCTATTTACTCTGTGTCTATAGTTTACTTTGAAACGTTTGTTGTCCTTCGTGGATCGTTTATACATACATAGTTAATTAATTGACCATATTTCGCTGAAGTCATTTTCTTCATAAGTTTTTCAAGGCCTCTAAATAAGTTCTTTCTATTTCATCCAAAAGTTGAAAAATATTTGTTAGGGTGGATCCGACCCGTTTCGACTGGCCTCCAGCCATCTTCAGAGTGATTATATATAAATACACATAACTTTTTATGTATTATAGGAAATTACAAATAAATAATTATTTACTTTATACAAAATATAAATAAAATCATATTTATATATAATTATAAAGATAGATATAATAGTAATATATAATTTATTATAGTTATTTATAATCACAATAATAAATAATTTATGTAACGAGGTAAGACATATTTTGTGTTATATTATTTCTTTTTAAGTTAATATTTTCGATACAAACTTGTCGACAAATTTGTCCAATTAAAAACGGTACATTGGATAAACGCGTTTAAAAAGAAATCTTATTATTTTATAAAACTCAAATTAAAAATACAAACCTTATCGCAAAGCTCCAAAATAGTTTTAAATTCATCATCGCTGACAGCAGATCTATACTCTACAGTTTCTAGTCGGCTCCTCGTTTCAAAAACTGAACTCTCTAAAGAGTTGAGAGCACCTTCCCTTCTAGACTTAGCTAAGTCCTCGTTATTTAGATCACCCAACCTAGATAACAAAGAAAATGATTGTACTACTAAAGGAGGAACTACAAAAACAATATTAATATATAACGCTATTTAACAATAAAATCAAATATAAACTGGAAAGTTCCTGTAAACACTGGTATTATTTTGACGTAATTTAAATTAACTTGTCTAAAATTGAATACTTTTTCAGATAATTGTTTGGAAAATTCACAAGAAACATCATTAGAAATTTTTCCTTGGCAAACACTATTGAGAATAACTTAACCATATTAGAAATTCAGTCAAGCATTAGTATGTACAATCGAATCAATTAATTTTAATAGTTCGGAAGACTGTATTTATTTATATATACAAATATATATCAAATATTTACATATATAAATATATATCAACGCCCAAACACAATAAGAAATGAGAAAAAAGACTAAAATATTTCAACCGCAGAAAGCGATCGTCGACTTATAAGCAATAAGACAAATTACAATTAAAATTAACATCCAAAATTTAGATACTATACAGATATACTATAGTATACAATTCAATATTTGAAGTAAAACGAGTAAGCCATCACTAAAATATGCTCAATTTTACTTTTTTTCTAAGAAAAGCAGGGGGGGGGGGGGGGATTTTTGAAAGTTCCTATAAACTTATCTGAAAACGTATTCTTATTCACTTTTATAAAAACTGTAACTTGTATGCTATTGTATTGTGTTCGTAATTTTTTGTTTAAAAGGAGACGTTACTGACTTGTTAGTGGACAACTCTAACTGTGCCTTGTTCATGCTCAGCTCTCCAGACTTGGCCAGATCAAACTCTATGTCCTCTTTGATGACCACTACTTTCGGCTTTGCTGGCTCCTTCTCAGTTTTGTTTTCTCCAGACTCAGTCTTATTCCCTGTCACATTACTGCTTTTATTTGTCTCTTTTACATCATCCGCTACTTTCTTCTTAGTCTCTTCTTCCGCTGAACTAGACTCTCCTCCTTTTCCCTCTTCAACTAAAACAAAGGTAAATCTTAAGTTTCATTAAATATAAATGACTGTGTTATTTAGGTAGGAGAAGTCAAAATTACTGTAATTAATTTATTAATTTTATAGGTACAAATTATAGTAATATAAATAATCATCATGATTTGTTTTCTTGACCCAATATTTATAATATGTAATTTTTTTTGTTGTTGTTGTTGTTTGAGGTCAATGATTTTAAACTAGTCCTTTTGCCGACGTTTCGACATATATTTATGTCATCTTCAGGGCTACAACATGATTGTTTTACAATTAGCAATAGTAATTTACAATTAGTAATAGTAGTCGGCAAAAGGACTAGTTTAAAATCATTCGACCTCAAACCTCAAAAAAAAAAACTACATAATATAAATAATAGTAATTATAATATAATATAGTCATTATAATAATATAATTATAGTAATTTGTAAGAAATGTATGTGAACATTTTTTTAATAATATATTTCAACAAATGAGTACAAATAAAAAGATACGCAATTCATATAAATAAGTAATTAAACACTATAATACAACTTAAAAAAAACTGTATTGGCTTTTCAATACCACTTTAGGAACATGATCACCTTTATTCTATACATTGTCTTAAAGTCTTCACTCACTCGGCTAGACAGGACTAAAAATGCGAACTATAGAAGTTTTTTCAACAGTAAGACTATTCATAAGAGTCTTACACACACACTCACACAATGTGTACAAAATGATAGTCACTATCAACCTAAAGTAATATTGAAAAAGTGAAACATTGTGGAAATTATTTATGCCATAAATGGCAAAAAAAGTTAGTTTTCAATAGTTTGAAAGAAGAACGATTTGACTGCCTCACACTGTGGAACTGTGACGATTACTTCTTAACTATAACATGCAGGTAAAAATGGAATTCATTTTTCAAAGTTATTAAATTCATAAAGCATTAATTAATTTGAAATACGAACAAATCTTAATTAAGTAATGAAATAATTAATTTCAACACATCTTTAGGAAATGTTGTATATCCCAAACTCATCAAGTACTAATATAACATTATTATGAGCTATAACCATAAAACTGTAAATAGAAAATTTATAGTTTTATTAAAATTAAAATGAAACACTTAAGTTTAGTTTTTGTTTAACAGTATATAAAACAGGATGATTTGAAAACATTTAGAAAAGTTGATCAGTTCTTTGAAGAAGTAAGGAGACCATTATGTCAAATCATGATAAAAAATTTAAACATATAAAAACATGTTTAAAAAAAGTATTTAATCCGGGGACTAGTAGAAAATTCATTTATATCTTATAAAGATGTCTGGATTACTATTGCTATCGTTATCAGAACATAAAAAGTCTGAAATATTAACTTGACATCCATTTTCAATATCCACACTACTAGAATAGGATTTTATAAAAATAAACACTGCTTTCAATGAGTGTATTGTAAAAATGCAGGCAGTCATTAATTATAAATAAATATTTCAGAGATTCTAATTTTAAAACTATCATAGCACGAATAGAGTAAAGAATTATTATGTTTTACTAAATGATATTAAGTAAGTTACTAAAAAAATATTTCCATCGACCATCTTACTTCAAATACCACAATCGTTTTTTTAATTAGGGAAAAAAGTAAATAAAAGTCTTTACATATACAATTTTAATAGTGTAAAAAACGCGTTTCGAACACATAGTGTTATTCTTCAGGCACAGAACCAAGCTTCAAAGTCTATAGCAGGGCTTCTTAAACTTTTTTATATAGCGACCCCCTTCAAGCTTAGGAAATTTTAAACGACCCCCTCCTCCATATAATGAAATATATATTAACCGTAGATGTAGATGTAATATCGCACTATTTTACAATGTAAATAAAATAAGGATTAAAGAATACGTACCCATTCGTTTCACATATATATAATTATAGCAGTATCAGTATCAGTATCAAAGTATCAGATCTTTGCGACCCCCTTTCAGTAGTCTCGCGACCCCCCTGGGGGTCGCGACCCACAGTTTAAGAAGCCCTGGTCTATAGCACAACTGAAACTCTGAAGCTTGGTTTGATGCCTGAAAAAGATCACTATGTGTTCGAAACTCGTTTAGACTATTAAACTTGGATATGCGAAGACTATTTTATTAGCTTTTTACCTTAAAATTCGTAAATACTACATAATAAATGATTGCATTACCTAAATTTTGTTTTTGTTTAATTATGTTTAAAATAAAAGGTAGTTCTTCAGGTATGAAACAAATGACTTGTGGTACCTGTCTTTGATTTTCCTGCCTCCTCTGAATTAGACGATGATGAGAAGAAATTGCTTATAGAAGAACCTAGCTTTGAAAGAGTTGAAGGTTCCTCCATATCCGAATCACCAGGCTTTTCCAATAACAGTTCTACGCTGTTCAATGAAAGTAGACCACTCTCGTCCAGTTGGAAGTGGGCTTTCACGCCTTTGTAATCCACCTCACCTCCGTTGACGGCATGCTTTGTCATGGCTGCAGTGACGCCCTTAAGAGACACTTCGCTCAAGGTTAGATCTCCTAGGGATCTGAAACATCACATTCCATTTATCGTTTTAATAAAAAAGCCGTGTAAAGGAATAAATACAAGTACAACTTTTTCTGAAATGAAGTACAACTTTTTCTTAATGCATAATTATATGCATTAAGTCTAATAAAAACTTCGCTTTCATTTTCTTTGTACTACTGACATAAAAATCAAATATTTCACTGGAACATACTTCATTTTGAAATTACAATTACAATTTAAAAATATTACAATTTATATTTAAAATTTACAAGAAATTACAATTGAAATATATTACAGTTTATCAATATATAATGCTAACTTGTGCACCCGTCGATTCGCACAAGTTAGAAGAGAAATCTAAATCATGATTAAGGTTCTACGATCCACAAGAATAAAAGTAAATGTCTAAGATTAAAATATTCAACTTTATGAAAGTAAAAACTATCTGATAAGAAATATGATAAATTTTACATAGAAATTATAATTTATTTATTACTGTAAGTACGATTACATATAAATATATAAAAGCTTACATTAAATATTTTGTTACTTATATTAACAAAATATTTAAATATAAGCATCCCCTGCCCAACTGTCACAAATATATTTCCTGGTATACCAGAATTGTTTGGCATATCAAACACGTGAAATAACTATCAACGTCCAAACTACAATAACAAATGGGAAAAAAGACTAAGGCCTTTCAACCGTGACAAGCGGTCTTCATCAGTAGTCAGTTTTCCTGGAAAAAGGAAAATAATAGAAATAAATGCTGAGGCCTTTCACTTTATGACATCAGAGAGGAACTCTGACGAAGACCGCTTGTTAAGGTTGAAAGATTTTAGTCTTTTTTCTCATTTCCTATTTTGTTTTAAACGTTGATAATCCATATTGTAACTTTTATCTGTAAAAGTGAACACATCGCCTTGAGCTTCCTGGACCAAATATTTTTCTGTATGTACTACAGGAGTACATATTATTATACAGGTGGTTTTAAAAGAGGTGGCGCTCAACCACACTCGGCCACCATAAGCAAAAAATAAATAATAAGAGGCAAGAAAAATAAGAAATATTATATAAAAAAACATATTGGTTCTTAATACGTATTTACGTAAAAGATTTTTGCAAAAGTTAAAAAAAAATTAAACAACCCAAATATCGAAGCAGATGAAGTATAGTTTACAAGTAACACTACAACAATAAAAGTTATTTTATAATAGGTACTCTTAAAATATCTATGTTCTGAGAAATATTTGCCCAACGTATCATCCGTAGCATGACAAGTTTGAAAAAGCCCCTCAAGAAGTACAACTTCAAAAAATTAAATTTTATAATTGTTAGCATTTCAAAATTATTTTGAATTTAATTTCAAGTATTATTTAATTAACATTATTAATTAATGGATAATTGCTGTTAATGATATTAAATAATGACTTAAGAATGAATATAGAGCAAGAAACAGCCGAATAAGGCGATAATAAGATAAAACATGAAGTAACTAACTTAACATCAGATGGACTTATGTGGTCGAGATCACTGAGGGCAATGGAGAAGACGAAGTCCTGACGCTGCTTGTTGAATGTCATTATCTTCTTTTGCGGATATGCATTCATGAGGCCAAACAGAGTCCGCTTTACCTGCTTCACATTCCCACTCTCACCTTCTCGTTCAAACATAACCTGCAATAACAAAGCCACCAGTTAATTACATCCTTCTGAATGGTAACAGTATTAATGACATGACTGACTCCACTATCTTCCACCGCTGTACTGTTATCTCCCTTGAATGAATAAACAATCAACGTAAACGTCTTTAAAGAATTTCCAGAACACCAATCATATTGGTGTTCTAGTTATTTTCAATTAAATAAAAAAATGTATGAATTTAAACCTAGATTAAGTTGTGGTGGTTATAACCAAAAGAGTTAGGCTAATTGGAATTTTTATATTACATATGTACATGAGTCTAATAAGAATTCTACTTTTAATCAACCAAGGACCATTTGCAATAGAACCTCGCAGTACGAGTTTAGCATGTATTGCGATTTACTCGCATTACGAATCAATTTTTCGCATTGAAATTAATATGAAAATAAATAATCCGTTTCATCCCCAAAATGTCTGCTTTTAAGTTTATTTTTGAAACAGAAAAAGTAATATTTTTGCAATTACAAAAAATAAACAGTACTGTACATGTATGCAGGAAATAATTATAATTTATTAATCTACTAAACTTAAAATAGAGATAATCTAGGAGTGAAGAAGACGAATTTTTACCATCAGATACCATAATATATAACAATAACAAATAAATAAGAAATTTATTTTACACCTAATAAATTTACATATAATTTTATACAACTGATTTATAATTAATAACTGAAATCATTATTAAAACTGTCTCACCTTTTACTTGAAATAATGGTTAAAGCCTACACATAAACAAAATTTTATTGACAAATCAACGCGTTTCTTAGGCTTATTACCAAAGTGATCTTTAGGCTCTGTTTATGAGGATGATTTGACTATAATTTCCAATTCTCAGTAAATCTTACATAACTGACTGAAAAATCAGAAGGATTTGGTTGTATCGTTTCACTTTCACTAGTATCGTATCCCATCCATTATCAAGATATTTCTGACTCAGTTCTACCACCATTTAGTCATGGACAAATATTACATCATATGAAAAATAAATTATTTAAAATAATTAACATCATGAGAGTATTTTCAGTTCGACATTAAAATTTCATTTTAAACCTATTTTAAAACAAGTAAATCTCCAATACAAAATAATCTACTGAATCTTAGTTTTAATGAATGAGGCCATCACTAACCTGTATTGGGTAAACAACAGCATCTCTGGTAATGAATTTCTTCACTTTGAAGCCTTTCGAGAGATCAGCCGCCTTGTAAGAGGCACCCATTACCGAAGCCTCGTCTGTATTGAGGCTTTTACCCAACGTGCCCAGAGACTTTAGTCGTTCTTGGACCGCTGGCATTCGAGTTCCGGCCCCTACCAGTAACACCTAGACCAACAATTACACTTTTACTCTTCCAATTATTGAAGCGATGATAAAAGTACACTGAAAACGTTTATATATCTATATATATCAAAGTCCAAACCACAGTAAGAAATCAGGAAAAAAGACTAAGATCTTTCAACCTTTTTAAGTGGTCTTCCTCAGAGTCAAATAATTACTCTGACAAAATATCTGTATATATGTTTACTTTTCTACAGTTTTCATTTTGCAACTTGAGGACATCTATATAGTGGATGAAGCCAAGTTATCTTCATTAACTACAAAAATATAAGTATTTTCAAAAATATAGCAAAATTTACTATGCGTTTTTCTTTTTAACATTTAATTATATTTTTTTTTATTTTTCGTAAAAAATGAATAGTTTGATATTCTCTCAACCTAGTCATTTTAATTTTAATTTCCTTAATGGGTTTATCTTTCAAAGTTCCAATAATTAATAAAATGAAAGTAATTCATTAAAAAAATAATTCATAAGTAATTAATTAATAAAATAAATTATTAGTAAATTACTATTAGTAATAATAAATAAGTATTATTAATAATAAATGATTACTTAAAATAACAAGTACTGATCAAAAGTAATTCATAAAAGTGTACACACTTTTATGAATTTCATAGATTAAATTCGAAGTCTTCCTGAAGAGAATTGCAACGACATTGACATTTGTTCAACCAATAAATAGAAAATATGGTAAATTCTTCATGAGAAACCTTTAATCGTATTTGTGACTTATCGTGCCGTATACAACATCTGACGATACAAGAATGATATTATAACCGGAGTCCAAGTGACTTTGGTTTTAAAGAAGAAATATCTTCCTCCCACACCCAATATCCTAAACCTTAATCAAAATTAATAGCAATAACAATGACAAAAGTACTATTCGTAAAGATTCAATTTCTGACTACATAATAAATACAAGTATTCGGGATATATTCAAACTATCAGTCTACTTTTTCGTTGTCAATAATATTTTGCGTAGGAATTCACTGATTTTCAATTTAAAAGGTTTGTCTTGTGTTCTTCTTTATTTCATCGTTCCAGGGTAGTCTGTGTTAGTATTGATGCCACACTTAGCATTGCCGCAGATAAACATAGAGCATCACTTTGTTTTGAGACAATATTTTTAATCATGAATTAAAAATTCATGATTAAAT
This sequence comes from Hermatobates lingyangjiaoensis, assembly GCA_026182355.1. Lineage (NCBI taxonomy): Eukaryota > Metazoa > Arthropoda > Insecta > Hemiptera > Hermatobatidae > Hermatobates > Hermatobates lingyangjiaoensis. The sequence goes on from JAPFBL010000501.1 coordinate 3,750,499, forward strand.
GAATTTACCACTGCAAAACGATATACCATGTGCTTAGACTTTGATGATTCACTATAGAGACATATACTTATCATTTTATTGCAAAACTAATCTTTTCCGTTCTTCAAAAATTCGGAACTATTTTCAGTTAATCTACTGTCAGTTTCAATACAGTCCCATATTTTCAACACTCTAGAGTTAGTGTTTAGGAGAAAAAATATTTTCTAAAAAAAAACATTTTGGGTAAATAGTGACTTCCCCTGTAGTGACAACACTGACGGAGACCAGTGAGGAACCATGTGTTGCCGCCATCTTTCAATTTGATGCTCTTTCTTTCTTCTCTCGACCCACTGGCATGCTTTGAAAGTTTTTGAATATATATAAAAAATAAATGTTTTTTTAGTATTTATGTATTGATCCCTCAACAATGTATATCACTTTGCATAATGTGTAGACTTATTTAACTATGTAGTGTTGAAATACTTCGTATTCAAAATATTATATTATTATAATATATATAAGATTATAATTATATAATAAATGTATATATTATATATTTATTATATAATAATATTATATAATATAAATATTAAAACATTTTAAATAGTTATAAGAGTCCCCATCCATTATAAAATACTGCCAAAAACATCAGGGCATTTCTACACTATGAGGCCTAATTTTGTGTAAAGTAAGAATGTTATAAGCATATAGTCAGGGCCGGCCCTATGCGAAACAGATTGCGTTTCTATTACCTGAGACATGACATCCATGCTTAGATGAGAAGAGTTGAGAGCTTTCTGCACGGGAGCCATGACCCTGGCTAAAAGGTCTGAACACATGTCCTCGAACTCCGTCCTTGTCACCTGCACTTTGAAGTCTATTTCATCTATTAATCCCTCAATCTACAAGAAATCCATATCAACTTATGTATTAATTGTGTATAACTGTTATATACATTTTACATAAATAAATAAAAGTATAAATGTGTATTAAAACAATATCCAATATAAGTATTATCTAATATTTTGAAATACAGGGTGTTCCAAAAAAACAGTGCAGTAGGAATATGCTAATAACCCAAAGAAACAAAACTCACAGAAACATACTATTTATTGCAAATATTCACACATCCAATACCTTATCAACTAAAGTACGATTGAGGGTTGACTCGTGCAGTAAGATATGATCTGCAATAACTGTTGAAAGTGTGCGCCATTCACCTGCAGACAAACGAGCGCGACGCTGCGTGTTTTGAAAAACACACTCAAGTTCATCAGGTTTGATGTTTTGAATAACACTTGTTATTTTCTGCTTCAGTTCATCCGTAGTTCGAGGATTGTCTGCATACACTGAGCCTTTCAATTTGCCCCACAAATAAAAGTCAGGAGGTGTTAAATCAGGTGATCGAGGTGGCCACAAACCACGAGAGATCACACGATCCCCAAAGACATCACCAACTGCAGACATACTGACACGAGCCGTATGTGCAGTTGCACCATCTTGCTGGAACCAGCCTTGTTGCTTTTCTTGCTCCGTCAGTTGATCAAAAAATGGCTCCAGGATGTTATAAATGTAACACTCAGATGTGATGGTGTTTTCAAAAAAGATATACATTTAAACATTTTCAATGTATAAATATCCTTTCTTGTGTTCAGTGCACTGTTTCTTTTGGAACACCCTGTATAAGAAAAATCCAAATAAAGTCTTCTCAGTTAAAACTGTTACATGCACACACAATTTTGCATCCACTCTTTTCACACAGAAAATGGTCAGAAATACTTAATAAGTGTTAAAGTATTTAATATATTTCGATTAGTTTTGACTGTTTTTAAATACAAAATATAATTTAGGTAAATAGTGTATAATATAATGTAAAACCTCAGTATAAGAATAAAAATGTAATATATAATGTGTGATAAAGGAGAGTTTATTGGAAAACTTCATGTATAAAAATCAATTCAAAGATCACTAGAAGTTATTGTTTTTTTTTTTAAATCAATGTATTTCAACTCTTGTAGGAAACATGATAATGCCTTGAAACTACAGTTATAACAATTAAATTACTATAAAATCAGACACAGACAATAATAAACATGCTAGAGACCCTGGTAGTACAAATAGTGTATTTATAAAATTATTCAAAATAATTAACTTCTTGATTTTATAAACTTTTAACATGTTTACCTATTTTTCCTTTAACTAATTAAAGAGTAGTCTATCTCTTTAATTTTTATTTAAATTCTTTCATAAGTTTATCTTTTAAGTTCCAAAAATTTCTAAAATGAAAGTGGCCAATATTTCAGAAATTTTATAGATTAATTTCGAAGTCTTCTATAAATATTAATTACATATTGAAAGTATTAAAATTAATATATATTAATTCAATATTATATATTACATTTCAATGTACATTGATGACAATACTTATATTAATGTTTGATTACAGAACTAACTCAGTGGAATAAACTGATGCAGTAAGCAATTTTCTATATAAAGTTACCTGAGCAGTGTGGTCCACATTAGCACTGAGAACATTCTTTACTCTCCCTGCTTCCTTGAATAATTTGGACATAGATCTTGAGTTCTTTGTCACGTCTTTCTTCGTCTTTTTCATCTCATTGAACTTAGCAGCTAGATGATTCCTCATTCTCAACTGCATTTCAAGACCTCCCAGAGTTCTATCAAAGCTGAACACAAAAAACATCGGCTATCATAAAAAGAAAGGTAACAATTAATTGTTTTTTAAAAAAAAAAGTTTTTGTTCGAAAATAAAATGAAATAATATAAAAAAAATTTCGGCCATTTTTTGCACTAATTAAAAATAAAAAACAATATAAAAAGAAACGAAATCGTTTAGAACACAATTAAAAGTTGTTAATTTTGGAAGACGTACATCTTCAAGAGCATTCTGAACTTATCGATATGCTCCTGAAAATGAATGCGTTCCGAAACTATATGAAAGCAAGTAAAAAGAAGCCATACGACGACATACTCGTATGTTGGATAATTGTTCTAACAACCTAATAGTGGATTATATATATATATGATTCCAACCCATCAGTTGAGTTTTTGACTCAGACGAAGACCACTTGTTACGGTTGAAAGATCTTAGTCTTGTTTTCCCATTTCATATTACGGTTTGATCATTGATTATTTCACGTGTATATGTGAAATCTATATATATATATATATATATATATATATATATATATTAATTTATTGATAAAAGTATCGACCGTGAAATGGAAACAAAATTAAAGTTTATCAGGACCGGTCAGTTCTTCAGGTTCAAATTAAACTCTCATTGCCAACGTTTCAGTTTTTATTTAAATTTTTTTTTTTCATTGGTAGAAGTATAAAATTTTGAAACAGAAAACCTAAATATTACATTAAAAAATAATCTTTAATGTAATACTTAGTTTTTTTGTTTCAATATTTTATACTTCTACCTATGAAAAGAATTTCAAATAAAAACTGAAACGTTGGCAATGAGAGTTTAATTTGAACCTGAAGAACTGGCCGAGTCATGATAAACTTCAATTTTGTTTGTATTAATTTAGTTGGTAAGGATTAGGTTCAAATTAATAACTTCTGACTTCAAGCTGATGTTTCACCGAAATTTGTCCGACAGTATCAAACCTAAAAACAATTAATTCAAAAATTGTATTACTAATATAAACAATTCTGAAAACAAAATATTAACTAACTGAAAGTTAGTTAGTTATACGTTAATTGATATTCTGTGAAGGTATTTGTTATCAGAGTTCTAAAATCAGTACTAAATTTTAACAATAAATTGATTTAAGCTTTGAGAATGTGTACAACAAAGTTTGGCGAAACGTCGGTTTGAAATAAGAAGTTATTAATTCTGACCTAATCCTTAATAGCTAAATTAGTATTTAAACAATCAGTGGTCGAGAAGTTATATCAATATATATATATACTTATTTAAACATGGAAAATCAATCCGAAACGGATAACTAAAGTTCAACATAGACATATAATCATAGATAAATTAAAAAACACACATTAGAGTCTCTAATTGTCTGTTTGAACCATCATTATGTGAGATAAGAGAAGGAAACCAAGAGCACTGGTACAGAGACAATTGGAAAGCGACTTATCTCACCTGATGACAGTTCAAACTGAAAATGAGACTGTATGTTTGTTATGTATCTACGTTTCTTTTTATATATAAATCTCTTCTAAAGATTTAACATTCTTAGGAAAAATGAACCAAATATAAATACTAGAAGAGTTTGGTGCTTACCCAACACCCAGGACAGACATCTGGGGGTGCGTTTCAACAAAGCCTCTTTCCTTGACCTTCACCGTCTGATAGCTGACTACAACGGCCGTAGTGCTCCAGGCACCCATGTCGTACAGGACAAAATACTGCGCTGTGTCATTGAAGTCTTTCATTCTAAAGATGCCGTAATTCAGAGCAGCTAAACAATAATTCATGTTTTATTACCTTACTATGATAAAAAATCCATATTTCATAATAAATATCAGACATTTCTTCCTAATAACTACAAAAAGTAAATTAATAGAATATTCTAAAAAAATAAGCACTGTCATAAAAAAAGTTTTCAATTTTTTAGAATAATTAATAATTCAACAAATCAACCATAATATCGACGAATGCGACAATTAATCTAGTCAGTGAAAGCTTTATGATGAAATACATATAAGATTTAAAAGACACAGGAATAAGGTAAAAAGAATAATAAATGCTCTGAGGCTTTTCACCTGACATCATTAGAGAGCAAATATTCGTAAATATAATAAACTCACTAAAGGTTAAAGAGTCAAACGGAAGGCATTATAACCAGCCGGTACAAAATAAAAAACATAGGGAAAATTGAAACAATGATTTCCTTTCAAGATAAATACTATAGAAAAAATTAAGGCTTAGCGATAGTCTTTCTCTGATCTTGAATAATATATTTATGAAATTTTTCGAAGCGAACTTTTTGCCTGCAAATGAAAAAATGACAAACATGCTAGATGATATCTACATGCTGATGAGGTCTTATGTACTCGTATATTGTGACTCTATAACAAAGATTCTTTTTTTTTTTGATATTTTATGAACCATTCTCTTCAGTCTATTCAGTTTGCATTAGAAATTGAAATTGGTAACAAACTGCCAATTTTAGATTTACCTTACTCGTATATTTACATCGGAAAGGTCCTAAACTTTCATGTTTCTTTCTATACACATTTCTTTTCCACCAATTTTACAAATGTCAAAAAGCTATATTTAAAAGCATGTACAGTTAAAAAACTGTATAGCAAATAGCCTCATTAGACCATATAAAGGATGAAGTAGACCATTTTTTTAAACAGTAAAATATTTGAGATACCGAACAACACTGATTGATAATGTTTTGAAGAAAATTAAACTGAGAAAGAACATATTACAAGAAGAAAGTTATTCCATCCTGAGGTAACAGAGTAGCTCAGTCGTTACGTGTTCGATTCAGGACTGATAGAATCAAGGCTCAATAACCACTCTGACCCTCGATTTATTCACGTGGGAAATGAATAAAGTAATAAATTATTAAGCTACACGTTAAAGATCCTTACTTAAAGACACTTGAGTTAAGCAATATTTAAGAATTCCAATGTAAAATATTCATTGTATGGTATCACAAAGGACTAACCTCTGGCCTGTGTGCGTTCTTTTGTAGGGCGGCCACTTCAACCTAACCTAACATATCTCTTAAAATTAATAGTTAAAGGATATTCCTTCATTTTTTAAAAAAAAATATGGATATTTCAGTTGCGCTCAGTAGTTCAGTGAAATTTATTAAAGACTTCTGGAACAATGTAAGAAAAAAGAAAAAGAAGGTCCCATTTGGGAATTGTAATTCAACATGTGTGGACTAACGGGAAAGAGCCTACTTACTCCGCTTGAACAAAAAAATAACAAATAATCTATAAGAAGACAAGAGGAGTCTAGTATATTATTTCAGCATATCAAAGAAAATGAATTATACAAAAAAATTGGAAGATACCAAGGAATTGACTTTTCTATCCTCAGACATCGAAAAAAATTTAGTGGTTTGTTAGATTTCACATATCAAAAATGTAGTCCTTTACGTTGAAATGTTTTAATTGAAAGTGCAGTTAAACAAATTGCAACCCTTGCCAACTTGCAACACTTTGCAAAATGACTGTAACCCTATTACGGACCCTACCCCCGTAAACAGTACATAAACCATTCTAAAATAAAAGAAAAGTTAAACCAATGTTTTTTAACTAAAAGGAAAAATACCATAGGAGTTCCAAAGTAATCTAATTAATTTAAAAAATGTAAAGATTGTAATGAAAGATTCTCTGGAGATGTAAGCCGTTTTTTGAAAATAGATTATCCAGCATTCCTATTCAACAAAAACATATACTCGTATAAATATATGAAAAGTAAAATAGCCTTTGCCTGTCATGCAATAACTAAACAGCACATTTTTCATTTTATAAACAATACATAAATACAACACAATTTTTGTAGATAATGAGAAAGAGGGAAAAGAACGTTCAAATGTTACATATTTAATGGATTAGACATTATAGAACTGATACATCAGATTTGAATAAAATTTATTCAGGTATAACAAACCCAGTTTGTTATAGATTTTCTTAAATATAACTTGCTACAACATAAAGTTGTACAAAATATGAAATGTTTCTAAAAAAAAAGTTGTTTCTGTTGCTTGGTACTGCCTCCAGATCATACTGATGTTTCCATTTACTTTTGAGGCTATATTAAAACCAGTTGAATGGAAGGTTTAATACTGTTAACATCGTTAGTTTTACAGTAATGTAACAGTTCTTAGCTTTTCTTATAATTATTATTAAGTACTAATACTGTTACACATTGTTATTTGATTTGTATCATTCCACGCATTTTCGATTGTACATCTTTGTTTTTTTCGATACATACTTTGTTTTTCTTTGTAATACGATATCCCTATAACAAATTGTTTAAATAAAAATTCCAGACATTAGCATTTAACAGTTTGATTTGAATTGGAAAACTGACCAAGTACCGATTTATTTTAGTACTACTCCATCAGACGGTCGATATTACTTTGGAATAGTGTAAATATGTACATTTATTAATTTATGAAATTTGAAATGGCCTATACTCAACTCAACATATTAACAAACTCACTGAAAATCAAATTAATTAATTCACTTTTTTTTTAATGTGGTATTTCTATTTTGACATCTAAAATGAAAATTAATCATACTGTAGCACTTGAAACACTTGATGATAACCAAAAACTTACACTAGTATTATCCACAGAAATACATTAACTACTCATTAAGCGGAATGAAAGGAATAAATTAGGTAATCGGATTCATGATTAAGTAGGTGTTAATAATAAAGAAACTGCTTTTTTTTGTATGAATTAACTTAATATATATAAATTAATATCGATGGTGATTCCCTTAATATATATAATGTAAAATTTCATTTTCTAGCAACCTAGAGTATTGAAGATGAACATCCAACAATTTTTCTAAATGATTTCGACATAAATACTAATTATATTCTTAATATTATAAAAAGATTACCCTTTTCGATTCAATTAGCAACTAAATATGAATATTCAAATTTTATTGATAATTTTATAATTAATATAAACATTTCTATTTTGATTCTTTATAGCCCAATAGTCAATATTGTTCCTAAAACTATCCATGGATAACAGATCAAGAGTGAAAACTCAGCTAGTCAACACTTGTACCGAGGGTAGGACAGAAATGGATTGTGCGCGTGGTGCAGGAAGCAGTGAAAAACAAGGTGCTCCGAGAACTTACTAATCTTTCAAAATTACCTTTTTGGATTGAATATCGAAAATAACATATTACAAATTAATATATACTCAGATTATCTTGAAAATACTCAAAAGTGAGTATTACCTGCAGTATAGTCATTGATAAGCTGAAGAGGATTCAAGGAGGCCAGTTTAGCTGCCTGGAGGAAGGCGTGTCTTTCATCTTGCCCGAAGTAGCCGGGTACAGTAAGGACGGCGTCTGTAATGGACTGCCCCGCAGCCAGCTCTGCCATTTCTTTGGCTTTATACAGCATCATGCCCACTAATTCTTCCACTGAATACGTCGTCTTCCTGTATTTCAGGAATATGTATTTAAAAAAAACACATACACACACTCCAAAAACATTCACCTACATTTCGTTTTGGTCACAGAATGCAATTATCAGTTTTGGAAGTGTGATGGTAGTAAAGTAACTGGATCCATAATAGGATTCCTATAAACAATTGTTATTGTTTTTGAATTATTATGAAAGCATTAACAGAAGACCTTATAAATACGTTTGACAGCTTAATATAGCAATAGTTTATTTGACAACCGATTTGTTAAGAAATTCGTATTTAGCTATGTAGGAATACCTTATACAGCTTTATAATCGTTCTAATATTCATAACACAATTCACATTTCACTAACACAAGCATTTACATTGTCTTCTCCTGATAGATTAGTCGAGTTCACCAATTAGTCAAAACAATATAAAAGTTACAACCAAATGATGAAATATTTCTTGGAAAAAAACTGAATTCCCAATGCACACTAATAACAAATATAAATTACACTTTAATAATGTCTGCAGAAATATTGTTTTACTAGGGAAGAACTTAAAAACTAAGTTTTTCCTCTTCTTTTTAGAAACATCGTACTTTTACTGCTCTCTACCTGTAGGATTCAATTAAACCATGGTATCTCATTTACAATATATAAAGATCTTATCTTAATAAGATAGCTATTTTTGAATATTTTTTTATTTATTTCCCCAATATATGTCATAGAACATAAGAAATGTCAATGTGTCAGTAATCAACATGATATGAATTCATATCACATGAATAATCCGATGATTCGCCACAAAAGAAAATGAATGATATTGCTCGGATAATGAGCCAGTCGTGCACAATGTTTGTTGATACTAAGACCAAACTAAGAATTGCTTTTACGAAGTCCAAAAAATCAAATACATTGTAAATGAAATGAAATTTTCTTATAGTAGTTCAGGCATCAAGGGGATAATTATAAATGACAAGAATTGAATAACTGTATTTTAAGATGAAAGTTCAAATAATGATTCACTTTATGAATTCGGTGATTTGTTAAATGAACTTAACTTTTGATATCCCCAAAAGTAATTCTGATATTGGTACATAAATTACTATTTTATGCACCATCAACATTAATTTTTTTTTTTTTAGGCAAATAAACTGAAAGATTATAAGAAATCAATTGGATAAATAGACTTCTTTACATACTCGTCATGCTGAAAGAGGACTGTGTTACGCTCCGGGTCAGGCACTATATCATAGTAGGGAAACAACTCCTGAAAACGCTTCACAACAGGATTGTCTACGGTCTTGCCCAGGAGATCCACGAAGTACCAATAACACTCTTTGGGTGACCTAATACCAACAGTGAGAGCGTCTTCACCGAAAGTCCTCTCTCCATTTCTGAAAGCCACAGCTACGGGAGTTTTCCTTTTGGATTCTTTGTTTAGAGCTATTTCCATAGGCACTCCAGGCTAAAAAAAAAAAAATATTACCAACTTACAGAACTAATTCACATAATAATATGGACATACATAAAAATATTGATTTATTTATATGTACAAATTAATGTCTAAACTACAGTAAAAAATTCAGAAATTTCACCAAAATCTTTTAACCAAAACAACTGGTTTTCGTCTGAGTCTCACTGATACAAAAACAAGTGATATAAGACATCTAGTGTGGTATTGAAAAGTGAGAGAGATTTTTAAAGGGCGAAAGCGCAGGAAAGAGAACAAAAAATTGGGACGGTAAACAAGGGATTCAGGAAGAGATAACTAACGAATTGCATGCTAGTGTCAACCCTAATAGACAAAATACTGACCACGTCAAAACTGAGTCTAACTTGACTAACCTAGAACATCAAACTTTCATACGTGATTATTGTATTTTCTGTCCAATTATGCCATAATTCTCATTATACATGTACAAAAATAAGGCGCTACCTTGTTTACATTTAAGTACGGTGTATTGGTGTTATTTCAGTGCAATTTTAAATATTTTCTAGTCTGACTTATCCATATTTAATAATATTTACACAGAACTTTATAAATATCGCTATACTTCAATTTGTTGGGAGAACTTCTAATTACTTACGTCAATACCATTAGGGAAAACTCAATTACAGTCAAGATTACGAAAAAGCCAAGGAAGTGGGTCCAAATGACTCATGATACGATAAACTATGAACTTTGACATTAAATGGGTTTCTATTAATGCATCGGAGAACTTTTTTATTTTAACTGGAGAACTCCTGTTTTGGATAAAAAACGATAATGTTACAAAAAAAGCTAATAAATCAAATATAATTGTGATCTTAAACAAACAACTACCACAAATTACCGAGACCTTGTTAAGTAATGAAAATGTTTATTCTAATAGAAGGATTAATCTTTTGGATAGGGTTAGCAGTATTTCCTTTTTTAATAAAAAGATAAAAACCATTTTGAAAAATCAACAGGGAACTAATTACTAAATTTTTCTCTAAATCCCCTTCATTGCCATATCTTTATGGTTCATCAAGACGCATAAAAACAACTCCTCCATACAATTAATAATGAACACCGTTGGTTCGACCCATAAGCCTCGTCCAAATGTTTAATTAGGGTTTTGAATTCATTAATTAAGAAAATTTCAGGCCAACGCAAAAAATAATATAGACTTAACTATAACTATAGACTTTAACTAGTACATTAAAGAGGATAAATATTAAGAAATATAAGACTAAGCCCTCTCAAATTCCTGGTCTTCGTAAGAGCCACAAGACTAATTGAGTAAGAGAAAGTGGACACGTGGGGTCGTATGGAGAAAGGAGGGACATAAGAAAGGTATTTTAAAGAACGTAAAAGGCAAAGAAATGAAACAATAAATAGTTCAGGAAGAAATAAATGAAGCACTATCTACCAGGTGTCAATCCTGGTATGCAGGAGCCCCTTTTCACTGAGTCTAATTTTAATAAAGTAGTGCTAATGTTTATAGTATTTAATCTATTAAATTTAATTAATGAAATCTTGATTTTCCTTAATAATATCGGTAATTTTTTTTCTTAATAATAAGTGATCATTTTATCTTCTGTCTAATTTATATCATGATTCTCACTATTTATACAAAAATAAAGCATTACATTTCCCCATATGGAAGAACATGCAAAACAAGAACCGCTTGCTCTAAGTGTACTAATTAAATCAATCTTTTTGACTCTCAATGTAGAATCAACCCATTAGGATTATCCAAATTAATGTTTATTTCTAACGTAGTGCAATCAGTTAGTATATGGTATTTACTCATTATAGGGTAAAAAGCTAATGAAATGGTCTCCACATATAACAATTTAATGGTATAAACAACGCGTTCTTCCTCAGGCATTAACTAAGGGTGAGTGTCTGTGGTACAACTTTAAGAGCCAGTTGTACCACAGACACTCACCCTTAGTTAATGCCTGAGGAAGAACGCGTTTCGAAACGCGTTGTTTATACCATTAAATTGTTATTTGTGGAGACCATTTCATTAGCTTTTTACCCTACAATTATTAATGTTTATTGTTAAACAAGGATCTTGGTTTTGCGATACCAATGATCTTCCTACTTTTTCAATATTGACAATAAATAACGAAAATAAAATACAAGGTAGCTTTAATGAATATCTTGACTCCAATAATCTCTATTCCCCGATTGATTCCTTATATCTATTATTTAATTTTGTTAGTGAAATCTATAAATTACTCTTACAGTAATAAATTCATTTTGAACAGTGAAAAAGATTATTTTTTAAAAATATCTAATATCTCCTCCATGTCTGCACATCTCCATACATCAAATAAATGCTATTATCGTTTAAATCCAAGCTATAAATATTTCAAGAATAAAAAACGAGTAATTTGAATAAGTATGTTAGTAAAATACTTTACCACTAAAATATTTATGTAACTTTTGTAAATCTTCCTTATTATAATAAAGGTGATTTATAAAAATTCGGCCCTAATTTCACTTTTATTGAATTATAAACAAATAATTTAAACTTGTTTATAAATGCTAAGCAAAATCCCAAAATGGTTAAAATGCCCTGCCTGCATCTTCAATTCAAACTTTCTTTTACTTCTATAAGACAAATGATTGTCTTTAGAAATAAACAAAAAAAAATTGTTTTTGAACCTTTGCTATTTCTATTGTATAACTAAATTGTTCCAACAAATACTTTCTGTTAATGATAACAAAGGTTAATCATAATTTATTATTAATTAAGGAACTATTAATTTTCTTAATGTTCCTTATCTTGATTATTTATTTATTCTTTTTAAACAATTTATTTTTTAATTATTTATTCTTTTAAACAATCATTGTTTTTAAATCAGTACAATTATACATTTAAACCCAAAATAGCATGATAAGAAAAAGTAAAAGTAATAATACCTTCATAACTAAAACGAAATGAAATAACAAACCAACATCAAGTAATAATACAAGTGCACATTTCATACAATTATAATTTAATTATTTAACGTTGAAAGTATGAACTCGGTATAAATTATTCTATTATAACAATAAATTACATACTTAAATATCATAACATATTAAGCTAACAATTTGAATGGTTCAATTCGTCACGGAGTTAGATGTGCTTTTAACTCATTATTTACTCAAAAGTCACGCTTTTGAGTTCAGAAGGAATTTTACAGTTGTTTGACGTATTGGATTAAAGAGCACACAAAGCTGCCGTTAAGAATATACAGGAAATAAAGCAATTTGGCAAAATTATAAAATTGTAGAAAAGGAATATTTTCTTTAATTCAAAAGAAAAACATGGCAATTTATAAACTTAATTTCACTCACTGAAACGATTGCAACTTTCATCCATTCACTACCAAAATCTACACTCATGACGGAAACTGCGCTCGTAGTGGTACACCCCATTAACAAGAATAGTAATCCTGTCAGTATGCACATTAAAAAGTGGGAAGATTTCCACCAGTACCTGGAAAAGGACATTGTTCATATTCATATAAATTTGTGTACAACGGTTATTTTTTTTAAAAATAATCTATGATCTAAAACTTTTATTACAGAATTTTACGAACATCATTTAAAATGCTAGGTGTTTACATGGTGATTGATACTTATACTTATATAAAATATCGACAATTAGAGTTTTAAAAGCCACACTTTAAGTATCTAGGTAGTAGTAGTTTTATTTTTTCGATTAATACAGTCTCAGAGAGGTACTGAATAATAGGAACCGTAAAACTAAAAGATAGTATAAATGACAAAACCAGGGCAACAACCTTCAATAAAGGCTAAGTTTCCTTAAAGCAGAGAACTTACCTACTTTTATATGAGAATTATGTTATCATTTTGTTCTAATTATTCTACGACCAATAAATGGGATTGAATTTGCAGTCACCACCGATATAATTTAGAAATAAAACTTATTCTTCATTCTGGCAATATTAAGGATTGTCTATATTGTCGAGTAATTACTACTACTTGACTGTATTTCATTTATAGATGTTCTTGTCAAAATTATTTCCTAAACAGATAGGAAAGAAATAAATATTGGCTTTCCTAAATATTACCTTACTTGTATATAAATAATAGATAATAAAATATATTTTGTAATACAGTTAATGTAATTTCACTGAACAGGAATAGACAAATTCCAGGAAAACTAGAGCAGGTAATCATCCATAATATGGAAATCCTAATAAAGGTACAATATGATTAATAAAGACTAAAATATGATTCTAGTCAGTACCCTGTACTTCAACCATACTTGAACATAATTGTTAGTCGAACTTGTGTAGGCTTTCCCTTGGATAAGAATACCGTACAGTTGGCAGGTAAATAACCTGCTCAGATACCTTACGCCTTCCAAATCAACTTTCTGATGCAATACTCTCCTCAGTAAGGGAATTGTATTATAATTTTATTTAAAAAACACTAACTAAAACTGTTTCACATGAACATACTGACAAGAAATAAAACATACGTAGGAGTAAATAAAGTCTTTTTATCAACATTAAAAATATTTTATTCTACTTAGATCTATTTTATACAATTGAAAAAAAAGAAGTTAATAAAGTGCAAATACATCTGTAATAAAGTATTCAATATGCCAATAATTTAATTACAATATATGACATTAATATGATATATCCACAGTTGAAAATCAGCTGATTTATTAAAATGTTAAAGAAATTTAGATATTTCAGGTGCCTGATACCATGAACGGGAGTATAAGATTGAAGGATATACACATACTAGCTTCCACAGTTATTCTTGTTCTTCTTAAACTTCATATATGAATAACAATATAACCAAATCAAACCAAAAACTTATAAAATAAGATAATAATTAAAACACCGATTCCGGAACTATTCCTAACTACTACAAAAACATCTTGAATGTAATTAGAATATTTTAAACCATAAATATCAACCAGGTAATAAACTTACCTATATGAGTTATCCATTGTCTAACTACAAATGATGTGACTTTACATAAATAGGAATAAAGATGTAATATTCATAACAAATACTTAAATTCAACCACGTAAAGACATGTGTAACAGTCACCAATCAGCTGCAACCAAAGCCATCTAGATTGTGTAGTCTCTGTGTGGCAGAACACCATTGGCCAGTCGAAGAATTAATCAGTGGAAGGCTATTTCATAATTTAAATTTGAAATTGTAAAATAATGAGTTTCATAGTAATCTTTTTAACTTTAATTTTTTTTTAGTTACTACTTTACTTTAATAAAAGTATTAAAGAAATTTGCAGATATAATATGTTTAGTTGTTTTATAAAATAATTTTACTTTCTTTGAATAACATGCTAACTTTTGTTGCAAAAATACTCTCCCAGCTTTTTATGTCGAACCTTTATTCTAATTTATTGTTTTTGCATTAAAATATATGCGTACTTTTCCTTTGTATATGTGAAAACTTCGTGTTGTATATTTGACGTAAAAAGAGAAATAAAAGGATTGATTTCATACGTATTGATATTTTGTATATATATTTAGATATATATATTTTGTATATATCTAAAAAGGTACTCCAAAACCTATTAATTAATTTAATTTTAGTAAGTGTTCATAGCATTTAATGTCAGTTGAATAATAATAGACTTTATTCTTCACACTGACAGCTACAACAGGAATATGTTTTAGACAACTGAAATAAAACAGCTTGACAGAACAAATACGATAACTGTATTATTTATAACTCTTTATGTTATTAAAAATCAACAGTTACTGAAAAATGAGTCGTTCGTCTATGCAAAACTTGTTAATTTTACATTTTAAACAAAATTAAACAAAATGTAGACAACGGAAAAATTACAGTTGATTTAAATTACAGTTATTACTTCTATATATAATTATTATTAAAGTAAAGGGGTAATATTCGGTACTTAATTTGAAATGATTACATTAAAAAGTCAGTACATTGTACAGCAGTAGAGTATACATTATTATTAGTATGTTTCTGGTAAAAAAGAAACGTGAAAAAACTCTACCACCATCGGCAAAGAAGAACCCGACGAAAGGCCAGCTGATATGGTACCCTCAGAACAGTTATAGTAAGCTCTTTGCTGTGCACATTTTTATTTCCTTTTAATATATAAAGTTCATCTACAGATTGTTTTGTATGAAAAAAGCTTTAAGAGTGTATAAAAACGACCAAAATATACATTTCAGTATTGTATATCCACTGCATTATTCATGTATGCCACATGTACATGTACTTACATGTATAGTAATTGAAAAAGTTTAGAAAGCAGTTTAAGGGCTCTGAAGTGTTAAGTTAAAATGATAGCTCATACTTCAAGAAATCTACTTTTTTTTTCGAGGAGAAAATACCACAATTCATAATTAAAGATATATAATTTTATTATAGATAGTCAAGGATGACAAGTATACTTTTATTTTTTTTAATATAACTTTATACTGACTGTATAACATATTTTTTTTAATTTGAATCTGTTTTCGAATCATTTTCAAAGTTGTCTTCTCTTCAGGATTAATCTTACATCTTTTGAATCTAGAAAATATCACAACTTCATAATTAAAGAAATATAACTTTATTATAGATTGTCAAGGATGGCTAAGTATAAACAATTATTGGTAATTAGTTATTACATTTAAATATATCAACTTTTAAAAATTTAAAAACTATCAAAATGAAATAGTTGAATTTTAGGACAGTCTTCCACTGAATAAGTATGGCCTAAAGAAGGCCATACTCTAGCGTTTCTTCGGACAGGAGGGTAGAAACTGATTTATGGAGGTCAGACATCATACGAGTCTGGTGACGAAGTTGGAAGGAGCCTGAAGGTATGTAGCTCCTGGGCTTCTCGTTAGAAGAACACAACATATACAGGTACTGAAAAGAAAAGGTATTTAAACAGGTACTAAATATTAAGAGGATTCCCAAGAAAAATCTAAGCTAATGTCAATATACCAAGTAAAATTAGAAAACGTTTTAAACTTTTTTATTTACATTTAATTAGTTTCATAATATTGAAATAATTGAGCAATTGATATAGAACTACATTAGTAACAGTTAAGAATAATCAATAAATATTGTAGTATATTACTTATTATTTCTACTCTCAAAGTACTCACAAAAAAATAGAGTTACTGATTGCAAAGGTCATATGGCATAGAAGAACAAACTGTTCTCAAAGATTCAAATGGAAATTTAAATTAATGTAACTAATGAAGTAGTTTTTTTTTAAAAAATAGAATATTTTAAATATTCGATTTCTTTGAACTTTAAATAAGTAATTTGAAATTTCAGTTAAGAACTCAGGTTTACTTTCCAACGTAATATATAATATTATTATTATTATAATATCTCAAAGGATTTATTTATTTTAACAAAAGAAGTGAGGTGAATTGAGAATAAAAGTGCTACTGTACTTTAATAATTAATTTGAACTATAGCTGCATAGCTTTATTTCATAAGCAGTTTTTTTTTAAATACATCATGCAAAAGAGAGAAGTAATTAGTTTTAAATTCATGAATAAATAACATTGGTAATAATTTGTTTATGTAACTTTCTAGAATTTACATTAATTAATGTTCACTATAATCCAAAATATAGTATATAAATAGAAAGAAAACAATATAAATTTACCTCCATAATCTCATCTAAGTTGAGCAATTTTGATTCCTTATTTCCCTTGATTTTGAGAAAATTATGCCAACGTGATAGTAAGTTGTTAGAATCTCCCAAGTTATCCAAGATTGTGAATCTAAATCATAGCAATATTAATGAAAATACCAAGTCATTGCATTACTTTATTAATAAACTAGGTAATACTAAACAAGAGAGAGAATAAATAAAGCATATCTCAAATCGTAAAGTAAACAAACAAAAGCAAGAAATAAATATGTTCTTGGTGGTTAAAACATTTTTTAATGGAGTCTTATTATATATATATATATATATATATTCACTTGATAAACGGAAACAGGATCCAAACTGGACACAATAACAGTTCAAAATTGAAGATAGGTTGCACACAAAGTAAATAAACACACTTACAAACTCAAATTTTCTGGCAATCCGTCTTCAAGAGAAAAAAGAAAGGGAGACCACGCACGTTGTAGACGCAACTGCTAGTAACCCGTTACTAGTTATATATGTATATATTATATATATATAATATAAAATTATATATATAATAAATCTCTCAGATGTCAAAATACATGTTCTCTTTTTACTATGTCATATTAAGAAGACTTCTTTTGTAATTCAGAGTGAACTTCTCTTCACGGTCTGGAATAAAAAATAGTGATATTTTAGTTAATATACTCTGAAGATGGTCAACGTGACTGATACATTTCTGTATTTAGAAAAAAAAAACGTTTAGAGAACTAATATTTTAGTACCTGAGGGATTTGTATTGCATTTTTATCCTAGTGGGCTACTTCTTTTTTGTTTAGATATATTTCTAAATTAGCAGAGTTTTTTTGAACAAATTCATTATTTTTAGATATAACTGCAGTTGGTTGAGACTTGTTTCTTCATCAACTTTTTAATCTACCTTTATAACAATATTATTCCGTCTTTTTTATATTATAGATTTCCAATTTTCAGCATGTTTCAATTGTTTACCACTTTCATTTGTATAAGTAGTTTTAAAAGTCATTCACATGATAATAAGATAGAAATTTGTATCTATAATGCAGGTAGGTTATTGGCTAAATGGTTCAGAGTTTGACTGAGAAGGTTACACTGAGCTAAATTAGATTTGAATAATTTAGAATGTCGTCATTGTTTTTTACTTGAATATTTCTAACTGACCTATGTTACTATAAAGTTAACGCTTATGTGAGTTTTAGTCTATTTCGATCTCTCTTCCTTTTTTTTTAAATTATTTTTATATTAGCTACTAGTATTCCTCTTGTAGGCTGTGTATTACGTCATTTTTTTTTTGTTTATCCAGCTATTAGATTGATGATTAGTCCTCCCCAAAAGAGATGGGTTATTTCCCATAAATAGAATGCTAAGTATAAATAGAATGCTAAGTAACTCTATTACTTTTTTAATAAGTAATTAGAGTTACTAGTATTTTAAATCGATGCCACCTGGCCCTCGATTTATTCACGCGGGAGGTGAATAAATCCGAGCATGTCGTCCCTCGGAGAAGGACGTTAAACTGTCGGTTCCGAGCCTGTACGATGTCAAGTACTCGTTAAAGATCCCTACTCTAAATACACTTGAGTTAGGCAAAATTTAGGACTCCCACTGTAGAATCAATCTTCATTGTGTGGTATCACAAAGGGCCAATGCTCGGCCTAAGTGTGTTCCCTTGTGGAACTGCCACTGCAACCTAACCTAACCTAACCTACTAGTGTTTTTACATTTTATATTGTATTGGATTAAATTCCTCCAGTGAGTAATTTATATTACTCACTATATTTGTTTCTATATATAATTTTCCATCGTTCGAGGAATGTTTTCAATCCTTTGGCTAATTTTTATTGACCATAGGTATTTTTTTAAAAATAACGTGAAATTAGTTATTAGAATAACCATTGATAATGAATGCTTACTTCATATAATACATATTTCTATATAACAAGACTTCAAAATATTACTATATTGTATTGTACATTACAATATATTGTATAGTGGGATTGATTTTTACATTACTATATATTAATAATAATACATTATATGTCAAATTACTGTTATATTGTATACATATATCGCCTTCTCTTAACACTTACTACATATAGTGAATAAACAATGTTTTCATATTTAGTTTCGCAACCACTAATAACATATAGAAATAGTGACAGTGTTAACGAAAAATTGGTTCCCTGAGAAAAGCAACCTTGACTGTGGTCGTATGAATATGACAATTATATAAGTATTACACTATAACACTATAGTAACGATAATATACTATTATAATTACTCTATTATGAAGCACATTATGATTAACTTGCAAAGTATGCTACATTACTTAAACATTAGAAAATACAATTATGATTTCTTTCCTTTATCTACTTACAGGTGTGCTTAAAAAGGAATAATTCGGTTGAATCCCATAAAATAAGTTATTATTTTATTAATATTAAAACTGATATTTGAACTATAAATTGAAAAAAATATATAATTCAAATACAAACAAATTTAATTCATGGATTATAACAATTAATTAATAATTTATTTTGTTAAATAAAACTCATTCCGTTTTAAAAAATAAATATTTATATTAATTAATATTGGCATAGAGGACGCATATCTAAACAAAAATTAATACTAATACAATATTTGCTCAAGATTATCTATCTTTGATAAACAAATAAAATAAAAAAGTTGTTGCATTTTCGATGGATAGTTAGTCTTATATTTCAAATGTGATCTACATTACTTCTATAGAAAATAAATATATATTAAAGCTCTATAAGAAATCTTTTCATAAAAAAGCTCCCATTTATATTTTATAGATGTTTAAAAGTTAATTTATCTTAATGATTTTTCATATTAAAAACGATCAAAATGAAGTTTTAGATAATTCAGTACAATTAATTCAAATAATTAATAAAAAATGTTGCCCCGACTTAGAAAAAACTTCAAATAAACAAACTTTGATTGTCTATTTTGTTACATTTTTAAATAATTAGACTATTATACAAAAATTAATTCTACCACTTAGTGGTCTTTATTTAGATAAAGATATTAATATTACCTATGTATATTTTCTTTTAATTGATTTTAGAAATGATTCCATATTTACGTTTCAATCTACGCTATACAAATTTATAGCGTAAATATAAAAGTTTATATTTGTAAGTCAATAGGCTAGTTTATTTATTTTTTAACTTTCTATAGTTTTATATACTATAAAATGGTTAATGTTACTCATAAAAAGTTGTAATTAAAAAGATATGAAATACACGGATAAAAGTAAACGAGTTGAACATTTATTTGGTAATATGAACGAAATACAGAATTATTTTAACAATTATATAGATGGATAAATCATTTTTGCTTGAAATCTATCTGGGATTTTAATTTTGTTGATTTAACCCAATTACTTTGAAGTTTAAAAAAAATATATTTTTATGGTGAAAATAAAAATTGAATATTGCTGTATAGAATAATTTTGGAGAAAACGGTTATATTTCAAAGGCAAAACATAGGAATTATCAGGAATCAGTTAGTGGATGCTGGAGCTAAAAATGGTTGTCAAGACAACAGCCTGGATTTTCCATATGAAAAATAGCCCACGGCTTACATTAAGGAAAGTTTAGTCAGGTAAACAATGACTTAATGGGAAAAAAATTGGGAGGAATGAATTAAGACTTTCTAACAAAGGAGTATTTTCCTAATAAACAAAAAGACTATTAATTCATCAAAAGACTAACATTAAGAAATAAACTATCCCAATATGTGACATGGCTATGGGCTGTTTAAGGAATACGTTAAAAATAGCTCCTAGCACATCATTTACTTGTAAGGTGAAAACACCCAAACCTCCTGGACACTTGGTGCAAGAGTGTTGTCTGAGGGATATACAAAGACTGGCTCTTCTTTACAACGTTTTCTTTCCGAAGAGGAGTGTCCTATTAAGTCTTACTCATTAATTACAAAACAATGTTATAAATAATAAATGTAATTTTCGTTTTGAACCTTAAAAGTATTGTAATCGCAAGACATGTCATGTCGGCATTATCTCTGCTAACTTTAAATTATTTATTTATATTCTATAATAATGACTTAATATGACAAAAATGTTAATTTTATAAAAAAAATGTATAATTATATTGTAAAAATAATTATTATTGTAGAAAATGCGTAATTACCTAATGCATGTAGTACAATGTGAAACATGCTGCAATAAAATAAATAATTAAAAAAACTATGTAGAATGCAAAATAACCGAATAGACATTGATTTGGTACTTCTACATTCAAAAGTCTTGAACTTTTAACTATTTGAAACTTTTTATTACATTATCAAAGAATTGAATTAAACTTATGTTAAAAAATACTTAAGAAAATCTTCCTCTTTTTCCCAGAGCTATCAATTACACTACACCTATTTTATTTTCCATTACAAAAATAAAAAAAGATTCTGACAGTTTAGGTTGAGTGACAATTTCCAAAGGTCGATAGTTGTTGTAGACAAACACAAGGCTTTTGATGAAATCGTATGTTTTTAGGTCCCAGTCCGGGTATTTCTTCAGCAAATCTGTTTTTTGTAGATCTATTATTTCTTCCTAAAAATAAACAATTGTCATTTAAAAATTGACGACTTATTTATATTAATTATTTATATTAATAATAATATAAATTATTAATATAATAATTTATATATAATACACAGTATATACTTTAATAATCAGTATATTAAAATATATACTGATTATTTTAAAAGTACGTTTTCCTAACAATGTTGCAAAAATTCTTTACGTTATTTCCTTAACTGTATGAAATGTGCAAATATCTAATTATTTTTATTGAAAAATTTACTCAATATTATTGAAAATTCATTTTAAAAACGAGAAAGTAATGTCTGTATGCATAAATATAATATTAAAATTAAATATTTCTGGATTTGGTAAATTTTTGTGGTTGAAATTAAATAGTCAAAACCTGTTGAGAATTTTTTGAGCCTGGAAAACTGACCAAACCAAAGTATTTAGTTCTCGTTATACATATATAAGATGGGCAATATATATGTCAGGTTTTTTTTATATATATGTATACAGGGGTATCTATCCCTTCGGCCGCAAACCTCCGGGCTGCCCCCTGACTCACTCTGACTATGTTTCCTTTCTCTCTCTGTCTCTCTCTCTTCTCTCCTCCTCTATGTTTCTGTACCTCCCCTCCTATTACACTCTGTCCTAATCAACATAACAGATAATGCAAGTTATTATAACAGATATTAGGAGAAATAAATGTCCCTATGGCAATTTCAACAGGAAACACCAAATCAAGGAGATCAAAGGAGAAAATACTGACTCGCTCTCTCTTCCACTTCAGAGGAGTTGGTTAAATATTTCCTCTACATACAATTCAGAAATATAATACAATTAATTCAATTTCCATTTAAATTTTAAAAAAACTTTTTGAAAAAATAAGTTTTTTTTTACAATTGGAATTGCATATCTCTTCTCCTGAGTAATATATGTATAGAGTTTCTTGAAGTAAAAAAAAAATAAGTTCAATCTATATAAACATCTTGAATAGTTCTGTTATACTGATGATGATGCATTATACCTTATTTTATAATATACACGTTTTGATATTTGCACAGTTATAGTTTCAGCATTCTGAACAAACTATTTTTAGCATTATACCTCAGAAAATGATTGTTATAAGTATGTGATATAAACTGACTAGGGGAATTTGGTGATTTTCTGATATTTGATTCATCAAATCTTCGGTGAGTTTTTCATACTCAGTAGAATCTGGTTCAAGAAAATCCACCACAACTCTCTCATCTAAATCACATTAAAGAGTTGAATGACATCTGTTGCTATAAAATTAACTCAAGAGAATTGGTTGTCAATTATATGTATTCAAGTCAATTATATTAAAAAACAAAATTATTATTTTCAGAATCGTTGAGAATGGAAGATTTGATCATTTTCACTGATACTTGTGTTCACTGTTGAAAATATATGTTGAAAGTAACATGAAAAGATGTGTCTTAAGAAGAAAAGTAGTAAAAAATTAGACTCGTTAAACAGAGATAAAATAAAATTTCTGAAACAAATAGGCTAGTTGGAAATTTGATTTTTTTTTTTAATACCTTAGGATCACCACACATTTTCAAAGGTCTTCCCGAAATTCATGAATATATTCAATAGAAACATAATATCTATTTCAAAATATTTCCAGGAATCATTTAATTGGTTTTTCATTTGCATAACAAATAAACATTTTTTAAAATAAATAATACCTGTTTCATTTTATTAAACGATGGAGCTGTTGTTTCGTGTGAACTATTGGATGGTCTAAAGCCAACATTCACTTTAGAAATGTATTAGTTTATCTAGAACCAATGTTACCAGTTATGTGATTTTTGTAAAACATTTGGAAAAATGATGATTATTTGTTCATTAGATTGAAAATATTAAAACTGAATTGAAATAAATAAATAAAAATTAACCCATATGCAAGTTTTTTCTAATAATAGTCTATAGGATTTAACAAAAAAGTCTTACAGGATAATAGAGATAAAATGGTGTGATTTATTTATATAATATTTCATTAAAAGAAAATAATTGATGTAAATAATTACGAATAAAGATAAATAGGTTTTCTCTAACACTGTTTATCATGCATATGAGTTTAACCTTCAATACGTGGAATCCCTCAAGCCAATTAGTCTTCAGAAAAGCGATTGTCTATAATCTATATCAGGGGTCACCAAACTATTTTCATTGCGGGCCGGATAATTGAATGACGAGCGGGGGCTGCCTAATCATTCTGTTCAACACTAGGAAACCAGAACGAAAGCTCTGGGTAAAAAACGAAAAAACTAATTTAGCACTACATGTTAATCATGGATAAGTGTCACACAATAGACAAAAAACAAAAACAACCAACATGTTTATTTACTAAAAAATCATCAACGAAGCGACTTTAGCGAAAATATAGTTACATAAGACCTAGTGTACACGTATCCGAATCTTACAGAACTAAGTAGTAAAAAGGTTAGAGAGATTTCTGTAATAATTTGAAATAATTTTGAGGCTTTCAAGATATCATCAATGTGTGGTTGACAATTGCTGAATCATCAGGTAAGTAGTAAAATGCACCAGGTTTCTTTATTTGTGCTTTTCTTCTAACAAACCATTTGCTTGCAAATCAAGAAGCTTCATCTTTAGTTCAACTGGTCACTGGTAAAGCTACAGCTCACCAAAGGTAAAGGAGAGCTGTGACAAATGGGAAGCCACATTTAACTCGGCTGTTTACCTTTAACTCTTACAAAAATGTCTGTTTAATCTTTCATAGATAAGCTACACTTTTGTTCTACATAAGTATAAAGTAATTTATTTACAACAATAATAAAATAGGAAAAGCGAGACAGAGAGTTGGTGGAACTAGGAAAAGTTTTTGGTATTGTAAACATAATGTTAAAATTTAAATTGTATTACACAGTTTTGTGTTCCACACGTTTGTGAAGCAATTTCAAGTACCTAGACCTTCAGAATGACCTGATGTTGCGGGCAGTAGTTTGGTGACCTCTGATCTCTATCTATGTTCGTTGAGAAGTTTTAGATCATCAGATGTTGGTTCCATAGTATTAATTAAATTCATATCATTTAATATGAATACAAAAAACGACATTTAATTTAATTACCATATTGACAAATAGCTTCGTGTAACTAAAATTAAAAATTAAATATTTCTACACAAATTTAAGTCTATTATTAAATATTAATATATAATTTGATAAAAAACTTGTCGGTTTGAACAAGTCGAATATTGTTTTGTGATAAAAGGTGAACCACTATAATTTCTTTAAAAATATCAAAAAAGAAAACCTCTTTCGTTGAAATGCTGAGGTACATAGTAACTGACAGGTTCAATTGCAACAGGGCTGACAAAGATTCTCTTGAGAACAGAAATTTTTTCAGTTATTTTTGTCACTATACTGATTATACAACCCATAATAAATACTACTGAAGAAATTAATCAGAGCTGATAGCAATCACTTCGATCAAAGTAGTTTATGTTTGTTCTTAACCAAAGTAAAGAATACTTGTTCTCAACAAATCTAATTCTTAAGAACTCTTCGTTGTCTTTGTTTATGTTTAACTGTTAGTTCTATTTTCTGAACCTTTCTTTTTTTTGCTAGAAAATATGCTTCCATAAACAATGACGATTGTGTATTTCCAAAATTTTCTAGGGATTAATTGGTTTCAGCAAAGATCTTTATAATTTGTATATGGTGTAAATGACGTGCACTAGTTTCTACTTTGATTCCAGGAAAGATGTAATTCTGCATTGTTTTACCGTCCAAAACTATTTGCTTATCAGTTTTGTTTGTATGTGTTATGAATATTGGCTGTTTAGTTATCAAAGTAAAATGATACTAACTGCAACTAAACACTTCCATTATGTTTAATCTTGTTCTTAAGGTCATAATTACTTTATCAGTAATGTATTCTTGTATCTCATGCTAACCTAAGTAGAAATTAAATCAAAGAGTAAAAAGCAAAGTTGCAGAAACTGAAACAATATATTTGTAACAAAGTATCAACTAACTTATACTCTAAAAACTGTTCATAAATAAAAAACAAACCATTATCCATCAAGAGAATTATACACTGCTATGGATACATTGTTTTATGCAGAGAACTTACTGAAGCTGAAACGAGGCACTGATTAAAGCAAGTGCGGGGTGCTTAGTGCTTACCCAAAAGAATGTGAGGCAAAATTAACTATGCAGTGCGAGACACTTACCAGAACCAATGGACAGCCCAATCCAATGTGAAGGGTTTACCCAAGATAATGCGGGACTTTTATCTATGCCGGTGCAACGCA
Organism: Hermatobates lingyangjiaoensis; assembly: GCA_026182355.1. Lineage (NCBI taxonomy): Eukaryota > Metazoa > Arthropoda > Insecta > Hemiptera > Hermatobatidae > Hermatobates > Hermatobates lingyangjiaoensis. Next base: position 3,776,603 of record JAPFBL010000501.1, read on the forward strand.
CTTACCAAAGTCAATGCAAAGGCGCTTACCCACTTAGTCAATGCGAGACGCTTGGTTATTAATAGTCAGAATGAATGGTCAGAAGAGATAATAATATCTACAAACATCGAATAAAATATATAAACGGCTGCTCATCGTCACATGAATTAACTTCAATAAAAAAGCATAGTAATTCAGAGTAGCAGTGACGTAATGCGTCGTAAACTGTAATAACTCCTTATAGTCAGTATTCCTTGAAATTTAAATTTTAATACAAATTAATTTTTATAAAATTTAAATAATATTGATATTTTAATACTTGTTTTATTATATTTTAATGAAAACTTTTATTCCTAGAAGAAGTTTTGGTTTTTTATTGTGTATAGTTTCAACGAACAAAAACTATGTGTAAACATGCGTATGTACTGAATTAAAATTTGAAGTCTAATGAAAAAAACCTTTTAAAATACTGAATTGTGCAAATTATCCTAAATTTTCAAACAGCTACAGAGTGAATGGTTTTGATTAATGGTTAAATGACTTGTTTACCAGAAACTTAACATAAATTAATTACTTGTATTAATAAAAAATAAAAAAAAAATGGAAATCCCAGATGATATAGTTCAAATGCATTAATTTGTTGTCGATAAGAATTAGTGTAAGATCAGAGGTCAGTTGGACTCCCCTCTCCAAACATCTTGAAGGACGACTCCTGAACATCAACCTCCCAGTCTTGTAGGAGAGTCTCTAGAACAACACTCCACCTGAGGACCCTATACGACATTCAATCACCATGTAAGCATCTTTACTTGCTCCTATATAATCCTAAGATAGAGTAGAAATTTCTCTACACAAGCTATCTATTAATTTTATTGCTTAGGTATCCTAATATTAAGTGAACATAATTAAAAATGTACTTTAATGTGTAACCATTAACATTATTTATTTATGGAAAAGGTTTGATGCACTAAGCAAAAACATATTTGCTTAGTAGGTAAAGTAATATTAGGTAAACTAATATTAGGTAAACTAAACCAGGTAAACTAATATTTTACAGCTCTTAATCAGAATGTGCTGTTCGAAAAAACTATTTGTTTAAAACATTGATAACCTTTGCATAAATTCATCTTATAAGAATAATGTTAAAGTCTATTGTAAGTAGATATCAATAAGCAATTACTAGTCTATTATTGCAAAAATATACTGTAAAAGAAAACAAGTTTTTTAACATTTTAACATTAGACTTCATCAAATATTTAACTTAGTGACAAAAAAGGATATTTAGAGTTCTAGAACCACTATTATTTTAAATTACAAAGTTATTATGGTAATGATCCTTTTCAAAATATTACACATCTATTGGTGTGTGTTCAACGACATTGGATGATTTTCCTTTTTTGCGTTGGCTGCTTTGGTTTTGTTGTAAGGTGTTTTTAATTTCATACTCTGAATATAAAAGTGTGCATACATTTAAACAAAAGAATTAAAAAACAACATTTTTATAATTTCAACTATACATTGTCTTCAAAGTTGAAGAATGTACAACTGTGGAGGAATGCAGAATGTGAATTCAGAAGAAATTACAGAATGTTACAATAGTAGCTAATGTATTTATATATATAGTAAGTTTCAGCTACTCAAAGGGACTACTTCTGCCCGACGACGACCAATGTCGAAATATCGTAGTGAGTCATTAGTGTGTATTTTTATCTGTTTTTCTCTTTCCTTTGTGAACTATATATATATGATCAAACCACAATACGAACATAGGAAAACAACACTAAGATCTTTCAACCGTAAGAAGCAGTGTTCGTCAGATTCAAAAACCCAACTGACTGAAAAACTTCAGTTGAATTTTTGACTCTGACGAAGACCGCTTGTTACGGTTGAAAGATCTTAGTCTTGTTTTCCCATTCCATATTGTGGTTTGATCATTGATTGTTATTTCACGTGTTTATGTGAAATTTATATATATATATATCGAGATTCGTGAGTGTTCGTCCTTTTTCTTGTGTTCTCTAGCTGTAACTTTAATTATATATATTTCACTGATAAAACGAAATACGATCCAAACTGGACACAATACGAGTTCGAGATTAACAAAGAGCAACACACAAAGTAGGGAAACACACTTACAGACTCAAATTTTCGGGTAATCCGTCTTCAGGAGAAAAGAGAATGGGAGACCAAGCACGTTGTAGGCGCAACGGCAAGTAACCCTACAGTTACTTGCCGTTGCGCCTACAACGTGCTTGGTCTCCCATTCTCTTTTCTCCTGAAGACGGATTACCCGAAAATTTGAGTCTGTAAGTGTGTTTCCCTACTTTGTGTGTTGCTCTTTGTTAATCTCGAACTCGTATATATATATATATATATATATATATATATATATATACAAGTTCAAATACGAAGAAAAGTATAACTGTTAGTAAAGAAACACTTACTAACTCAAATTTTTGGAAAAACCGTTTTCAAGAAAAAGGAGTGAGGAAGACCAATTACGCCGGAGAAGCAACAGTTCACTATGTTTCTTCACTCTGTATGTTCCTCTTCATCGTATTTGAACGTGTGTTTGTCTAGTTTGGATCATCATTCCAATTCTGAAGTGAAATATATATATTATTAAAATAAGCAGCAGCTTCTGCATTGACCAATTTCTTGTTGACACTCTCTAGTTTTCTTATCACTTTGCATTGAGACTCTGGTAGCTTCCAAAGAAGGTTAACGAAAGACATTAACACGCACAATAAACTTGAGGTGAACCACGAAAACACTTGAATAAACCACTTTTATTGGTCATATAAACCAAGAAATTGGTCAATGCAGAAGCTGCTGCTTATTTTAATAACGTATGCTTAAGGGAAGACCTGCTGCCATCGTACACACACACATATATATATATAGTCTAAAATGCACATTTGTAAGAATGGCGACAGAGTATCAGACGGGTAACGCTGTAATTCTGTTCAACCGTCATCAAGAGAAAATAGAACGGGATGCAAGCAAGTCGATGATGTGATAATTAGTAATATATATATTTATGTATATTTATGAATGTGTTGGCTTAAGCGAGAGAGAAGACATGAAAAGCTCTTACAATCAGAGTTGAAAAGAGTTTTATTTCATCTTTAATTTATTCATCCGATGTACTTTTCTTTTTCAATTGAATGTAACTAATTATTCAGTAAAACTCTAGAATGTGAATTTAGTATTTCAAGTAAAATATAAAATATGAATATTTTTTTGGTTAAAATAATTTATTATAGATGGAAACATTGCAATTGACAATATTTTGTTTGTATTCCCTAAAGGACTGCAATAAAATTATTTGATCTAATATATTATGCTTATTCGGAAGATGTATTCAAATATATTTTATTGTTATAAAGAAATTTAAACAATAAAAGTTATGAAATACAAATTAAAGAAAATCTTTTAACCTAGTGCTTTAAAGAAGTTTTTTCTTCAGAGCGTCAATGAATTAAGAATGAAAAAAAATTCAGTACATCTTTGATTTTAGGATGGAAAAAATTAATATGTAAAGTTATGTAACTTGAAATTATCGTTAAGTTCCAGAACTTTAGAAGTATCCAATTTCTGGCACGGTAATACTTTCTTCCTGATAAGACACTTTTTTTATGACCGGAATTCTATACCGATGATAAAATTATTATCTAATATTCAACAACAATTAGATTAAGGATGAAATAATGAGAATGTAAGCTTTCTTTTAGCAATTAATTTTGCAAAGTATAAAAGAAATACACAAACTTGAGGTAACAATGTCCACCAACCTAAAGCAAAAAAAAAAAAAAAATACGGTTGCCTTTTTCGGTTGAGTAACTACAAAGATAAGCTAGAAATTCATAAAGAAGGCTGCTTTCCCCTTTCTATTACTCTCTCTCCCACACACTCTTTCTCACTCTCTCTTTCTTGCTCGGGAAGGATTAAGAAATTTATCTTCCAGTACAAAATGTCTAATTTTGACTGAGATATCAAAAACGCATATTGAGTAATATTTATGAAAATCATAAAAGATTTCTTAAATATTAGAGCATAATATTCCTATTCTTTGAGATAAACTAGAGTCATTCCCAGGATATTAAGTTTAAAAAACGCTGTACTTTTGAACTAACAACATTTAAAATTGGATAAAGATATCTTAAACAGTTTTGAATTAAGATTTTAAGTAATTACAATGTTTAATTTACTGATTTACCAAATTTTTCATGGGTTTTGACCAACAATTCTCGGTGATTAAATATATAAGATAAAATACATCAGAGAATAGAAAAGAATAAGCTCTATTTATTAAGTAGCGTAAATGAATTTGTAAATTTTGATTAATACTTTAATATAACTAAAGTATATATGGCATAAATACCCGATTTCGAAGGATTTGCACTTTTAAAAGTCCCTTGAGTTCATTTTTGAAGTATTTTTTTATGATATCCCTTGGTGAGTCGGTATGTTCTAGAAATTTATAAGTACTCTACTGTTGAAGGATATGCTATAATAGAATTATCACTTTGATATTATTCCCTTATGGATTATTAATGTCTTATATTTTTTGTGCAGTATTAAAAGGGTACCCAATAACAAATGAACTAATAATCGCACATTGAACAGAATCAAAATTGGAACCTAATAATCGTTGGTAACAAAATAAATCAAGGGAAAGAATCGATCGTCTTCGAGTTTGATAATAGGTTTATTTTAGTAAAATTGAGAGTAAACCACTCCAGATTTCTAATTATGCTTTAGAATTAAAGGACGTATGGCATACACTTAAACATATATTTATTTATTACCCGACATATTACCCTATAGATGATTTAGCATACACGGTGATTATAGAGTTCAGTGGCCATTTTGAAAATTGTTCCACATATACAAGCCTTATTCACCTAAGGGGTGAAATCTTCTAAAATGCCACTAACGTTATATTTTAGGGATTTACTAAGAATGAAGACATTAAATAAGAGACACAAAAAATAGTAAATAATTATATTCTTATAAATAAAGAAACCTTGCAGGAAAAGGTTAATTTTTTTAGTATATATATAAAATTTTTACTTAAAAATTATTTAAAATTATTTTATTTAAAAAAGTTTGCTGGACAGTTTCTTTTAATTGTGATATATATATATATATAACAAAACTTTCACAATAAACACGTGAAGCAACAATCAATGTTCAAACCACAATAAGAAATGAAAAAAAAAAAAGACTATGATATCTCAACCTTAACAAGTGGTCTTTGTCAGTGAGTTGGCGAGTTGTTTGATTCTGGCGAAGACCGCTTGTAACGGTGAAAGATTTTATTCTTTTTTTCTCCATTTCTTATTGTGGTTTGAACATTGATACATACATGTGTATATAAATGTTAAAATATATTTTAATTACCAAATAGTAGATGCCATAGAGTAAAAAAATGCAGCTGTTACCACGAAGAAAATTACTAACGCAGTTAAAATCATTTAGGAGTAAATCTATACTCGTTGGCTTCTGATATCTTTAAAGTCCTGAGGCTTTCGTGATATCATGAGTTTAAAGGTCCTTACTACTTTTTCTGGTCTTAATCTAAATATATCTTTGTCCCCCTAGTGTCTAAACATTTGAAATTATTCACTATTTAATGCAAGTAGTGTATTAATAATCTAATTTTAATTATTTCATACATTCAGAATTATAATTACAAATATAAGGTCCTTGATAGAAGTAACTATTATTATTGATAAGCATACTGTTATACTATCTGTAATTTTATTGCATACTGACGTTCGTGAACCGTTTCACAAAAGGAAGAAAAAGTCTTCTAGAAGTGTTATTATATATTGCTATCAAATAAGACACAGTTAAAATATTAAATACCAATATTTTTTTATTGAAAAGTATCTTTCAGATAGAGATATATGAATCATTCCATATCTGAAAGACTTTATTCGGAGAAATTATCACTGTTATCTTCATAGGTCGAGATAACTCGATTCCCATTATAACTATCATTTTTAAACTCGATAGATATGCAATTATCGCACACATTTTTTTCAGTATTAGTTTCGTAGAATCAACACTTTTCTATCTGATATAAATGTAAATTTCATAAACAACAAATACTTGTATATAGGAAGATTATGTAAACATATATTAGTGAAATAAAGTCGTGGTTCGGTCAATTTTCCAGGTTCAAATCAAATCTCAACAACAGGAGAAGTAAATGTTCTAGGGAAGTATTTTTGGAACATCTCATTATAGAGAAAATGAAGTCTGTATATCATGCGTCCCTCGACATTTTTAGTCTGTCCTAGCACAAGATCTCATATGCCACTAACTTGTCTCTATATATTTACCGATATTTTCTTAAACTTATCTTTTTGATGTCTTCTTTCTCCGTAGTTATAAAAAAAAGAAATCGAAACAAAATGGAAACCAATTAAATGAATTTGGTGAGGTATTGCTAATATATACCTTAAACTTCAAAGTCAGAAACACGGAAAGCGCTCATGATTCTCAATGGCTTTTGCGACTTCAATGACAGCATCATGCCGTCTTCTGGGAAAAAATGACGAAATAGAAGGATGAAGAAATAAACTGTGTTATAGACGTTACAGAACCACATATATATACTTTGCACCGGTCGGTGGACACATTCACATCTCCACTCCTCTGTACCTTTTTCTTTTTCCTTACCTCTCCTGAAGACGGCAAGGCAGCTGAAATGATAGACAATCGGGAGTGTAAGTCTCTTTTTTGTTTTGTAAAACGATTGCGTTATCGCCTCTATAGTAGATAACATACTTCCTACAGACATCATGTTTCAACTCTTTCCTAGAGCCATCTTTGGAACGAGAATGAGTCTCAAATGTTTTTCGTTTTATATAAGCAAAGTAGAGTCAATTAGGAGGATTAAGGCTGTTTGTTCAAAGCAACTCACCTGGGTGGTGAGTTACCTAAGGCATCGCTTTTACTACCTGGGCCGGGTTTATTTGGCCTTGGGTCCCAAATAACTTTACAAATATAAAACCAATAACACTCATATCAATTTCTTTATAGTCAGATTCTTATTTGAAATGTTTTTTTTTTTCTTAGAGTGTTCAAAAGACAGTTTTCTAATAGATTTCTTGTAATTTTACTTCATTATATAATTTTTTTGAGATGTAGAAGATAAAGAAAAGCTACGTTATTTTAATGAAATCTTTAAATGTAAGCAAACATGTATCTTCACAGAGAAAGTTTAGCTTAAATCAATTTGACCTACTAAAAACCTGTTCAGGGTCATTTGGAATTATCATATAAAGTTTATGAAAATTAATGAGGACATATGGGAATGTATAAGAAATGGGCAAAATATTTAGAAAATTATATACAGTAGAACCTCGATTTTCAAACATCTCGGACATCGTACAATTCGGAACTCTATAGATTTACATATAGAAGTTTTCTATTTTTGTTTTAATTTTTGTTATAGTTAATATAATCTTACTATAATTTAAATAAATGATAATAAATATTAATTTGATCATATTTTGATTAAACGTAACCATTTTGATTGATAAGCAAAACCAAGATATCTTTGAAATAACATTGGTATGGAATTATTGGTTACAGGTTATTCCTTTTGGTTTTTTTGTGTCTTGACTTATCTTAATACTTAAATTTCTTTAATTAAAAGAATGCAAACAATCATTTTAAAATAACAAACTGAAAATTTAAAAGCAATTCGGATATCCATGAAACCAATTCTTGGACACCTTGACCTCCTTTTCGTTCAATCGATTGTCATCATGTAGTAATACCCGCAGGATGCACACGTAGGTCGACAGCCTGCTGACTATCGTCAATTTATAAAAGAAACGATTGTCCTCTACTCATTGCTTCTTCCTCAAATTCCTCTAATTGTTTCGATGTTTTTTTTTACTATTTTAGTTTAGATAAGTTATAAAAACCATAAATTTTAAATAGTGCTTGTTCAAATACTTCTCCTTATTTAATGATTACACATTTTCAACTTAATTGACTTTGTGCTGTGAATGAATTTGTGACTGATAAGCAACTTGTAAGTTTCTTCCTTTTTTTTCTTAAGGCATTATGACCATGAACTATAGCATAGTCATGTAATATTTCTTTTTAAGCCAGTGTCGTATTACTGTATATTTCTATTTTTGTCACTTGTCCATTTGGTAATAACACTTGCACAGTCAATACAACTTCTACTTGGTTGACTACTTTACATAAATTGCAGGTGCACATTGTGCAGAACCAATTTGAATCAAACAAAGCTGATATCATCAATATCAGCAAACTAGCTTTGCATATATTATGTGTTCTCAATTTTGATTTTTATATGTTGTTAACTTATACTTGACTGTATCTCAGTTCTACGTTTAACTATAAAGGACAACTTTTTATCATTTTGATAAGGTAAATACTGATGAATTACTAATGATAGACAAAGTAGTTATACATGCTGTAATCATTGCTTTAAATTTATTGCAAAAAAATTTGTAAATTCACGAAAAGGATTTCAAGTAAAGAGAATTAATTCATGATGACTTAAAAGCAACATATGCAATTATCTTCTTAAATCTGAGCCATTAAAATCATACAATACTTCAGTTTTATCGATGGTTACTTGAGAAATTAATTGTTAAAATATATAAAACATTTCTCACCATCACTAATGTTTTAATTTCAAATAAGAACGATTGCTTGGTCCTGAATTAATTTATCTAAATGACTGATTGACAAATTTTAATCTGACTGACAATAGCAGGACCTAGCTTTAGTGCTGGCCTTAGGCACTGAAGATTGCAGGTTTGATTCTCGGTTTTAACCACTGATTTCATTTTCATGTGGAAGAAAAATCTTGTAACTAGATGGAGGATAAAGTGTCAGTTCCGAGATCGCATGATGTTAGATACTCGTTAATGATCCCTCACTAATAAACTTGAGGAAGGTAGCATTTAGGTCTCCCGATGTAGTGTCAATCAGTTGATGTGTCTCGTCTGTAACTTTAGCAGGTGCCAAATTAACAAATGAGCGACACCGAAAGAAAACTACAGATGAAAGCCTATAAATATGGGCGTTGGAAACAAATATGAACTCTCTGATACATGAAAACATGTCTATTAAGATGCCTGTGAGTAAAGAAAATAAATATCCCTATTAGCATTCGGAAGAATAGTAAATCTGTTCAATACCCTGACCTGCGAAGTAGACCATAAAAACTTCCTTTACTTGTTTATGTTGTTCCAGGTTTTGAATTTATGATTTGTGTAATGTAAAAAAAAAATGTAGGCATGCGCAGGCAGGTCCATATAAAAATGTATCCAGGAAAACCTCAAAACGTGTAAATCCGTGAAAATATCAAAATCGACTTTTTTAATAACCAGTATACTTGTAGTGAAGCAATAAATACAATAATAGTTAATGGAGAAAAGGACGTTACAATTAGATGTAAATGTAGGTTAGCATGGCCTCTAAAAAATTAACATTCTTTTCAGATAATAAGAAATGTAATTGTAATATATATTCAATATATATAACAATTAATATGACCTTAATTCTTTAAGGTTGGCCCCAATTATTTGCTGCGTAGAGTTTGTTTCAATGAATATCTGATAAATATATTCTTAATAGATGCCCTCTTCTTATAATTATTTGTAAATTTTTTGATGTATATTGAAACCTGATCGATCAGGTAGTTCAGCAGTTTAAATTAATAAAGTCTATTGGTAGTAAACCATTAGTCATAACCATGGGTGATCACGCCTCTTAACAATTACTGCGAGGTCACCAAACAATGAACCATTTCAAGTATTCAACAGCACTAACCTTGAAATTATTCCAAATATCTAACTTCATCCTATAAAAAACTTATTTCTAAATTTCTGCTTAGAGATATTTTCATAAAGCAATTAGTTGGGTTAGAAATGATTTCAATTGAATCAATAATTGAGAGTTATATTTATTATTGTGATTCAATTTCTATGGATATAAAGATTTCACATAAACACGTGAAATAACAATCAATGATCAAATCACAATAAGAAATGTGAAAACAAGACTAAGCTCTTTCAACCGTAACAAGCGGTCTTCAACTGACTGATGTTGGGTTTTTGACTCTGACGAAAACCACTTGTTACGGTTGAAAGATCTTAGTCTTGTTTTCCCATTTCTTATTGTGGTTTGATCATTGATTATTCTATGGATATAAAAATAACTGAATAGCTATTGTGACATTCTTATAAGATACAGTAACTAAGTCATTGTGTCAAATGGTTTTTAACTTTGACTGAAACAATAGTAAAAAGAACAAAAAACGTCTGGCAGGGGTCACACGACATTCATTTACTTAATAATAAACAGTAGCCGATATGTTTGGGTTGCGCTAGTTGTATCACGGTAATTCTGTTGATAATTTCGATCCTCTTTTTCCCTGCAATTGTTCTTTTCCTGGTCGCTTTTTCTCAGTTTAATCTATTTGAATCAATTATATCATTAATATGTATATTTTGCTCCTTTGTTTACTATTCATGTCAATATAAACAAAATCCTTTTAAAGGACAAAGTTTTGTTTATCACCATTTAGGTTTTTTGAACTTTAGACACTGAGGCAATTTGAGTATGCATCTCATCCAAAATAAATTCAATGTAAATGTAACAGACGGAAAAATCAAAGCGATTTTAATTAGAACCGTTTGAAATTTTTTTTAACAAAACATAAAACTTTGATTTTTTTTTTCATATAAAGTACAACTTAAAAAAAATGCAATGTTGGTACCGAGATTGCTGTTCTGTATCAGGGATACCAGAAACTTAAATATAAATTTCAGTGATTATAGGTTTTTACGCATTTGACTCAGAGGACGTCAAAAACGTGTATTTCAGTTGAAAAATTAATTTAAAAAAATTTTTTTTGCAAAGAAATATTTCCAGTTTTTTTTTTAAATATTAGATAAAGATTAAATGAAAGGGAAAAGTAATAATCAGTGATAACATATGATGGAAGCTTTGCAAAAAATATAAAACTTTCTTTTATACAGATTGTCTTCTAGAAGGACAGGGTGCAGGAGGACATCAACAAGTTCCAGTCGTCCTACTGGATCAAAACATAGCCAATCGTTAATACTGAGTTGCGCACTCCTGTACGCTTACACTATTTCGTATTTTCGTACTCCAACCATTCATAAGATGACCATAAATAATAATATTGAATCTTTATTAGTATATACCGGTTAGTGATAAAAATACCATTTTAAGCATCTACCTTAAGATATCATAGACTACTTGATGAACACAGTGCACAGAAATAAGTTAAAAAAAAAATCACGTTTAAATAATTACGCTTGAATAAACAAACTTAAATCCCTTGAAAGGATCCAATTAGAAATTAACATTAATTCATTAGAAACATTGTTTGATCCACTAAGAACTGATTTAAAACAAGCCACCATATTCATGAAATATTTTTATTTTTAAAACCAAATCATTACGAAATAAAATAAATAACATATGATGAAAAAAGTTAAAAACCATTATACTTCATAACAAATTATTATAACCATAATGATTGCATATGTTTAAAAATGTTTAATAATAAATGTTCGTTTGAGTCTTAACTTTTTACTGCGAGTAGTGTTCGTCCATTTTCGATAGCTGTTCATCTTTAAGAACATGACTACCTAAGTAATTAAACTATTGGTTTACATAACTTTCTAGTAAGTACGACATAAATGTCGTCATCTCTTTAATATAACTATATTTTATTATTTTTTTTGTTTTCATTATCAACTTCATAATGTCACATTTCAATCCTATATTAGAAGTTTAAATAATAAATCAATTTAATTTTGTTAATCAAATTTCAGGATTTGTTAACATACCTATATATTTATAGTTCAAAGATTGGTTTCTTGAGGAATTTGGTCTAATCATTGAGGATTTTTAAAATTCAATGGTTGAGAAACTATATCAATATATATTTATATAAATGATAAAACCACAATATGAAATGGAAAAACAAAACTAAGATCTTTGAACTGTAACAAGCAGTCTTCGTCAGAGTCAAAAACCCAACAAACTCTGACGAAGACCGCTTGTTACGGTTGAAAGATTTCAGTCTTGTTTTCCCATTTCATATTGTGGTTTGATCATTGATTGTTATTTCATGTGTTTATTGTGAAATCTTTTTATATATTTATATGTTTCTAATTCTTCTTTAGCATTAGGTTAAAGAAACTTTCTTTTATTTTGTCTTGTCTGAAAAAAAGCCCATGTTATTAATGGCTGAGAAGTAATAAACACAAATATATTACGAAAATAAAAATGAAATGTATAAACTTGAAAATGGAGTTCGTCTGAAACTGGTCTAATACTGCGTGCAGCCACGCTTTATGACTTTAAGAAACATTTATAATCTATTAACTTTAGAGTTGATAGCAATGTCTATTTGTATCACAAAAGATAAATAATCTCAGAATTTTAGAATGTGATTGAGAAATTCGGTGTATATAAAGAATACCGACATTATACATAGCTACAGGGGAACACGTAGTTTAACTTGCGTTATTAGATTAATTAATAAAAAAACTCTGAAATCTGATCAACATCTTTTTGTTTTCTATGCAAAACTACATTATATACTTTAGAAACAATTGTTTCTGTTTGCAATAATAGTTTATTCATAGAGATAGAGCAAATTGATATTTAAATATAAAATTATTACTGATGATGCCGTATATTGACCCGATTAGTTTGTCTGAATCTTGAAATAGTGTTAAGAAGAAGGTTCTTGGCAATGAGGAATAGTAGGGCAGGATTGGATGAACTAGCAAGGACCTTGGGGTTGAAATAGTGAAGACGTGGAGGGGTGGGCCGACATCCTTGAGAATGGGTGATTGGATGAGTCCAGGCATGAATTAGCTTTTAGACAAACCTTGACCTGGTCATCCTCAACATGGAAACTAAGTAAATAAACAATCAAAAACTTACCAGACATGTGTCAAATAGGAAGGAACGAGCCGACTTACATCTGACAAACAGTAGGCTGAAACAGAATAAGCAAGTTAATCAAAATAGTCTACTGATTTACCAATTATAAGTAATCATTGAACTTGATTATTGTATTAAACACTCAAGTCATTTATTAATCTATTGGCCCAATGAATATCTCACTAGATGTTGTTTTATGGATCCCTGAAGTTCCGAACACACACTTTGAGAACCACTTACGTAGTTTGTACCTTTCTAGTCATCACATTGCGTTAGAGACAGGAATTAGTACTATTTTAAATTCGTTATGGATTAGAGAATTAGATGATCGCAAAGAAAAAAAAGTATCAAATTTAAGTTGTATACTTATTTATCAGATCGACTTATTTTTTCAACAAATTATTTCTTAAATGATCATTTTGCATAATATTTGAAACTAAATATTTAATGTCAATTTTTTTAGATCTTTTATCGCTCATAGCTTTTACAGATTTGGACGGAGCCATGATCAGAAACCCTTCCAGATAATACTGTTCGAGACTTTACTAACAGTACTTGTTTAGTTAGTGCTAGAGAACACCTACAGAGGGAGTGGCCTGTTAAAGTGTTCAAAGATATAGTTCTTATGTATTAACAATGTTTCAATTTATATATGAACCAATTTTGTCGGGAGTCTTTTTACACTAAAAGCTCACTAGGAAAAGTTCAGTTTGGTTTATTTTGATATTTCTATGGTGCCAACGAACTCAAGGAACGACTAGATATCTGATTTTTATATATGTTTTATGCATAAGTTCATTTGATTCGATACACTTTTGCTCTAAGTGATTCTTGTATTTTCGTAAAAAAATATTTAAATATTTCATATTCAAAAGAATATGGTAGCTAGAAAATACATCAGTATTTGCTGTAATTGAGAAGCATTCTCAATGAACAAGGATCGTGTAAGTGTAAATCATTTGGAATGGATTTCGCGTGTGTGTTTCATTAGTTAAGATGTGATTACACTTTTTAATTATAATGTTGTTGTTTTGTGTGTATTTATAATAATATATATGTATAGATTAAATCTTCTTTTCCATAAGAATATCTAATGGATACTTCTAAAGGTATTCTCAGGTGGATGTAGTTGTTGATGTTGGGCAAGGCGTTGTTGTTGTTGTTGTTTGGAGGGGTTGTGACGTAGTCGTGCTTTAGGTGGAGGCCAGCAGTAGTGGGAGTAGTGGCCGCTCTAGTAAGCCTCTGGGTGCCACCTTCGCTGCAGTTTCAGCCAGTCATGCATCCAGCCTTCAAGGATGCAGGTCGCCGGGACGGCATTCAGATCTGGAGAATTGAGGTAACTTTACAAATCAGTTTTCTTTTATCCTATAACGTGATTCCTTGTTTTACTTTTGGGATAAACAAATTTATAAGAAACAATTTCTTTTTTTGTTTAGAAAACATAAAAAATAAATGCAATGAATTATGATAGCTTTTAAAAATACATCAAAAAATCTATTAAGTTAAAAATATGAGTATGGCTATTGACTTGCATAAAAATATAAGAGGCACAAATCGAAACTTGTAAAAACATGGATAAGTGAACAGAAAGAAGTGATCATTATAAATGCCAATTCAATAATTATTACATAGAGTGAATTATTTTAAGCTTCATAAAAAAGTGGTTGAAAAAACAATGAACTAATAAAATCTATGGTTTTTTACATAAACTACTGTTATCAAATATTAATATCAAACATTTAATTTTTTATTTATTGTATGGCAAGTTCCACAGTAGTATTAGATGCTTCTTATTTATAGAAAGTGTATACAGTACAAATAATAGATTGCAATTCATTACTAATATGTTCTTTTGTAATTCAAACACTTTCAGTTGATCTTTAATTGTGTGAGATTAGAAATCTTGTACAGGCCATCCTTCGGAGAGGACATTACACTGTCGGTCTTGAGCCTGTACGATGTCAGGTTCCTGTGTAGGATGATTCCTCTCAGAAACTTGACTGAAGTAAGATTATAACAATTTAGAGTTAAGCCGGTGATGTGGCGCGCTCCTAACTAAGATAGGGGTCATTAATACATTAATGGCACCAAGAACAACACTAAAGAGTCCATAAAAGTGGGCGTTAGAAACAGAAGATACTTCATGCATTCAAAATTGCATGATATTTCATCAGATGTGCTAAACCTGGTTCGGGTATTTTTTTTTTTGAAGCAATATAAAACTAAATATGAAAGGAAGTGTTCTTTATTAGCTATTTACACTCATGTACATTTTTACCCAATGAATGTCAAGGCATAATACATTAGATATACAAGCCATTTTGTTTTTTACTGTCTGTCATCCGATGTAAATGTGCAATATGCGTTACTGTGCTATATTATTATGAATAGTTTATTTCAATTGAAAGTTTAATATACCAAATTTTATTATTTATTCAATTTTCATTATATTTTATTTTTTAAATAAATAAATGTTATAATTTACTGTACGTCTATTCTTAGGCAAGCTGTATGTATCTTATTTTCAACTTTTTAAAAGAAACAAAAAGACCAGTCATAAATCATTGAATTATAGAAATTCGATCCATCATTCTTAATGAGTAGGACTCCAAGATTTTGGCCTATATTACTTAAAAGAAATGTGATAATCATTAAATGAATATATTTTTAATTAATATTAATATTTTATATTTTCTAGAAATGTTTATAATAGTTTATAAACGAATCTAATCGTGAATAATAATGAATGATGACTTTGATTTGCATTGAACAAATATAGCTCTTTTATGATTTGGTAGTGATGAAGAACATAAACTATTCTTTTCATTATTGGGAAATCTTGGGTGCGTTGATAATATGGTAGAGTTGTTGTCAGATGATTATTTAACATTTAAATAGTTTATTTATTTAAAGGTCCGTTGAAGTCTTTAGAGCGGGAGTGCTGAAGACAAGGCATTTCCATGGGAACTTGCCGGTACCGGCAGAATCCAGTTAGAGATCACTGCCCCCTAGACAATGCTATGTCGAAATAGACCCAATAGTCCCATCATTTCACCTTTCAGCCTGAAATGACTGCTTACACCCATAATTCCTGACTAAAAGTACAGATTTATTAGTTATAAATCAGATATATTCTAATAATTTGAATAAAAGAGTCTCTCAAACCACTCTTACTTAATTCCCCACGCTATTAATTGCTAGCCTGTTTTTTCTATTTTCAGTTTTCATTAAAATATCTATTTGTTTCCAAATTTTTCCAGCAGTTTTTTTTTTCTGATGGCATCGTTAAATATTCATGAAATAAGTCTTTGGAGACTTGGTGGTAAAAGAAAATATGTGTGAAGATATACAGATATACTCGTATATTACTGATAAAATCTTTTGGCTGGAGATTTAGTGTAAGCATTGGCCCTTTGTGATATCACACAATGATAATGGTATCACTTTAAGAATACAGTGGGAGTCCTAAATTTTGCCTAACTCAAATGTATTTAGAGTAGGGATCTTTAACGAGTACCTGATATCGTACAGGCTCGGGACCGACGGTTTAACGTCCTTCTCCGAGGGACGACGTGCTCAGATTTATTCACCTCCCGCGTGAGTTATTTCAAAACACTTTTTTTATGATAAAACCACTTCATATAACAAATGTTATCAGTATGACGTTATTATCAATAAAAAAGTAAAACTTCAAAAAAAAAGTTACGTCTCAAAAACTAAAAATACCTATTATGTCTTTAATTTTGTTAATAAATGCATGAACTAACTTTTACTTTCAATATTTAAACATTCAGGTCAGGCAATAGAAGGGAGTAACAAGTAAATTGAGACGTTTACGTTTTTCCTTGAGGATCTGTAACAAAAACACCCATTATTTCGAACAATTAGCTCGAGTAATTTCTACGAACTATGACTGAAGAAAACAAAAAAATAGAATAATTCTCTCAGATCAAGGCCTAACATGCTTAGTAATAAATAATGTTGATCATATTTGGATAAACATATATTTTTTATGTTTTTATACAAAACCTTCTTTTGTAGGTCCTCTGATAAAGCCAGCAAGGTTTCTTATTCACTTTCGATATATTTTGCGTAGATGTGACATCAGAATTTTTTAATTAATTTACAGATGATTATAAGTAAATAAAAGTTTAAATACTATTTACGATTATTACCATACTTTTTTAGTATGGTTTGTGGCAGAAGCGTTTTCATGTTAAGGCTATGTAATTCTAGATTTAATGTGATAAAAATAATACTCGTTCAGTAGTTCTTACTTTAATTTAGTTTCTGTACGAAACAAGGAAGTATGAAAGTATTGCATTAGGGCCAAAATTTCGACAGCGAGGATTCAATGGAAATGGTTATGTGACTCCAATAAAATAAATAGGTCTTGCAAATTGGTGTATGCGTGCATACACGCATACTTACATACTTACAATAGATGTGTAAGAACTAACAACTTTCAGTAAACGAAAAATATGAAGCCCTGAAAATATCTATACTATAAAAGAAACGTTGGCATAAATTACTGTTTGGCGCTGTACCAAACTTTAATAAAAAAAAATAGTATAATATATATATATATATATATATATATATATATATATATACATACTCGCATATATATACGAAGTTTAAAATCACAAGGAAAAAGGAAAATGATGAAAATATTTTTTATATCATATTTTCCTTGTTGTTTTATACTTGATTGATTGCATCACGTGTTTATTGTGATTCATCTCTCTCTCTCTCTCTCTCTCTCTCTCTCTCTCTCTCTATATATAATATATATATATATATATATATATATATATATGTAAGATTTCACAATAAACAGGTTAAACAACAATCAATGTTCAAAACCACATTTCCCTTTTCTTATTGTCGTTTGACCATTGACATTATATATATATATATATATATATATATATATATATATATATTATAATTCTAACTGCTTTAGAATCGGCTTCAGTACTGAAGTTTACCCAAGAACTGAGTTTTAACAAGAGCATAAATTTCCTAGATGTTGCCATAGTTGAAAAGAACGATGACTTGTCAACTTCAGTTTATGTTAAACCTACACATGGAGGTATATACTTAAATGCAGAAGGTAAATGTCCGCAGCGCTATAAGGATGGAACTGTCAAGGCTCTAATCCATAGAGCCTATAAGACCTCATCCAATGGGAATATATTTCATAAGGAAACAAATAAAATTCAGCAAGTCCTTGTCAACAACAGATATAGCAATAGACAATTCGACACCATATTGAAGAAATATTTGAACAATCTCAATATTAGGGATGAAGACAAAGCAAAACAAGAAGTTGGAAGACAAGGAAATACATACACCATATTTTATCAAAATCAATTTTCAAGGGCATACAAAACAGATGAACGGATATTGAAGGAAATTATCAAGGCCAACACCTCATGTGTAAATCCCCAAGACAGACTGAAAATTAGCATACATTACAAGAATTTAAGCATAACTAATTTAATATTAAAGAATAACCTCAGTGTGATACCACAATTACAGCGCACCAATGTAGTGTATAGATATCACTGCAAAATAGGAGACTGCGAACTCCTAAACTCTACATACATTGGGCCAACAAGCACAACCTTATCCAGACGCCTCGTAATGCACCTAGCTGCCGGAGGACCTAAAGATCACACAGAAAGGTTACACAAAGTGAAGCTGACCAGGGATATGCTTACTAACAACACTGAAATAGGCCCTCAGTATATTTGAAATGAGGCCAAATATAAATAACCAAACAGTAAGTTTTACAAACTTATTGAAGCTGCACATGGGACAGTCGCAACAAACGGGGAATTTGACAATGATAGAACAATTTAAAGATACCTGCTGACATGAAATGGAAATGCCAACCGGCCAGTTTAAATGTTTACATTTGATTTAGTAGTTATGAACTTTGAGTGTTATATTTAAGTGTTTTAAACAATGTTCAATAGGTTTTTAGATATTGTATATATGTTTACCCCCTGAAGATGGTCGAAGACAACCGAAACATCGGAAGAAATATAATCATTGAAAACCAAACGTATGGTGAGTTAATCTACCTAGTTCCTTGTGAATTTAAAAGACTATTAAGGGCTTTGGAAAAGTTATCCAAAAAATTAATTAAAAAAACAATACGCCGTAAATTCAATCTGACATGTATTAAGGAAGGACTGTTTCCTATATATATATACAGAAAGATTTCACATAAACACACGTGAAATAACAATCAATGATCCAACCACAATATGAAATGGGAGGAGATCTACCCCCCAAAAGACTAATAAGAGCTTCTTCTGAAGCTCTCAGAGTGACTTTTGAATTGTTCTCAGTTATATAGTTATATCAGTTATATATATATATATATATATATATATATATATATGTTTAACACAAAAGAGTTAATAAATTCAATAAATAACTAGTAAAATAAATAATCATATTTTGAGTTGAATATCAATGAAACAATGAAGACTAAAATCCTTTACATAATCATCATGGGGAAAACAATTTTTAAGAGGAAATGAGAATTCCCTGGGAATTATAGAAATGGATCAAAGCGTAAGAGAAGTGAGTCAGCTGGTCGACCTCCACTGCACTGAGGCCTTGGAGAGGAGACACGGTGGGTGACTCTGCCTCGTGAGTCACAGGAAACTTTTTCTTGGAAAAGTCGCTCTTCTATTTGTCTTCTAAATCCTCAGTTTAATTTCTTTTACTTATCATCGTTCATTATTTATTATCTAACATGATCTGATTTAATGTGGAGATATTTTAATTACAAAGCAAGACTTGCGGGTTATTTGTTCAACAATAGAAGCAATGCTCTTAAAAAAAACAATACAGTGAAAAGTTTATGGACATCATTCATTCACTCCTAGTTGGTAAGATTTAAGTCGAGAATGTCGAACCTTTATCTTTAAATACTAATTAATTAATGGAGATTTCCTTATGAACTAAGTTTACTAATTTATTTAATTACTATACATTTTTATTTAATTTATAGAAGTACTTACATTTTCAGTATTAAGAGGCTTAATAAATGGTACCTACTTTATGAATTTTAACAAAATAACATAAATCATTGGTATTTCTTTAGCTGATTCTATTAGAATAAGACATCTTCCTGAAATCAAACTCATCCGAACATTCTTATGCATGCTTTGAGCTAACTTTAATTGTGCAGAGTCATCAGTCCTCAAACGTGATTTATTAATCTTTTAATGTAAATTTAGAAGTTGAAAAGCCTATAGTATCTTATATCTACTAGAAAGTGATGATGGTTGAAGTCTGTATAATATACAGATAGGTCGTCATGGTATGACTAATTGTACCAAATCTCATTACTGCTTATAAGGAAAGATGGTGATTCAGACTCTATTTGGGTATATTTAGCAATAAAAGGAATGAAAACGGTTTGGCTAAAAATAACTGAGAACGTATCTGTTTGCTAAGTGCTTTATTTCGTTCACCTTTTTAGACTGTTGACAGAAAGCCCTGAGAGGTTCGGTGCTTGAAATGTTGCAGTAAATACTATCAACCAAAATAACATACATTCTGAATGACGGTTTATTGGAAGATCAAAGTATTTCCTGCTATATTTGGATTTTAAGGAAGAGGAAATAAATCACTTTATAATTCTAATTCTGCTTCATCTAAAAACTTTTTTGTTTAAATTAAGGAAATTATTAACTTGAAGAAGAGACACTTAGAGAGACCATGTTGATTTTGAGAAATAAACCATCTAATCCTGATTTATATTTGTAATTCAAAGTTACTAATCGACTCATGTTAAGAAAATGTTTCAACAACATTCTCTGACAATCAAACTACCTGATTTAAACTTGCAGCTTGAGATTTTTACTGATGAATGCTGGGATACAGTGAAGGATGAAGATCTATGTCTATTATGCAACAGCACTTTATACATTTGCGTAAAAAGTTATATTCAGGAAAGTACATATTACAGGAAATACAGAGCGTGATTTGAATTTGCAAAGAATTGAATTTGCATTAAGTTGTCAACGACACGGTGCATGAGACAGCATACAATAATGCTTTTCTTTCATCAGAACGAAATAACACCCCACTCCTAGCACAAGTAGAACCAAAATAACAAAAACAACAACCATCCTCACTATCATCCTAATCGCAATTGTATTTCAACTGCATTTTGAAATAACCATGGAATTAAAATCGCTAAAATGAGTTCATTGTTTATATATATATATATAAACTCCAAAAATTATTCTTGACCTCTTCTATTCTATTCTATGTTTTGTTATTGAGGGCTAGGTCAAATAAAAGAAAATAAACTCCTTTCTAGGCCGACGTTTCGATGTATTTGTACATCATCATCATAAATGTATTATAGTTCTTACTCTAATTTTAGCCCTGAAGATGATGTACAAATACATCGAAACGTCGGCATAGAAAGTAGTTTATTTTCTTTTATTTGACCTAGCCCTCAATAACAAAACATAGAATAGTATATATATATATATTATATATATATATATATATATATACTACAGGTATTGAATTAAACAGAAATGCATTATGATTAATCTACTTAAAATTTTCTTCAAAGATAATAATCAAGAAAATTATAGTAATTTTGAGGTATTTTTGTATACTTCAGTTCTTTAAAACCAATTAATGAGTAGGTATCCTAAAATATGAGATGTGTGGTATCTTATTGTGATTTATAGGTGATCGTGATAATATGCATATTGCGCAATGGACTTTTAACTATTACATGGGAAATGTAACAGAATCCCGTTTTCAAATAGGTATTACTCGGCTGACACCCATTATCTGAGTTAAACTGGGTAAACCAGATGAACTGGCCTCGCGGTCCATGATATAGTGACTATCATTTAATAACGTACATCTTTCATAAAAAATTATAAATTCAGCTTTCTTATACACACTTAGCAGTGCATAAGTAACAAAATCGATACTTGCTGAACTGGCAGATTGATGTTCAAAAGGTTTGAAAACTATCACAGTTTCATAAATGACCTAGGATGTAGTTTAGTTGGTCTGCTAAGAATATATCAGTCAAAGAAACTTTTGCCATTAGGGTATATTTCCCATTAAGATGGCATCGCTAAAATTCTCATCTTATTTAAACGATGGGAATTCAGATAATTTGTTTGTTTCCCAATATTATTTCCCAATATCCCTGTATCATAAACGCGGAATGAATTTTTTTTCAATTTTTTATTCTTAATGAAATAATAATTTAATTAAAATATTTAGCTCTTATAAATATTTAAACTTTTTTGACTAGAAGTAAGTGATATTACATAATTTATATTTTTATTCTTTATTTGAAGTTCAGATTTTCGAAAATGAAATTAAAGATATACGAATTAGTAATAAACTTTCAAGAATAACTATTTATCTCCTCTAACTTGGTGATTCCTAACTAGTTCTCTGTTTGTTTTCAGAAATTCGAGCCAGTCCCTGTTCCTCAAGCTGAATATGGAAAATTTTACTCTGGAGACTCCTACATCCTTCTGTCGGTAAGTCTATCAAAGAACATTACAAAAGGGAAATATATCTGAAAGTAAGATATATGTAAATGACTCACATGGCAAAATAATTTCTAAAAACATTTTTCTAATCAGTTAACAAACCTAGGGTACATTTTGAAAGAGAAAATAATAAGAAATGCAATTTTTAATTACTTATTTTAACTCTAAATGCAATACTAAGATACTAGAAAATCATCAGTTGTTATTACTTCTAAAAAAAAGATGAAACGTAAATGTACTGTATGACAACTGCACGTTTTAAATTGACATTTTATTTTAATACCTTCACATCTGTCAACCACAAATTTGCTTCCTTAAGGGTGACACTTTTATGAACTAAGTAGGTAGGGCTAGAGGTAAGATCGATCCTAAAAAATCCAATCCCAAGAGTATTAAGGGCCGACCCGGCTCGACGCCGATATACCTGATATATATACCACATATATAAATTCACAGAAGGGATTCTTGAATATTTTGGTCATAAACATATAACTCCTGATTATATGCCGACGTTTCGCCAAAAGTTGTTTGGCATTTTCAAGGCTAAAAAACAATTTATTAACGACATAAGTAAAGCAAGACAAATACATCCACGGAATATCAACCAACAGAAAACAAACCAAACAAACAAAGAATTCAGTAACAAGAGAACTACAAAAGGATCATAAAATACCCAAAATACTCTTGTTACTGAATTTTTTGTTTGTTTGGTTTGTTTTCTGTTGGTTGTATTCCATGGATGTATTTGTCTTGCTTTACTTATGTCGTTAATAAATTGTTTTTTATCGTTGAAAATGGCAAACAACTTTTGGCGAAACGTAGGCATATAATCAGGAGTTGTATGTTTATGACCAAAATACTCAAGAACTCCTTCTGTGAATTTGAAATATCAGTGGTCGAGAAGCTATATCAATATATATATAATATAAAAAGATTTCAAATAAACATGTGAAACAACAATCAATGATCAAACCACAATAAGTTTGTAAACCATCAAACTACAGTCAGTCAAACCACAATAAGAAATGGGAAAACAAAACTAAGATCTTTCAACCGTAACAAGCGGTCTTCGTCAGAGTCAAAAACCCAACTACAGTCAGTTGGGTTTTTGACTCTGACGAAGACCGCTTGTTACGGTTGAAAGATCTTAGTCTTGTTTTCCCATTTCTTATTGTGGTTTGATCATATATATAAATACATCATATATATATGTGCAGAAAAATTACAACAAATAAACACGTAGTGCAATCAATGAAGTTTAGTTTCCTTTATTATAGTTTATTATAAAAATACTTGACAGAAAATTGTAGAAGTTAGCATTTTGATAAATGAATAATAATGATCAGTCGCCTCTAAACTAAACTAAAAGTGAAAGCCCATAAGTGTGGATGTTGGAAACAAAACTTATAGTTAGCTAAAGTGCTCAATAATATGATATTTTCCCTAATGAGAATTATTTTGACGTTAATGCATAAATGGTACAGTACATAACACTTTATATTTACAAGTTTAATAAAAACTTCGTATTATTCCATGTGTTAAAAATCGTCAATTTAAACTTTAATCTAACAGATAACGCTAAGTCTCCATCTGTCAGAGTAAACACACTCGAGTCAATCCCCCTTTTCACCTCCAGCTACATTTGTAACATAACTGTTATACCTTCTAGAATTTCAACAGGGAAGCAAGAAAATTTACTTTTTTGTTCCTAAAATGATCGTATTATTTATTCAATCGTCTGTTTTCCACTACACATCTATAACTTTACACTAAATTCAAATGTTTCATTTTAATCAGCATTATTTTAACAAGATTTATCTATTTTGGGCTTTACAAAGGTAACTGTACGGCTAATTGTATAATTTGGCCTTCCATTAACATGAGGGAGCTGAATTGTCGGAGCACCAGTCCTCTCAACATGGCTTAACTTTGCTGATTTAACGGGAACTGTTGTATTCACCAATTCTACAATCGCTGGCTTAATCAGTATTTTATGTTCAATTTGACAAATTTAATATGTAGCATTACTAGGTTTCAAACCAATTATTAGTTCGAAAAAATGTTTAGCTACCCAACTTTCTGTGGAAAGTTCAGAATACGCATTCTAATTTTGAGAAATGATCTCTGAAAGAAAAAAAAAATTTGGAAATAGTCCAAAATATCTACTGATTTAACAAAATGTACTGTATTGCGTATATAAATACCATACGAATACACGTAATGCTTAGCAAACAAACGATTCTTTAAAGTAATTTCATCCAAAAACTGTATAAAAAAAACTGTATGACTGTTCAAAATATCCAGTATCCTATTCATAAGCTTTCAAGTTAAATTATAAGTCAACACTTTTATATTTTTAAGTAAAACTGACCTGTTTTTTGTAATAACAAATTCCAAAACTGTTTTTTGAGTAAATACAATCAGTAAGGTAATAAGAGTCAAAATTCAACTCTAGAATTATGAGAAAAATTTTGAAAATTATGTCCAAAATAACATAATGGGTAAAAAACTAACTTACCCATTATGAAATACTGTTTAAAAATTATGTAGTAGCTCATCAACATTTGAGACCTATTTCTGTGTGCTATATCATAATGATTCGATAAACAAAGTGCTCTGTAGCATGCTCACAGACCTTTAGATCAGGAGTGTCAAAGTCAAAATGGACGGAGGGCCACATAAAAAATGTAGCAACAATCTGAGGGTCGGACTGATCAAATGTTTATTGAATTTTTTTAAAATTATCACATATAGTGTAGTGAACGAAATTGAACCTACTGAAAACCTAACAAATATATTGCAATATGATGGGATAAATGAAGTAATATTTTCTTATGGCTTTGTCAGTCATTTTTAATTTTCAACAGCACAAAAGAAAAATTTCCTTTATATATAAATCCCCATAACATGAACATTAAATGTTTGAAGCGGTATTATTCAAGGCAGCATTAGTATATTTTCTCATTTAGACATACAGGTTTTCCAGCTAACCCCGTGAACATGTACTTCGACTCCCACCTTGTTTGAAACCACCGGTTCTCAGTGCCCGCCTTCCGTTTTGCCATTTTTGAAGGGTATCTGATAGTTAACTTTTCCTATTATGCTAATGACTGCTGATAAATTATGAAATAAAGCCACGCTCGCTGCGTCGCCTTTGCATTGTGGGAAATGTAGTATTGGTGCGTGTAAAACTTCTGCAGCCTGCGGGTCGGTTTTAATAATTAACTAATATCATCCTGCAGGCCATAGAAAACCCTCTCGCGGGCATTGACTCTGACATATGGGCTTTAGATACTCTCATTAGCACACATACACACACACATCATAATTACAATCATCATTAAAAAAGTTTAAAAATTGTCTCAGAAGGCTTCAAAACGTATAAATCTATTAAAATATTAGAATGAATCAATTAATCAATAGTAATAAATAAATATCAAACTACAAGAAAGAACGCATAGAAACAACACATAACTCACATCAATATTTTGACCTCGTCATCATCAGGAGAAGGAGGAGAAGAAGAAGAGGAAGAAGAGTATACTCGGCTCGTATACAGCAACAACAGCAACTGTATAACAAATAAATAATAATAAATTAATTAAGTGTTAAAATTAAAAATAATAAATGAAGGTTTTTCATGATTGTTATACTTTACTTAAGAGTACTGCAATCTGTAAACTGAAAAGACATGATATGTTATAGAGTCGTGAGGACAAGAAGAACAAAGGAACATTCACCTGGGACATTCACTACTGGCTAGGTGAAAAGACGTCTCAGGTAAAGTATAGTTTTTTTTACTTCTGCTTTCTAACAGATTAAAATGTAATTTACAATCGTATCTTTAAAGAAGTTGCGTTTCTCACAATTCATTTTCTTTCACTTAAATAGCTTGCTCACCATTGCAAGCAAAGCTCGTTCGAATACTTCGTTAAGACTTTAACCATGATTTTGTGCAAAATAATCTCATTAGGAATTAAAAATATTGCAAATTATTTCTTTTTTTACATATATTTATAATTTAAAACAGTGTTCTCGTCAATTCATGCACCGGTCATTCTG
This sequence comes from Hermatobates lingyangjiaoensis, assembly GCA_026182355.1. Taxonomy (NCBI): domain Eukaryota; kingdom Metazoa; phylum Arthropoda; class Insecta; order Hemiptera; family Hermatobatidae; genus Hermatobates; species Hermatobates lingyangjiaoensis. The sequence continues at coordinate 3,803,209 of JAPFBL010000501.1, forward strand.
TTTACCTCTGATGTAGAACTGATATACAATGTATCTATAAAGTCCATTTAACTCAACAGATTGATTATAAAGATTAATGTATTAAATAAATTAATGATAACTGTCGTAAATTGAGGAGTTGATGTTAAAATTAGTTCATCTAAAATAAAATGCCTGTAAATGGGCTTATTTATATGTTGTAATTGGCTATAAGTCGAGACAGTCTCAACGTGCTTGGGTTATCTCATTCTTAGATCACCTAATTTCATTGTTTAATTCCCAAACAGTTAAAGTCATCTAATTATTATGAAGTCGTTATCACTTTTTTCTAAATTTTCATGCCTGACAGGACAAAATACTCATTAAGACTGGTTACTTGCTAGTCACCACACATGAAAAATCCCTAATGAAATATGGTCACTTAAACAGAGAAAGACCATTAAAAAAGTCATCTCCGTGAAATATAGTGTCTTATTCGCCAAAATCTTAAATGCATCAAAAATGGTTTTGGTATATATATTGACCAGCCAAATGTTTTCAATTTCATGTTAAGATTAATATTTTATCACAATTATTGTATTATTGATATACAAATTTAATTAATGTTAAAAATGGAATTTAATATCAATGAAAGTGGAATATTAATAATTTACATTAATATTTCAATTTTAAATAATCATCTACAAGAGGTATTTTGTAGCTCTTTATGGTCTCTCTAGTTCATATAAACCTTTAGATTATCATAATTGCAACAATAAAATGAATAAACATACCTATCTCTGTTATTAACTCGACAAGATGTATAAGTTCATTTTAATAAATCAACTCTAATTAGATGAAAAAAAAAATTGTTTGAGATAACATTACAAATTAGTTTGGTCGCAAACATTACAAATTAGTTGTCCATCCCTGCCAACAATTGTATAAAATTAAAACTGAAGTGTGAAAACTTGCTTAGGATGAATCTGGAGCCGCAGCTATCCTCTCAGTTGAGCTAGACGATCAGCTTGGTGGGAGCCCTGTCCAACACCGAGAAGTTCAAGACCATGAAAGTCCTCAATTCCTTTCCTACTTCAAAGCAGGTAATCTCTTACTAAACGACTTAATCCTTCCAAAAATCATTGTAGCTGTACATTTTTACTTTACTAAGGGTAAAGTATAGTGATCGTGAAAAAATTCGATCTCGAGATTTTGACGGAATTACATGTATTGAGGTCCCAGAAGTCGTTTTATGACGTTTTTACGATGATGTCTGTGTGTGTGTGTGTGTGTGTGTGTGTGTGTGGGTGGGTGCGTGTGTTAGCATTGCTTGTTACCACACTACGGTCCAGAATCTTTGATGGATCAAGTTGATATTTTACACAAAAATGGGCCTCATAAAGACAAAGATCCCTATTGTTTGGGAAGAATTATGCATGATGGGAAAGTCACTTTTTTTGCCAAAAACCATTTTTTTGAAACATTTATTTCTCCTAAACTGATAACCCTAGAGTTTTGAAATTTTTGCATTATCTTTGAAGTTTCAAATACAACAAACGAAAAATATATTCAGAATTTTAAAACAAGGGGAAATATTTTTTTTTCAATAAAATGCAAAAATTTTGATTTATAATTCAATCTCAAACCTTGTGAGAGCGATACAAGCCATACTGTTTGATGAATCAAAATGAAACTATGCCTAAAAATAGAACATTATGTGGAGAATGAGTTAAGATATTTTTTTCTAAAATTACATTCGCTAAAGGGGCGTTACAGTACGATTTGTGTTTTCAGAAAATTTTTTTTGACGCTAAACGGCTCATTAAAAAATAATGAAAATTTGACCAAAAATGTAACAAATATTAGCAGTTCATAAACAAAAAAATCATGAAATTTCAATTACGGGAAAGAGCAATAACGATATAAAAACTGGTTGTTTATCCTCGACTAAGAGATCACCTGCTATACTTGTAGAATTTTTTGTATTTTTTTACATTGTTTACATTGACTTAGAAATTTTTTGAGCGAATCCACTGAGATAAAATTGATGTTTCTAATGGAAAAATGAAAATATATTATTGACTTATAAGAGATATAAGAGGAATCATATTGTGCAGGTAAATGATAACAATCATTAAAAAAAAATTCGTATATATGTTATTTGACAAAGGGGAAGGAAAATGATCTTATTAAATACTAAGAAGCCATAAAATTCCCAGTATAATAATTCTGTTAAAAACCAAAAATCTAAAAGGTAATTCAAAATATAAATCTTTCGTTTAGAGAATAATAACTGTAATTATCGTACATCTTTAATTAACAAATCACCTTAAAACAACATTTTCTTCGCTGTTTAAGACGTTTTTCAGAGAAAAAAATGGTATTTTACTGTTTCAAATTTGAAAATTTTACATTAATATTCAATGTAGAAGGATGTCAAGTAAACGATGTAAGAAATCTACTGGCTATTTGAACAATAGCCATGTTCTCTCATAGGATAATATTTCGTTTCAAGAAATGTTAAAATTGGTTTTTCAAAAATGTTATTACTGCTGTAGTTATACTAATGAAATTATTTGCAAATAATAAATTATTTGTGATGTACAAAAATAAGCTTATAAATTGATATGTCCTTCAATCACTATCTGTACTAACTCACGAATGCAATGCTAATAATTATATCCCATTTAGATATTTATGCTATGCTTAAATGATACGTTATATTTTATATACTCAAGAAATTTGACATTGAGTTACTTATAGTAAAGTAGAGTGTAGGCCACTCCAGATTTTTTTTACTGGGATTATTGTAAACAAAGTTTACTTTCTTAAATTATAATTAAATTTTCCCTCTTCCACCAAAAATTGACCAAATTAACTTATCTAAAATTAGTATATTATACAGTTTGAAATTGAAAGCGTTATTTAATCAATAATGTAGTAACATTATGATATATTGTTAAATAAATCTTCCTTATCGGAGAGAGAAACAGCAATTGTAGTCGCTCAACCGGTTTTTCACCTTATCCATTTTCATTGAAGTAGGTACTAATTGCAGATGCACTACGTGCATCGGACAGTTCGGACAACTACTATAAATGTAAGGCGAATTTATCTATCAAAATGGTGTTCACTTATATCTGCAAAGCAAACTATACATAAACATTAGGATGATTTAATATAAAAATGAAATAACAATTAAATAAAATATTTAATATAATTAATTTCTATTAAATATATAAAGTACTTGAAAAATTGAGAAATCAAGAATATTAGTTTTTCTGAGTTCGTTTGAAATTTGAAACCTATGTTGAGGTAACAACGAAAAGTAACTCAAATAAAAGTTATAGATAATGAACTTTGTGATCGACAGGAAATTTCTCAAACATCTGTTTTAAAAATATTTTTATCTCAATATTATGCGATCAAAATACTGAGTTAAAATGGTAGAAAGGAAATTAAAAAATCGTGTAAGCGACTTCTTATACTTTAACAGCTTTTTTTTTATTTTAAATTAATTAATTTTTTTGAAATTTCTTTATATCTGAATGACCAAAAGAATTTTACAGAAAATTAAAGATTTCCGAATCAAATTGGATGCAATTTTTCTATTTTTACAATGTAAACTGACACATCGACATACGTTTTATTTTTGCATTTATAGATTTCATGTCTTTATTTTATTCTGTTTATAATTGTATTAGCTCCGGTTAAATGAGTAAGATGTTTAACTGAAAGCTGCCTTTAGAATGAGATCCTGTCTTGAAAGCTTTAGTATTTTAAAACCCAAACAGTCGATATTTTCCATACTGTGCTTGATATTCCAATTGATTTAGGAACCAAAAAATAGTTTTTGAGGTCACTCAATACTCTCTTTATATAACTCACGAATGCTAAACAACTAATTCTACGTACTAGTTTTCTATTGCAAGTTATTTAGTTTGAAGAAAGCCATTGGCGTGTGTTGTTACTCTAGAAACCTTAATGAATGCTAACCAAGTCAGGCACACTTATTATCATGCACTTATGATTTTCACAACTTCAATTCATCAAGTATTTGTCAAATTCATTCAGTTATTACTCAGAAGGCAGTTCTAATCTGATACTACACTAGGGTTCCCAAGTTAAAGGGAATTTTTGGAAACATTTTCAATAGAATCAAAGTTAAAATTTGATAATACAAGAAGTTATATTTTTTTTTTTTAATTGCTCATAAAGTCATACTATGACCTCATACATAAGGGTGGTTCATTCAACAGTTAATTATATGTATAAAAAATAACTAATTTTTGTGCATTGTTATTAATATCCATTTCAACATTAATTTATCAATTTAATAATGATTAATAATATCATTGTTGCTTTTCAATGGTTTTTGATATCATCAATTACTGTTGAATGTGGAATGTACATTGTAATCAAATTGTAACAAACAACTTTATACTAAAATAGAAGAAAACATTGATTCTGCACATTATTCACAATACTTAATACAGGGGATCTAAAGTGAATGATGATAATAATCTGATAATTTTGTGAACGAGATGATAATGGGAGTGCATAGAGAAAACGACTTGAGAACCATACAGGTAGATTTAACGCCTGTTCCCATTAAATATCTAAACGTTAAGCATAGACTAGAAATTTGGGAACTGTTTGAACAAAGCATTTTAATTGCTGAAATTTGTTCATATATTTTATGTCATTTTTATAATTAATACTCATTAAACAACATTTCTATTTAACTTTAATCGCTTTTTTCACTTTCTTAATAATTTATATATAAAATATTATTTTCAATTTTTAGAATAGCTGTAATATAGCGGTATAAATTTTTTTCTGATTCATTAAAAGAATTTTCGGAAAAATATAGAACCCAACCCGCCTTGAATATGCTGTTCAAAAATTTCAGATTGGAATAAATGTATATCGATTTGTCTTTTCACATTATCGATTACTTTCCTTCATAATGATTGATCTCTCATAAATGAATCGATAGTCCTTGTTAGTTACTGATGTTAATAAAAGTTTCCTAACGCACCAAGTTATTCCCTAAAACAATTAATAGTGAGGATATGTATAAATGGGATACATATTTGTACCATTCAAATAGATTCTTAATAATAAGTGGATTTATTGATTCATATCATAAATAATGAAAGTAATTCATTGACTCCATAGAGTAATTCGTAACAGATCTAAATTACAATTCACAGCATAATTTAACCAGTTGGTTTTCATTTCCAGAGGTAATATTTACATTGTATGTTTGAAACTAGAAAAAGCTTGGATGAACAATTTAAAGCAATGAGCGATCTGTTTTAAGAAAATATACCATTTTTTTTTAAATTTCTTTAATATTAAATGAAATAGTAAATAAATAAAAAAAAATGTTAAAAATAAAATTGTTTTAGAAAATATGGTTTTTTTGATCTTTAAGTCGGTGTTTCAATCGATAAAGTCACTGTGGCAACATCGACTTGAGTGAAAGAACGAATAGAGTGAAAAACCCTGTAATTTAGATCATTTTTAGGGATTCTGGTGTTATCGATGGTCCGTATTTGACATATTGATGGTCCGTACATGGCGACATATATTTCATTCAGCTAATAGTTTAGTTGGGTAGTGTTTCCTATTAATTAATTGAAAAGCTAAAAAGAAAACTGTGCTGTTTAGATAACAGAAAGATTTCCGTGTACTTTATAAGGGCTTTTATAGCATGTAAACAAATGGTATAATTCTTTTTAAAAATGGAATATTCTTAACAACTGATTATAAATAAATGAAACTCTCAAAACATAAAACAGGATTATTTTTCAGATATGTTTATGACAAAGCTGAGTGACATTATTTTACAGGAGTAAGGTACATGCCAGGAGGTGTTGCATCTGGATTCAATCATATAGTGACCAACGACCCTGGAGAAAGGAAACTCTACCAAGTCAAGGGAAAGAAGAACGTCAGAGTCAGACAGGTGAGTTCTTTTTGCTTTAAATGACTGTAGTATAACGTCAAATTATGTTAGTAGCGTCATAGAAATAATAAACAATGTTATTGATTAAGGATGACTAAATTTAAGTACTTGGGTTGCGACTTTTTTGATGATAGTGTACCGGTGGACTCCTATAGTTTTTGTACAATGTACATACTTATAAAGTATTTTTGTAATACAGAAATATTGAGGAAGTTTTTTTAGAATCTACCAATATGATCTTTTCAACAAGAAACAAATTAGTTTCTTGCTTTCATGACTACCTACGACTAACTTGAAGTAATTGTTTAACTGTTTTAATTTTAATTGTTTTATATAATTGGTCTTGAGATTTAAAAGCAACTCAAGAAGAGTAAAAATAACACTCCCAATGTAGAATCTATAGAATCACCCATCAAACAAAAAGCCTGTAAACGACTGACGTTATCACCCGTTAGGGGATCGGTTTAAACAATAAAAAAAAATAGGCAAAATTTAGAACTTCCAGTGTAGAATCAATCTTCATTTTGTGGTGTTACAAAGGGCCAATGATTGGCCTACGTATGCTCCCCTGTGAGACAGCCATTGCAACCTAACCAACCTTCAATTTGAAATAGAAATAAATGAAATATATTTCAGCATTACTGTGATTTTAAGTAAAAAAATTATTTAATATCTTGAGGATTTTTATAAAGTATTAAAAGCGAGCAATACCAATCTAAATGACATAATAACATTGTAAATGATCAATATAAACAGTTTATTTTTATATTTCAGGTGGAACTAAACGTCAAATCGATGAACAAAGGAGATTGTTTTATTTTGGACGCTGGAAACGAAATATTTGTTTATGTAGGACCAAATGCAAGGGGTACAGAGCGCCTTAAGGCAATCAGCGCTGCTAACAACATACGAGACCAGGACCATTCTGGTCGTGCCAAAGTCTCGATAATAGGTGAGTTTACGCTTCAAAAAAGAATATACTCGGTCGACAGCTGTCTCTAGAATAGTTGACTGCAATTTAGTTATTACCTAAGAAAGGTAAATGACCGGCATCTTTAGATAAGAATGGCCAATACCTGGTTTTATTCTGTAGAAAGCAGTGACGTGCAGTGAGGTTGATGATAGATGAGGCACTGACTTCATCACAGTCACATTTACAAAGATATGAACCCTGCAGAGTACCTTATTCACCATTTTATTGGCAGCAGTTAACGGATTATGTTTAAAATCAAATATCAACTTCCTTTTACAACATTCTATTATTTTAAGTTTCGAAGCAATAGAAACTTATTACAATTGTTTCTATTGTAATAAGAAACAATTATTTCTTATTATAAATAAGAAACAATTTATTATAATAAGTTATAATACGAGTATTATAACTTATTTTTTCCACAATTTCAAAAGTGTGGAAGGGAAAAAATAAATGGATGACTGAACTTTACTTGTTAGCTCTAGGCTGCTGTCGCTAACTGTATTCTGTTTTCGAGTCACAAAAAGAATCCCTGGTAGTGACAGGCGCCAAATATGACTGACTATAAGAGATAGGAGAACTACGTGCCTCACTGAGTGACTCTTCGCAGCAGTTTTATGATCGCTCAGAACAACAAAGTATTAATGCACATTCCATTGCTAAAAAAAAAGAAACACGGTACATTGAAAATGTAGTTAATGTAGCAAAAGTGTTCAAACATTTTAATAACGACTTTCAAAGAGACAGAAATACGAGATCAATCACTGCGCAATTGATTGAGAGGAACAGAAGGCAGCAGCCTCACCTCACATTTATTTTCAGTATCCAAGCAGTGGATGTGAAAATCCAGCGATTTTAAATAAAAGACAATCTAAAAATTGTAAAATGAACTGATAAATATCTTTACAGAGCAATTAACTAGATAATTATAAGCATTTAAATATTTATACTTCATTTCACATGTTTTGATTTCCAAGATTGCCTCCTCTGACTGCACTCTCTGGTAGAAAAGCCAAAACAAATAATAACAGCTGCTTAAAACTACTTGTATTTTAATATATATTTATATTAAAATGAAAAAATATGACTAATCTAGATACTTTTCATGGAAGAACTTCCTTCTCGGTAAATAAAGATGTGTATATTGTTATTAAAAACTTATAAAAGTTACGATTTGTGATATAACACATAGAACTGTGATTTAAAAATTTGTTTAAGATGAATTGTTAAAAAATTGATTCTTAGAGTAATTGAGTAACTGTTATGTACTCACTTCCAAGTGCATGGAACTTTTAACTGCATATTCTCACTTTGCTTTGTTTATTCTATGTTTAATCCATCGCACTATCATTAAATCTCTTAAACAAAACAGTTTATAAATGTGTAAACTTACAGTAAGTGAAGTTTACTGAGTTATTTTTAGATGTAATTTATTATTTCCCTCTTGCATTACATTACTATGTTAGATTATTCATTCTAGCTTTAGAATATTACTTGTACATGCAAAATTCTTTACTATGATAAATGTTTTACTAATATACTATGATTAGTAATTTATATGAAATTAGTGATTTATATGATACCATCATATAAATATTAATTGCTTTAATTAAGATTATCAAACAGCAAAATGAAAATTACTAAAATTATACCATCATATAAATATTAATTGCTTTAATTAAGATTATCAAACAGCAAAATGAAAATTACTAAAATTATACCACAATTACGGATGGATGTACGAGTATAGATGCTAGTAGTGATTATTTAAATAATAATTGATTTTATAACATTTTGATTATACAACTTTAGAAGTTGTATAATTTCTGGCAAAAATTATTAGTATGCAACAGTTTAAGCTATGAAATAATTATGATTTTAATGTTTGACACAGATGCAAGCAGTACTCAAACCGAGATCAATGACTTCTTCTCGAAGCTGGGCTCTGGGTCTCCTGATCAAGTCCCAGAAGAGAGGTCAGGTGGGGTAGATGACGAATTTGAAAAGAATCTTGATGTCAGTTTCCTTCTTGGTTTACGATTAATAATTTCGTGTTTACACTAACTGATACGTTTTGTTTCGTTTTTTTTTTGCAGACGTCTGTCTCGCTGTACAAAGTATCTGATGCTGACGGAAAAATAAAGGCAGACAAGATCAACCAAACACCACTTAAACAAGATATGCTCAAAACTGATGTAAATATCACATTTATCTAATTAATTCAATACACGAAAGAGGTTTTAATTTTATAGCAAATTGCGTTGAATTTTTCAATTTGAAACTAATTCTAGATAAATAATGCGGATTTAATGAACTAATGTTAGAATCAACTTTGATGATTAGTGTACATGTTTATACAATACAAACGGTTCAAAATTATACATAAGTAAATAAATAAAAGGATTTATGAATAAATAAACTTAAATTAAGTTTGGTGCACATACCTTGAGGTGATGACTATGTTGGCGGAGGAAATCCAAGTGTAGGAAGCGCCAAGGAGGTGTGTTAACACAACACTTTTATAGTTTAACTTTTACATATGTACATAAACACAACACTTTAACATAATTTAAACCTAATTTATTTTTTCTTATTAACATTTAAATTTCATTATGATTACAAGCACTAACTTTTGTGCTTCACTTACTCATTGTATTTTAGTCGCACTTTCTTCACTCTTAAAGGTAGGACACTTTTTAAAATCTTCTCTAAGGAGTTAAAAATATTTCAGAAGTAGTTGAAACAATCAACAGTGCACAAAGCTGAAGCTACTAGATGTATCAACTTTTTCTGGAACTTTTTTTCTGTGGAACTTGAACTTTAACCAACATACTCATCTTTTCTTTAACTTCAGTCATGTAGTACCTCCTCCAACCCAAACTCTTGACGCTCCTTTAATTTCTATGTCGTCAATTCTCCAGTATGTTCAGTGACTAGCTCACTAATATCGTTGTTCCCTTGCAGCCCCATATATTTACTTACAAACACAATATGCTCCACCACTGCATCTCCAAAACCATTTTGAGAGAAATTTGCAATTTTTTATTCCGTATTTCGATTCGTAAGCGAAACACAAATTTTGTACAGATCTCGATTTATGCCTCAAAGTATGAATGTTGGCCTATTTGCATAAAAAAGTTCTACTACACTGGGTTTTATTTTATTTATTTATACAATGCTTGTTTTGACATTTATTCCATCTGACGAGATTTTTCCGCAAAATCTCAAGGTCCATTGCAGCGTGTGATGTTAATTTAATTTTCCTGTTTGCCATACTGGACACCATATTTCACATGTAAAAGCACCCTCATTTGCAAAAATTTAAGTAGAGCTGTTTAAATAAAGTATTATTGGCTAGTGTATAGACAATTGCTTGAGAATCAAAGAAATCTACTCTGTTGGGTGTATCAGAGATGGCTGTGATTGAGAATAGTTTCTCAACAGCTCTGAATATAGGAGAAATCTACTCATAATAATTTCTGGCATTATATCCAACAGCCATGGATGTTGATGCATTTGTAGAGACATGAACAACTTATGTGTGGATAATAATTTGTTTACTGAATTTGCGCGTCAGTGTTTGTTATGTGTGAATATACCTAATACAATTTATATTAGTAATAGGGAAAACCGTGATACCTCGTAAGATGTTGTTGGAGTCGTTGGAGCGCTTTAAGACGTTGGACGTTCATCTTCAATCGCTACAGCGCACCAACGACTCCAAGAACATCTTACGAGGTATCACGGTTTTCCCTATTTCTAATATAAATCATACTAACCTCGGTAGTATTAACAATATGCATTTACCTAATACAAGTTTACAATTTTGATACGATCTTGATATAACTTGGCTCGTGTATTCAACAAAAAGAAAAAAATACCACCTGTTTTTAATTTCAAAAAAAAAGTACTTTTATGTCGATTTAGCAAGTACTTTATAGAGAACCTGAAATTAGGAGCTTTCAAGTACGATTGTAGTCAGTTGGTATGTGCTAATTTAAAAGAAGGTCTACTCTCCGGACAATGACTTAAGAGAGGAGGTCAAAAGGGTTTAGATTCTACCCTCTGATGCTTAATCTTTGGGATACTTAGATTCAATAACTTATAAATAAAAAAAAGTACATAATATACTATAAAGATTCAAATATATCTGATAATTATTTTATTGACGTTCTCATTCTGTTAACAGGACTGCTTCATATTGGATACTATAAATTCAGGAATTTTTGTATGGATTGGTAAAAAATCAACCACTCAGGAGAAAGTAGAGTCACTAAAGAGAGGAGAGGCCTTCCTGGTCTCGAAGAACTACCCCAAGTGGACAAAGGTTCGTGACCTTGAAAAACCAAATAATGTTGACTATTTGAATTTATTTTAATATACTTGCTTCATAATATTATTTGTGATTTGAAATTGAATTTTATTTGTATAAACATATTTATTTCTGACATGCAAAACAAAAAAAGGAAAAATTCCATGTGGTGCTTATGTTGTTCTTCCATTGAACTCATCATAATGAAAACGTAACATTTTCTTTTACCTTTAAGTTTGATCTTTGATGAGTGGTATAAATTAAAGCTTGTGGTATTAATGAAAGGAAGTAAAGGCTTCAATGATAATCTCTTTTGTACAGATGGTCCGAGTGGTTGAGGGAGCAGAACCAACTGCCTTCAAGGAATATTTCTCTGGATGGAGAGACAGCCAGTTTATTGGAGGAGTCGGTTAGATATCCTTTTATTCCAGTCCATAAAGATAACATTTACTTACTGATAACATTTCCCTGTGTGGACGTGAACATCTTTGTAATTTCATTACAATTATTTTGTTACCATTCTTTGTTCACTTTTCCTTGTAGTTAGCTCTAAAACAGAGGTTTCACATATGCGACCCGCGATGTTTTTTTTTGCGGCCCGCAAATAGTGAAATTTTTACTAACTAAATTCACTAAAATCTCACTGGTTGTGTTTAAATGGTTAACTTATTTTGGTTAGTAAAAATACAAAAATCTTTTAATTCTACGGTCACCTCTACAGTTTCTTAGCTACTGCGAGGTACAAATCTAGCATATTTAATAAATTTTTCTCAGCCATGAAGGTTAACAAGTCTGCACTAAGATCACGACTTACTGATAAACATTTCCAAGCCTAATATTGATGTCCTTGTTAATTAAAACGCTGCCACATAAGTAGTCAAAACAATACCCGGCTGGCATTTTGATCACAGTTATATTCAGACTCTGAATAATAAATAAATTATCTAAAATAAATTATACTTTTCTAATTATGATTGTTACTTTTTTCATTCAATTTATTATATTTTTTTCCTTCATTATATTTATTATTCAGGCCTACTTTTTATAATGGTCATAATGCAGCTCTCGGCTTACTGTAAATGTCCTCATTCGGTCCTCGGAACTTTAGCACAAACTACAACCCACTGAATATCAAAAGATACGTTACAACAAACTACGACCCACTGAATATAGAAATATTCGTTACTACAAAATACGACCCACTGAATATCGAAATATAAGTTACTACAAAATACGACCCACTGAATATCGAAATATAAGTTACTACAAAATACGACCCACTGAATATCGAAATATAAGTTACTACAAAATACGACCCACTGAATATCGAAATATAGGTTACTACAAAATACGACCCACTGAATATCAAAAGATACGTTACAACAAACTACAACCCACTGAATATCGAAATATACGTTACTACAAAATACAACCCACTGAATATCGAAATATAAGTTACTACACAATACGATCCACTGAATATCAAAAGATACGTTACAACAAACTACGACCCACTGAATATCGAAATATACGTTACTACAAAATACGACCCACTGAATATCGAAATATAAGTTACAACAAACTACGATCCACTGAATATCGAAATATAAGTTACAACAAACTACGACCCACTGAATATCGAAACAAGCGATACAACAAAATACGATCCACTGAATATCAAAAGATACGTTACAACAAACTACGACCCACTGAATATCGAAATATACGTTACTACAAAATACGATCCACGGAATATCGAAATATACGTTACAACAACATACGATCCACTTTTAATATCGAAATATACGATACAACAAAATAAGATCCACGGAATATCGAAATATAAGTTACAACAAACTACGACCCACTGAATATCAAAATATACGTTGCAACAAACTACTACCCACTGAATATTGAAATATACGTTACAACAAACTACGTCCCACTGAATATCGAAACATACGTTACAACAAACTACGCTCCACTGAATATCAAAATACGACCCCAATATCAAAGTTTCACTTAACAATATTCCACTTTCTGGAACAGCAGTCGTCAATCTTTGGTCCATGAAAATATTTGGGTGGTCGGCGAAGAAAAGGGACCATTATTAAATAATGGCCCTTTTTTATATTTCATGAACATGAAAAAAAAAAAAAAATTAACGAAACTTATAAGTTAAAAATTTATAGCTACGTTTATTATTATTATATATATTTGAAAACGGAGCCTTCATATCTCGGATGTTCACACTTCAATGTCAAAAACAAATAGATAGTACAGAGTTGTAGCTTCTGCCTAGAAAAACGCTGAGTTCGTGGCAACACTGCTCCGTAAGTCTGACAGAGAGCGTCTCTCGACTTGAAGAGAGACATTTTCGCTCCAAATTTTTTTTTAAAATTAAATTTATATGGGAGGGGGCTTTTTAGATGTTTTTTGTATGAATTTCACTTTTTTTAAAATTCTAGTAAAAAATCGAAAACCGATCTAGTAAATTTGTAAAATTATCATTTGGCAACGCTGGACGCAGTAGTTGTTGCATTGACGGTTTATTCTTCCTTTTTACTTTTTAATCAGTAAAGTATTGTGATTGTGAAAAAATTCGATCTCGAGATTTTGACGGAATTATATGTTTGGAGGTCCCAGAAGTCGTTTTATGAAGTCTTTTCGATGATGCCTACGTATGTGTGGGTGAGTATGTATCCAAAGTTTGTTACCACACTACGGTCCAGAATCTTTAATGGATCAAGTTGATACTTTACACAAAAATGGGCCTCATAGTACACATAGTACACTATGTGATAAAAGTTGATAAAAGTATCAACTTGATCCATAAAAGATTCTGGACCGTAGGGTGGTAACAAACTTTGGATACATACTAACCACACACATACAGGTATCATCAAAAAAAAAAACTTCATAAAACTACTTCTGGGACCTTAAAACATATAATTCTGTCAAAACCTCGAGATCAAATTTGTATTACTACTGCTCGGGAGCAATTATGCATGCTGGGAAAGTCAATTCTTTTGCCAAAAATCTGTTTTTTCTCCTGAACCATTAATTCTAGAGGTTTGAAAATTTAGCATTATCTTTGAGGTTACAAATGGAATAAAAAAAAATATATTCAGATTTTTAAAACAACGGGAAATATTCTTTTTCCAATAAAATGTAAAAATATTGACTTACATATAATTCAATTTGAAAGCTTGTGACAGTAATACAAGCAACACAGCCTGACAGATCAAAATGAAACTACATATACGAGTATAAATAGATCATTCTGAAGATGATGAGTTGAGATATTATTTTTCAAAATTACATTCATCAGAGGGCTGTTACAGTACATTTTCTGTTTTCATAAAATTTTTTTTGACGTTAAACGGCTCATTAAAAAACTATGAAAATTTACTCAAAAATGGGAAACATTATTAGTAGTTTATAACAAAAATTCATGAAATTTTAGTCACGGCAAAGAGAAATAAAGCTATAAAAACTGTTTGTCTATCCTGGATTAACTGATCACCTGTATACTTGTTGAATTTATTGATTTATTTTTTTACATTGTTTATATTGACATTTTTTGAGTGAATACATTGGAATAAAATTGATGTTTATAATGGAAAAATTTAAATAATTTATTGACTTATATGAGATATAAGAGGAATAATATTTTTATGTGTAAAAAATCACCGGCAATGAACATAAATTTCCTTTGTCTTCCATGGTATGAATTTGACTCACAAAATGCTCTAATTAATCCATATATTACAACCTTGAAGAAAACTTAATATCAGATAAAATTGTTTTTGTGTTTATGAATAATACTATCTTTGCATGATATTGAAGTGTGAGGAATGGACTCTTTCCTCAAGAAAGAGGAGTTATGTTTGTCGACAAATATCCAGTTTTTTTACTATTCTAGTTTAATTGTTCATATCTATTATATTTAAAAACTGCAAGCTCCCAGCTATGAAAATTTTAAATTATACTGAATATCCGGCATCAACTTTAATTTGAGTACGTAAAACTGGCTAATTACAAATGTATTTTCTCTCAAAAAATATTCACAGCAACCTTATAACAGAGTACAGCACGTAGGAAAAAGATAACACTCGCTCTGAGTGAATCGGTATATATGATTTTTGACAAATGGAAATAAAAGTGGTTTTTATTAAATACTAAGAAGCCATGAAACACCCAGAATAATAAATTCTATAAAAGACAAAAAACGTAAAACATAATTCGAAATTGAAAACATTCTTTGAAGAAAAATAAATTAATTTATCCTACATCTTAAATTAAAAATTATATGAAAACAACATTTTTTCTTAGATGTTTCTGACGTCTTTTAGACAAAATAAGAACATTTGAAGTTTTAAATGGGAAAATTTGTCTTGAGTATTTAATATAGAAGGAGGTGAGGTAAACTATCCAAGAGATCCATCCACTGGGTATTGGAAGAAAAGCCATGTTCTTCTGTAAAAAATTATTTCGTACCACGAAATCCACACTTTCACTTTTCAAAAATGTTATTTTAAAAATAACATTTTACATTGTAGTTTAATTATGACTACAATGTAAACTATATTGTAGTTTACATTTTAACTACATTAGTTTATCATTACTGCTGTAGTTAAAATAATGATATTATATGCATTAGTGGTGTAATACAAAAAAATAAGTGTATATATTGATAAGTGCATCAATCACTTACTATCTGTACTACCTCCAGGAATGAAAGATTAATAAACATCTCCCATTTAGACATTTATATTATATCTAAATGGAACATTATTTATAATACACCCAAGAAGTATGATATTATGTTTACTTATAGCAAGTTGAGTGTAGGCCACGCCAGATTTTTTGTAAGTTTATTTTATACATATTTAATATATATTATAATGATAGTGATGAACTTGAACATAGTGACTTTGAATTCCTTTTTGGGGATATAAAAATGTTAATAAAATGTAAATAAATCATCATTCGAGAGTAAAACACTTTAATGCCTGCAAACATTTTGCTGTTAGGTCTCGTCGAATAAATATAATATATATATATATATATATATATATATACACTAATAAATTCTCGCCCGTGTGACAGATATACAACTAAAAATGATAGATCGGGATGCGGTCAGTTTCTTCCACTGTCAATTCAAACTCTCATTGCCGACGTTTCGATTTTATTTAAAATCTTTTTCCAAAGGCCTACAAACAGAGGAAAACAACAATTTTAATACGTACGGTTTTTTTTTAAACACAAACAAAAGAAGTACACTATGAAAAATTAAATACAATCTTGAGTATTAGGATAACAATGACAGAATAATAAAAAAGAGAAAAAGATAAGTACATTGTAAAAAACTTTGTTTTTATAGTTAGACTCCATCTTTTTCTCTTTTTTATTATTCTGTCATTGTTATCCTAATACTCAAGATTGTATTTAATTTTTCATAGTGTACTTCTTTTGTTTGTGTTTTAAAAAAAAAATGTACGTATTAAAATTCTTGTTTTCCTCTGTTTGTAGGCCTTTGGAAAAAGATTTTAAATAAAATCGAAACGTCGGCAATGAGAGTTTGAATTGAAAGTGGAAGAAACTGACCGCATCCCGATCTATCATTTTTAGTTGTATATATATATATATATATATATATATAAATTATTAGTGGAGCTTACCAAAACCGATGCAATACCGTTGCTCCAAGTTAGCAATTATTCTTTTTTCCAGATTCAAATAAAATAGCCTATAAACCCATAAAGAGTGAGAAAAAACAAGTGAACATTTTGCACTTCTTTTAAAAATATGAAGATACATAACTAATGAAATTAGTAATAGTGCGCTTATAGAGAGCTGGTCAGTGAATCAGACTTATTAGAACATGCTGAGTCCTCGTTAGACAGCATTGGAAAGAATATTCAAATAAGAGGCGAAAAGAAAAAAACGAAAAATATCAAGAAAATATGATTCATATTATATATGAATCATATATCTCGTATATATATATCTCGTATATAGTATGTATCATGCATAATATGAATCATATATCATATATAATATGAATCATATAATATATATAGTTTATTTATCATAAATAAAAAATGATACGATTTAGTCGTCCATGAAGTCCTAAAGATTGGCCACCGCTGTTCTAGAACACTAGATTTAGATACTGTAAGGGTTCTTGCAATAATTTATTTGTTTTTCAATTTATATTCTTTTATATGCAGAAAAATCACAATAAATAAACACGTGATGGACTCAATGAAGTTTAAACCACAATCGAATAAGGAAAACGATAGAAATAAATGCTCTGAGGCCTTTCAATTTATGTCATCAGAGAGCAAACAAAGTAAAAAATTGAGAAGCTAACATAAAAGTCACTTTTATGTTACATTCTCAGTTTTAATTTGTTTACTTTCTGATGACATAAATTGAAAGGCCTCAGAGCATTTATTTATATTGTTTTCCTTTGAAAAAAATGCTAAGAAACCAACTTCTATATTTCTACAGGCGTCATCATCTGGAGTCAATAACTTTTTCTCCCAGAAAAATGTTTACCTCTTTTACCGATACCAGTTTTGCAGAACAACACTCAAGGTGTGCGTTGGGTAATAAAAGAAAATAAAACCATTGCAGGATATCTTTTGTTGGACTAATATATTAACAGTATGACGTAAATAATGTATTTTAATCAGTTTTAAGTATGTAAATACATTTAATTATATTATATATCTAATTATTAATTTACTAAATAAAACGATACTATTATTAGTACAACAAAGGCAATTTGTAATATTATTAATGTACATCAGAAAACATTGTTAACGTTTCCACTGGTCTACTTCGTCTGCATAACTTAAGTAATACGAGTATATTAAATGGAACTATTTTGTAAACTATAATTAATTATTTAATGAAATGTACTGATAAAATATATGGCTCAGTAATTTTTTTTTCTTGAAATATATCATAAACTTTGTTAAATAAATATTTAAAAGTTAAACATTTAGGTAATTTAGTAGAAATGACTGTTTATTATTAATGTAAACTGTGTTTAGGTCGAAGAACTCGTAGGGAAATTAGGATTGGAACTAGACCAGGTTTTATGCCTGATTCTGGGAACGGAACTGTAGAAGTGTCTATGTACTGGGATAACTCTGTGGAGATAATACCTAGCGACCAGTTTGGAATTTTCTATTCTAAAATGACATATCTCATCAGATATCGCTCCAAAGATGTTAAAATCTGTTACTTATGGCAGGTGAGCCACTCTTAATTTAATATACCAAATAGAACAAGTTGTAAATTTTTTTTTCAAATATATGTATGAATATACGAATATGTGTAAAATATATGTGTGAATGATTTCATGTGGCATTACATTTATGTTAGAATTTAAATTCTACTATATCTGATATAACCGAAAGAAATATTATTTTTCTAATATTCGCATAAGCCTTACTTTAAAAGTCATTAGAATCAAGCTAGTATTTCAACTTTACTTTTTCTCAACAATTGCAGGATAAATTCCATAAATATAAACAATTTCTCATACATTCCAGAATTTACAATTGGAAATTAAAACAAATCGATTTGTATGTTTTTCTTGATAATTATATAGTTATGTTGAAAAAGAGAGACCTATATTTTTCACAGATGAATGAAAACAACTACTGAATTGAAGAATTGAATTACGTCACGAATATGGAATGTGCTCCTGTTTGTACTAGATTTTAATAATTAATGGTTCAAAAGTTGTGTTAATTTCAATGTACTCTTTGAATGAGAAATGATATTTTAAGTATTATTCAATTTTTAATAATTAATTTAATTATACATTAATTTAAAATGACAAATAGATAAGAACTATATTTCATTTTACAACAAATGGAAACAATACTTGATTTAAACGTCTAATCCAACAAATAAATAAACATTTAATATTTGTATTTAATTATTTTTTAATCCGAAATTAGCTACATCGTATAATTCAGTTTTTGTCATCTAAATAGTAGTAAGTACATACTCGTATTTGTCCGTGATGGCTACCATATTCGAAGACTTCTAATTTGTAACCCCTACTGTTTTAGGGAGCTGATGGAAGTAATTTTTACAAACCATTTACTTACCATAATACATTTCTTCAAGATGTGAGAGAAGGCTTTGATTTTATATTATTTAATCAAGGAGAAGAACCTGCACACTTTCTTAAAATATTCAAAGGTAACCATAGTTTTAACCATTGAATTCTCCAAAAATTAAGTTTATCAGATATATGGAACTTTATTGATATTTGTACTGAAAGTGTTTCAGTCATGGTTGAAGGAGGGATTTATTATTAAAGTATTTCAAACATGGTCTGATTTCACGTAAAAACATATTTTCACAGACCGGTTTTTTAGGTGCGATAAGTTCAAGTGACCAAAATGAAAAAATACATTTATTGCATAAAAAAAAATGAAAAAGAAAAAAGTTTTTATTTTGTTACTCTTCTGCAGTTTAACATGAAACTACATATACAAATTAGAGAACACAAATTACCATTTTAGGTAGTTTTTGGAATTCATTTAGCTGCAATTTTGTGTCAAAAGGTGAGAATGTGATTATATTTCAAAAGAAAGCATTTTTAATCTCTCTAAAAAAAAAATGATATTGCCACTTTATTTATTTGTGTGTGGCCTAGTATTAATCACACAAGGACCAGTAGTGGTTCGCGGCCTGTTGATCAAGGACCAGAAGTGGAACTCATCAACTAGTAATGGAAACTTTGGGTGAAGGCTAAACATTACAACTGTTTATGAAAGCGGGGTTAACCATCAATAATAAATTTACATCATACGGGTGGGTATGTCACGCACAACTCAAGGTCAACGAAAATTTAAACGATTTACTATTTTCAACACTTATAGAAAACACTAAACTGATATTTTCTAAAACGCTTAAAATTGAATGAAGTAAAATTATTTTAGGGGGGGGGGGGGGAAATTACATTTAATTATCTTTACATTATTAATTTTGCTTCCAACGACCACAGATGCAGGCTTTTCACCTTCTTTATTGTTCTAGGGCCAGAAAGTACGGCTCATTTATTATTTGGCACCCATTTCATTTTGTAGGTGAATATCAGGTTGATTTTACATGGTGAAATTAAATTTTGCTTTTTTTTCTGTTTATTAGAATAGGGATTTTCAATGAATACCAGCCATCTCGTACAAGATGGAGACAGTTGTACGTGCTCTTCGAAAGACGGGGTGGAGTGCACAATATTTGTCATCACTATACGAAACATCTACAGCCATGCCATTATTTGGGTATATTTAAATTACAAGATACGTAACATTTTTTATATTTTAGGAAAACTGTTGATTTTGAAGGGAGACCCCGAGACCAATACTCCTAACAGCAGAGAAGTTAGAATGCTCCAAGTAAGTAGCTTAATGCCATTCGCTATCCGTAAGCATTACAGATATTAAAATATCCACATATTTTAATCTGTTCAATTTGTTTAAAATATCAATTATTTCTGTAAATTTCTTAGTTACAAACAAAATATAAAATCTCTACATTTTTTAAAACAATACTAGTAGAGCATATCGGGATAAAGAATAATGCGATAAAAAATGTGTTTTATTTTAAAAAAAAAATGCGTTTAATATTTTCCTGCAGTCTACTCCACAAGTTTTTAACAAAAAGTGCCAAAAATTAAAATTAAACTTAAATCAAATATTATTTAAGAAATAATATTGTTATTTGGAAAGTAAGATCGGATTTCTTATAAAGGTTAAGATTTCTTTGTGTGATCCGGAGTTTAATCATATTCCTTACTGTTGCTGTCCACTAAAAGCACCATAGGAGAATGGAGAAAACTGCAAAGATTTGTGAAATTGCAAATTTTCAGAGACAATATTGTGGAAAGTTGTTAAACTCACATTCGAAAATTCTAATAATAAAGTTGCAATTGTCAATTGCCGGGCCTCACGCATGCATCTTTTTTTCACGCTGCCAACGACTGTATCTTTTTTGTCATGCATGGCATTGACCATATCTTTGAATCTCTAATTTCTTTTATTTTTGAGGTGACTGTAGCACTGCATCTTATAAAACTATTGTGCTAATAGTTTTACCCCCTTCTGTACTAAAGTACTCCAGCAGTTAGCTTCAACGCCACCAAGAAGCTCAGCACTTTTGCTGGGTCCAGCACTAAAACTTTTTCTATGGTTTAATTGAGTGTCCCGAAGCACCTACCTCTGTGCAGCAAAGTTGCCTGACAGTCAACCAGCAGATGCAATGGTGTTTCTTCCTCTTCTTTGCAGAATCTGCACAAACCATCATTGATAATGCCCATTCAGGCTCCCTACAAAGTGACTTCCTTTCTACTTCTTCGGGTCCTTAGGTGCACTTGTGAGAGGCTGGCTCCCACTAGTTAGCGCTTTTGGACCCTCTGTACTTCCGGACTTCTTTCTCCTCAATATCATACAGGGGAAAATCCCTGAAGCTTTGTCAGTGGTATTTTGTCCGCTCCAGCAGAGCATCGCATACCGGAGGAGCAAGACTATTTATTCAAGGGGGTCGTCTGGTACCCTTGAGGTGGGATCTCTTATAGCCGGTCTCTCAGTGGTTCTGCATGGACATTTCTCGTCCTTCTTAAAAGCTCTCAACCATCTGCACACTTTGTTGTCACTCATCGCATTACGACCGTATACTTTACCTATCTCTCAATGAATTACCACTGCCACTGAGGCGGTCAAAAACCGGATCACTAATAGTATTCCACAGACGGCTGGTTCATCAATTCTTTTAAACATGTAACTTTCTGTTACAAGGATTATAGTTACAAATGTAACTAATTTTATAGTAATAGTAATTTTTTTAAGAAGGATTTGTTAAGACTGGAGTTATATTTGATAATAAACATAGTATACATGACATGCCATGAAATAACATACGCTGCATATGTTATGTTAAACATGAAATATATCCATATTTGTAACTGATCAAGTATGTCAAGAATCTTTGTTGTCAACATTTTTTTTTCAGATAATTGGGGTTAGTAAGGACAACATAAGAGCGATTGAAGTAACACCAGAGGGTTCTTCTCTCAACACCAACGATACATTCTTAATCTATCAGAAGGACGAAAGCTTTATTTGGATTGGACAGGTTTATTGTTTTTACATACCTTACAGGATGACATTATTGAGATAAAACAAAAATGCTAATATTAGCAATAATTTGCTGAAGATTAGTACCAGTCAAATCGTCAACTCATCATCTCATCAATCATCAACAATTTTTTAAAAGAACTGAAGTTTTAAAAATGATTTATATAATATTAAGTTACATACTTAATTATAAAAACCAACAGTCCATAATAATCAATTCAGTAAATATAAAACGTCTACCTCAAGTCATACCTTTTCTTGTAAGAGTTGACTTTTTCCTTTTCAATTTTGAACAAAATTATTTAATTTTGGTACTACTAAAGAAATAAATACGTCAAATCATTTCAGAAATATGAACTCCAATTCAAATTCAATAGGTGATTTTTAGAACCATTTTGCTTCTAAACAAAAAGTGTAAATCTTACAATAAAATAATTAATTTTTTTAAAAGAATTTTTTTAAATATTATTTAAGAAAACATTTATTTATATCGATTTTATCAAAGATAGATTATTAGTTTTCATGTTTTATTAATAATAGTAAAAATAAAATAAAATTTAAGAAAATAAATGGATGGATAATATATTAAATAAATTTATTAACATTCCACGCCCAACCACAACAAGAAATTAGAAAAAAAAACTAAGAGCTTTCAACCGTAACAAGCAGTGTTTTCAGAGTCAGATCATTTGAGATTTCACTCCGACAAAGACCGCTTGTACTTTATACAAATAAAATGTTGTATAAGAACTTTATACAACAAATTGTTATTCATAATGTTTCATCAGATATATAAAAAACATAAAAACAAAACTAAGTGATTATAGTTTTACTTCTATTGAAAACTGAATCTGATGAGTTGTGTTTGCTTTCCTGAGAGCAATAAAATGATTTGACTTGTTAAAGGGCTCCAGTGGAAACGAAGTGACTGCTGCAGATTGGGTGCTGGAGAAAATGGGGGGATCTGAAGTGACCATGGTGAATGAGGGAAAGGAGCCTCTTGCGATGTGGACTGCACTGGGAGGCAGGGTTGATTACACTCAACAGCCAGAGGAACTGGCCGAAACACTTCCTGAGTCTAAGCTTTATCATTGTTACACCGACTCCAAGGGTCGTCTGCACTGTGACATCTTGTTCACACGTTCTCAACAGGTACCATTTCAACATCATGGCTACTACAGTTTTCCAAGTATTATAATTAAAACAATAAAAAATAAGCAATAGGTTTAAAAATGTATATTACAAAAATTCTAATTTCTTTAACAAAAAATACTAATCGCTGCTGTTGAATCATGATTATAATTACTGATTTTTCTTACTGATCCGTTATGTGTGAAGTACCTATTTTTCACCATAGCCACAGTTATAAGCTAAATTTTAATATTGCAAAACAATTGTTAATTATTTTTGTAAAGTGATACAATAAATTGTGTAATATTTTTCAGGATCTGAATGTAGATGATGTTATGGTGTTAGTCACAGAAGATGAAGTGTACATATGGGTAGGGGAAGACGCAACTCCTGAAGAGAAGATGCTGACATTTGAACATTTCCAGGTAAATACACGAATGTGCCAAATGTCACAATGCCCGCAATCAAACTGGGATAAGAACCAAAAAGAAAATTTAGTTTCTCACAAATAATTTGATGATAAAGTCATTTTGACTTCAGACTTGAAGCTCTTACGACTACTCGTAAAAATCTTTTTATTATTTACTCTAAAGAGTAAAACAATTTTGTTAAGACTAAAATATTTTCATGAACATTTTTTTTGGGATTGTGCTTTAACGTACTGTTTAGTGTACGATGAAAACTAGTTTCTCATCGCATTATGTTGTGGGTAGCACACTGTTATTTACGTCATTTTTACTAAGCATAGATTACTCGAGCCTACGGAAAAGATCAGTTTTAAATTGCATTCCCTTAATCTGTGATGATCTTCCAGTGTTATCCATGATTTATCAAATGCCCCTACCAATGTTCCAGACTGAATATTACTTAAAGCTATATTACTTCTGCCACTTAGAAAATCTGTTTTAAGCCATACATGTAATCTTCTAAAGATCTAAGTGGACCGAGTTAAACCCATATGGATTTTTCAGAATCTAGAGGCACATTTAGTAAAAGTTTCCTATTGGTGAATGAATGTGACCTTAATACATGGCAGTCTAAACAGTTTTTGAACCTGTAAGTATCCAGTATACCCTGTAACGTCTAATATACACGTTTCACAGTAAATGTGAATACTCTGTACTATAGATACACAGTAAATAGAAAATTTTATACTTCTGCCTATAAAAAACTTAAATAAAAACCGAAACGTTGGCAATGAGAGTTTAATTGAACCTGAAGAACTAGACTTCTTTAGATTTTGCCAGAGCACTCCCGATGAAATAAATTTTACAAATTCTACTTTACCGGGACGTTTCAATATTATATTATTGAAAAATGGCTCATGTAAATTTCAGCATATATGGGTATTATATTTTCAGTTCAGATATCACACGAGATATCTGATGTGATATCTGAACTTGGGGCACTGGGAACTACCCTCATACCGGGATCTTCATCAGGTATAATCCATAATTTATCATACCTATTATTTTTTTTCATTACAATAACATAAACATAAATGTAATGTTGAAGAATAGGGTTAAGATTGTGTTCTAATCTTAAGGCAAAACTTCTTAGAGAAACCTTAGCATTGGTAAATGCTAATTTCATTTACCATATCAATTATAAAAATACAATATTTAATTTATTAAATTAAATAACTTAAAAAATATAAATGTCATTACTTATAAAATGTATAACATCTTTATATATATATATAAATGATCAAATAACAATAATATATGGTGGCACCATAAATGCATACGTAAGAAGGGCATTCTCACATTGTAGTGACTGGAGTCTTCTCCATAAAGAGGTCGACAATCTGACCCAAGTCCTAGTCAACAATGGGTTTTCAAACAGAGAAGTCTCGCAGGCGGTAAAATCACAGTTTGACAAATGGTATTGTGATAGTCCGAAGACCTCCACTTCGGGTGAGCGTATACACCTACACTACCAAGGTTTCATGAGTAGCCAGTATAAACAAGAAGAAAGGGCCCTAAGGAAATTAGTATATAACCATGTAATGCCTTGCAAGAGTGAAGATATTCTCGACATCAATATCTTCTACAAAACGAAGAGAACTAAGGACCTCCTAATTTCAAATAGACCTAAACTCACCGTAGATGATCTGCAACGTTGTCACCTGGTGTACCAGTACATATGCACTACAGGGAGCTGTGCAACCCTGCCATCAAGGTACATTGGGATGACTACGACCAGACTATCGAGACGCCTGACCATGCACCTTGCCACGGGGGCCCCTAAAAATCACTCAGAGGAGGTCCATGGCACTGTACTTACAAGACAAACATTAGTTGAGGGGACCACTATTTTGGATTGCCATAGTGATGCTAATAAACTGCGTATCCTCGAAGCTATTTACATCAAAGATGAAGGACCAAATTTGAATATTCAAAATAGTGATTTTTGTATCATTCCTAGCCTAAAACCAATAGAAAATATATTTATAATTGTTAAGGGAGTGGAAGTTAGCGGGTAGTTTGAGTTGATTCTCTATGGCCGGGTCAAATTTTATGACACGGACTATACATTCGCTAACGGCCAGTCCTTTCCCACTCACACCACCTCCCCCCCCCCCCCCGCTTATCTATCCATCCATACCTTCAGTTGTCAATAGACCTTAGACCTATTAGTATTTGTAACTTTCTTTATTTAGTTTATTTATTTAGTTGATGTTTATTTTGTATTAACCTGAAGATGACATATGAATGTTGAAAGCTCGTTTATTAGTGTAAAGTGATTATAGATTTAGATCATGTTTTTAAATTTCTTTCTTAATTTGACCCTTTTACTTGGAAATGTCATTGGCGAACTTGATTTATAGTTTACCTACTACAATAAGGAGAATAGCCAGGAGGTTAGAATCAGTTAACAAAAAGGTCGTTAACGCAGAAACTGCGATCATTTTCAATAAAATATGCTTGAGAGAAGATCTGCTACCAATATATACCAATATATATATAAACTTATAGTTTGATAATAATTTCATCAGATATAATTTATCCTCTGAAAGTGGAATTGTTTCGAACATCAGAGATGCACTTATTTTTATGAGGTTTTGCAGTTCCATGTCAATTTCCAATGTCAATTCCATGTCTTCTCTTTCAGCTATTTTAGTCAAAATGGCTGTTTAGTCATTTAATTTAGCGAAATTGATTCATATCATTTCTGTGATTAGGAATAAATAAACTGCTATCATGTTATTTTGTCCACAATATGACGTAGATCTATTGTAAATTGCTACATACATTGAAAAGTATCACTTTGTTTTGAAGGCGCTTTATCATTCCTTTCCTTGCAAAGATCAGTGACCTTTGGTCAATATATAATGTAAAAAAAGTTGTCTATCACATTCACTTTACTTCTTTTGAGTTTCTTTACATCAATCTTATCTGTTTCAGTCTGTTCTGCGTCGCCGTACGAGGATGCCTATTGTAAGTACTGTGCGGCAAGGAAAAGAACCCCTGCGGTTCATTAACCAGTTCCAGGATTGGAACTACTCCTACTGGGAGGTATAATCACTTTAACCTTTTACAATTGAAACATCACTATAGAATGGGTTAATTCATCTCATTTTTGGTTCATCTTATCCAACCTCAGAACATATAGAAAATATTCCATTTTCAAAAGCACTATGAACAAATTTAACTGGGAATATCTTAAAAATATATATTTTTTTTTATTTTTTTGTCGGATATTGAGTAACGAATATTTTCTCAATCATTTTTCATCTTTTTTAAGTTTTGTTTTGCAACCTATATATGATTGTACTTACTTTATTAGAGATGGGAGATAACTTTTTTCTTCTTTGGTCACTTTAATCGTTGCTTGCCATTACAAGTAACGTCAATTTATATTAAAATCTTAAGAATTTATAGGTATGATTATCCAATTTTAGAAAACAAACATTAACAGTAGAAAAAAAAAAGAAATACTCTTTTTATTATTATTATAATCATTATATTGATCGCTGTTATTTAGTAGGGAGTTTATAGTGATATATCGTTAGTTAAGCAAATCTCTACAACTAGAATAATACACATATTTTATAAAGCATGAAATACTAACGTGGAACATGCAATATATATATATATATATATATATATATATATATATACAGTTGAAGTAAACTGTATATTTGTATATACAAAACTAAAGTTTATCGGGACTCGGTCAGTTCTTCAGGTTCAAATTAAACTCTCATTGCCAACGTTTCAGTCTTTATTTAAAACCTTTTTGATAGGCAAAAGTTTTAAATAAAGACCGAAACGTTGGCAATGAGAGTTTAATTTGAACCTGAAGAACTGACCGAGTCCCGATAAACTTTAGTTTTGCTTCTATTCCTCGGTCGATATTTTTATCAATATATATATATATATATATATATATATATATATATATATATATAAAGATTTCACATAAACACGTGAAACAACAATCAATGATCAAATCACAATAAGAAATGGGAAAACAAGACTAAGATCTTTCAACCGTAACAAGCGGTCTTCGACAGAGTTGGGTTTTTGACTCTGACGAAGACCGCTTGTTACGGTTGAAAGATCTTAGTCTTGTTTTCCCATTTCTTATTGTGGTTTGATCATATATATATATATATATATATATATATATATATATATATATATAAAGGTGTGTTCTCTAATCGGGATTCGGTCAATTTTCTAGGACAAAAAATCAAACTCTCGTTGATTAAAACTCTCGTTAGGTTAAAACCTAAGGTTTTAAATAAAACCGAAACGTTGGCAACGAGAGTTTGATTTTTTATGCTAGAAAATTGACCGAATCCCCGATTAGAGAACACATCTATTCTATCAAACGGTCGATATATTATTGAATCTGCTATATATATATATATACAGTTGAAGTAAACTGTGACACTTAGAAAGAAATGTAACAAAGGACTCACTTTTCAATATTTCGACCGTTATGGCGATCTTCCTCAAGAGAAGAAGTGAATTGACCGAGGGACGACAGTCAACTGAAGAACCTCTAGTAGAAGGCTACAACAGTGCTGTCGCTAAGGAGAAAATAACAAAAACTAAGTAGTCGAGATTGGAAGAAATATAAAGAAGAATCTCTTTTTTTTTAATTTTCCTTGGTGGCACCACTGTTTTAGCCCTCTGCCAGAGAGTTCTTCAGTTGACTGCCATCAATTCACTTCTTCTCCTGAGGACGACCGCCATAACGGTCGAAATATTGCAAAGTGAGTCTTTTGTTACATTCCTTCTATGTGTCACATTTTATTTTAAGTGTTATCAGTCCTTTTGGATCGTTTTTACTTTATCATATATGCATATATATATATATATATATATATATATATATATATATATATATAACAAACACTTTTTCTTCTTCTCGGAGCTTGGTCAGGGTAAATATATGGAATCACCTTTTTGCCAACGTTTCGTCTTTATTTTAAGACATCCATATATTTACCCTGACCAAACTCCGAGAAGAAGAAAAAGTGTTTGTTAATATTTAGTGGTCAAGAAAACAGTACCGTATATATATATATATAAAACTATCAGTGTTCAAACCACAATAAGAACTGGGAAAAGATACAGAAGCATCATTGTAAGGGGTTGAAAGGAGTGAGAGGGAAGAGAGGTATTTTAAAAGGGTGTAAAGTGCAGGGGTATTTGCGTAAACAAAGGAATAAAGTGAGAAAAAGTAAAAAAATATCTGCTAGCTGTCAACCCTGTTAGATGAGGCTATTACACTCGTCAAATTTGAAAAGCCCGTTACTAATGTTTAATGGTCTTTTCAAACTTGACGAGGGCAAAATAGCCTTATCTAAGGTGGTTGACAGGTAGAGGATAGTTATTTACTTCTTCTTAATGCACTAAGTAGTCGAACCCGAACATCTCGCTTCTCAAAGTTCGCTTACCCAAACATCTCTCCCTGGACTATTCTCCTATCCTGCACTTTACACCCTTTAAAAAAAACTTTCTTCCCTCCCACTCCTCTCAACCTCTTACCATAATGTTTTTGCATCTTGTGTTTTAGTTGGGTTTTGAAGACAGCTTTTTACGGTTGAAAGATCTTAGTCTTTTTTTCCTATTTCTTATTGTGGTTTGATCATTGATTGTTATTTCACGTGTTTATGTGAAATCTTGTCACACATATAACTATCTGTAGATAACTTATTGGTGCACATTGTGCTTAAAATCGAAGTAGGGTAAAGATTTCTAAAACTACATAGTAATAACATTAAAATAATTAATTTCAAAGAGATTGAAAACAAGTTATTAAGCAAAATTATTACAATAAAATAATTTATTAATCTCATAATTAAGTATGATAACACATTCATACGTAACCTAATTCTAATGAGAAATTTGGACTTTGTATTTTTTTACAGTCTTAAATTAATGTAATAACGTTATTAAAGGTCTCAATGTTTGTTTGGAGGAATACTATTGGTGAATGCAATCAAGTTATTGTGAGTTGATTTGGCTAAAGTTTAAGTTCTCAATATGTACTTAAGTACAAACATATGTTTATTTGTAGTCGCTTTATTACTAAGTAGGTAGATTTGTGTTCTAGTAAGAAAATTCTTTTATATCTCGAAGCTTGGATAACCTTGTGCAATAAGGAATGTCGGTAAAATAAACTAACAGCTTTTTAGAAAAATCCTTCATTATTTTTTAACAAAAAAAAATTAAAATAAAAATAGTTATTACCAAGAAAGGCATCTGTGAGCGGCAGTTAGACTATGCATTCATTAGATTCACACCTTCTTATTCGTATTTCCAAAACATAATTGCATTATAGATAAAATTTTTAAATTCTAAATGTATTACATACAAATGTACTGTAACTATCATTTTTAAATTTTAAAATATTACCTATTCAATGAAATATATGATTTTTCTGATGTTTCTTTTGTTATAGAATTTGAAATCTTACGAAGAACTCAAAAATGAAATTGGAGATTTCAACAAAAACATGAAGCTCTAACAGAGCCCCTTCTGATTAATTTAATTTTTTACCATTTAATAAATGTTTGCTAATTAAAAAGCGAACATTCTAATTTGAATCTGATTTACAGTTTTGTTTTAAGCGATTTTAATAATTAATCGTTTTCTATTCTTGTATAACAATATCAAATGTGTTAAACTTGTTGTTATTCTGATATGTTATTTTTATATTATACAATGCTTGTTAGCCAATAAAATATTAACAACAAATTTGATTTTTTTTTATTCTTACCAATCCTTAGTATAATTGCTGATGAAGATTCTTTTATACTATTAACTGGTGAATCACAGTGGGAATACAGGTGGCTCAATACTAAGTTGTGGTGGTGGAGGGCATATTTCTGTGATGTTAACGGTGATTATATCATTTACTAATTACCAGTAGGTAATTAAACTAATTAGGTAATAAACTGATGAGAATAACACTAGCAGTGCTACTCATTTGTTCTATTTATATAAAAAAGCTCAAAATGCCAGAAGGTTGGGGAACCAGCTTTTTCTCACAATATTAACAATTATAGTGGACTCTTTTCACTGAGAGATTTTAATCCCGAATATAACTTAAAAGAACTTATCCAAAATTTTTTCATAAAAGACCAATATAAATAATAATTTTATTATATATTATAATAGCTATATTATCAATGTGGCTATGACTGTGGAACGAAAACAACAGATAAATAATTCGTTTGCGTCAACTGTTGGTTAAAATGTTAGGGTGTTTATAACTTATCAAGATATGCCTCAAATTGATTATTGACTACCACCGCATATTTGGTAGTGATAAGAGAACCAAATTAATGGAAGTCTATGCAAACTTCTCATATAAACTTCTTATATTCATCAAGATGATGCTAATAAGTAGCAGAGATAAGATGTTTGTTGGAGGTGGTATGAACAGTGAATTTCTAGTACTGAGGGGCGTAAAAGGAGACAAATGCTGTTCACAATCTCCGTCTGCATAAGGTTTTGAAGAATTAGAGTACCACCGCCAGGATATTGCACTCATGCAGTCATGTTTGTGTATATGTTGGTGATATGTGATTGGTAGACGGGGATGTACGGTCATTCCAGGACTTCGATCTTTAAAGTAAAGTAGTAGTTCTACAAATAAATGAAAAAAATAAAAAAAATTATATATATATATATATATATATATGATCAAACCACAATAAGAAATGGGAAAACAAGACTAAGATCTTTCAACTGTAACAAGCGGTCTTCGTCAGAGTCAAAAACCCAACTGATAAAAAAACAGTTGGGTTTTTGACTCTGACGAAGACCGCTTGTTACAGTTGAAAGATCTTAGTCTTGTTTTCCCATTTCTTATTGTGGTTTGATCATTGATTGTTGTTTCACGTGTTTATGTGAAATCTTTTTATATATGTATATATATATATTAATGTGATAATGTTATTGGGTGTTGCAATCAGTAATGCAGTGGAGTGAGTACTTTTATCATTACTTTATTAATTATCACAACATTTATTAGACACAAACTGAAGCTAACCAAACGCTACAATGGACGCGTGTGTGTAACCTCCTACACTGCTATCTAGGCCACTTCTTTACTGCTTTACCATTCTGCTTTACACGTCGTTAACACCTCCCCTGAATCTACGATTCCTAGTAACGCAGAATGTCTTGATAGTTTCTGGGCTGATATTGTTTTAGTCATTCCGTCGGCTAGGTTTTCTTCTGATCTTACATATTTAAGTTTGATGGTTCCTTCTTGTACGTGCTCCCTGACGTTTAATACCTTCAAGTCCATATGTTTACTCCAGTCTAATGTCATCCTATTCTCGGCCATCTTCATTGCGCTCTGGTTATCTACTCGTATGTTTATCTCTAGCGTCTTGTTTACTGATGCCGATTTCCATGAAAAAATTCTTGAGCCATAAACACTCTTTCACGGTCTCATTCAAAGCGATGAACTCTGCTTCGGCAGTACTAAGTGCCACGCATCTCTGTTTTCTTGTCATCCAGCTCACTGCTCCACCTGCAATCGTGTAGATATAACCACTAAAAGACTTCCTATCTGTTGCATCTGATCCCCAATCTGCACCTGTAAATATTCAAGGTGTTCTTCTCATCTTCTGTAAAAGAAGCATTTATTTGCGGTGTTACTTAGGTATCTTAGAAGGTGTTTCACTGCTTTCCAATGTTCCTGGTTAGGGTTTGAATTAAACTGGCTTAGGTAAGTTACTGCGTAACAAATATCAGGACGAGTATTGATCGCTAGATACAACAACTCTCCGATGGTCTTCTGATAGATATTCTTCAATTTATATTCAGTCTGATTGCATTCTTCATCCTTTTTCAGTTTCGTCCCGGGTTCAAGTGGTGTTGAAACGCCTTTACAATCCTCCATCTTCGCATCTCTCAATATTTGGTTGATATAGTCCTTTTGGTGTAACATAATTCCGCCTTCGTTCCTTTCAACGTTCATTGATAGAATTCTTTTAATCTTCCCTAGGTCTTTGGTCCTAAATCTTCTCGAAATGCTCTTCTTGAACTTGGCTACTTCCGTTGATTCTCCATATACCACTATATCGTCTACATAAACTGCCACTATTAAACTCTTTTCTTTATTGTAATATACACCGCTGTCAACAACTGACCTCTTCAATCCCATACTTAGAAGGTAACTATCTATGACTTCATTCCATAGCTTACCGGACTGATGAAGTCCATACAGACTCTTGTTGAGTTTACACACATAATCAACTGAGTCTACAGCATCCTCTCCGTTAGCCTCCAGATAATCGTTATATCCTGATGGTAACTCCATGTATACTAGGTCTGGCAAGTTTGCATTTAAGTAAGCTCCATTTATATCTAAGTGTTGCACGTCCCAATTTTTTAAAGCACTGAGTGCCATCAGTATTCTCATGGTTTTCCTCTGCACTACAGGTGCGTGTGTTTAATTATAATCTATACCCTTTTCTTGATAATTTCCAAGCGCTACTAACCTTGCCTTGTACTTAACTATCTCTCCTAGATCGTTACTCTTCTTGGTAAACGTCCACTTGCTTCCAATAGTATTTACACCTTTAGTCCTTTGAACTATTTCCCACGTATCATTTTCTAATAAATTTTCAAACTCATCGTATATTGCTCCGATCCACTGCTTCTTTTCTTCCGACTTATATGCCTGCCTTATAGTTCTAGGAAGGCTTTCTTGGTTGTTGTCATTCCAATTTTGGCTTAATACTAGTTTACACTCATAGTCTTTCAGGTAATTTGGTTTCTTCACCGGTCTTCCACTTGATGTAACCTCGATGTCGTTGACTGCTTTTGCTTGTTCGTCTTCGTTTTCACTCTCTTCTTCACTCACTGGCGTATCAAGTTCTTTTTCCACAGGCCCTTCTTTTTCTTCATTATCTTTATAAATTCCCAAGTGTTCGTTCCAGTCTATCTCCATACCATTGTCAATTTTGTTTTTCTCTTTCGGTTTGTCAATTTTAGTTTTTCCGGGGAAAGTTTTCTCATCAAATATTACATTTCTCCCCACTATTACTGAATCAGTCTCTTCATTATATAGTCTGTATGCTTTCGCTTTCATATCATATCCTAAAAATATATATCTTTCACCTCTAGAACCTAACTTTTTCATATACCTTCCTCTATGCAACCATGCTCTACACCCAAATGTTCTTAAATGTTTTGCTGAAATCCTTCTTTGTGACCATA
Organism: Hermatobates lingyangjiaoensis; assembly: GCA_026182355.1. Taxonomy (NCBI): domain Eukaryota; kingdom Metazoa; phylum Arthropoda; class Insecta; order Hemiptera; family Hermatobatidae; genus Hermatobates; species Hermatobates lingyangjiaoensis. The sequence continues at coordinate 3,837,431 of JAPFBL010000501.1, forward strand.
GTTCGATTGGTAACTTGTTTGTATGTTCTTTATTCGAAGATGTGTATCGACGATTTTTAATATAGTTTGCTGTCATAATAGCTTCCGCCCAAAATCTTGAATCAAGTCCTGACTCTTTTAACATACATCTTGTCATTGAGATTAGAGTTTCATTCACCCTTTCAGCTACTCCGTTTTGTTGTGGTGATCCTGGGGGAGTTAGTTGCCTTACAACACCTTCTGCTTCCAAAAACTGGTCGAATTCTCTATTTATATATTCTCTTCCATTGTCTGTTCTTAAACATTTGATAGGTTTTCCTTGGAATTTTTCAACCATCTTCTTAAAAATTTTAAAGTATTTTAGTGCTTCATTCTTTTCTTCCATTAAATATATAACTGTGTATCTACTATAATCATCTGTAAAAGTAATTACATATCGTTTACCTCCAAGTGACCGTGGCGATATTGGCCCCATTACGTCCGAGTGAACTTGGTCTAGAACATTCCTGCTTCGGTTCATTGTCTGTTTTGAATAGCTCAAACGTTTCATTTTGCCAACATTACATACGTCGCATTTAATATCTTCTCCTTTTATAAGTGGTAATTTTTCACAATAACTTTTTAATGTTTCCTCTAAACTCGGGAAATTTTGATGACCAAACCTTGTATGCCACCTCATCACTTTGTTTTCACTAACTGCGCTGCTTGCTGTAGGTACGTCGACTTGCCCAGCTACGGCGTATAATCCACTTTTGTTTCGTCCAGTTATATTTATTTCTTTATTCGTGATTTTTACTCTATTTGCCTCAAATGTAACTGCTATGCCTTTCTTGTTTATTTCATTCACTGAGATTAGGTTCCCTGATAGTTCTGGTACGTATAAAACATCTTTTAAGGTTACTTTTTGTCCACCGCACTCTTCATCTAGGTTTAAATCAATATTTCCACGACCTTCGCAAGTCATTTCCCCTCCACTTGCATTTACTACGTTATATTTACAAGTAACATTTTCCTTAAATTTCTCTTTATTATTTGTCATATGGTTTGTGGCTCCGCTGTCTATTACCCATTCATTAGAGGACTTCACATTTTGGTTAATATTAGTAACAGTACACAATGCCGTATCATTTTCTCCTTCTACTTTTATCCATAGTGACTTTCTTACTACTGGTTTTACGTAATTTTTATTCTCTTCTCTTTTAGTCCTGCAAAATCTTCCGATGTGTCCAAACTTATTGCATTTGTAACATTTAGGTGGCCCCGTTCTTGGTACATTCCTTACTTGATCTCTTGCTATATACGCGACACCTTCATTACTTTCTTTTCTTTCATATTCTTTAATTCTTCTTCAATTAGTCTATTCTTGGTCTCGACTAAGGTTAAGTCTGGCTGGTCCATTATACTCCTACTAATACCTGCAATGATTTAGGTAAACCTGCTAATATCAAACCTATTTGAGTAATTTGTTTAAATTCATGACCTGCCTGCTCTACCTTTTTGTATAATTCGTTTCTTTTATTAATGTAGTCGTCCATTCTTTGACTTTCCTGCTTCGACATGTTTACGTAGTCTTTGAGCATTAGTATAGTGTGATAATTATCGAACTTAGTATAGGTTTTTTCTAATGTTTCCCACATCTCTTTAGCTGTTACGCAACTGTCGATGAGGTTCAGGTTCTGATCATTTACATTGAGTATAATTATGCTCTTTGCTATATTTTCTTTTTTCTAATTTTGTTCGTAATCATCAAATCCTTTAATTGCTTGTTCACAATCTTTTAAAATCATTATGCTCTGTACTCTGACGCACCACTGTCTGTAATTAGTGTCGTTTAATTTTTCAATATATCTACTCTCTTCCATTTCTATATTATTAAAAGTACTCACGTTATGAAGACCTGGGCCCATAACCTGATAATGTTATTGGGTGTTGCAATCAGTAATGCAGTGGAGTGAGTACTTTTATCATTACTTTATTAATTATCACAACATTTATTAGACACAAACTGAAGCTAACCAAACGCTACATGGACGCGTGTGTGTAACCTCCTACACTGCTATCTAGGTAGCGCTATCTAGGCCGCTTCTTTACTGCTTTACCATTCTGCTTTACACGTCGTTAACATAATGATCAAACCACAATATAAAAATTGGGGAGGGGGGGTATTTTTTCTCCATTTCATATTGTGGTTTGATCATTGATTGTTATTTCATGTGTTTATGTGAAATATTGTATACATATATATAAGCTCAAAACGAAGGAAAGAGACACACTTACAAACTCAAATTTTCGGATGATCCGTCTTAAGAAAAAAATAGAGTGGGCGACCAAGCGTGCCGGAAACAACGGCAGGAAACCCAAAATTTGGGTTTATATAAGATTAAGATATGGGTTTTTATGAGGATATAAGAAGAGTGTATGGAGAAGATGCCTATGAAAAAGGTTTTAAATAAAACCGAAACGTCGGCAACGAGATTTTGATTTTTTATCTTGGAAAATTGACCGAATGCCGATTAGAGAACACACCTATTCTATCAAACGGTCGATATATTATTGAATCTGTTATATATATCAGGGATTTATACTGTCAGTTAACAAAGCAGTGTTTCACTACCAAGTGTGTCTGCAGTTTCACTTATTTAGTACAATAGTAAAACGACAGAAATACGATTTTTAAAAAGTGAATAAAAGAATTACGACTAAAAAACCCGCATACTTGACTAATATCAAGCATTAAGACACTGAGTTTGTCGCGGAATACGTTTAGACATAAACCAGCGGAATACCAGCCTCAACATATTCGAGCGTAAGATCCAAGAAGTATTCCAGTCCAGTAGGTTTATACTGAATCAAAAAACTGGAATATTAACAAAAATTAGTATTTAACTATATCTGTGCAATCCATTTGATAAAAAAACTGCCTTATCGAATGACTGGGTCATGTAAAAAAGATGCCAAACAGACCACAGGAGATGGGTGGTACAGGGCGCTGAGACTGATCTGAGGACGTTGGAAGTTATGGGAGAGGAGATGAGGGCAGAACTAAGGAGGTACAGAGTAGTTATTACGAAAGCCTAACATAACTGCTAGCAGTAGATATATATACATGAAAAGAAGACAAATGAATCAGCAAACCATGACCTCAAAGATGATAGAAGTAAGAGTCAGTATATGTCTGCTATTCAAAAGATGAATTCTTGTAAAAAGAAAATGTGCCAACTTTATGATTTTATAAGTTATGCCTTATATACTCGTAGTCCAAAAAATAAAAAAAAAAGTTCGTAGTGAAATATGACACAGCCAAACAAACATATGAATAAATGTGACTAACAAGAACCTCGATTCATCACCCGACATTTTACTGCACAATTCGCTACTTAGTACCTCGACTGTAAAAGAAAAAATAATAAACACAAGACACCAGGACTCTTACCAATTTTGAGGAATCACTCGGTTCTTTAATATTCCAGTAACTCATCTATCAATATACACATATATAGTCCGGATTTAAAGTAATTATTTGAAGGTCATTACTAATACGAATGTAATATGCAGAAATAGGTTTGCGAAAATTTTCAAGAAAAATTAAGAATAAATTAATAATAATATATTATTGTAAAAATATAACTCAAACAATTATTTAATCTAGTCTACTTTTTTGTGAACTAATTAATCGATTTAATTACAATTTGGCAACGATACGAAACACACACCAAAATTATTACAACTAACATATGAAATATAATATTACATTTATCACTGTTCTAATAGTCACAATACTTTTTCTACAGTCATACCCAAGTGTAACTGGATGTTTAACAATAATTGAATAGAAATAAAACAAGCAACCTTTTTCATATTAGCCTTCATTTACAAACAATTAAAGCTTTGGAATAATGACGAAAGGAAGTAAAGTCAAGAGTAGCACCATCTGACTCTTCAGCAACAAGGCATTGGGCTGGAACGGAAACACCAAGCATTACTTCTAAACCAAATCTGCTGAAGGAAAATAATCTCTAATGTTACAAATGCCTGTCATGAACAATGAATCAAATTTGGAATGTTTTTATTGAAAATTATTTGAAACAATTCTACATGTTCTAGAAATAATCGCATAAATAATTATAAAATTAATGCAATTATTTCAAAGCAAATAATCATAGTCACTAGTCACAAAGCAAATAGTCACTAGTTTTTTTTTCATATTTGTTATACTTATGTACTTTCATTCAAAAGTATTTATAGATTCGGACTTGTAATTTAAGTATTGACTAAGTTTGGGAGGACATCTGTTAGTGGCACTATAAAATGAATCTAGTATGACCAGAATGATGTTCTCGTAGACATATATTCTTTTTAGTCACCTTTTTCGGCGTTTTTGAAGGGATTATAAATGAGGATAGATTTTGAGAAAATGGGTTTGAATAACTTAGAAGTCTGCTGTGAAATAGTTTTGTAGCGGTCATTTACAAAGTTGCGAGCTTGACATCTTGATATATGATTATTTGGTATTCAGAATAGTACGTGTTTAGTTTTTTTTAAAAAAAAGAATGTATATTATTATAAATAAGTAGAATTTCAGTAGCTAAACCTGCATATTTTTATGCAACTTGATTTACCTTTTTTACTTCATATGCTGGTGGTAGATTCGTTTAACCGGCTTTGAACGTTATAAAGTCTTCAAGTAGAACTAGTATAATATTCTTAGTCAGGCTGGCTGTGTTAAACAGATACAGTAGAACAGTAATTCTTTTTGAGAAAGGACAATGTCCGTAACCAGTTGAACAAGCCCGTAACCAGCATACGAGGTAAGACGTTTAATTCATCTCTTGTAAATAGTAACACTGTGATACTAAAAATATAGATGTATTATTCGATTTATATAACTATTTATATTAATATTAATTAATATTAATATTATTAATTTATATTTATATTAATTTATATATTACTATAGAAATCATATAGGTTGTCCGTAAAGCATTTTAAAATTTTGCATTTTTTTTACAAGGGTGAATGGAAAGTAATACAAAATTAAGAATTTATAATGAAATTTTATTCGGAGCAGTGTAAAAAAGGGACGGATCTACTTCTACCTTTAGACAAACGAAAGTCAACTTTTGACTATCTTTTGATTCAGAAATTAACATATTGTGTGTATTTACGTTACCTGAACGTAAAGGTTGTCTAATCTCTGAAATAATCTCGGAGGAGTAACATTGCATGTGAGGACTAGAATTCATGGAGAGTAGAATCAATTTATTAGTGGTAAAATCTTTCATTTGGGTTACAATTTGCTCGAACCCTAGTAAGAGTATTAGTGATTGTGCTCCTACACTTTTTACGTAAAATCACAAGCACTTGTGCATAAATTCACATACAACACAGGCTTTACCTTTATAATCTTTTTTGCCATTCATAAGTTTATTTACATATTTTATTTTCTGTTTTATTGCACCTGAATGTCCAATTTCATTATAATAACTCAAATACATCATGTATTTTTCCTTGACTGTCAGCCACAGGCAAAGGTTCTTATATAGGCAAAAAAACTTTCATAAATAACATCTACAAATTCAGAAAACACAGAATGGTTAAACACATTGATAGACGACACTGCATAGAAGGTTATATAAATATTTATTTCACTTTGTGATGAACACTCTATATCAGTGCTTCTCAAACGGTGCACCCTGGAAGGTAGCCAGGTGCACACCACGATAACGGAAGATTAAATTTATATACGAGATTTATATTTTAAAAATTTGCATCATTTTCATTTATTTTAGAAACCCCAATGGTTTTAAAGTCTCTGCCACTTGATATTTTGAACTGTAAGATACTTTTTTAATTTTTAAACAGTAATGGATAATGCTCCTTAACGTTATAACGTTAAAAAGCTTCTCTTTTCCTTTTCATGGGGATTGAAATCATTTGTTTGATCTCTCCTCTCTCTCGGTCTTAAAAAAACTATTCCTTTTAATTTCCTATCATTTTCTTATTATCCAATTTCAGGACTAAATTTTCTGTATTAAAATCAGTGATACACCCCAACTAACCTTTGGTTATTTCCTAGGTACTCCCTGAAGAAGAAAAGTTTGAGAAACACTACTCCATATTCTACGATGAGAGGCATTTATGTTTAATAATTTTGTTGAATTCAGTTCTGTTATATACAAGATACGAAAAAAAAATGAATAAAGCATAAATATAAGACCTTGTAAAGGAGCCTTTGGAGTTCGCAAATTTGTTTCTGATGAGGTAGGTTGCAATCACCTCTGCCACTGCATCCGGGATGTCCTCGTGAACAATGTGTCCACACCGGCCTCGACTCTGCTCAAACGCATGCACCTCGAACTTTCCTGAAAAGATTAAAAAGAAATATTAATAACTTCATTGGAACTATTTAGTTTAACGCACTATGATTTCCTTATGATATTTTAATAGTTGTGGATATATATCTATGTATGTATTTTTCAAGTTGTCCGAAGAATGATATATGATTAGTTGAGTTCTTGACCAATAGTAATTAGGTTTTGCAGGTAAAGTTAGTCGCTACCCAGCGAAGTTTCCATTATTCATAACGTTATTTGAATAACTGGGTATATATTGGCTTCGCGAGTAACTGGAATCTTTCAACGCCGCATACCTGAATTCAACTTGACCTGCAAAACTTCATTATCATTGGTTACGAACACAACTAATCGTATGCATTTTTGAATACATATTTTTTAAGTACGCTAACTCTAAATCACTGGTATCAAACATATGGTCCGCGGCATGAATATAAAGAGTACAAAAGGAATCATCATATAATACACTGTTTAAAAGAATGGACAATTAAAAACATTCAAGACTTTACCTTAGTAAATACAAAGTTTATTTATATATATTACACTTTCTAATATCACATACGTATATTAGAAGGTAAAACTCTTCTCAAATTTTAGATGAATTTAGAAGGTATAGTTTTTAAACAAAATCTCATTTGTGTCCTCACCAAACTGCACTACAAGTTTTCTACTTAATATCTTTCTACAGTGTTGATGATTTATACCAGCTGTTGAAATACAGTACTTAATTTTGTTTTTAAATCTTAGCAATTATGCTCAAGTGAAATATATATTTTTTAGTTACACTTCATAGAAAGTATTGTAACAGGAAAACTGAGTCAATACAGCAGTTCTGCTCCAGGATGTTAACTGAATGTAATATGGAAAGAAATTCTGTTAAGATTGCTGGAGTAAAATTAAGCTGTCAAATATACATTTATTTTGTTGCATGTTTCACAGGAGTCTTACATGCATTCAACTACATTTATATCATGTTATATCATCTACATGTATATCACATAGTAAGTTCAACTTACAAGTACGAATTGTAATTTTCGATTACAATATTCTAAAGTGTTATAATTATTAAGTACTAGTGTTAATGAAAAATGCTAATAATTGAGGTAATTGATTGAACATAGTATATGTATTATTAGTTTAGAATAAGTTATTTAAGTATTTATTTTAAATCCATACTAAATAAATTTGTTGGTTGGCATGAATGTTTTTTGGATAACAACAATGAGTATTTGCAGTCCAGTTATTACCTGTAATATCCCTTTGGAGAGCAAACCTCTGAACTTCACACAAAGGATATTAGGGTATCACTAGGGTATTGAGGAGTTACATTTATAATGATTATAAACAGAAAAAAATAAAAATTAAACTTTCAGCTCCAAACACCACTTTTTATTTAAACTCTTTCACCTTAATACAAAGTACTAAAAAGATCACAAACACACATGTAAAAAAAAAGAAACCTGGTTACATAAGGTGGGGTTACATTTGTTCTTCATAGGAGCCAGTCACTGGAGGAGGGAGTGATGTAGAAATGAACCTGGGAGAGAGGGTTGAAGAGGATCAGATGAACATTTGGTTTGCTAAATACGGGGCAGCTCTTGTAGTTTGTAGGATGGGCTCCTTTCAGTTTACACAAACTGGTTGTCTCTCTAGGAGTGCGATAAGAATTAATAGAAGCTATGGTAAATCACTGGAAAGCAGAAAATCTTGAGGTGACAGAGATATTCAAACACTGATTGGCACGACAGGAACTCTTCCCATAGGAACCTTAGAAACTCAAAATGAGTCTACCACCAAGGATACTAGCTAGGCTATATATGAACTGCAGTTTTGTTTGTTTTTTTCTTGTAATATCCAGAGTGGTTAGATTGGACCTTTTAATCTATTTAGCCTTGAACTTGGGATAAATTCAAGAAACTAAGGTACGATTGGAGGGCAGATGGTAACACTTTGTGGAGTAGAGCCAGGCAGAGCACTTGCGTCGAGAAGGTAGATATTCTCAGGCATAACTGGATCATTAGCCAGGAAATTACAAATACGTAATTATAAAGATGCAAGAGGTTGCCCTCTAACAACCTCTTTATTCTACAACAGATTTTCTCCGAGAGTTCATCTTCGCAGTTCTAACTTGCTTCTTGAATTCCCAAAGGCTCGCCTTATGTTTATCTCATTGGTTCGAAACCCTAGTCAGGTTGAATAGCCGGCGACATCACCTGTATCATCATTAATAAATTAGTCTGAAATGCGACGAGGGTAACCTGTGGGGGAGAAGGGATGGAGGCAGCAGCTGATAAAAGATGGGTTGTCATATCTAATAATAAACCCAGTAACCTGACGAGTAACATCGTTGAGGTATGTGTTTAAAATAGGCATCAGCGGTGGATTTTAAACCACCGTCCTCCATTCAGTCACTTGTTCTCAGATGGTGAGGATACAACTAAACACTTCACCAGATGCAGAACTCTAGAAGCACTCACTTGAGGGACGGGCGAGGCTGTACTTCACTGATAGGCTTCAGATGGCTCGCATGTCATGCACGGATGTTGATTAGATAGGCGAGATGGATCTGCCAAAACAGCGCTTTTATAACAGACCTTCCGTTTATTTCACACCTGAAAAAAAAAACAAATAAAAAAGTAAGTAAAATTCTTAAAAGACTAAACGATACATCAAAATATTAATTTTTTTCAACTCTAAACTAAAGGAATATTATGGTTAGTTTGACTTACTTGAAAGTAGTGAAGAACATCAAAGAGTCGATCTTGTGGAGTAAAGATGGACTAGAGATGTCTTCAATAAACAAACCATCATAGAAGGATTTAAAACAAGATATGGTATTGGATAAAAGTTTTATAAAGCGATATCCTTCAGCATTACGAAAAGAAATTCATTTCTTTGGGAAAGCATCAGAAAAGGTGGACAACACATTTGAAATAAAAACCATGCAATTTAACAACATATTATAAAATAAAATACGACATCTCAATTCAGGGATTAAACTGTTTATTATATGCAATCCAAAAAAGTTTGATGACGGTCTCTTGATAATATGATGAAGTAGATCTAGACAAGGTGTTTCTTAGGATGAGCACTCCCACTAAAGTCCATCCCCGTACAAAGAAAAAAAATTAAATCCTCAATAAAACATAATTATGAAGTTTACTACTTACTTTCTCACTGATGTAAGATATTATTTAAAGAGCATAATAACAACAGATAAGAAGTTCTGTCTAATTACAAAATAAGATATTAAGGAGTTTGAAAACATATTAAAAAAGGAAAGTTATTGGACAAAAAAACAAAAAAGGCCCACCTTGCATATGAGCCACAGTCAAGTCTGTGTCCAATCTGTCGAGGCTGGCTAGCAGTAGTAGTTTCTGGGCATGAAGGGAAAGGAACAACTTGGACAAACCCTGGAACCACCCAGCCCAGTGACTTTCTGTCTTACGCAGGTCTATGCGCCAAACATAAGCTCCCGCATCTCTGCTCACCTGCAACAATTATTCCCAACTTAGTAGAAGAAAAAGCAGGCACCACAAAAACTTTACAACTAGTATCTTGAAATCAATCATAAGCAATTAAAGAAATTTACTTAAATATAACAACTACCCTAATATTATTGTTAATAGGACTAAAATGATTTCAGAATACTCAATTGGATATAGTCACATTCATTAATTTTCTTCAATATAATAAAGCATATTGTTGTTACAGTCTCTAATTTTACAAAAGTAATTCCCAAGAGGATCATGACTATTCTAAAAAAAAAAAGACTGAACAAAAAAGGAATACAATTCAGAATTTGAATTCGTACAACAACTTAAACTTTACAATAAGAAAGAGAAAATAGTTAGAAATGAAGTAACTTCGAAATGAAATATATAAAACATAACACATCATTACTAGGATCACAAATAAGAAGATAATAGAAGGAACCACATTTATTCCAATAATATCTGCAGTATTAATATAAACTACATATTAAATTATATATCTTATAATATAAACTAGATCTAGGAAATAGAATCGAATTCGAATCGACAAACCATTAAAATAAACATACTTTTCTAAACTCTATTACGAAACAGAGTCGGATAGAATATTTTTAAAAACTGGAGTCGAGATCAAACTCGAATCAAAGAAAGGGTAAACTAGAATCAATATAAGTTTTAATCCATAGGTGGAATCTATGGAGAATCTATTTGGAGATGGTATATTCTGACCTTTCGTGTTCATTTGTGAACACGAAATCCATAAGTATGTATTATAATCGTATAACACACTTAAACTCTTTGTCATTACGTCATTAGTGGACAATTGTTTTCGAGTAACAGTGTTCATTTGATTGTATCAGCCTAGCTCTCAATCTAACAGTGGAGGTCCTTTCTGAGTGAAATGTGATAACTGTTTATGTATGAGTAATTAGTAGCGTTTTGGATTAAGTTTTAACGAAGTTTGGTTTGCAACTCCTTGAAGGAGAACTGGATCTAGACAAAATGGGCAGAGGATGCGCTCGAGCCGAGTCTAGTCGACGTGACCACCATTCGCTTGTAGTCGATATCGTCTCCGGTAGCTAAATAAATAAACCTAAATGCAATCAAATCCTTCTGTTTAGAAATTTTTGGAAACTAAATACATATTTTATTTAGACAACCATAATATGCAAATGGTTGAACATTATATTATAGAGATCAAACATTATATTACAAAAGATGCAATATTACATCTTCATTTACAACTAAACACCAGTTAATTAAAACATTCTATATAACAAATATATTGTAACTAATATAACTAATATAATAACTAATATAACTATATATTCAATATATATAAAATATTGACATAGTACTTCGTAAAGAACAAATTTGAATCCACTAATTATAGAAAATATCAATTACACAACTATACATTCTTTCTATGTACAGATTTAAACCAATTAAAATTAATTGTAATGAAATATATAATACTAGCAGATGTGCAGTCTGACAGTTATTTTACAAAAATTCAGAGATAATGCGTAGTATTCTAAAATATTATTGGAAATTATAGAATAGTAGAAAATATCATTATAAACCACATTAGCTGTCTGTCCTTCAGGTGTTTGGAAGAACTGACAGTTGAGACCTCTGACTCTTGAGCAAGCAACATACAGTTGGCCATATGAGAAACACTTGGTCTCACTCACTTCAATTCTTGCCATAGATAGAGTTTACACTTGAAACTTATTTACCTTCATTGCCAAAAAGACGTTGCGAAATTGCAACCATTTGAATTTAAACGGGTATTTTCAATAGTATGCGTAGTATAGACACAGACTCCCTTATTTCAAACCTAGTTATGATGTCTGACTCTGTGACATATTTGTGCAGAGCACAAATTGGAGTTGTGCCCCGTTGTACATTTTTGTGGCACTCCAGTTTCGTAAGAAATATATAATGATTGGTGCTCCATTTAAGTTGTAATTAATGAGAAGATAGTCCAGGAGCAGTTAAAAAGTCAAGAAATTCAGTTGGATAATGAACTACTTCCTCATCGCTAAATCACTGTTTACTGACATGTCCAGTTCTTTCTTCGGTTTGACATAAAAATAAATAAATAGTAGCGCTTTGGATTAAGTTTTAACGAAGTTTGGTTTGCAACTCCTTGAAGGAGAACTGGATCCAGACAATGGGCAGAGGATGCGCTCGAGCCGAGTCTAGTCGACGTGACCATCATTCGCTTGTAGTCTATATCGTCTCCGGTAGCTAAATAAATAAACCTAAATGCATCAAATCTTTCTGTTTAGAGATTTTTGGAAACTAAATACAAAAGAACTTGTTTGTTGATTTTTCCTGTCTGTTCATTAGTAGGGGTGAGAATTGCTTGTTCACAAAGTCAGTTATTCTGAATAGATGGCAAATCCTGAACATCAGGAAAAACCTTGTCAATAAGTTCTTGCTGGGAGCTTAAACGCAAACGAAAAATCAACTAACAATAACTACTTGTTATACCATCAGACACCTAAAAAAATTAAAATATCTGTGTAGCTAGCCAGCACTGCTTAAAAGTCCATAACTTCGTCTCCACGTTGAATTCCCAATCAATGAAAATCTTTTAAGTTAGACATGCACACATTTATTGTGTTTCAGCTAGCTATGACTTATGGTGGCTGAGTTTGCTTGTGACAAAATTTTTAGACAAATAAACAAACAGACAGAAATTTTGCTAAGGGTGGATCGGTTTCTCTACTGTATAAAACATAATGATAACTTAGTTTATGATAAAACATAATAATGAGTCAGTTTTAAGCAATGTGCAGTTAAAACCTTTCTTTTATTTCTACAGATATAAATAACTTATTACAATATATGAAATGAATTGAAAAATGAGTTACTTAATAGTGAAAATTCTGAAGGGAAATATACTAACTGGTCTTTTAAATTCAGCCTCTTCGGATTCCCTTATGCTTTCAATTCTCTCTGGAAAAGTATCAGATGTTTCATAATGAGCAACATAATCAGATTCTATTTCTTCTGTCCCTGTTTTATCAGTGTTCGAACTAAAACAGTAGAAGCCATCAGTAGCATGTACGTCAAAAATACAAATTCACTTTATCATTTACTTTAAAAAAAAATATGCCAGAGCGCATAAACTGGAATAAAATTATAGACATTCAGATTAATTGATTAATAATTACAAATCAATTATAAAGTTATTATTTATTTATTAATAATCTAATATTAATGTGTTCTTTTTGTGAATTTAGTTGTGTATTTTGAACAAGATTTCACAATAAACACGTGAAATAAAAATCAATGTCTAAATTACAATAAGAAAATCAGAAAAAACACTATGAGCTTTCAATCCAAACAAATAGTTTTTGAGACTCTGATGAAGACCACTTGTTTTTGTTGAAAGATCTTAGTAATTTTTCTGATTTTCTTACTGTAGTTCAGATGTTGAGGGTTATACATACATATACTTTTCTTATTGTGGTTTGAACATTGATTGTTATTTCACGTGTTTATTGTGTTACATGTATCTTGTTACATATACCATCTATACATAAAAACGCTAATCATAAAAAGAACAGAACATTTAACTAATTTGTATTAAATTAGAAATAATTAAATATTACTTTTTAATTTGTCCTGGCATAGAAATCCTAGCAGATTCCAAGTTCTTTACTTGACCACTCTGAACACTGAAACAATTACTGCATTGAAGAAATACACAATTTAAAAAATTAACTGCTGAATAGTTTTAAACCATTAATAAAGCATATCATAAAGTTTTTAAAACAAGTGAGAAAAAAGAAAGCAAAGTCGAAGAATAATAACCTCAGCTCTGATGAATGTACTAGTTACAAACCCAATAAACAATTAAGCTATTATCAAAGAATCTACGTTTGTTCATTTTGTTAATAGTTTATCAACATTATTTGTTGAATATTGTAGAAATATGGTACTGCAGCAATTAATTAAAATAAACTAACTACTAATAGAGATTATATAACAGAAACGTTTTTAAACAACTTATGTTTTCAGATATAAAATGCAGGGTAAACAAAGATAAAGACAAACATCTGGTTTCCCTTCTTAACTTCATGCCAATATCAAATATAATAAATACAAATGGATTGTATCTACATTCTTTTCTAAAGTCCAGACATAACAACAAATATGATTAAAAGGGCAAGTTTTGGTCTATACTACATACCGAACACTGAAAGAATAAAATTTGTAATTTAATCGTAACTCATGATTTATATTCTTGCTTTAGATATATGCAATAAATAACATATTAGTAGTGTATTGATGACATAATCAGATTACATTACTGTAATCTGCCAACCCGTTTTAACCTCCCACAAGCAGTCAGCGTAGCTGCCTTTCAAATGAAGACAGGGTAGGATTACCTCATCAAACATCCCCACCGTATTCAAGTTTTACCATCCCCTGATTGATTATTATGTGGCTTGGGTCAATAGATGCAGAACACCTCAAGAACTTGCTCAGCTCTCGATCATATGCATTATGAAGAAGATGTTCTCATTACTGAAGCTCGCCTCTACTGGTCAGCGCGTCACCCACAGACCAGGGTGGACGTAGATTAAAATTACATTACCTTCTGCAACCTCTGACCGATGATCATGATTTTGATATTTAACTCATACAATTATTTTCTTGTTTGCACAAGAATGTTTTTTTGAATGATTTTTTGATCCATCCTTGTATTCTAACCTCCCCCTTTAGTATTTTATGCAGGTTTTTTTAAAAAGAAACCAAATGAGAAATCTGAATTTTTCGTACCTTCAAATTATTTGTGACTATATAACGATATTAAATCTGCATTAAAGATGCCACAATTTTTTACATACATTTTTTTAAACATAATCAATATTTTAAAAATATTGTTTATGTATTTATTTTTATCTAATATATAAAAATATCTGTCTGTCTGTTTGGCAAGTATTTTAAAATCGCTTTATTCATGATTTTTTACTTTCTAATTCAGACCGACTCTAAAATTAGGAAAACCAAACCAGTATAAAACATAAAGCACATAATACTTTGTATATTAAAAGTGGAAACAACCAGCATTTACCTTCGTCGGCTCGTTGTTACCATTTTGGTACCTACCCACTTTTCAGTCAATGGATGTTTTTTTGACAAAAATAATTATGAAGCGATTTTATTTAAAAACACCTATTTGCATTTCTTTCTTTTTCTTCTCAAGTTATATAATGAAGCTTAGATGATACTCCAACACCTCTCTTTGATAGTTATAAAATATTCATTGACTATATAATAATTAAGAAAATGTTCAAAAAATTAATAGTTAATTTTGACTATGAATACAGCAAAATTAACTATATTCTACTTGTACCACTTAAGTTTTTACTTAAGTTATATGAACCATTTCAATCTTAAAATGTCCATTACTTAAACCACGGGTAAGATAAAGAAAATTCCTGTCCTGAAGTCTCGCATCGAATGTTGATTGAAAGGAATATAGAACTCTTTAAATAAAAAAAATGTATCTTGATAAAGTAAGAAGTTATGAAATGTAACAATAAGTCGCATAGAATTTAACATGAAATGCTCTCATAATCAAATAATGCTTTTTTAACTCAAAATGGTATTTGTTTACCTCCACTTGATAGCGTCTTCTATGGTGTGAAAGGACAGGGGTCGTGCTCGAAGAATGGCCTGCATGGAGGAGAGAGCAGACAGAGCTGTTCCCTCGACAACATCAATGACGATGACACCGCGGAGCAATGGTCCCAACTCCTGGGCAGCATGTACGGCGACAGCCCCACCCACGCTGTGACCCACCAGAACAATGCCTTCCTCTATCTCACCGTAAAGTTCTTCTAAGACGTCGCAAACGTCCCTGGACAAAGTGTATTCCATTATGCAGCAATTATAGTTAATAAATGTAAAATAATATAATCAGAATAGACAACTCAATTGTATATTCTGATTAACAAGTAGTATTAAAATAAATCAACATTCTTATGATCAATATGACTCTAAAAGTTTATTGGCACCAACAAATAACTAAAAAAAATTCTCAATCTATGTCATAAATTTGATAAAAAATACTTCACTTTTTACTCATTGAAACATTTACAAACTGAAGACTCCTGTGAAACACAAATTTCCAAACTTGAATAGAAACCGATACTACTGATGCTTTTTATAAGGTGTATGGTGATGCCACCCTCCACCACTGAGTGTTTACCGTTAGATCCAGTATTTCAAAGTGGTAGACAGATACCCCTTTCCAGGAGCACTTCTTCACTTTCCACAGATGAAAATGTCACTACTGTTCAAGCCATCCTTGAAGAATTTCTCCAGTTAACATTGAACAGAACAGTAGAGTGGAGATTTTACAAGGCATAACTCATATGAAGCTATCTAAAACTCTGGGCATCAGTACAAGATGGGTTCGACGAGGTTCAGGCATAGAACATAAGATCTAACATACTGAGAGAGCGATAAATCTCCTTAATCGGCTTAAGACTAATAACAGAATTTTAATGAACGCACAGTGAATGGTGAGATGTGGAGCTTTGAGTATACCCCATAGCACAAGATCAAAAAAGTCGTTATAACGTATGGTAGTTGTGTAGCCCTGTTAAAGCTGAAGGATTCAAAAACAGGAGCATACGTCAAGTAACTGTGTTGCTTACAATATACAAGTTCTTTTTATTTTAAATAAACGTATAGCTATCAGTACTTATTAAATCATCCTCGTACATTGCCAGTAACAGTATTACAATGATAGCAATTTAGCATACCTTACAACAACAAGTTAATTATGTTATAATGAAATATCCATACAAAAGTAATTACCAGACGGCTAAATTCGGCTGTCCACACTAAGTAAACATAGATTATGATATCGATTATTTTTATATTACATCATTTTTTTGGACCTTGTAAATGTTTAAAAAGATCATTTGTGTATGCAAGCATTATTCAATAAACAAAAAATTAATCCTTTACTCAGTCGTTTTCAACAAAATTCATCAAGTTTTGAACGATACATAGAATAAATTTAAAAAAACATATTTTGAAAACATGTCCTTATTTCATAAAAAAGGTACTTGCTTTCATATTCTAACTACTTTCCTTTGAAGTGCAATAATTTAACATCGAAAATATAAATTAAACATAATAGTACCCATGGAAGAAATTTAATAAATAAATATATTTAAAGTTATCTTATCTCTACAATACATATGCTAAAATGTGTCACTTTCTCGAGGTTTGCTCCAGTGTGAAACAATTCTCAAAACACCTTGAGCCAACGTTTCATCTATATTTTAGACATCTTCAGGGCTATATCAATAACAGACTTGATTGCCATAACATGAAAAAAATTAAATTCCATGTGAATATATATTATTACCTTGGTATTTTTGTTATATTCAAGAAAGTAAACTACTGTTGCACTCAATGAATAAATATACAAACGTTTTAATACAATAAGATATACCATTCTTACGAAAGAAAAAAACTAATAGTTACTGTTTAAAAAGTATTTAAGGACTGTATTATCACTGATGTATTAGTTTTTTTATGTTACGTGAATCACTTACCTTTGTTTATTGTTTTTATTACTAAAAATTAAGTCTGTCTGACTTATTTCCTTGAAAACGAATTTTCTTGTTTTATAAAAAGTCATTACCGAGTTAACTCGAATGGATAATACAGAGATAGAACAAACAAATTAGCTGAAAAACGAGATTATAATATTTCAAAACAATGTTCACATATTTGCTAAAATAAAAAAAAAAGTCACAACCACTTTATGAACAATGTTAACTGTTAAGTAAAAATTCAATCTTCATTGAATTCCTATTGTTACAAATTGATTTTCATAAATGCTGTAATCAGGTTAAGTTTATAATGAATTTATCAAATAATACACCAATGGATTATAGTACTTTCATATCAATTTAAAACATTAATGAAAACTCACGTATTTTATAAAATCAGCCAGAAAATTTAAAATGGAGAGAAAGTTTAATCAATTTTAGGTAGAATGTCATATAATGTATAAAAGAAAATAGATTTCATCTAACAATGTAAGGAATATTAACTACAAATATATATAGTTTTCAATTATTAATAATTAATATATATTAGTTGTTTTAATAAGGAACATTATTATTAATTATGTTTATTCAATTGTGATAATCGTACACTTGAAATATACAACTGATAATATTATTTGGTAACCTATGTAGATTTTCCTTGAAAAAGTTGTTTTGTTAGTTTTACTTGTCCGTTCTATATTACTTTATTCTAATCTATTATATAATAATTAAGTTAGAAGTAATAAACTATTTACAACTTAGAAAAACCTTGCTAACATGATTTATATAATGTAGTTTTTATATTATTGAGTTATATAATTGTAGTAATCTACATACATAAATACTAATTCATTAAATTAATTATAGATAAAACATTAAATTTACGAAACAAAATATAAGCAATAATGTTCAATCTAGAAAGGAATCGGTGAATTTAAATATTCATTATTTCATTCCAAAATAAGGAAATAAAATACCAACCTGGCTAAAGTTTGTATAGAGAGATCTGAATCGGCAGAGGTGTGAGTGTCACCATGTCCACGAAGATCCAGGGCGACGATTCGACAGTCAACCATATCATTCAACATGGCCTGAAATTAGATACAAACTAAACCACAATCACAGTTTTAGCCCTACTCAAAAGAAAAAATAACTAAACATCAGTACAATGTACATCCAGAATTACTTGAAAATTCAATAGAAAAAAATACTAGTATAAAAAACAAATAGTTCAAAGGAGTTCGTGAACACGAAGATAACGATGATGTAGCAATTAGAAAAATAAAGTACAATCTGCCTTTACCATAATTAAAATGAGAGAGATTCCTTAAATATTTTGAACTCTACCTTGATCCTACCTTCTTTTTAATATTTACAATTTAGATTCAATGGCTATCGTAATTCAAAAAGATACGTAATAATGTTGTTTCGCGTACTAAGAATTTAAAATAATCATGCAAAAACTAATTTCCCATTCGAAATCGAAAAATTATTCTTATTTCTACATCTATAAAGAAATACTGTAAATTGTCTAATTTCCTTAATTATTGACTCTGAAAATTGCATTTGATCATAAAATTAGTACATCTATAAAAACTTTAAAAAGTAAAATTAAAACTGGCAAGACTTTTCATATAATCTACAAAAATTGAAGGTAAATGTAATATCATTTTAAGTCAATTTAATAAACACTCTCATAATTCATTTTTTTTTAGATGGTGTTTTTATGATCTAGTTTTGAGAAATTGTCGCTCAAGAAATATAATCAAAATAAAGGTAATTCACGGAAATAAAGACATAAAATACGTATTTCTGTATGAATACCATATCAATATTTTATTTATCGCCAAAATATGTTATCAACAATCAGAAAAATATCACTAACAGGGGACCCATTTCATTCATATTTCATTCAGAAATAAAGTGAAAAATTAGTTATACTTCCAGTCAATCGATTTCAATGACTGTATACTAACTATAACGGCAACGAAGATTGATATTCATGATTAATACAAATCCTTGATTAATATTTAATGTCAAATGATGTTTCAACAATACCAGCATACTTACAGACAAAAGTGACCACGATAGACCAGAAAATCCACCTCCATGTATTAGACACAAAACTGGTCCTGAATCACCTAATGTATAAACTCTGAAACTATTTCCTTTCACAGAAACATCTTTTTTATCTGTAAAATACTTATTCCAGGAAACAGGAGTGAAATCCATTGTGCTTGTATTACGATGGCCTCTGAAAATTCACTTTGTTTACTCTCCTGAAGTCCACTAATGGAATAATAAATAATATAATATTCAATGAAATATACCTCAACCTGCCTCCTTGAAGAGAAGATTTTGGGGGCATTTTAGAAGTTAGTAAATTTTTATGAATTGCTGACATCACAATAACAACTTATAAATCATGAACAAAATGAATCTCTGAGCCAAACAAACCAACAATAACCTACGCTAAAACCTCCCTGCAGTTGCGAAGTCCGGCCTTTGTGATTTCATACAACTGCAGTCCTATTGCTTCATGATAGAGTATTTTTTCTTTTTTTTTTTAATAATCGGAAATATTATGAATTTTCTATTATTATTATTATAGCGTGAAATATTTTTAATTCAATTATTAAATCTTTAATTTGTTAGTGTTAAAACTGATATATGCTTTAATTTGAAAAATAAAGCTGTCTTAACCAATACTCATCATTTTGCATAACATCAACTCTTTCAAGAAGCTCTGCAATCACCTGATGTTAGGAAATAGCATTTCCTAATAATGCGTACCTCTAATATTGACCTCATAAGCTAATAAAACAATGTACAACGAATAATGCAAATAAATCAAACTTTTTAATTTATCGTAGTTTAATTGGGACAAAATAAACTTACTCCTTTATCCAGCCCTTGTTAGTTCAAAGTATGTCTGTTTACGGTTGTAGGCTTAAACCATTGTTATTGATGAAACAGTTGTCAAAATAAGGATAAATGTCATTGTCTTGTCACCAGACTGAATTAATTGAATCATATATGAATGAGTTAAATTCATCTTTAATCTGAACATAAATTTTTGGGTACTTGTTAACATAAACCTGTCACATGAATCGTCTTGTTCATTCTCAATCCATATTTTAACACTATTAAATTTTAACATTGATAAATGTGAAGTGTAATAAAAAAATTATTGGTTTTATTTTCCCGATGCATGCATCTGGCACAAACCCCAAATTAAATATGATTATTTAATAATCAAACATTTTAAACAATACCAGCTTCCATGAGAGCCATTTTTATTTCCAGAGAACGGTTGATGTCTCTGCTAATATGTTAATAAACCTAAACTTGCCTAGCGATTCAACTGCTACTGGGTGACATCAGTTAGTGAATTCGTGAAAACCAATGCTGTATCTGAGTTTTAATAACTCCGAATAAAGAGTATGCGGCCTAGACCCGTTAGCCAAAAGTAGTGACTAGAGGTAATCCTTAGATGACGCATGAGTTAATCGCAGGAATGAGTAGATTCAGATATATTAATTTAAAAAAGTATCTTTGCAGATGAACAATATATGTTCACGAAGCAGTTATTCTGAAGAAACTCTAACAAATATTGTCGAATACCCAGCTAAACAATTTTAAATGAATGCAATGTAAGTTGGATGGAGAATTAATAAGAGGTGAACTAACACCGCATCAACTATTGAAGATTATCGTTGAACTCTTTTTCTGAAGAAAATGAGTCTACGATGGAGGAATATGTAAGTATGAATCTTCGCTCTTAGCCTTGGTTGGTTGGTTGACCAGTGATTGAACAGTTAGTTAACTTGTCTTCACTTGTCAATGTACAGTGAGTGTGTTTATAGTAAATGAGTGAAAGGACTATTAATCAATTTGTAATGTGGAAGTATTTCGAGAAAGAACGACAAATAAAGTATTGTCTAGTTTTAATAAAAACTAACAATAGTTTATTTGTCCTCCTTTCTCGAAATCCTTCCACAATATATATATATATATATATAATATATATACACTTTTTTTCGTTGGAAATACGATCCAAAACGGACGAATACAGTTCAAATTGAACTATATATATATACACGTTTCACGGTGAATCACAAACACAGAACTAAGGAACAAACACACTTACTGTCTCTAATTATCGGTTGAACCGTCATCAGGAAAGTTGAGATAGGGACACCAAGCGCACTTGTGAAGCGACGGTTGGAGACGGTTCAACCGATAATTAGAGACAGTAAGTGTGTTTGTTCCTTAGTTCTGTGTTTGTGATTCACAGTAAAACGTTTGTCGCCCTTTTGGATCGTTTTCCTTTTTACAATGTGTATATATATATATACACGAGTTCGAGATTAACAAAGAGCAACACACAAAGTAGGGAAACACACTTACAGACTCAAATTTTCGGGTAATCCGTCTTCAGGAGAAAAGAGAATGGGAGACCAAGCACGTTGTAGGCGCAACGGCAAGTAACCAACCCGGCAACCGCCAGTGCTGGCATTGCCGGGTTGGTTACTTGCCGTTGCGCCTACAACGTGCTTGTTCTCCCATTCTCTTTTCTCCTGAAGACGGATTACCCGAAAATTTGAGTCTGTAAGTGTGTTTCCCTACTTTGTGTGTTGCTCTTTGTTAATCTCGAACTCGTATTGTGTCCAGTTTGGATCGTATTTCGTTTTATCAGTGAATATATATATATATCAAAAATGAAGAAAAGCAACACACAGAGAAAGAGACACTCTTACAAACTCAAATTTTCGGATGATCCGTCTTCAGGAGAAAAGAGAAAGGGCGACCAAGCACGCCGGAAACACAACGGCAGGAAACCGTCCCGGCAACCGACTGTGCTGCCACGGGCGCCCGGTTCAGGAAGTAATGAAGTAGAGACGAACAGAAGAAAATTAAAATTAAAATTAAAATTAAGAAAAGCAGTTCTGGTTGATTGAAGGTAAAATAAACAAGAGGAAGATAAATGAAGTAAGAAAAGGAATACCGTGAAAAATACCTAAAAGCATGAAAAAGGAAGACAACAGAGTTGGTAAGGCGATGAGAAACAATTGAAAAAACAATGATTTGCGTCCTGTCTGGATCGTTTTTCGAATTTTGAGTGGATATATATATATATATATATATATATATATACTGTGTTATCTAAACCACAGTAAGTCATTCAGAATTATAACCAAGATCTTTCAACTAAATCAAGTGAAATTTTTCAGTCTGATTTTTATATTACTTGTTTACTGTGAAATCTTATATATATATAATTTCTTATAGCAGTGATCAGTGGTATATAGAGTATTGTTTAGTTATGTTACTAGTAATGGAGAATAAACTTTTTGTATGTGTATTCCTTATTCTGGTGAATCATATGGTACGTCTCTGGCGAACCTGCTGCATATGGGAGCTTCCAACAGCCTAACGGCAAATTACAAGAATATTAGAGCAAGAAGAAAAAAGTCATAAATGCAAAGTTAATTTGAATATTATATGATTAAGACAAGAGCTGCTGTCAAGACATGTATACAAAGGATATATTTATGATATATACATATTATTTATAACTAGTAAACGGATAAATATTTATAATATATTTATACATTCATATCTAGATATATACATATTTATTTATATATATTATTTATAAATATTCATTATTTATTATTAGTAAATGGACGAGATTTGTAGATGATTTAACAAACCTTGAGTGCGCGCGCATATCTCTTCATTCACTATTAGATCTACATCTTACCTCGTTGTATCCAGGTACTATAAATTCAGTAGTATTGCTATTCATATGTATATATAAGATTTGAAACATACTCATCGCTGAGCTTGCAGACTTATATGCTAGCTGAAATTTGTATAAAGGAATTTTACTTATTGACATTTTAACTTTAAATCAGGCTAAGTTTGTTTTATCATAAATATTATACTTTTAGTATTGCACATATAAGAATATAAAAAAATTATAAATTTTCAATTTTGATTTAAACATTGTTTACTAAAACTTTTTCTTATATTTCAATATACTCTTTTCAATTTATAAAACTTACGATGGTTTTTAATATTGATGGTTTGATATTGATTGTTATTTCACGTGTTTATAAATATATATATATTTCTCGTGTTATATATATATATATATATATATATATATACGAGTTCATTTGAACTCGTATTGTGTCCAGTTTGGATCGTGTTTCGTTTTATTAAGTGAAATATATATATATATATATAGATTTAATAAAACTGAATTTGAAATAAATTCATCGTTAGTATAAATTCATCTAAGCAACACGAAGTTAATTTTTTTTTTGGTATTTTATTTACAGTTATAGTCGTATAGATATATACGTAACATACGTAAAAGTGTTCGAAATAAGCATAAATTGTTTTTTGTTTATTGTCATATTACATTCTTTATTTAGCTTTCAAGATATGTTAATCATTCGGTTTAAATTAAACTGTTTATTTTTAAACATATATTGTCACTAATATTGACTTTATTAGATACAGTATTATAAGAGTAAGCAAGTATCATCCAACATACATTTTTTTTTGTTTACATGCACAAAAGGGATCAGATATAGCTGGGGCAGTATTCTAGCTACTGAATAAGGTTTCTTGGTCGTTTTTTGTAATGAGAGCTTCAGATTCATCAGCACAAAAATCACTTTACATTAATATATATATATATATACATATATATAATGTATAATAATATAATATATATATAATATATAATATATTCATCTTTCAGTACTTACTTTTATAATATTTATACAAAAAAGATATTACTCCTTTTCAGTTCTATAAATTTAGAACTAAACATCTAGTAATACCAAAAACCAAGGAATACTTATTAATTTTATAATAATTTAATTCAGAGTCTGATCGATTTAACAGATGCTGTGAACTAATGCGTCATTCATTGTGACATTACAGCGGGGGTAGTAAAGGCAAGTTATACTTCCGCTTCACTTTCTTTATAAGCAGTAAAATTCTGTGATCGCTCAGCAGTTTACACTAATCAATAACTGTCGTTTCATCAATTCCTTGCTTTAATGTCATATCGCTTAGCAATGATTTTAAACTTTGAGTCATATCCTGATTCACTACTTTTGAGATAAATTCTTTATAGAGGGTATTAGAATGCTTTTCAAATATTCTACTTTTTAATAATTACTTAAAAATATGGGGGTCAGCTTAGCTCAGTGGTTAACATGCTCGCATCTGAACTAATAGGACCGGGGTTCGATCCCCACCTGGCCATCGATTTATTGACGCAGGAGGTGAATAAATCTGAGCACATCGTCCTCGGAGAAGGACGTTAAACCGTCGGCCCCGAAATGAAACAGAAACTCACTACCATCTTCCTGATGACGAGGGCATTGAAATATAGTAGTGAGTTCCTGTTTCATTTCTGAGTGTTTTTTGTGTCAATATAGTTTATTTAGTTCCTGGAATCGTTTCATTTAATTTATATATATATAGTATAGTCAAAGGTTTTGGGCAGTTAAGATTGTTAGTTCCTTTAAATAATCAAAATTTTATTTTATTATTCAAGAAGTTCTTACTTCTGCTTATCAAAAAGGTTTTAAAATAAAACCGAAACGTCGACAATGAGAGTTTGATTTTTGAACCTAGAAAATTGACCAAATCCTGATTAAATAATACACTTATATATATATATAAATATATATATATTTGTAAAAGAAGCAGTCCTTCTTTTAAGCATATTTCGTTGAACAGCTGACCGTATTTCGCTGATGTCATTTTCTACACTAGTTTTTCAAGGTTTCTGAATACCTTCTTCTTTCCTTCATCCAAACGTTGGAGAATGTTAATTAAGTTGGAACCGACATGTTTCGACTGGCTTCCAGTCATCTTCAGGGTAACAACTCCAAAGACTAATAATTTTCTTCTTTTTTTTTTTAATTAATCACCCTGAGATGACTGGAAGCCAGTCGAAACATGTCGGTTCCAACTTAATTAACATTCTCCAACGTTTGGATGAAGGAAAGAAGAAGGTATTCAGAAACCTTGAAAAACTAGTGAAGAAAATGACATCAGCGAAATACGGTCAGCTGTTCAACGAGATATATATATATATATATATATAAAAAGATTTCACATAAACACGTGAAACAACAATCAATGATCAAACCACAATAAGAAATGGGAAAACAAGACTAAGATCTTTCAACCGTAACAAGCGGTCTTCGTCAGAGTCAAAAACCCAACTGTGTTGGGTTTGACTCTGACGAAGACCGCTTGTTACGGTTGAAAGATCTTAGTCTTGTTTTCCCATTTCTTATTGTGGTTTGATCATTGATATATATGTATATATATATATATATATTTCTATTACATATATAGGCTGTATGTATTCAAATATGATAGAAATTACCATGCAGCCCAAGGTTACTTGTGAACCAGGCCTGGTTTATATAGTCAGACTATGAAGTCAAAGGAAAGACGATCTTCACATTATACATTGCCAAAAGTTGGGAACTGTACTGTTATGGTGGAAACCACTTCATAAAAATCTTTACCTTTATCTAGATTTACACTTATTTTTTGTATTGTGATGTATACTAAAAAATGTTTGTTAAAAGCATATAATATCTATAAGAAGCAGATGAACATAACCTACAAACTCACAAATTAAATAAGAAAGTAATACATAAAGTAAATAATAAAAGATAATTATTATAAACAGGATTAAAACGTCGATGCTAAATGTTACTAGGACAGAAGTATTTTCTACTGATTGAATCAGATTTAACTATCAGACCTATTGTTGTTTTTATGGAGCTAGAGTCATTTCTCTAATCAAACATTGTGATAATAGTTTTGCCAATTGTTGAAATTTTTCCACTTTGATTTTATCCAAAATGAAATGCAATCACTCTGATAGGGAGCTTTAGAACGCTTATCACAGTAACAAGTGTTTGGGCCATGTACCAATACGTCCAATGCTTATAGTATGGGCCAAGTCAGTTTCCTGAACGCTCTTTCACAAGGTATGCTAATTTTAATAGTTTGTTGTATTGCTTGTTTCCATAAATTATCCAATCCTATCTTCGGATGTATAAGTCCCTGTGAAGGTATTAAAAAAATCACTACAAGATTCGTAACAGTTGTATTACAATGTCAGTAAATATTCATATACCCTTTATATATATCACTCGTTTGTTTTGCTTAGAAATTATGACGTTCCTGTAGACTGTAGAAAACATACAACTCTTATAATTGTAGGATACATTGTACATTTGTACAAGCATTGCAATCGGGGACATTTGCTCTCGGGTACCAGTATCAGCATTGGTCTTTCAAGTTATTTGTACATGGGTGTACTTTAAAATACCAAATCAATAAACCAGAGAGATTTACTAAAACTGGAAGTTAACATAGAGCACATAACAGAAAAAACAATTGTTGAAACTGATATTTTAAACGGCTGATCTAAGAAATGGAGTCAGAAATCTTATTGAGAATATAGACAGGGAGCCAGTAATTAATCGTTTTTAATTAATATGGTATGGCCGAAAGGTTCGAGTACACCGCATAATGGATCAATCTCCATTTGCCGCGGTACAGGTACATTGTGATTAGATCTTTGTGATGAGTCAACGAAGAGGATCAGGGTGGACCTCGCAGAGGCTGAAACAGGCATCACTTGGAATGACAAGTACTTAAAGTTACTGTAACTTCATGAGTTCATGAAGTCAAGTAAACAGTTATTATAACGAATAGGTGTCTGTCCTTTCACTTGCACATGTCCTGTTAAGTATAAGTACCTAATCAAGTGTTCTTTTGATTGAATCTATACTACCTCGTCTTGAGGAAATAGAAAAATAGCCTGCACTTTTCTTCTCAAATACACGTTTATACAAGGAGTCAGTAAAGACCACTTTCTTCATATTCAAGTTTCTTCTAGGAATGGCGTACCTGCCACATTGTTCCAAGCAGTACAGTCTCCTCAGCAAATAAGCAAATTACTTCGCTTACTAGTTCGCTCTATATGAAAATGCATATGTAATTTCTGTTTTAATTTAATGCCAATACTTTGTTTTCATCTTTGTAAATATGAATTCTTAAATGTAATTTGTCCTTCAAGAAGAACTTTGAAAAGGGGCCATATTCACCCCTTACTGAGGGCGTAGTTATCCCTTTACACGGCTCTGTCTTGAAATAATAATTTTTCTTGTGATGTTTCATCATTGTTTGGTTGGTAACAGTTGTCCTCATGGTAGAGATGCATGCATCTTATGGTTTATGAGAAAATGTAACATTCCTTTGAGTCAATGCACAATGTAATTTGTAGATCCTCGCTTCACTGCTCTGTTTACTACCGATTGTCAGGATCCTATATATCCTTTCAGTTTAGGGGCTACTATAGTGTCATTGAGAACCCCCCCCCCCCCCTTAACCTTTTCTTGGGAGCAAGGGCTGTCCTTAGTTCAGATCAGCCCTCAATCGATTAACTCTCTCGAGAAGACCAGCACCGTAGGTGAAGATGTAGGGCAGACTCCTAACATGGCTTGTAAAATTAGCGCTGGTAGAGCGTTATCTAGTTGTCTCCAGTTCAAGTGCTTGAGAGGTACTCATGCACTGGTAGAGTACTAGTTTCGAAGTCCATTCAGCTGGTTCGGGACCTTTCCTACCTGGAAGGATGGAGGGTCGAGCTCCCTCATTAGATGCTTAACAGGCATCACCCAAGAAGTTACTGCTTCTCGCACAGCGACCCGAGAGTCTATCCAACCTGGATGAGAACCAATGTCACATCGAATCCAACTCCATTGACGGTGTATGAGGAAAATCCCCGTGGGCTTCTCCCACTTCTGTCCAGCTGCAAGTAGGTGAGTTGCCTACAAACTTTCTGACCAGTCAGCCAGGTCAGGCATAAAGCGAAACCTGTTGCCCACTCTCACAGCCATGGACGCCATCAGATAGGCCCATTGGCTTCAGGAAGTCTACCCCTCCATAAGAAAAGCGCTCCTACTCCTCCTGAACCCTCAGGAGCGCTCTTTTTACTCCCCACTATGCAATCAATATTGATATCTAATGTGTTATCCTCAGGAAGAGCTGCTATGGATGTGGATGACGTTCTCCTCGAGGTTGGCCAGTTCGGAGCTTATCAACTGAAGATATACCCCCTCATAGCCCTAAGCGTTGCCTTTTCTGCATATTATTCAATTGGTTACGTCTTCACCGCCGCTAATCCTATCTACAGGTAACAATATCATATTAAATCTATAAAAATTTTATCCTTTTTATTATGTTTATTGATTTCATTTATTAGTGATAGTGAAAAATTTTCCTCAGGAGTCAAGATGTGTAGTTAGTTTTTATGGGTTTTATATCGTTATTTATCCATATTAAATGCATTTTAGGTAACAAATGGCTATAAACTTGGTTGTATACTAGCTATTGTATCGGCTAGTAAGTTCTGTATCAAATTTTATATGTTTTGGTAAAAACATAGTTCTTAGCAATAAAAGTGACGCGTCAACTATTTGCCCCCCCCCCCCCCCTGCCAGCCGTTGATAATCCGTTAAAATTGAAAACTGCAGATTGTCCTGAAAATATTCAGTTTCATGGAATTACAATCAAGAATCTAATTTTACACTGCAGTCTGACTGGGTCCCAGACTTACATCTTATTATAGTACCCGTATACATTATTACAGTACTCGTATACATACACAGTCGTCATCAAAGAATACCAAAGATTTTTTAAAATGAAAACGTATAACACAAATCATAATAAAATGATACGGAAATAAATTAAATAAATTTTCAACTATATTAAAAATTAATTGTGAACAAATTAAAATAAATTTATTTTTAATTTGCAAATATTATGGTTGGAAATCCGTTTGAAAACAGTATTACAGAAAGAAAACATAAAAACAATTATGATCGTAAAAACTCATTTTGGTATAACATTTCAGTTTTTTGTTAGCTTTTTACTATTTCAAATTTTTCTATTTTCTATTTTTACCCCCTCAAAATGCCATCCTCTGTCACGTGCCGTGCCACTCGGGGTGGACCCCTCCCCCCTTGCTATGCTACTGTTCTTTCTATAGAATTATAACGCTCTATACTGGGCAAATGCTATATAGTACCACACTACAGAAGTACACACTTTTAAGGTTGGAAGTAGTTTTAAACTAAACTGTATGTTTCTAAATATTAGTAGTGTTAGGAAAATTATAAAACTGGACCCTCACCCATTTTGTTGTGAAGTCAATAGCTTCGAAGGTGAGTTCAGGAGCTCGGTAGTACCTGGAGCAAATGTAGGAAACATTGGGTTCGCCCTTACTGGGGCTTTATATCTCTGTGGCAGATACCCAAAGAATGGACATAGGCTAACGACCGCATTAGCTGGTACATATGCAGCTGTAAAAATATTCACGCATTAGTGAAAATGAACGAAATATTTTAATAATGAACTTCGAGGAACTAGGTACTTACCTTGATGAGGAGAATAGGAATAGTTTGTTTGGATCTATTGTAATGCCTCGCTACTTTGTACACAGTTTCGGGGATGTACTCGAGGACCAAATTCAAATAAACTTCATCCTTCTGCAACCAAAACAATAATTGTCTTTTTAGCACCATATGATACAATTAATTATTTATTTTCAACACACACATAAAGCCCAATATAACTTTGTACTTTTGGAGATGTGTAAGGAGGATCACTTCTTATTTGCCACCTATTTTAGTTAAGATAATGGCAGCGTATAATTTTGGTGTTCAACAACAAATTACAATATATATATATATAATTTTATACAAAAAATTGTATAAAATAATATTTTACCTTCAATTACTTTAATATATTATAGAATAGCTGGTACTAATTACAAATCAACTTTTGTAAATCTTCATTTACGGCATCATAAATAATCAGGTTAAAAAAATATCAAAAATATGAAGAATTATCAAAACCAATTTATTAGTTAACATTGAAATTATTTAATTAACCTCCCCCCTTTCCATCACTGCTTACTGATCAGACGGATTTGAAGTGATCGATGAGGCTAACGGGCAATGCTTAGAATCTTCCAGTCTTAAACACCCTTAGGAAACTCTTTCTCTTTCCCACACCTTTTCCAAGAGCAGGGAAATTTAAAATGAAAAAGCTGAAAACATTATTTCCTAAATATGCCAAATCAAAAAGATGATATTAATTATTTTCTGGATAAATAATATTTGTCAATATATTAATAATATTTTATGACACTATGTTTCTCTATAAAATAGTACTTTAAATTAAAAATAATTGAAACAATATTTTAAAAGGTGCAATACATAACAGCCTAGTCATGTATTATTTACTAAATATTATTTTCATATGTTGTTTTAGTAAAAACCTTCAGGGTAAACAACTACTGTAATTTTTGAACTACACACAATGACTGAAATGTGGTTTTATTTTATGTGTTCTAGTAGCATCAGAACTTTGGCCTTTACTCTAATTGATGAATGGGGAAAACCAGAGCCTTGCTAGGAACTCCAATCTCCAATGTGACTACAACTTCCTGTCACTTCGTATTGGTAAAAACCCTTGCAAGCTTGCAAGTAGAGTTAATTGTGGATCTAATTAAACCACAAGAGATAAAATAAACCCACATTTCAGTGATGGTTAGCGGTAGAATCAGTTTCAAAGACTGGAACTTCAACAACGTATACATAAACTCAATTATGTTAAAAGCAATTATAAGAAAATTGCAATCCTACAGGTATTAAGAAGTAAGTTTCATGTTTTGTAACAAGAAGCAAGATATTATTTTCTGTTCACAGTAAATATCTATTTCACTTAATTCAATATTATTGAAACTCTAACAAAGACGAGTTGTTTTGGTTGAGAGATCTTAGTCACATTTTTCATAATTTCATAAAGCAGTTTAGATGTTTATATATATTATATATATATATATATATATATATATATTGTTACATAATGCCCCATATTTGGCTTGTATCTGCTTCTTATACAATTTCTCCAGTTTCCAGAATTCCTTCCTCGTCTCTTCATTAAAACTATAAAGTCTATCACCAATATTACTAGTCGACATGTTTCGAATGTACCACATTCATCATAAGGACAATAATGAGAGTAATAGTAGGAAAGCTAGTTATATATATAGAGATGGATTATTAATGGAATGTTTACAGGGCATCGCCCTGTATCACGGAGGCCCTGTTAACATATTTAACAATATATGTTTAAATGAAGGACTGCTTCCAACTTTTACAAATATATACGAGGTGTATAAATAAAGTAGTGAGACTGCAACGTCGCTTTCGATCTGGCAACGCTGGAGACGCGTGGCCTTGAGTAGCGTCAGGTGCACGTGTGATGCGCCTCCAGTATGAATCTGAATCGCCACAGTCATTTGTTTATCCGTAGCGTGGTTTTCGTGAAATGGTTTTTTCTTGAGCGTTTTAAAAATGAGTGACCTCAAAGTTGAGCAGCGGTGTGCAATCAAATTTTGCTTCAGACTTGGACATAATGCAACCGAAACCGCCTATGGAGAACGTGTTTTATCAAGGGCACAGGTTTTTCGGTGGTTTAAGGAATTTTCAGAAGGAAGAGAGTCGATTGAAGATGAACCACGAAGCGGAAGGCCTTCAAGTGCAAACACCGATGAAAATGTCAACAGAGTACGGAACTTGTGCGTTCAGATCGACGCTTGACAGTCAGAATGATCGGGGAACAGTTGAATTTGAATCACACCTCCGTCATCACATTTTGACCAATGAATTGGAGATGAGAAAAATTTGTGCGAAAATGGTTCGAAAATTCAAAAGAAACGAGTTTTTGGCAGTAAAAACATTCCTGTTGCTCCTCAGCCTCCTTATTCACCAGACTTGAGTCTTTATCACTTTTTCCTCTTCCCGAGATTGAAAAATCACCTCAAGGGAATCATTTCGGACTAAAAAATACAAACTGCTGTAACCGACCAGCTGAAGGCCATTCCAGAATCCGAGTTCCAGCAATGCTACAATGATTGGAAGGACCGTCTCCAGCGCTGTGTGGCTTCCGAAGGGAACTATTTTGAAGGTGACAATATCACATTGTAATTATATTTAAATAGAAAATTTAAAAAAAATCAGTCTCACTACTTTATTTACACACCTCGTATATGATCAAACCACAATAAGAAATGGGAAAACAAGACTAAGATCTTTCAACCGTAACAAGCGGTCTTCGTCAGAGTCAAAAACCCAACTGATCTTAGTCTTGTTTTCCCATTTCTTATTGTGGTTTGATCATTGATTGTTATTTCACGTGTTTATGTGAAATCTTTTATATATATACAATTTTTCGTTGGAAATACAATCCAAAACGGACAAATATAGGTCAATATAGACAAAGAAACATTTCTTTGTCTCTCCACCGTTGGAGGGTCTCCAACCGTCTCTGAACCGGTGCACTTGGTTTCCCTCTCTTATCTCTCATGAAGACGGTTCAAACCAAAAATTAGAGACTGTAAGTGTGTTCTTTTGATTTCTCTATGTTTCTTTGTCTATATTGAACTATAATATATATATATATTGTTAAATAACGCCCCATATTTGGCTTGTATATCTGTTTCTTACACAATTTCTCCAGTTTCCAGAAAGAAACCATGTTAAATTACATATATTAGAAGCATTAATAATTCAAGAAAAGCAGCCAGCCATAAATATCCAACTTAATAATTCTTGTCGAATTTTAAATCTATTTTCCAACAGGTCAAACCAGATTAGCCAGGTTGTAGGTGAGTCCAACCACCCTACCTTAATCCCCCATAATGCAACGTGATCCAGGGCGATGTCCTGTGAACATTCCAATAGAAATCCATCTATATATATATATAACAATCCTACTATTATTCTCATTATTTTCCTGATGATGAATGTGGTACATTCAAAACATGTCGACTAGCAATATTGGTGATAAGCTTTATAGTTTTAATGAAGAGACGAGGAAGGAATTCCGGAAAATCGAGAAATTATGTAAGAAACAGAGACAAGCCAAATATGGGGCGTTATTTAACAATACATGTTTAAATGAAGGACTGCTTCCAACTTGTACAAATATATACCGTAAATATTTGTACAAATATATATATATATTACATAAATATCACAACACAGACAGTTATAAATAACGCTCAACATCCATTATAAATATATTTCAACATCCACCGAATTCAGGAATAATAATAATAAGTGCTCTGCTTGAACGTCACTAATGAAAATCATCATATTGGTTGGTCCAAAGCTAAATTTATTACCTATGAAAAATCGGTGTTGTTAAGAAATATTATTGAATCATCTCTTATTGATATATCCAACTTAATAGATCAATTATAAACATTAGTAACGATTTTTTTTAAACTTGACTCAGTCCGTCAAGTTTGAAAACTAGTTGTTCACTTTTTCTTACTGTACTCCTTTGTTTATCCAAACATACCTCCCTGGACTATTGTCCTTTCCTGCACTTTACATCCTTTTAAAAACCACTCTTCCCTCCCACTCCTCACCACGATGTTGCTGCATCAAGTGTTTCAGTTGGGTTTTGACTCTCACGAAGACCGCTTGTTATGGTTGAAAGATCATAGTATTTTTCTTTTCATTTTTTTATTGTAGTTTGAACATTGATTGTTGTTCCACGTGTTTATTGTGAAATCTTGTGATATATATAAAAAGATTTCACATAAACACGTGAAATAACAATCAATGATCAAACCACAATAAGAAATGGGAAAACAAGACCAAGATCTTTCAACCGTAACAAGCGGTCTTCGTCAGAGTCAAAAACCCAACTGATTGGGTCAAAGACCAACATCAGTTGGGTTTTTGACTCTGAAGGAGACCGCTTGTTACGGTTGAAAGATCTTGGTCTTGTTTTCCCATTTCTTATTGTGGTTTGATCATTGATATATATATACGAGGGTCGTCCAGAAAATAAGTTCCGTTTTGGTCTGTAGGGCGGTAGGAGTGGTTTTTGCCAAATCCGGCAACACCGCTCGAAAGAGGAGAGGTGGGGGAATAGAATTAGAGGTGGGGGACCTCAGTCGGTCAATTACCAACGTCAGGGCAGGTAGTTGAAATGGAGCCCTCCATGTCACGTCCCGCCACCTCGATCCCCGTTCCCTCTCGAGTTGTTTTGCGCGGAGTGATTCAATTTCTTTATGCACAGGGTTTCAAATCAGTTCAAATTCAGGAACAGCTCATTTCTGTTTATGGAGAAGGTGTAATGAGTGAATCAATGGTGAGGAGATGGGTACGTGAATTTATGGCGGGAAGACATTCAGCTCTCTAGGGACCCACCGGGCGGAAACTTTCCGGAAGTCAAGTTTTTCCGAGACGATCTCATGGATGAGGGATCGTGAGATGTCTGGGAAACTCAGGTGGAGTTCATCCAGGGTTGAACGACGATCTTTGCGAATTGCATTGTCGATTTCTGCGACAATTTCGTCCGTCACAACTGAGGGTCTGCCTCTCCCACTTTCATCCTCAAGTGAATGTCTTCCCGCCTTAAATTCACGTACCCATCTCCTCACCATTGATTCACTCATTACACCTTCTCCATAAACAGAAATGAGCTGTTCCTGAATTTGAACTGATTTGAAACCCTGTGCATAAAGAAATTGAATCACTCCGCGCAAAACAACTCGAGAGGGAACGGGGATCGAGGTGGCGGGACGTGACATGGAGGGCTCCATTTCAACTACCTGCCCTGACGTTGGTAATTGACCGACTGAGGTCCCCCACCTCTCATTCTATTCCCCCACCTCTCCTCTTTCGAGCGGTGTTGCCGGATTTGGTAAAAACCACTTCTACCGCCCTACAGACCAAAACGGAACTTATTTTCTGGACGACCCTCGTATATATATATATATATATATATATATATATATATATGATTAAAAAACGATCCAAACTAGACAACTAAGTTTAATATAGACAAAAAAAACATAGATATTAAAAACACAATTATAATCTCTAATTTTCGGTTTGAACTGTCATCAGAAGAGATAGAGAGGGAAACCGAATGCAGTGTGTAGAGACAGTTGGACGGTCTCTGTGTGTCCTCTTAATTAGAAGGATTGAAGAATATAAATTTTTTCCCTAAATACTGAAGGATGAAAATCCTAGAAGGTGATATCATTTCTACTTTGAGAGGTCCTCCTTGACTTTAGGCTAATCTAAACAGCTCTAATGCCTTATGAATGTTTATTTATATATGGCTTTATTTTCTCTATAGGTACAGCTTCAGTTTTACAGTACATTTATATGTACTGTATATTATATCATATATTTATATATGTACAGTTGTATGCAGTACACTTTCATCAACACACCAAGTTTTCATTACTTATTAAAATTTATAAGAATGAAATAAAAGTTTCTATTATTCATTAATATTACTATGCCAAGTATCATGCTAAGAGAAATGAAGCTAGAAATGCAATTACAGATGCCTGATAGAGGAATGTGAGTCGGGCCAGAGTGACTATCTGACTTCGTGGGTAGAAAAAGCGATTCCAACTCAGCAAGGCAGCACCGTCCTCGAGTCCTGCCTCCGGTACCCATCTCTTCACTCCTGCACTTCCTTTCTCTCAAACACCACCATCTCATGTCACCAGTTCGTCTTTCGAGAGCCTCAAATAACCATCGTACAGTCGGTAACAATAATAATCTAAATCTAAAATAGAAATACAGATATTTCTAATATAAATCATACTAACCTCAGTGGTATTAACAATATGCATGTATTTACAGATATTTATTTGATCTAATGTTGTTAAAGAAACACAATATACTTTTTCCTATATTTTTTAGACCCAAAACATAAAATTGGTCACAAACTATAATTGGTTTGTTTTCTTGTTTCTTTTTATCATTACCGACTAGTTGAGAGTAAAGTTTTTCAGAAGATATAAAAAATCATGAATCAAAGATAAAAGGTTTTCCTTTCCCATTTATTGCATGACTGAGCAGCTACAACTCTCTAAGGACAGGCATCGGCTAACTTATCAACTATTCTTATATTAAGAATAGTGGTAGACTTTGAACAAGCAAGCACTCGATTGCTGCAGAGCTCTAAATTTATCTTTAAGAATACAGTCTCCGTGTCCCTTAACCAAAGCTATTTTTAATTTTTAATAGGATGAGATATCAAGTGGTTCAACAATCAGGTATAGGTTTTGAGTAGTTGGTAACGAACTCCAAGAACCGCTTAATATCTTGAACAAATACTGATTGTGGAATTTCTCAAACAGCTCTAACTTTTTCAAGCAATTTACCTGCTTTATTTAATTTATTCATATGCCCTAAATATTTATTAATTCCTTTGAAAAATGACTACTTTTCTTTATCCAGATAGAAGAAATAGTCGTTAAGACGTTGTAATCAATTATCCAAGTTAGTAGTTATCCAAGTTAGTCATTCTGTCATCAAGTTGGTAGTAGCTCTATGAACAATTATATCAGAAAATACGGTTCCACTTTATGAAGAATTTAAGAAAAGATTCTTCTAAACTCTGAAGGAGTTGTTTTTATTTCAAAACTAAGTCGATTCATTGTATTCATTTCAGTAAAGAAGTTTGAATCTTGCTACCCTTCTCATTGATCATTGTAGTAAGTAATGCCTTGATTACGTTAGACTGCAGTAGCAGTCCCACAAGCGAACACATATGGGCTGATCATTGGTCCTTTCTGTTATCACCAATGAACATTCTTCACTGGAAGTCCTAAATTTTGCCTAACTCAAGTATATTTAGAGTAGGGATGTTTAACGAGTACCTGGCATCGTATAGGCTCGGGACCGACGGCTTAACGTCATCTCCGAGGGACGAAGTGCTCAGATTTGTTCACCTCCAATGAGAATAAATCGAGGGTCAGAGTGGTACTCGACTCCGGAGCTACCAGTCTAGTGGTGAGCACGTTGCTGCTGAACTAACCTGGTTTATGTGCGTCCAGCTCATTGCTTACTTTCTAAAGTAAAGTATTCGGGATATTCCCGTTTTGTTAACTAATGTTTAGCATTCTCCAAAGAATTTCTCAAAACTTAAAGAGATTTCTAAAAAGTTGAAGAGATTTCTAAAAACTTGGTGTACATGCACCCTTGAGTTTCAAATTTTTAAATATGTCTTTTTGAAAAACAGATTATTTATTTAAAACACAGTTAATACTACTTTATGCTTTAAGTCCACCACCATTTTTTGACGATCTATGTCTAAATCTCTTGTCCATGGTTGCATAATCGCCAGGTTCTGGAACGAACGGTTCGGTTATAGTATGCTTTGTTTTATATATCTGACACGGACATCCATTATTCCCAAGGGTGTAATAATATTTCCAAGTAAGTTTTAAAAAGAAGTAGTGTATTTACAAAAGTATATTAATATCTTTTATATAGATGATGCAGATGAACCCCTTTTAATAAGGTTTTAATGCTCAGATATGAGCTTCAAAACATTTCTTTTTGACATTGTTGTCTAAATATTTATCTGAGTATGGTGCCACATTGAACAGATCAACTACTGTG
This sequence comes from Hermatobates lingyangjiaoensis, assembly GCA_026182355.1. NCBI lineage: Eukaryota > Metazoa > Arthropoda > Insecta > Hemiptera > Hermatobatidae > Hermatobates > Hermatobates lingyangjiaoensis. Next base: position 3,875,434 of record JAPFBL010000501.1, read on the forward strand.
GTTGAGATTCTGATGACGTCGAGAGTGTTTATCATGTTGACATCTTGGCTTGAATTGGCGGCTTCAGCAGGATTTAGCAAGCATGTTGATTTTGAAGCGTTTGGATTTCGTCAGTGTTCTAATACAGACTAGAAACACATGACATGTCTTCTTACATCAGCACCAATGTAATTTTAACTTACCAATTGGCTATTTCTTTTACACCAAAAGCGTAGACGACTATTCCTAATGCCTTTTAGTCAATGCTGTGTCTGTACTGGAATCGTCTGTTCCTAACTTCACTCGCTTTGTCAAGGGTGAAGTAGTTGCTGACGCCTTTCTTTCAAATTTGAAACTTCTAATAATATTACTTTATTTATAATATTGTTGAAATCAATTTCTTCACACTGCAACAACTGCTAACGCATCCAATCATTACGTAAACCTGAAACGAATGGGACACTCAGGTGCATTTCAACACTTATTACAGTTTCTCTAGATTTCAGTTTAACACAAGTTAAGAGCACTATACTCAAAAAAAAAAGTAAAGAAATAAAAATAAAAAGATTTGCATTCAGTTCCGTTTTCTTGAAGGACCCAAAGGAATTCTATTGACATTTATTGACTAAATAAATAAGAAATGTATTAATTACCTTTTTGATGAGTATTTACAAAAAGTTTTGCGAGTAATAACACTTGAATCAACGATTGCCTCGCCAAACATATGATGTTATAGTCGAGGTCTGCTACTAATTTTCGGGGGAACTAGGAGTAAATTAAAATTATTATAATGTACAGGTCCTATTGATGCACAAACTAGTGTAAAATATTTTTTTTAACGTAGTTTGTTACATATCATGGCACACTCATTCTCAGCCTTCAACATTAAACTGACTTCTTTCTAACTGGCTCAAAATTTTCGAGACTAGGCAAAGAAAAATGTTATGTTGGATAGTGCGGTTTGTAGCAAGAATGCTTGTAGTTTTAAAGTTGTCATATTGTTGGAACTGTGTAGACCTATAATAAAAACTGTAATCAGTTTTCATGTAGAAAATGTAATCAGCAATCGGCAAATTATATTTGTACAATATTAAATATCATTTAAGTATATTGACAACTGGCAAATAAGAAATAACAATAACACGAATTCTTGTTAGATTACGACCACCTTAAAAATATGCAACAGCATGACTTTAAGTAAACTTAGAACATTATTTATCGTCACAATGATATTAATAAAAGAGTATTTTGTTTTAGTTTGGCCTTTACTGCAGGGAGAATCTGTGGAAGATAAGTCTAGTAGGAACACTAAACAATTTTGGACAATTCCTGGGACTTACACTGATGGGATATCTTTCAGACAGGTAATCTATGTACAGTAAATTATTAAAATTAAAACCATTTTTTTTAAAATAATGACCAACAATTATTAAAATTTTTCCTACCCATATGAATTGGGAAGATATATTTGAAGATGAATAAAAACATATATTAAATTTAATAAGTACTGCGCAATTTTAGATTTGGAAGGAAGAGACTGCTAGTGTGGAGTTTAGTTATGTCTTCCATTGTAGGAATATGCAAGAGTCTCTCTCCCAACTACCCGACCTTCCTAACCTTCGAGATCCTCGACGCCATCGCTGGCGATGGCATCTACAGTGGATCATTTGTCCTAGGTTAGTACATATCAAAATCAAAAATAATCAATTTTTCCTTAATCAAGCAAGATATTTTATTATTAATCATATTTGGAAATATAAAATAAACATACAAAGGTACTTAGTTATATCTTTCTAAGATCAAATTACCTTCTTAAGTATATCGTATTAATGGCTTGGATCCAACAAATATTGTGACTTACTGCTGTTACGTAGTTCCTAATGACAGACTTTACTAAAAAGACTTATGAAGTAGGATGACATTATTTGAAGTTTATATCACCTAAAACAAAATATACTCATTATGATGTAACAGCCATAATTTTTTTTAGGAACTATGACTTTTTGAGCTCTACCACATGCATCAGCACGCAGGATAGATTATAATAATAAAAAAAAAAGTATTCCTTAACTATTTGAAAGCTCCGTCAGAATTGCCTTTGATCTTAATTTGTATGAACTGTGCAGGCGCGGAGTTGATTACTCAAGACAAGCGAGTCATCATTACTTCCATCCTCAGCTCTGCGTACACCATGGGTGAAGTCACCCTCGCTGTAGCTGACTGGTTCCTGCCCAACTGGAGGACGCTACTTCTCGTTATTTATACTCCTGGTCTTCTATTTTTCTTCTTTTTCTGGTAACGTACTATTTATAATAAGTCTAGCATACACTTTATATTCCTTTGTTGGTACACCTTCATTTTTTTTTGCTTTAGGCTTTTTTTTTACTTTTTTCGTTGTCAACCAGGTCATTAAAAATTAAAGCATATTGCTATGTGTCTATAAAAAGAAAACCTGCTGAAACTAGATATAATATACCTACCCTTTAACATTCAAATTACGAAGTGATCAGGTTTTTGGAAGCAATGACTGTTTTGTATAGGCTTCTTCCTGAGTCACCACGGTGGCTGATGGCCAGAGGTCATGGAGAGGAAGCAGTTGCTATTCTTGAGCGCATAGGAAGAACAAATGGACGGTTGCTCAAGGAAGAATCCAGGAAAAATCTACTAAACAAGGTTTTTATGCTTGTCACTAACGTCAAAAATATTTAGAAGGCCTTAAAATTCATCAAAACATTTACTTTTCATTGTCGCTATACATAATAGTAACCGAATAAAGAAAGTAAAATGATCCTTACAATTTATTGATAAAAAAAATGTAAGACATACTCTGAATATACGAGGGTTATTCAAAAGGCGGTACGAATTACTGTAACAATTTGAATCTGGTGGGCACATTGAAACGCACCTGTGCACTGAATCCCGGCATGCCTTACATAATAAATGACACCATTTACACACATACACGGCACTACATCTCGTGTAGGGCTCTGGCTTCCAAAACAACACTCCTCCATGAAAGGAGGAGGAGGAGATGAAACTGTGTTCTGCGCTCTCCTCCTCCAGGAGCGAACACCTATCCACCTCAGGTCATCCCGGACATCTTCCAACCAACTAACACTGGGTTAACCTCAAGTTCTTCTCCCTCCACAATTCCATGTAGGGAGAATTCCTCCAGGATTCCTTTAGCTTGCCGTGGTCATAACGAAGATTCCATCCTATCCGAGAATTTATTTGTCCTGGTAACAAACTATCTTTTACTAGAAGGGGTTGCTAACCCATCATTCAACCCTCAATCTGAAGGACCCAGAATTTTTCTGCAGGAGTCTACTTTCTTTCGGTGTTTGTCAGCCAAGACAGTAGGAGTGACCTCTCTTATGCGTAATCCTGTATAGGTGGCCCTCTATCGACAAGTCGGTAATCTTGTCAATACAAAAATCCGTTATAACTTGTCTAAATAGTGGTGATAATGATGAACATGTCTAAATTAAGAAAGTTTAGTTTTTTTAATAAATAAAGTTAATTTATTTATTACATTATTCATTGTATTTGACAGTAATTTATATGAAATGCCATGCAGCTTAGCAATATTTTTTCAGGTAAGATTAGACTGTGAAACTCAACAATGTTCAAGATCACCTCTCAGAAAAGTATTAAGCTCTCCAGAGATGCTTCTCAGATTAGCTAACTGCTCTTTCTGCTGGTAACATTTTCCGTAAAGTAGATCTTTATAAGTTTTAAATATATGTTAAACGTCATAAAAGCAACATATTCAAATAAATTAATGAAATTTCAAAAAAATATGTGACTTATTTTTTATGGATTAAAATATATGGAAAATGGTGAATTAAAAAATTCAGAATTATTATATAAATCTGATATATTTATTATTATTAAAATTAAGGATATGGACAGTAGAGTCCATGATTTCTGCTCGCAAACTAAAATCATTTCATTTGACTTAAATCAAAGCTATTTAAGATGGAAGATTTAAATCAAACCCTAGGATAGGTCAACTGTTTAAGAATTTTGCCATATAATATCAAACATAAGGAGCTGGAAGTAAATTTTAAAATTATGCAATTATTCTACACTATTACAAAAATATTTGCTGTTGCATCACAGCTCCTACTGAAGATGGAATCTGTTCAACTTTTAGTATATATCAGGAGTGAAACCTCATAATTAAAAAGGATTTTGATTATTCAATTATTTCCCCTATTTTAGAATTATAGCAGTTACGCACAACATTCAAGTCTCAATTATAATATTTGTACTCACGTAGTCAAGTTCGCACACTTTTATTAAACTGAATTTATACGTGATGCCATAACATCATGTTTATAAATATTTCAAATAATATATTAACAAATGTATCCATTCTAAAAAAAAAGATATCATTGGTCGTTGATCCTCTCAAAGTTGTTAAGCGTTGAATTTAAGAAATATATTACCTTTATTTTTATGGAAATAAATTATTTCCAGAGTTTTTTTCTAATTCATATCGTTGTTTTATTTTTACATTAGATTAAAATCAGATTTACAGCGAATGCAAATCCATTAATAGTAATTTCTATTATAAATAATTTATTATAAGGTAATCGTGTTTGCGCTGCTCAGAGTAACGGAGTAGTCCGTTAATTGATGTGATCTGGTTTGCATTTTTCTTTTTTGGAGCTCCTGTCGATGAAATTCCTGCCTAGTAGAATAGGTCATTGAAAAGAGTAGTCTAAAGGTAGCTTAATGCAAGTAGTTAACAGGATTGTTTGATCTGCAGGATCACTCATACTTTGGTGTTTTACGGGCTGACCCTGAACAGCGTCTCGCTTGCGGGACACAAACAACTTAACTTCACTCTGGTCAGCCTGGCAGAGCTCCCTGGCTACCTGCTGGCCGTGCTTCTCCTGAAGTCCACAGGCAGAAGACCTGCTCTTTCCTCTCTGCTCACTGCCTCCGCATTGTCTTGTCTGCTCTTTCACTTCCTCCCTTCAGGTAGTATAAATAACTATCCATGCGGCCTTCTACATTATGTAATACTCAATATTCCTCAGAGTGTCATTATTCGTCCTTTTAAAATTTAATCTCTTCTTCTCAGTTGCAGTTAGTATTTATCTAAATTGGTAACAGAGGCTGTTTCCATCTGTTCGGTCCATTTCTTTTACAGAAATTTTCCAGAATTTATGAAGTAATTGAAGGAAAAGAAATATTTCGAAATAGAGTTAACCAGTTATCTATCATTAAGGATAACGATGCACCATTTTTATCAAATGCAGGTAGATAAACTCATTTTAGGATTAAAGAGTTTATTTGTCTTATTAATGGACAGATATGATCATTTTCATGAATTCATCTTAAAATGGTGTTACACATGGTTAGTTTGATAAAATAATATTAAAATATTTATAACAAAAACTTTTCTTTTTCCCATAACATGAAAACAGAGTCTGGCGGAACTTAACTATTTATTTAGAATTAAATACTGAGAGTAATCTGAGTTAGTGTACAGATAACTGTTCATATCCCTTTGAAGCACTTAGTTGTTAGCTTCTTTGGCTTTTATCCTTTCCGTTGCCATACAAAAGATGAATTCCTCAACCAGTAACCATCTTAGATTTTGCAGTAGCCCGACTGGTCCTTATTATTATCATCATTTAACATCAAAAGCATCTTGAAAACGAAACAAACGCAAAAGAAATTGCGACATTGCTCATCCAGACCATAACTTTTCTTGGTTATCATACTCCAGTAGTAGTATACTACTACCGTAGTATTCCCGCAATGATTTATTGAGAAAGTATCCGAATTTCTAGATGGAAGAATAACAATCCTATTGAATAACTTCTTAGTGGGTACAGCTAAATTTTCAATCATGCTTATATAAGAATATGAGTTTCGAGCTGTAATGTATGTGAAGCAACACTGGCTAAATCCTTCAAAATCTTGAAGTTTTTATCAGCGTGACAAATCAAAATATGTTTGTATTTGATGCATCAGTTACCACACAATACAAGTCTTTGCATTTTTATCTTAACTTGCAAAATTAATCGACTTATAACATAAAAAGTCACAACAGATAAGGTAATATTTCAAATATCTTCAGTCTGAAACAGCTAAAATATATTATTACTCATTTGGAAAATGTACAGGATTCCAATATTAATAATTTAATTATGCGAGAATGGTTAAATATTTCTTTTAAACAGAAATATCCAGTCTAAATGAAGAAATGTAATAAGTTTCAAAAAGAAATGCCTTGATTAACAGTTGATAAGAACAGCTTTAAGGTATAACCCAATCTCTCATCGTGACTTTGTTCTTATAATCATTAAAGACTAATAGTTTTTAAGCATTATGGCATTGACGGGCAGGAGCACTGGGCCAGTACGCAGGGCAGACGCTGTTCCTCGCAGGCAAAGCTACTATTACGGCCTCCTTCACCGTCCTCTATATATTCACCGCCGAGATGTTGCCAACTCATCATCGCCAAGTTCTTCTGGCCATGTGCTCGACTCTTGGCCGTATTGGCTCTATGCTGGCCCCTCAATCACCTCTTCTGGTAACCTCTTATATAATTTGTTAAAATATACAATAAAAAAAAATTAGTGTTTTATAAATATATTTTATGAATAATCAAAAACATAAACAGGATATATATTAAAACAGGAATATATTAGTACTGATATCTCAGGAAAAAACTAAACTATGGAAAACGCGTTAACAATATTTTACTTTCTATTCAAGAGAATACCGAATTCACATAAGTTAGAAGGGACTTTCATAATCTAACCCAGGCAGGCCCGAAGGCCACATGCGACCCCACACGTGTTTTTTTTTGCGGCCCTCGGATATTATCTGGAATTCTATTTTAATATTAAAAATTCCCCTTAATTCTTAATACAAAAAAAAGGTTACGTCACACATTCAATGAGTGGGATTGCAGTAAACAAAATGAAAACATGAGTGCAATTAAATTTGAAGATATAAAGGCGTTAGTGACTTGTTTTTAGAAATTTTGTGTCAATGCTATTAATAAATTAATACGATAAAATAAAAGAATTACTTTTATTTTACTCTCACTATATGCCATACATTTGAAATTAATTTATTCCCTCATTTGATGGTGTGGCAAAATGTTTATGGTAACGGAAAAATAAACCCGTTACGATTATTTAAGATGTAAACAAGATGAAAGGTTTTCCTGCTGATTCTTCATTGTAGAAATGAAAGGGTGAAATTGTCCCCTAAATCGTTTTATATGTGAATGTTAAAGTCTTTTTTTTGGGGGGGGGGGGGGGGGGGGGGGCATGCCTCACCTAATAAGTTTACAATTCCGGTGCCACGATATGTGAATGTACAAGTAATTCTTACCATTTCAAAAATTAACTCACCTTCAGTTAAAAAGGCTTAAATGCTAAGTCCTTGATTCAAAAGAACCTGCCAGAAATGAAAAATTAAAAGACTTGGTAGCTACGGTTCTGAGCAAGAAATTATATATAAAAAAAAAAAAATTGAAATTACCGTTTATGAAAACCCGAGTGGCTCACCCACCTGAAGAGCGCATGAATCAAGTTAAGAAGCACTGCGTTCTAGGTTAAAATCATAATAACAGTAAATAAGTAAGGTAATAGTTATTTTAATGTTTCCAGTTGATTTGATTTTTATTAAAGAATAATGTCTAAGATTGACTTTGCGATAGGCAACCATCGTTGACCCAATGCTAGTGCTGGGCGGTGCTGCGGCTATCTCTGCCATCCTGGTACTTTTCTTTCCCGAGACCAACGGTACGATTCTGCCCGATAGCTTGGAGGAAGCTGAGATGATGGGTCGCAAGCAGCCGGTCTCTCTTATCAGGATTGCCTACATCTCAGACACCAGTGATACTAACAAGCCCACGTCAATCAGCCACCAGGAGAACATGTCCACTCAGGAGCTCCCACACATAGAGGTGTACAAATTCTAATTGAACTAGAAAATCATCCATCAATCATGAACATTGACTCTGTGACTTCTTGTCCAGTCGATTAGTTGCTCCATCAGTCACTATGTGATATTCACTCATCATTTAAAATACTGCAAAAGTCTCTATTAACCTATTTTGATAATAAAAGTACTTTATGTGCAGACTTTTTCTATAATTTCCAATTACTTGCTATGTTAATCTAAAAAATCAAACTCCCATCGAAGAAACTTCTGATGAAACCAATCTGAAGAAATTGATTCATATTCTACACTGCATAATAATATATACTTTTCAGGTAGGCCAATTATTTCTACTTCATACTTTTTTATTTGAGCAATTTTATCGATGGCATGTACTACTTTTAGAATTTTGTTGAACCAAGACCCAGGCGTTTTATGCATTTATAATCGAAGGAAAGCTTACTTAAATTAGTTGAAGGATGACCGGAAAAAGGTTGAAAGCAGGCTCTAAGAGGTTTGAATGGTATTCACGAATTCACTAACTGCAAAAGTTACATATTTTTTTGTATGCTTTGATAACTGGTTTCAAAATATATATGTCAAACACATGTATTGCTATCACATGTGTGAGGGAAATAAAATATGTTTAATGGTCGAATTATTTATTTACTCCTTCTAACAGCTATTTAGTAAAACCTTATACAATAATTAATTTGTAATTATATAGTGTTTGTAAGATATGATAGATACATTAGCTTAGTTCTAGAACAGAAGGTTATGTACAGAATTGGCTGGAGTGGTGGCGATATCAAGACGTATGGGTTTTTATTTTTTAAGAGTGAAGACAAATCCACGGCGGCCATCAAGTCTCCTCCACACCAACCAAAGCTTAAAATTACCAATTTAAATAACAAACTTTTCCAATGTAAAATTCAGCTAATAAAAAAAAAAGAAAAGAAAAGAAAAAAAGAAAACAATATACACAAATTGTTGGTCAGCTTGTTTGTGTGACAAAAGCACACTTGATACAGACATACACTCAGAGGAACACAAGTTATTAAATGGTAAGTACGAGTGTTGCTGGTGCGAGCGCGCACTAGCGCTCCTTCTAAACGTGCTTTACCTCTTCTATATTACACATTTACACTCAACTATTGTAAATATATATCATATTTAATTTATTTTTTTTTTATAAAAGCTCCTATCAATTATAATAGAGTTATTTATGATAAAAAAAAGCTGACCACAAATCAATCTCGGCATTAAAGAGTTTCATAAAGAAAGAATTAACTTCAGTCATGGATAAATTAAATAATCACATATTAAAAATATTTAACAACTTCTTGTATTATAATGCGTAACATATGGTTACTTCATTGGAAGAAATAGAAAAAAAAAATAGAAGTCGAAAATAAATAACTGTGGTCAAAAGTGGCAGCGTTTCCTACTTACATTGAGCATTGTAGCTATAGAAAGTAACTTTACAAGCATACTTCATGATAATAGAATTGGTAGGGTACACAATCGCAAGCACCAAGGACCTGCCACGGCTCTTGACAATCACTAACAGTACATCCAGGAAATCTTTCATTGATTTATAGGAAAAATATTACAACAAGTAGATTAGATATAATATGCAACTGTTTGTTATCAGTGCGTGCGCAGGTTATCACTTGGACTTATTTAATAAAAACTTTTTTTTCTCACATGCATTTTTAAAAAGTTGAAACGCATTTCCGTTATTTTAAAACGACTGAAAAAGCGTCCACGAAAGGGCTGATTAAGTCAAGAGATGAAGAGAGAGACGGCTTTTGATTCATCTCATTTTTTCTTCATTTCAAAAACATCAATTACCATTGGAATTAAGAATCTTCTTCTTCTAGAAGATCTGACTCAAGTCCACATTTTCTTGAATTCAGATATGGAATGTCACCTTGCTTCCATTTCACTATTAATACATAAAATTAGTATTCAAAGAAAAAACAATATTCATTTTTAAACCAACAATTAAAACTTTAAACCACTTTAAAAAATAACAAAACATCTTAAAAAACAGAACATTCTTTCAACAACATTTATTTAAAATGAGGGGGTGATTTCTCTTGATACTACATTGCTCAAGAAGTGGACTCCATATGAAAATGTCTCTAGAGTATTGCATACAGTTTATTGTTCTAATCATTAGTCCTAAATTGCTACAGACTTCAATTCATCCTATATGTAGAGTTAAAGACAAGTGTTTCACACATTTAAAATTTAATCTTGCACATTTTCAAATACATGTGCTTTCAGAATATATACATAAGAAAGAAGAAAACAAAAAAAAAGCACATCAAGCTGTTAGAGCTACATTTTCAAGGCGAATGCATCATCATATTATAAATTTACTAAAATCACACACAGTTCACTTTTATACCATTATAAACATAATAATTTTACAATATACAGCATTAGAAGAAATAGAAACATATATATTTATAATATTTACAAATATAAAGAATATCTGCAACGAATGTTTTGTAGCAGAATATTGTGTGATCAAGTGCTGAAAAAAAAAACAATATTGGTTGGAGAGGGAGTGATGTCCCTTAAACTAAGAGGGCAGGGAGAAATGGGAATAGTTCTCCCTCTCCAAGCCTCTCTAGCCCTACCAATAATAAAATACCCATTAACTAAATACAACATAACAAAAGGTTATCATAAAAAGATATTGTACACAAATAGTTCAAAAAGGCATAATAAATATCAACTCTTTAAAACAATAATAAAACACACTTTTTTTTCTGGAATTAACAATGAAACTGAAGGTTTCATAGTAAATTTATTGGTATTGATAAACGGTATTAGCAGAGGTTGCTCCTCTGTAGAAATGACTTTGATTTATCTGCTTGATTGTAATTCAATCGAATAAGAATTGAAGACGGTTAAACAGGACGACATCGACAGATTACACCTGAAACAAAATATAAACTATTTGAAATGATGACTTAGAGAGGTTTTTTTTTTCTTATATTTAAAATGTTTGAACACATCCTACCATATGGACTTGTGAATATAACAACTGAAAACCAGTTCATGTTTAGCGTATATGGTTCTAGTTGAATACGAGGGTCGTCCAGAAAATAAGTTCCGTTTTGGTCTGTAGGGCGGTAGGAGTGGTTTTTGCCAAATCCGGCAACACCGCTCGAAAGAGGAGAGGTGGGGGAATAGAATTAGAGGTGGGGGACCTCAGTCGGTCAATTACCAACGTCAGGGCAGGTAGTTGAAATGGAGCCCTCCATGTCACGTCCCGCCACCTCGATGCCCGTTCCCTCTCGAGTTGTTTTGCGCGGAGTGATTCAATTTCTTTATGCACAGGGTTTCAAATCAGTTCAAATTCACGAACAGCTCATTTCTGTTTATGGAGAAGGTGTAATGAGTGAATCAATGGTGAGGAGATGGGTACGTGAATTTAAGGCGGGAAGACATTCACTTGAGGATGAAAGTGGGAGAGGCAGACCCTCAGTTGTGACGGACGAAATTGCGCAGAAATCGACAATGCAATTCGCAAAGATCGTCGTTCAACCCTGGATGAACTCCACCTGAGTTTCCCAGACATCTCACGATCCCTCATCCATGAGATCGTCTCGGAAAAACTTGACTTTCGGAAAGTTTCCGCCCGGTGGGTCCCTAGAGAGCTGAATGACTTCCCGCCTTAAATTCACGTACCCATCTCCTCACCATTGATTCACTCATTACACCTTCTCCATAAACAGAAATGAGCTGTTCGTGAATTTGAACTGATTTGAAACCCTGTGCATAAAGAAATTGAATCACTCCGCGCAAAACAACTAGAGAGGGAACGGGGATCGAGGTGGCGGGACGTGACATGGAGGACTCCATTTCAACTACCTGCCCTGACGTTGGTAATTGACCGACTGAGGTCCCCCACCTCTCATTCTATTCCCCCACCTCTCCTCTTTCGAGCGGTGTTGCCGGATTTGGCAAAAACCACTCCTACCGCCCTACAGACCAAAACGGAACTTATTTTCTGGACGACCCTCGTACATAAAGTAATAGCTTAGTAATAAAGAGGGCCAGGCAGGTTAACCCAATGGTAACGTGCTCTGCTCTGAACTGATAAGTCCAGGGTAACCACCCTGGTCCTTGATTATTCACTTAGGTGGTGAATAAACCTAAGCATGTCGTCCCTAGGAAAGCCTGTATAATGTCAGGTACTCTTTAAAGATCCCCAGACTAAATAAATTTGAGATAGGCAAAATTTAGAACTCCCAACGAAGAATCAGTCTTCTTTGTGTGGTATCAAAAAGGGCCAATGTTCGGCCTTTGTGTGCCACTGTAACCTAACCTAACCTAGCTTAGAATGACAAAAAAATAAATGAAATATATTTCTATGATTGATAATAAACATATTGCACAACCCGTTACCCGTACAACTTGACTGTTTTAGGACTCTGACTATCTCTAAGATAAAAAGGACCTGAATCCTCGGTCCTTCACAGATAACATTCGAGAAAAGAAGGAACCAATACAAATTTTATTTCTTCTAACTTCTGAAGTACTATAGGTACTACGGAAGTAATTTATATAATCATAATATTTAAACAATATACATCATCAAAAGATATTGTAAATATATTATATATATAAAAAATAACTAATACAGTAATACTGAATTAGCAATTATCAGTTAATCGGAACTACATTAGAATTCGAAACTGAAGACCAACAAAGCGAGACTTGCTTTCCCAGAAATACTGAAATACTGACTAATATAATACTCAGAACATTATCATGGAATCGAAAAAAAAATCAATTTCAATCAAAGAGACAAATATAGACCAAACATTATAAAAAAAAACAAACAGTTTGTTTATGTAAATCGGAAATAGCATAATAAAAAAATAATAATAAAATACATTTTTCTTATTTTGATTTGGCGAACTGGGTAATCATTTTCTTTAAAAATACTTGAGAGATCACTTGTTCTTCCCTTAGTACATTTTACGAAAGCATATAAATGTCTTAAATCTGTTAAAGTCTTTCTGTTTTGTTCACGATATAGGTATTGAGCAGCAAATTATTTATGGTTTTGTAATTTTTCTTTAACAACTTAATTCTCTTTAACGTAAACTTTGCATTAGGGATTTCTGTGTTCTCTTTTTATCTTTAGTTATAACAAGTCACTATTTTTATTTAAAAACTCGTAAACTCACCGATTGACTCTTTTTTTAATAATTTAATTTCTAATTTCTCAATCCACATTTCAAAAAATTAAATTTATTTATTTATTTTCTGAAACATTCTCGAAATGTATACTAAAACTGATAAATCAGGAGTTGAAAAAATGAGGAATAACTGAGCCAGTTTCAAATAAATGATTTCAATCAGAAGACTCGAAAAGAAAGGTAGAGAAATGCTTACCAGCTTGATGGGGTCGGCCGTGGGCTGGGCGGGGGCGGGTTGACTGGCAGCGTTGGCAGAGGGAGGAGTGGCAGCGGGCTCTGCAGAGGTGGTCATGTCAGAGGCAGCACCTCCACTAGTCGAATCTCCACCTGAACCACCAGCGCCTGCACGAACTTCACTTCCACCTTCACCACTCGTCGCCACTTGCTGTCCACCAGACGAAGAAGAGGTCATGTGCTTGGGTATAAGAAGACTATTCAGCATAGGTTGGATCGTCAATTCTGTAAAGAAATTTTTACACATATACGATAGCTTGTTCATTCAATAACATAAACATTAAAAAAAACACAAAAAATGCAGGCATAACAGTACATATATTAACCCAAACTGAAAACGAAAAACATAATTCAAGATTATTCTAGGTTACCATATTCAGTGAAGTTGAAGAGCGGCGGGAGAGGTCGACTGTTGAAGAGAATCGTATCTGGTTCTCTGAGTTCATCGAAGAATTTGTGTGCGCAAGCCTCCAGGGGAAAGATACGTGAGGAGGGTGTGTACTCTAGCAGCCTGGAGACCAAGTCGATGGCTTCGAGAGGCGTCCGCACCCGAAATACCTGATGGCAGGTAACAGATAGGTCAAACTAAGGAAAAGAAAAACTGATTGGAGCCACCAACTAGTCTATTCGTAATACTAATTTGTTGTTATCACAAAAAATAACGTTCTTTCGTATTCCTTGCACATTGACAGTCCAGTCCACACACTATATTTAGTTTTTTTTTTCTTTTTAAAATATAATGAAATGGTTAATAAAACCCTAAGTGCTGATTCCCCATGGGAATATTGTTCCATTCAGTTATTGTTACTGCCCGGGTGAACACGGAGGTCATGCTGGCTAGAAATGTATTAAATACCTTCTTGTAATAAAAAGGATTGTTTTCAATGCCATTATTAAGATAAATAAATTCAATAGAGTTGAAATTTCAGTATATTTTTGCATCCAATGGTCCGATGACACAACTAGTTTTAAAAAATTGTCCGCCTTCGACCATTAAAAAAACAAGAGACTCAGGAAAGTTAAAAAAAAAATGCAATTAGATAACGAACACAATGTTACAGGGTACGGTATACGGTGTGTTCTAGCAAGCAGGGTTTTCTGCTCCAAATATTCAAAGATATGCAGCAAAACAACATGCTGGAAGAAATATTCGAGGGTAACATATCAAATCGAAGCCTGGATTTGATGAAAAGTAGAGTATGCACTTGACACACCAACAATCACAGTGTTTCACTCCTGTACTGATTTAACAAACAAATTCAGTTAAGACTTAACCTTTTTAAACATTTTTATATATACATAAATACAATCGTTGTTAATTATTAAACGCATATATACATTTCTTAATAAAAAAGAATTAATAATTAAAAAAAAGTTAAAGCACTGACCAACAAACTCTACTTGTGTTAAACTACATGAGAAAAAGTTTTCTGGTAGCATCACCAAGCATTTGATGAACAGGTGGCAGTTTAGTAGATTGACAAAACGATTTATTATAAAAACCATGGTAGTGATGAGACAGTTCATTCCAGAGTATGGCGATGATTTAAGTGAATGATATATAATGATGAAGGAATGGATATGATGACGCTTCCAACAGCAGCAGCCTATCTCGACAACCCGCGTGGCCATGTAATCCCATTGTCATCCAGAGAAAACATCGCACAACTCGAAACAGACACGATTCTTAAGGCACACAAAGCTAGACTTAATAACAAAGAACATAGATACAACCAAACATTTTTCCCTAACTGACAGAATTGTTTTAAAATGACTACTTACTACAATGGACTAATTTACATTTAATATCATTTAGTAGGAAGTAATTGAGACTTTCTAAGACTATAGACCGCAGTAAAACCTTATAAGAAAGAAGGTAAATTGAAAGTTATACAGAAATATAACTTATATCTCAACTTTTTTAAGATGAGATATAAGAAAGGAAGAGAGAACGAATCAAATGGACTGTATTGTGCCATAATACTGTAACAATTTGCAAATCGAAGGAGTTATACTTATTTTACAAAGAAACCTGCAAAACCGGTAGGTAAAACCTTAAAATGCAATGAATAAATGGCTCTGATTTTCTTCACAAAAAATCCTAAAATGAGAAGTTTTCAAAATACAGGATTCTTAGACAGAGAGGAATATTTCCCAATATACTAGTAAAGACTATCTCCATGGTCATATTTAAAATGAAGAACAGGAATAAAACTGACAGATTTTTAGATTTTTTATCTTTTCACGTGTTCTTTCAGTTAGTAATTTATTATTATTTCATTCAAAAATTCTAAATTATACTATAGTTTTATAAATACAAATAAACTTAATTCAAAATAAGCTATCAAACACTACCGACTTAGGTAAATTTTATAAATGGTTCCATATAAAGGTTACAAAAACAAATAAAAAGATTGATCCTTGTAAGTATTCATATTTAGTGAGGAAAATTATAGGATTATAGAATAACTTGATGATGATTCAATTATTTTGGTTTAATGAATTAATTAAGAGAGTTTCCTATGACACTAAGAACTTACAAAACCAAACTACTCTAATGTGTGAATGAGGAATTGAGTATTTAAGTGCGGGTCAAGTTAGCAGATCTAAGAATGGAAAACAATATGACGGAAGAAAAAGAAAGACGAGACAGGAAGCTGCTGAAGGAGGGTAACAGCACATACTGCTCTCCCACTTACTCTGAACTGGCTCCATCGACGACGTTGTCCTCTCTCTGCCTCACTCTTACTAACACTCGCCACGGACTCTAACATGTACTGCAACATCCACAACACTTAACCCCAAAAACCACTACCCCAAATATCCTTCAAACACCACACTACAGGCTTTTCCGTCAATTTTATATAAATCTTTTCATTCAGCTTGAATATATTTCTTTCTAGGAATTAAGAAAATATATATTAAGTGAATATACATCCATAATTTAAAATAGTTTCTGAAGCAATTAAGTGATTATAATTTCCCTTTAAATATATAAATTATATATTTAGGTCCGAAATTTTTTTAGTTAAACCCTAAAACATATTTATTATAACTCACTTAAATCATAATTTTTTTTATTAATATAATATCTGTATAGTTGATAAAAGAATAAAATTAGAAACGTATTTCCAATATTAACCTTGGGTGGGACTAGATTATACCCGTAAAGAATAAAAAAAATTAACAAAATACGTATATATTTTTTTCATTGATATTTCTTTAATAAATCATATTTCAATATTAATGTATTAAGGAGGTCTGTTGAGAAATGTTTATGACATGACTTAGGATACACAAAAAAGAAAGTTCCATGTTGAAAAAATAAGTCATTATATGGTACAAGGTGGAAAGTGGCCAATGACTGAGCGCGAAGCGATCGCTAATGAAACTGGTAAATTTATAAAATTCATATATTCTATAGACATGGATAAATTGTAGTATAAGCCTCATAACAGAACTAAAACTGTAATTATGTATTATTATAAGACCTAAAACAGTAATTATAAGAATAACAGTAATTATCATAATTTATAATAAATACTTTTCTTCTTCTCGGAATTTGGTCAGAGAAGAAAAATATTTATATTAAGTTCTTTTCCTCTTCTCCGAGATGAAAAAAAGTATTTATTAGAAATTGTGGTCAAGAAAACAATACTTTAATAATTTATAATATAAGTATTAAATATTATACCTTTGTATTGTACTTCTCAAAATTTAATTATTTATTAATTAATGACTATATTTTATTAAAATTGTTCATTTTATTATAATTTTCAAATGAATTCCTGTAATCTATGTAGGGGAACAGGTGATAAATAAACTCCCTGATTTGGGTAACACAGAAAAAAATATGACTTACAATATGACTGTAACCTTAAACAGCAAAAAAATGTTGTATGTTCTTGTCTCAAACAAAACTGAATGAATGATTTATGTACAATACTTGAGAAATAATAATGCTCTTTACAAAGAACTAAGTGAGAGACCCATCATCAGAATAACAAACAATAGCAACATTTTCTACTTAATGAAATAACAACCACAATTAACTGAACTTTAACTAACTTCTAACAGAGGCTAGTTTCTTTAGCCTTTTGAATATTTTTTAAACGCCAATATTTTAGTCTGATAGGTAATTATTCTAATAATGACTAACCATTTTAGAAATATCTACGGCAGTAAATTAATAAAATATATACCTAGAGTTCTGGAGAATATTTAGACAGCAGTAATCATAACAATTTCTTTTAATTAACCTAATACCTAATTTCCTCAGCTTTTAATGTGACAAACTGGACTCACCATCTAGTGAATGAGTGACATTCACTCACCAAAAGTCAAACATAAATAGAATGCATCAGATATAAAAAAAAAAGTAGTTCTGTTCTGTATGCTACATTATATTTTATTTGTTGGTAGTCTCGGTGGGTGCAGTTCCTTATTCTGAATTATATAGTATATATTTTTTTTGAATATTTGAGATCGCAACATAAAAAAAAATCACAAGGAAAAAGGGAAATCGTTCAGAGACTTAATGGAATGACATTCTAAAAAATTTAAAATACAAATGAACCAAGAAAGGAAAAAAGAAAAGAAGAAGGTACAGAAAGGCAATTTCGATATATCTATAACCTAACCAGGACGTGAGGCGTACACTATGAAATCGAACTAACTATTTAAATACAAAAATAGCGGTATATATATATATATATATATATATATAAAGAATAAAAAAGTTTAACAGGACTCAGTCAGGTTCAAATTAAACTCTCATTGCCAACGTTTCGGCTTTTATTGAAAACCTTTCTCATAGGCAGAAGTATAACATTTTTGAAAGAGAAAAACTAACTATTACATCAGAGATTATTTTACGGATAAAATAGTCTGTGGATTTCAGAAACAAATTGTCTAGTTTGAATGAACACATGATTCTCTATTCAGTGACTAAAAACTATTTTCTCTGTAAAATAATCTCTAATGTAATACTTAGTTTTGCTCTTTACAAAATTTTATACTTCTGCCTATGAAAAAGCTCTTTAAAACTGAAACAATGGAAATGAGAGTTTAATTCGATCCTGAAGAACTGGCCGAGTCCTGATAAACTTTTATTATGTTTTTACATCACGGTCGATACTTTTATCAACATTTATATATATAAATACATAATAGCACTGCATCAAGCCTGTGAATACCCATGTTAATCAAAACCTTTCAATTTACTTCTATAACATTATTGGTTTAATTTAAAATAATCCAAATTTAATTTAAAACTGTCTGTCCAGGTGCAATTTATAATAACCAAGCATAAGTTAATATTATACAAGTGAATTTAATATTGTTCAAATTTATATTCAAAACTGTTTGTCATCTTAAGAATGCATATATAATATACTGAAGTTTAAATTAAACTTGGATTATTTTAAATTTACCCGATAAAGTTGTACATAATACATTTTATCTATATAACTAGTTATATATGTGAAGTTAAAGTTTAATATTTAAGTTTTTTAGGTGCCAACATGACGAATTTGCCAACGGCCATAGCAACGTTGAATACACAGAGTCCTAATAGATCACAACAGTTAAGTAAAATTGATCTAGGTGGCCATAAGTTCCTCAGGTGCCCTCCGGTAATGGGTACTGAATTAGAACTGAGCCACACTGTCACCCCACAAATAGCACAGTGTGAGTAATAAGTCCACAAATGTGGTATAGTAACAAAATGCGAATTTTGTCGAGGTTTTTCTAGCCCAATTGAGTGGGGAAATTTAACATGCCTTAAATAACCAGTTCATGAAATTCTTTTTTGCTTATTTGGGAAATACACCAGTAGTCTGATCGTAATTCAAGTACCCCTCATACATGTCAGGCATATCCAAATTTATAAAATGCATTTTAATCGACTTTTATAAAATCAATTATCAATACAACATAACTGTGCTAATAACATAGTAGTATAACACTAGCATAAGGAAAATAATACTAAAGGCATCCTACGAAAAACTTCAATAGTTATCTTCAATACCAACATGAAGACGAATAATTTAATACAATTCACATTTAAAAGGGCTTTGAAACAAAACATTCTTGAAATAACTGTGTCGTCAGTTAAAAACTGACTCGATAAGTGCAGTTTTAACAAAATTTACCTCATCTTAACAAAACTCCAAAACTATTTCGTACGTAGGTCATACTAATAAATATCCTGTCATAATTAATTCTTTCGTCAATAAAAATAAAACTATAATTAATAAGCAATAGAACCTTTTGATTATCTTATTTCGATAATCAAACAATAAATTTTTGAATATACATACAAAAAAATTCGAAATATTTTTAGGAAATTGTAGAATATCAGTTATGTATATTTATGTTTCACATAAAACATTATTATCATTACTTAATTGTAATATGATATCAACTGTATTTATGTAATTTACTGGCTCAACTCATCAATGTCAAATATGCAGAATATGTTAGATGTCATGCGTTTTTGATGTAAAATGAATTATGTTGAAAAGATGTGCATATGGGTAATGTGTAATGGGTTTGTTATAAAGATGACAGGAGTATAAAAGTTTTCATACACAAAATGAACAGTTCAAGAAGAAAAGTAAAATGTGAAGCATAGTAATGACTACATCTTCACAACGATTTCCTATGAACTTTTCAATAATGAAATGTAAGAATATCTGTTTTGTTGATATTGCTCAGTAGTTAATGTAAAATATGTGGAACATGCAACATTCCGAAGGAACATTTGTCTAAGACGACTGAATAACAAAGATAAGAACTTGTTATATAATCAACTGTCAAACATATTACATAACCACAATACAACAGTTCTTAATAAGTTAAAAGGGAATCTTAAAACACTACCAAGTTTTAACAACATGAAATAAAATGGAACGCATGACCATTTAACAAAGAAAGCTCAATTTAGCTTATAAATATAAATAAACAATTCGACGCAACATCTACCTTGTAAGTTAACTCTAAAAACGATGTAAGGAATCAAAAATATAATTTTCCCTTTATTGTTCCACGTTACACAAATTAGGATTTAAGTTTACTTAAGTTAAACAGTAATAATAAAACTGTAATCAATATTTAAAATTTAGTTTTAAAGAACTCAATAGTTAAAGCAATAGATTTATATCGTTTACTGTTTCTAAATAAAGTAAGTAATTATTTATTTGCAAATAAAAATATGCAGACAATCGTAATGGTTGACAACAATTGAGCAGTACTAAGATTAAAACTCTGGTAAATGTTGAAAGGTCGTTTAATTAACTGCGAAGTATAGCAAAAAAGTAATGGGAATTTTTGTTTTTTTGAAATTCATTCACTTCGACATAGTCCCTATAGATATTGTACACTTATCCAGCACTTTTCCGACAGGTTTCGGGCGTTACCCATCTTCGAAAGGAACTAACATAAGGAGTTCTAATAGTAATCATTCAATGGTAATCTCAGTGGTAATTAACAATATGCTTTGGTACAGTTTTGACGACTCTTTAGCAAAGTACTTCAAATTCATTATCACAGTGTTTGGCCAAAATTTCTGCACAATTAATGAAATATGAAACGATGCAAAGCAAACATCTATTCCACTATAAATCAGACAGTTTTTTTTTATTTTTTATTATTATTTAAGTTTCACAAGTTTCAGCAATTCTGAATTGTTGTTAATATCATTTAACGACTTTGGATCAACGTCCGTTCATCGTTTTTCTATGAAATTCCACATTTTTGGAACAAATGTTACACTTTTTATACCGAAAACAGAAGAAACAATTTCATGGCATGGGTCTATTTATATTTAAAGATCAATACTATAGTCTTAGAGAAAGTCCCCGTACTTATTACAGCTCTTCCTCCCATTCTCGAAACACTTCTCCAACCCAGTCTTCGTACAGTGCTTACAGCTTTTAGCAAAGTACTTCAAGGTCGAGGTCATCATCCAACATCACGAGCAACTCCTCAGATTGTCATTCCACGAGTATTCTTCATTATTTTTTTTTTACTTTTTTCATCGATGGAGTGTCGAAGGTTATTAGTTTACCTTCAGATTCGCTTAAACCATTCGTAAGCTATTGTTTTACTTATAGCAGAATAATGAAAAGTAATATTGAACATTTGCAAACATTATTACACACTATTCCATTTTCATGGCAAGATTTTACGCAAATCCTCTTATCCATTGTTAAAAAAAATAAACAATCGTCGAACGTACTAAAGACCTGACAGACTAACATTGATATTGCAAACTTTTACAAATGCTTACCAAGACAACAAAAAAATCTTTTGAATCGAATGAACACAACCCTCAAAGTGGTCCAATTCCCATTACTTTTTCAACATAACTCATAATAATATTTATTAATTGAAATTATGATTCAAAAAACAATTTGATTATTACACTTAAAGGGTTTTAGGAGGCTGAATTTACACAGAACTTCTGTTGACAATGTGCAAAGAATGCAAGAAAGTTTGTTGCCATGTTTAAAGTTTTGGAATGTATTGTAAACGTTTTGAAAATATTGGACTGTCCTAAACAATGTTATTAGGAAAAATTCAAATATGTAATTAAATGAATTCAAGCTCAATATTGAATGTTCATTAAGTGGGTTTAAGTACATAAAATGTGCTATAATCGTAGTTTAATGTAATTATGTAGATATATCATAGTAACGATATAACAAAAACTGGAGTCTCACAAAAGTCATTCACACAAACATGTGAAAATCAATCAATGGATAGGATTCAATTATGTTTATGAACGATCTTATTATAAGGGTGTAACACTACAAACTGACATTTGTATAAAATAGCAGATAAATGTAGGGTATTAATTCATGATGGGCTCATCAAACAATGACTGTTTACCTTTAAAACATTGAGAAGGATGAAGTAACGTCACCAGCAGTCAACAGCTAGTACGCTACTGTAAAGATCTGTAGCATTACTTTCTGAAAACGGTTATCATTATACGTTTAAAGCTTCTTGATGAGAGCCTAATATCTCAGGCGTTAGATATGGGATCATACAGACATCAACAGCAATACTGCTTTAGCTGAGGTAAATATAAGCTCATGCCTCATGTTTATGTATATTTTGATACATTTTCAACAAATTCCATGAATTTAGATTTGTAGTTCATCAGTTTTATCATATTCAAAAAAAAAAAAAAAAAAAAAAAATGCAGTGGCGTAGCAAGGGGGTGGTGGGGGGCACCTCATTTATCATATTTGTTTGCATAAGCCAGTTAATTTAATTTAACTTTTATTTTTTATGTTTTGAATTATACGTTCTTGTTTTGGAAATCTTTGGTTTTCTTTAATGACAACTGCATATGTATTCGAATACTGTAATGGATAAAAGTCTGGGACTAATAACAGCAGTCTAAAATTAGTCCTTGATTGTAATTCCATGAAAATAAATATTTTGAGGACTTTTTGGAATTTTGAAGGTTAACGGATTATCAACAGTCAGCGGGTGATGACCAATCGTACGACCGCTCCGGGTGGCAAAAAAGGTTGCTACGCCACTGAAATGATGATCAACATTACAAAATTTTGTGAAAAAAAAAAAGTCAAAAGGCGAAGAAAATCGCAATTACTTTACAATTCTATCTCACATATTCCCTCGTTAAACAATATAAACATGGACCTCAACAGAAACATAGATTTCCAACCTGATAATAACAAATCCTGTAAAATATATAAGATACACAAATATAACAAATCTTTTGATACAATTCTATCTATCACTGCCTTAATAAACTAATCCCAACTTCTAAAGTCCTATCTTTTCAATCTTAATGGGATCTGCTTAGTTCCGTTTCTACACTTTCTTTGGAATGTTCGTTGGTATGCTTACTTAGTATCTTTAGATAGAAGAACATTGTCTACCTTCTCCAAACACTCTTCATTCCCTTTATTCCTCTTAAATCAATATATCGTAAGATTGACCCGATCTTTTTACCTTTTTACTAAAAGGGATATATATCCTTCTTCATGCTTCATAATTAATTTGAATCTAAATTTGTTATAATAATGTTTACTTTAGATTTAATCTTGAAACTATTTGTTCATTCTCATAAAACTTCAAATTTTATATTGATATTTTTATTTTAAACGTTTAACAATATGGCCATACAACAATCTAAAAGTTTAGATTTTACAACTTTTATTATCTATAACTAATTAAAGAAATTAACATTAAAAAAAAAACATACGAAGTTACGTTTACATATAATGAGTAATGCTCCTAGATTGTTGATAGTGATGCAGATAGAATTGTGAAGCCTATTTGAGATTATAACATCATTATAACCATCTGTCATTTATAAATATTACTGACACTTGATATTTATATAATTATTTATTTATAAATAAGTTTATATAATATCAATTTATTATTATCATTAATAAAGTTCCATAGACATGGAGAAACCTAGAGAAATTAAAAGCACACACTCACAGTCTCTAATTCTCGGTTTGAACCATCTTCAGGAGAGATAAGAAGGGGAAACCAATTTCTCCCACACATCTCTCCTGAAGGAGGTTCAAACAGAAAATTAGAGACTGTAAGTTTGTGTTTTTAACTCTACATGTTTCTCTACCAACACTGAACTTTACCCGTTTCGGATAGTATTTTCATCGAAAAAGTTTATTATCAGTTAATAACTGATATCACATAATATAAATAATTATAACTGCATTGTAGCACTAACATTAAATTATACATGATTTCCAGTGATTTAACATTTCTACCAAATATATTTTGCAATGATCAATGTTTGAAGAGTTAATCATTTTTTTCAACAGTACTAAGTTTTATATTCATATAAATAGTCAATCACACATTTAATTTCTGCTTTAAACGAAAGGTCCATGTGAATTGATTTCAATCAGATCATGTTTGATGTTTATAATTAGTCCAAGGACATCTTTTATTTAGTTTTTGTTGATAATATAGTGAACACATTTCAGTATAATCCAAACAGCTAGGAGCTTGTTAAATAATTCTCTAGAGAACCTTCAACATTATCACATTTGGTTTGATGGAGTATTTCAATATTTAAACAACTATACAAGGTAAATTGCAAAACCAAAACTTATCTATCTAATTATTTGGTGGGAGAAGCGTACCTTGGTCCAGGGATGCGACTTGATTTGAGGAAACTTGAACTCTGTGTAGTGAGGGTTCATTTCTCTAATCTGTTCCTTGGTAGGAGTACCTAGGACCTTGATGATCTCCACTAGTTGGTCAACTCCTGAGTCTCCCGGAAAAATTGGTTGGCCTAACAGCAGTTCAGCCAGAACACAACCCGCCGACCACACATCTGAAAACAATGCACTTTTAAAATTTCTGTTGAACATGTTAATTTCAATTTTGTTAAGCAAAAATATTATTAAATGTAAGAAAATATTGAAAAGAAAAAAATTCAACTAACAAGTGAATCCGGCTTCATAGCAATCAGCAAAATTCACCTCTTCATTTTTTTATATGGGTGACTCTGCTTTCTCTTGAAGATGACGTAAACATACTGACTTTATACGAACCTGTGCTAAAGGTAGCCAATCTAGGCAAATTTTGAAAAGACTCCCCATGTGAAATGACAATAAGAACCCGTACAAAAAAAAAAAATCATTCTTATATAAATATTGATGTTCGTGTGGTAAACTGGTTGTTGATGCATCAACCTGGGAGGGGAGAGATCTCTTATTTTTAAAGACCTCTTACATTTTTTAACAGTATGAGTAAGTCAACCTCTCACTTGTTGTCTGAGTTCCTAGATACACTGAATGCTTATATATATATTCAGTTCAATTATCTAAAATATAAAATTTAGTTCAAATAAATTTAAAAAAAAATAAAAGAAGTGGATTTCCTGACAAAAAGCATGAATTCTCTCTACATTTTTTTATACAAATTTAATTACCCGGAAGTAGTCTCGATTACTTATCGAAATAAGTAAGATATTGTCTAAAGTAAAGTAAAGATATATCTAAATTAATAAGTCATGTCTAAACTTCTTTTTCATTGTTAGGAGCTCATTGCAAATTAGACCTCTTTGATATCTCTATCAAACCATTGATTACCTGCTTTTCATCACAAGTAAGAGGTAGCAGTCCTTGTGAGCCAATCAGATAAATAGCACAAGTGGGTCAATATAGTCATCTGCGTTGGGACCAAAAACCGGCGAATACCGAGAGAAGTGGGCGCGGGACCATTATCATGATGTAGGAAGCGACGCACTCACCGGAATGCCACAAAGCTGGGGCCCGGATAACCCGACTAAGTCTTCGAGTTAGTTGATTGTCCAGAGTCCATCTTTCCCGATGATTTTATCGATGTTCTCTCTTGGGTTCGTGCACTTGAGGGACGACCGAAAAGGAGCTGATCTTCAGTTACATTTTACCCCTTTTAAATAAAAGAAATTATTGGTATACTTTATTTTTTTTTTCTAAGAGAGTGTTCTTATATCTTGCTTGACTACCACCGCAACATCATTTGCTGCGTTCTTACCAAACAAAAAACCAAACTTCCTTATCACAAGTTGTTCGTGAGAATCTGCCATTTCTTCGTGCCACAAGACCTTTACAGATGGACATCGAACTGTCAGAGGAACCACCCGGGTCGATGTCAGTTGCCACTGAATGACGTACTGATTGCGAGAGGAGAAGTCCTCCTCTCACAGCAACCTTGCGGCGCTATCTATTGGCAGAAGTACACGAAGCTACTTGTGCAAAAAGTATGATTCGGTTATTTTGGGTCCTCCCTATAGAATTATAAAGCACTACACTGGGCAAATACTACATAGTAACACACTACACAAGTACACACATTTAAGGTTAGAAGTACATACTTTAAAACTAAACTATATGTTTATAAAATATTAGTAGAAGTATAAAACTGAACACTCACCTATCTTGGTAGTGTAGTCAATAGCTCCGAAGATGAGTTCAGGAGCTCGGTAGTACCTGGAGCAAATGTAGGAAACATTGGGTTCGCCCTTACTTAAATGTTTCGCAGAACCAAAATCACACAGCTTTAGTACACCCGTTTTGGGATCAAGCAATAAATTCTGTGGCTTTATATCTCTGTGGCAGATACCCAAAGAGTGGATATAGGCCAACGACCGCATTAGCTGGTACATATACAGCTGTAAAAAATATTCACGCATTAGTGAAAATGAACGAAATATTTTAATGATAAGCTTCGAGGAACTAGGTACTTACCTTGATGAGGAGAATAGGAATAGTTTGTTTGGATCTATTGTAATGCCTCGCTACTTTGTACACAGTTTCGGGGATGTACTCGAGGACCAAATTCAAATAAACTTCATCTTTCTGCAACCAAACAATAATTATCAATAACCACCATATGATAAAATTAATGTTTTAAATGTAAATTGTTTATTTTCAAAGCTCACATAAAAAGCTTGATATGACTTTGTACTGTTTAGAGATGTAAAAGGAAGTTCATTTCTTATTTGCCACCCACTTTAGTTAACATAATGTTAAGGAACAATTTAGGTGTTCAACAAGACAAATTTTATAAAATAATATTTCATCTGGAATAACAGTAATATATTATAGCTTAGCTGGTACAAATTAAAAATCAACTTTTGTAAATTTACATTTACTGCAATCCAGGTGAACAAAAGATCAAAACACTTTCCGGTATTTGTAGTATTTTGAACTTCAACAGTAGTGATATTTTAATTTGAGTAAATTACTAATCATCCTTCAAGTGCATACTCTTTGATTTAATAAACCACCTTATAAAAAAATCAAAGACTGTTAAATGCTTGTTACTTCTCGACACAGCAGGTGATAGCTCACTGCTTGGTTTCATTCTGTCTAGTCCTCTGATGGCAAACCTGTGACACGCGTGTCAGTGTTGACATGCAACCTCATTTATGGTGACAGGCATCTTCAAAGATCAAAAAATTACATAATTTAATATTTGTCTCTCTAATATGGCAAAACTGGTTATTAATATTAATACTATTAATTCTGTAAATAATAATTAATACTTTATTTCTGAAACCGGAAGTGTATGTACAAGTACAATAATACTCCGTAACGAATATACATATTAAAAAAACATTTAAACATATTTTTTTAATATTGACATTAATATAAAAATACTAAGTTCTGAACACATGCTAAATTCTGATTTCATAATTTTGATTTTTGATTTTAAATGTCATTACAAAAAAATTAGCATTTAAATATATTGTTTTAATATTTATATTAATATGAAATTCTAAATTCTGAATGTTAAAATAATTCGTTTTTGTATTTTAAATGCCAAAAAATATTAACTTACATATGGTAAATAAATATTTATATTTTTTTTTAGTCTTTACTTTTGCAAAGTGTAGACACGCCACGAAAATATGTTTCGATTTTTTAAAAATTTTGACACGCCTAACTCAAAAGGTTAGCCATCATTGGTATAGTCTCTCACTTGTACTCAATTAGCTTCTCGGCTTTGTTTCACCACAGATTGCAATATTTCTATCGCAATTTCCCAATTCACTTGCATCTTTTATGATTATTAAACAAAACCTAATACCAATTGTTTGCCTTTTTCCTTAAACCTTTTTCCTCAAAGCTTACAATATATAAGAATATGCTTACAGTAAATCTAGCATTACAAAATATATAATAATACAAGTTACACTCCTTGACAGTTTGAATTAAACAATTTAGGGCAACAAATCACAAACGAACAATCAATGCTGTTATATTTATTATTATTAAGAATTATAATAGTTAAAACATTATGACTAGAATCCATTGAAATAGTATCATTTGCCTACAACAAATGTATTTACCATTAACCCTTTCTTATTATAACGGGGAGAAATTTTTTTTTTTTACCAACAATTAATGTGTATTAGAGACATAAGACTTTTTTGGATGGGACTATAGTTTCAAAATGCTTATTTCCAATCAGATTATACACTGGCGTCTATCATTAAAAAAAAAAAACGAAAAAGAAAAATTTCTATAAATTTAGGATTTTTTTTCGCCCAATTTGGTTACTTGTGAATGTGAAAAGATTTACACCTATTATACAATTCAAGAGGCAAGAGTGTTGCTCATTTTTGAAAGGGCACCCATCTATTCCTTTTATTAATAGACCAACCCATATTAAAAATAGAAAATGATATTCAGAATGTCCCTCGCAGATGACGTAAAGCAGTTGGTCCCGACCTGAGCTATTGATGAAAAGATCTACGGCCCCCTAGGCTTAAGGAAGGCAGTATTATTTATATCCCTTGATATGGAGTCAGCCTGGGCACACATGGAGTGCGTCTAATTTGTTATTAAAACCTAAAAGTGTGGCATTGCAAAATACTTTTTTAATTTTTCTTCAGAAACTCTTCACAAGTATGCCAAACTTCAACAAAAATTCTTCATAACTGTTGTATATAATACACTCGACACTCAAATTCCCGTCTAATAGAGACCGACACTGGTGCGGAAACAGAAAGTTCCTGAAATTGGTAACACTGGTAAGTGGTAGCCTAATAGTGGGTAGGATAGGCTAAGTGGTTGACAGCAAGTCAAGACGTACCATATACATCAGGGATCTTCAACCATTTTTACATCGCGACCCATTTTCGGCGCCCAAAATTTATTCGCGACCCTTTAGTGAGAACAACAATAAAATGAACAACAAATAAAAAAAGGGAAAATTATAATAAATTTGATCAATAGTAACTTAATGAGATTGCTGTGCCGCATTGATAATAAATACATTATTTATTTAATTTAGTCAATTATTTTATATTTAAAAATAAACAATTTCAAACAATTCGCGACCTCCGTTTAACGCTTTCACGACTCTCAAGGGGGTCGCGGACCCACCGGTTGAAGACCCTTGATATACATATCCTCACTAAAGCTCTCTAGAAGGGCAAGGCTATCTCAATTTCATTTACTTTGGCACACTATACATTTAATTTAAATAAACACTATTATTTAATATCTAATAAACTTAATAATGAACAAAAATAAAAAGCCCAGCCTGTTGAACGCAGGTCAAGACGTACCATGTGATATATACCCTACCTCAACATAGTTTAGCAGGGTTAGACCGGTAGAATACTGCAACGTACTCTAAATTGGATTAGCTTAGGAATATGATAAGAGCGGATATTTAGCCTATTCTCTGCCTCACTCTGCTTTAAATCACAATCATAATTCATCAAATACAGGTGGATAAAATTAGTTTTTGATTATTAAACATTAAACTACGTAACAATAACATTGTTTATGCATAATAAGGTATAGTTTGCTTAAGACAACGAAATTAAAGTATCTTAGGCAACTCGGTCTCACTTTGCCCTCATTGAGAATTATGCTATTCGGAAGAAAAAAAGTACTTAAACTTGAAAGTACGGTTACTTGAAGAATGGAAACTGGGGGTCAAGTGTATATCAATAAACAGTTAAAATAACTGGTTAAAACTAATTATAAAGAATGCATTGTTATAGATAGAATATTATACAGAGCATCATATATGTACTTACATTATCACCACTGGAGTAGAAGAAGTACTTCAATTTAACTACGTTACAATGTGACAAGCGCCTCATGATCTGCAGTTCCCTATTCTGTGAACAAAAAGAATTCATTAATGAACAAAAAGTACTATATTAAAACTTAGTAAATATGGAGAACTGTGAACACACTAAACCATTTAGCAGAGTTACAGTAACTATTTCTTTAGTTAGCTATATGGTCACCAGGATCCAAATATTAATGTTGATTTATATTAGAAATAGGTAAAACCGGCATACCTGTAAGATGATCTTAGAGTCGTTGGAGCGCTTTCGGACGTTGTCCAACTTACTTAGTAGGTTTGTTGCGATCGAAAATACGTTGCCCATCTTCGGATGGACGTTGGAAAGCGCTCCAACGACTCTAAGATCATCTTACGAGGTATGACGGTTTTACCTACTTCTAATATAAATCATGCTGACCTCAGTGGTATTAACAAAATGTATATATTAATGTGGAATTGGGCAATACAAACTAGTTTTATTTGTGCAACCTGAACTTATATATAACCCACAATCGTCTATGAAAACCTAATTTGACAATAAATATGTAATTATTTTAAATTAAAATAGAATGTTAAATTAGGGAATATGATTTTGGTATCCTATATATACTCGTACCCATAACAAGATTTCACAATAAACACGTGAAACAACAATGTTCAAACCAACATAATGAACATTAGAGTTGGGATTACATTAGACTGCCTGTTACAGTTGAAAGATCTTTTTTTTTCATTTCTTATTGTGGTTTGGACGTTGATATATATATATATATATATATATATATATATATATATATATATATATATATATTAGTAAAGGTAGAATCAGACCTTCTTTTATGTATGTGGTATTAAAATCAATTGATTTGAAAAACTCTATAAAAAAAGGTACGAGCAAAATATATATATATATATAACTTTAAATTACACAAAGCACGACACAGAAAAAAGAATAAAAAGAACACTTACAGAATTCAATATTTCGAACTGTTGTTCGTCATCAGGAGTAGACTAGAAGAGAGGACGAAGTGAGAGAGATCTCTCCACGTCGAAGAACGGAGCGCGAATGAAGCCTTCATTCGTTGATGACGAAGAACAGTTCGAAATATTGAATTCTGTAAGTGTTCTTTTTATTCTTTTTTCTGTGTCGTGCTTTGTGTAATTTAAAGTTTTATAGTCCTTGTGGACCGTTTCTTATATTTAGTATATATATATATATATATTATATATAACAAATTCAATAATATATCAACCGTTGGATAGAATAGGTGTATAATGTAATCGGGATTCGGTCAATTTTCCAGGATCAAAATCAAACTCTCAATGCCGACGTTTCGGTTTTATTTAAAACCTTTTTCATAGGCAGAAGTCAGAATTTTTCTAATTCAAAAATTCTGACTTCTGCCTATGAAAAAGGTTTTAAATAAAACCGAAACGTCGGCATTGAGAGTTTGATTTTGATCGGGAAAATTGACCGAATCCCGATTACATTATACACCTATATATATATATATATATATATATATATATATATATATATATATCAATAAGGGTCCTTTAAGAGAAATGACCAAATAACTGTTCGCAAGGCGAGCAGTGAGTTCTCTTCTTCTCCTGATGACGATGTGGTCCAAATATTGAAGTAAGTTTTGTTGTTGTTTCTCCGTGTTCTTTTCTCTTTAACCATTTGATCTCCAAACCAAGAAAACTGATTAAGACAAGTAACTTGTTTTGGTTCAAAGATCATAATCATTTTTCTGATTTCTGATTGTGTTTAGACATTGATTTATATTTGACAGGTTTATTGTGAAATTTTGTTATATATATGGTACCATATAACGGATGGTCGAAGTCTATTAATAAAATCAGTATTTCAACGAACAGTCATCCACATAGTGAAGTGATTTCTTGTATTTTACCATCTTTGTGATAAATAACTTGTTCACTGTTTTTATTTCACAATATAATGGTTTGTTTCTTATATATACACTTATATAGAATTGAATCTAACAAGACTGTAGCAAGACAAAATACAAATGTTACAGAATGCAAGGAGATATTGAATGGCAATTGAATTGCAGGGATAATAATATCTTCTGAAAGGGGGATTGATTATTTCACTGGCGCACTCCAGTCTTTGCGAAATGTATTCTGAAATTCTATTAAGTTCAGTACAATTTTCATTTTGAAGGAAACAACGACTGATTTTATTTAACATTAATAATTTAAACAAATAATTTACTTTATATTTAATAATAATATTATAAACAATTTTTGACTTACGTTAATTTGTTTTACGCTTTTTCGATTCTACAATCAAAATTTTAATATAAAAGAGGAAGAAAATTAATGAAATTTCACAATTATAAAAGAGTGTTCATGTGCGTGAATCCGAATTGCTGGTTTGCTGCTGCTGGTGAATCCGAATAAAACAGGTTTAATTAAAATTATAAATACATGTATTTTGCTTTAATATAATTTACTATTTGAAATTACATTTATGTTACTATTATATAATTTTATGTTTATAATATATGATTTAGGGGTGTTTTTTAAGGTAAGGTAATTGAATTAATGGATATATAGTACAGTATATGAACGGTATACATTACTAAACGAAACAAGTTACATTCATTTCTAATTTACGTTCGGTCGTTCAGAACGTAACTAAAACGTATGTCGAGAATTACCTGTAATAATACCAATAATAGTATTATTACTCTACTGATTATCTATTATTCTCAGCAAATAGAAATGAA
The DNA here is from genome assembly GCA_026182355.1 of Hermatobates lingyangjiaoensis. Lineage (NCBI taxonomy): Eukaryota > Metazoa > Arthropoda > Insecta > Hemiptera > Hermatobatidae > Hermatobates > Hermatobates lingyangjiaoensis. The sequence continues at coordinate 3,908,150 of JAPFBL010000501.1, forward strand.
AATCGTTTATATGTTTAAAATAATAGTTAAAACAGTTCCCTCAGACTAGAAGGTAAATTTATAAGGAATAAGACATTTTAAGATCTATTAGCATAGGGAACAGGTGAGGCATACAATATGTACGAGGCTTTCTCCTATACATTCGATTAGTACCTTCCTAGTGTGTTTACTCATTCGTTGTCACGAACTCATTGTTTATATTGTATATTTCCTCCTACAGTCTAAATACACTGATAACATGTACAAACACACATTAAACAAACAGTTTAAGGATAAAAATTTAAAAATTGTTACCAACTTTAAAGATTAGAAAATATAAATATTAATATAGCAGTTTTGTCAAAACAAGATACTGAGAATAATTGAAGAGAAATAACAAAAGGCAAAACGATGAGGAGGAAATGAAATTAATTAACTTCTGTGTATACAATTAGTTGAAGGTTTTATACAAAGACAATTGTAATTTGTAGTCACTTTGTTTATTAATTTCATATTCAACAAATTTTATTTTAATTTAAACATTTTTCAGATCATATGATAGAAGAAGAAAACGTTCAATATTTCAACATAATTTTGAAATGGTTTAAAAAATAATTTACAAATCAAAACCTAATCGATCGGTTACAGTAATACCTCGGTAACCGAACGTATCTCCAACATCGTACAATTTGGAATTCAAACGAATTTAAAAAAATTCGATTTAATTCTGTATCAGAATTCGAAGAGGCGCCAAACAGATATGTTATGGAAGGATATCCACGCAGTAACATCCTTCCTTCCTCTCTCTCTCTTCCAGCAATTAAGTATACCAACATATGACCTCTTCAAAGGTAAGAATTTATAATTTAATTGTTCATGTTTATTGATTGCATCTTAAATATATCTGAAATTATTATCATTCTTAATTAATATATGGTTTATGAATATATTTTTAGAATGTTTGTAACGGATTAGGGTCATTTGCATTATTTCTTATGGATAAAACTGATTCGGCATTTGAACGAATCGGTCTTCAAGCTAGGTTTCAGAACGAATTATGGTCGAGAATCGAACATACAACTGTATTTCTTTAAAATGCTATTATTTACATCAAGAAAAGAATCTTATCGGCACAAGAGGTCAACAGACAGACCTTAGTTGAGCCAAATTCAATGAAGCTATTAAACAAAATTGACCAAAATTTGGAACAAAATTAATCAAATCCAAAGCTTATTAAAAAATTAATTATATATGTTAAACAATATATTACATATTATATGTAACACAAATAGTGTATATATATATATATATATATAAAGATTTTATATAAACACGTGAATTAACAATCAATGATCAGACCACAATAAGAAAATGGGAAAACAAGACTAAAATCTTTCAACCGTAACAAGCGGTCTTCGTCAGAGTTCGTCAGTTGGGTTTTTGACTCTGACGAAGACCGCTTGTTACGGTTGAAAGATCTTAGTCTTGTTTTCCCATTTTCTTATTGTGGTCTGATCATATATATATGTATATATTTGTAAATTTTGGTAACAGTCCTTCCTGTATACATACATTGATTGTTGAAAATTAGACCATATTTGGCTGAAACTGGTAGCAGTCTTTCCTGTATAAGTAACAAGATCGTTATTTAGGAAACTCGAGAAACTTATGAAAAAGCATGTTTCAACTAAATATGATCTAATTTTCAACAATTTATATATATATATATATATATATATATAGATTTTTATAAAAGTATCGACCGTGGAATAGAAACAAAACTAAAGTTTATCGGTACTAGGTCAGTTCTTCAAGTTCAAATTAAACTCTCATTGCCAACTTTTCAATTTGTTTGCTTTTAAATAAAAACCAAAACGTTAGCAATGAGAGTTTAATTTGAACCAGAAGAACTGAATGAGTCCCGATAAACTTTAGTTTTATAATATATAGAATATATTATATGTTTTACCCATAAATGATATACTATATATACCAGAATTTATACATTAATATTAATACCATGAATTTATGAAAATTGTTATTAAATTCATATTATTACTAAATAATTAAATTGTACAGTGAATTTGTTTTTCGTTTTAGCTCTTTACTAAAAGTTGCTACAGGGATTTGGAAAAAGATGAGAAAGGCTAGACATGGAGTGACGTCAGGGAAGTATAATTTATTTTGATTTATTATCAAAGGAATGGAAAATTACTATCCAGCCAAATTATTAAACAATACACGCAGTATTTATTCTCAGTTTATGAACCTCACGGAACTGTGATTACTACTCTGATCATGAATTCAAACAAATATCATTGGTATCGAAACCAGTTTAACAGAAAATAACGAACCTCTTACGTACAGTGGCGTCCATACATCTGTTTTGAAAAAAAAAACGACGAAAAATAATAGTTAATTATTAAATATCAGTTAATAATTATTAACCTTTTGGCCTTATAATAAAAAAACCCTGTATAATAAATTAACTTTTTTTTAATCTTTTTGAAATCAATCTGAAGTTGCCCAATCATTTGCACTTTAAAAATAATTGCATACTTTCTATGAATTTGTCTAATGTCACAACGATAAATAGGGACATTCCTAAGATTAGAGATGTCACAACGATAAGTAGTGATATTCCTAAGATTAGAGATGTCACAACGATTAGTAGAGATATTCCTAAGATTAGAGATGTCACAACGATAAGTAGTGATATTCCTAAGATTAGAGATGTCACAACGATAAGTAGAGATATTCCTAAGATTAGAGATGTCACAACGATTAGTAGAGATATTCCTAAGATTAGAGATGTCACAACGATAAGTAGAGATATCCCTAAGATTAGAGATGTCACAACGATAAGTAGAGATATCCTTAAGATTAGAGATGTCACAACGATAAGTAGAGATATCCCTAAGTGGTGGGTTGTAGACAAACCGAAGCATATGACTAAAACGAAATTAAAAAAATATACCTGATTCTTTTGAACAATAATTTGCAAAACTCAGAGATACATATAGCTTTTGAATGATGGCTGGATTTATTTTCATCTTAATCTATTAAGATTGTCTAACTACTTAATTATGAAAATTCGGTAGCAATATTGTACAATATATTTATGACTAGCAAACGTGCCCGTCTTTGAAGGAATCAAAAATTCCATGATACATGGTATTCCAAAATATCACTAGAAATGATAGAATAATAGAAAATAGTACATCTTGAACTCTCGGAAACACCTTGTCAATAAGCTCAAATATTCATACACGCAAAGGAAGTAAAGTCAACTAACAGTATCTACTTGCTATATCTGTATATTTTCAAAATAAACATGTCTGTGAAGTTAGCAAAATACAGCTTGAAAGTTAACTTAAACATAACTCCGCTTCTACGCTGAATTTTCAATCCATTGAGGGCCTATATTATAAGTTAGCCATACACAAATCTACTGTCAAAGTTTCAGTTTGATATATCTTATGGTGACTGAGTTTATTTGTGACAACATTTTGGGGACAAACCGACAAACAGAAATTTTTCTAAGGGCTGATTAGGTTTCTCTAATGTATGAAAACTTGAAATGAGTCAGTTCTAAGCAATATGCAGAGAAAGTTTTCATTTATTTATATAGATTCCAAGAGATTGAAGTTTACATTACACTTTACAGTTACATCCAGATGCCTCAATAGGCATTGTAAGTGCAAAGCGACAGCGGATAGTGAACTATGAGTTGGTTATACCTTGAACCGTTTATCCTGGAGGACCTTCTTGATGGCGACCATTTCGTTGGTGTCGCAAAGCCTCGCCTGATAGACCACACCAAAGCTGCCATTGCCGATGACCTTGGTGTCTGTGTAGCTCACCTCGCTGGGGTGGTCCAAGCCCTGACCAGGAGTGGCAACCACTGTCGTCACCTTGTTCCCATCCTTGCCTAAAACAGAGGCTACTTCTAAACAAGGTTTCATGTTTGCTGAGGATGTATAGCCACTGGCTATTAGCTAGCACACCATAGAAGACAACACAAAAAGAGCCTTCACACGTCAACAGAAATTATACTACCAGCAGTGAAAGCTTAGCAACTTCTAGTCAAAGGACATTTATGTTAGTCAAATTAATCTTGCGTGCTTCACCAATGTTAAACAAAATAATAAATCTTTACTTATATTCTTAAGGAAATTAGCGAAAGATGAGTATACAGTTTGCCAACTCATAACAAGTGACGGTACTCTCGGACAAATGGTTGCTCTTTTCATAAAGCCATATTAACGGTGATTCGCGTACACTTTTGCGAGTTAATACTTCTCAAACAGATTTATAAAAAAAAAAAATTAAAATAAATCAAGATTAATTTCACCTTATCACACAAAAAATTAATACTTTTGTTTTTTCTTTTAAATGCAACTCAAAAAAGGCTACGTTATTTGCATATGTGAATTTTCATCCAGTTGAAATTGAGTTATTTTTAATCCTTCTAACAAAGAAGTGAGGATGTGGTAAATGCGTGAAAGTGATAATCTTTTTACATGTGATAAGACTAACAACCATACATGTGTCTAGTATGAAATATTTGAAATGATGTGAAAGTGCATTAAATATTTACTTTAATATCTAAGTTGATTTCAAAACTTAGGTGAACGATATAATTAACGCCTTATAAGCATACAACACAACCTAAATGCTTTTCACTAAAAATGATTCACAGACTTTGTGCAATTAAATACAATACAAATAAATTGACTTTCCAGAATCAATGCAACTATAGCAAAATATGTATCTACAACTGAAATAACTTAAAATAACCCAAGTATAATTTATAATAATCCAAGCTTACATTAAAATTATCCAATTTTAGGCGAATATTATACAAATTTATATTTAAAATGGTTTGTCAACTTGAAATACACACACACACACACACACACACACACACACACACACATATATATATATATATATATATACCTACAATACTGAAGTTCAAATTAAACTTGGATTATTTTAAATTAATCCGAAAAAGTTTTATAAAGGGCTTACTACAATTACATATGTATTGTATTTCTGTTATATATTGTAGTTATTTTTAAGCTCAAAATTAAAAAAAAAAAGTGAAAGATTAAACATTTAATAAAAATAAATATGGATTTTAATTGAAAAATTAACATGGATATATGTACAATAAAGTGTTTCGTAAAATCATCAAGGAAAAATGAATATGTGCTGGTGAAAGTAAGTAAACCATTGTTATTATAACAGTGAAGAAAATAATTTATACAACGTTTTTCATTAAATTCTATTATTTTATATTATATTTGGTCTACCAATAAGCTTCAGTAATGTGGATTAACCGTACTTACTTTATATTAAATTTGGACTATTTTAAATTAAATTTAGCTTATTTTAAATTAAACTCGGATTATTTTAAAATAACTCTAAAACAAGTTGTAGAACGAGTAGGTAATACTCGTATAGTTGATCAATTTAAGATACTGTTAAATGTTTATCTGTCATACAGTTCTCCAGGAGATATTATATATATTTTTTGAAAGTCAAAGTTGCCTTTTAACAAAATAAATTTCATTTATTTGCAAATCAGATCAAACCCGTTTAGAAAATGCTCGAAATCAACTACATTTAAATATATATTGATATAGTTTCTCGTCCACTGATTCTTAAAATTCAAAATAGGGTTCTTGAGGATTGATGATTGAAGATAGGTTTATTGAAAAGTCGGCTTATAATCAGGGTAGTTAATCTTTAGACTCTAATCATCAAGAAACCTATTTTGAAATTTAAATATATAATTTTTAATATTTAGTTTATTCAGCAAAACATGTAAAGAGTTATTTAGTAAGATATGAAATAGTTTATTATAAAAAGATTAATGATATTTATCAGCAAATTATTAGTCACCAAATAATTAAAAATGAGACCTAACTAGAATGTGTTCATACATATATGTTTATAGATAAAAAGATTTCACATAAAAACGTGAAACAACAATCAATGATCAAACCACAATAAGAAAATGGGAAAACAAGACTTAAGATCTTTCAACCGTAACAAGCGGTCTTCGTCAGAGTCAAAAACCCAACTGATTTTTTGGGCCAAAAACCCATCAGTTGGGTTTTTGACTCTGACGAAGACCGCTTGTTACGGTTGAAAGATCTTAGTCTTGTTTTCCCATTTTCTTATTGTGGTTTGATGATTCATATATGTTTATAGAAAACATAAATGTTTTCTACATTCATATTATAGAAAATAATAATTATATATGCGTACATTCTTTTTAGAAAGCATTTTATTTAACTGATAATTAAATGCTAATAAATATGTACCATTAAATCTTCAGGTGACTAAATCAGGTATTAAATTTTCATTTCATGTTTTGTCTAAGTACAATATCTATTTGGATTGACTTAATTTCAATATATTTCTAAACTGTTTAATTTTATTTGCAAAAGGAGGAATTTGGCTTGCAAAATCAATATTACTTAAGGAGTAAAAACAATTAAATGACGCAGGTAAAGAAAAAGTGAATTGAGTCCTTAAAACAATAGATCAAGAAAATCATAATAGTATTTCTACTCTGTAATGTCTAGGTTTTAGTAAAATGAACTATGCACTTTGTATCTCGCTTCTTAAGTAGTTTACCTTGTTTATATTTATGACAACTACGCCATATATATACATATATATAACAAACTCTATATATATATATATATATATATATATATATATATATATATATAAAGATCAAACCACAATAAGAAATGGGAAAACAAGACTAAGATCTTTCAACCGTAACAAGCAGTCTTCGTCAGAGTCAAAAACCCAACTTATTGTGGTTTGATCATTGATTGTTATTTCACGTGTTTATGTGAAAGCTTTATATATATATATATCAACCGTTTATATAATAGTATAATGTAATGGGGATTCGGTCAAAATCAAACTCTCCTTGCGGACGTTTTGGCTTAATTTAAAACCTTTTTCATAAGCCTACAAAGGATAATAAGAAATAATATATAAATATTCAACAAATAAACAATATAAAAATGTATTATTAGAACTTGTGGAATATTACACGTAGAAGTATTTCAGAGATAAATAAAATAATATAACTTAAAAAAAGTAAAATTTTTTTAGAAAAGAAAATTAAATTGACATTATTTAAACGAACTAACCATATCGACTGGTCAAAACATTCAACTAGACTGAAGTCTATTTATAATAATACCTTAAAAAATAGTCTAGTTGAAGATTTTGACCAGTTAACATTGTTAGTTCATTTAAATAATTTATCTCTGTAATTCATCTTCTTGTATATTCCACAAATTGTAATAATACATTTTCATACTGCTTCTTTGCTGTATGTTTATATGATTTCTTATTATTCTTTATAGAATAAAATATATAACTTTTAAGTTGAATGTTTTTATATGATTTCTTATCATCCTTTGTTTGTAGATCTATCAAAAAGGTTTAAATAAAACTGAAACGTCGGTAACGAAAGTTCGATTTTGAACCTAGAAAATTGACCAAATCCCAATTAGATAATACAATATATATAAAAGTCTAGTTACCGAACGTCATTGCACTCTATGACCATTGACACAGTTCTAAGACCAACGAAAACTAATTAGCAAGTATAAACGAAACAAACTAATGCGAAGCAAGGACATTGTTCATATAGTTATATAATGTCATTAGATTCATTTCTAATTTGAATTAACCTTTTCCTTGAATCTGTTGAATACTTACAATAAAATATCATACAAAGGGTGTATTCGAAATTTGAAATGAATTTTTTTTGTAAACTCTCTGATTAACGAATCTCTTATAGCAACAGATATTACTATTTTTCTTTTGTATGTAAATGTTAAAAGATTTTGGAAAAACATTTAATAAGTTTTCAGACATCAGTGATTGATAAGGAAAATAAAATTCTAATTCAGTTCAATGAAATATATATATATATATATATCTTTAAATAGATGTGTACTCAACAACTCTGATTAAAATAACCTTTTGTATGTATCGGTTGGTCTTAAAAAAAAAAAAATGTGTGTTAGTTCTATATGTGAGTTGTAGATTGTTTTGATAAATGTATTATAGTCTTACTCTAATTTTAGCCCTGAAGATGATGTACAAATACATCGAAACGTCGGCCTAGAAAGGAATTTATTTTCTTTATTTGACCTAGCCCTCAATAACAAAACATTGATATATATATATATATATATATATATATATATATATATATATATATATATGTAGGTGTGTTCCCTAATCGGGGTTCGGTCAATTTTCCAGAATAAAAAATTAAACTCTCGTTGCCAACATTTCGGTTTTATTTAAAACCTTTTTCATAGGCATCTTCTCCATACACTCTTCTTATATCCTCATAAAAACCCATATTTCGTCTTTGGGTTTTTATGAGGATATAAGAAGAGTATATGGAGAAGATGCCTATGAAAAAGGTTTTAAATAAAACCGAAACGTTGGCAACGAGAGTTTAATTTTTTATCCTGGAAAATTGTCCGAACCCCGATTAGAGAGCACACCTATTATATCAAACGGTCGATATATTATTGAATCTGTTATATATATGTATGTAGATGTAATGTTTTGATAGTGGCATCTAATATTTACAAACAACTGGTTGAGCATTGCTGTGAAAACATTACATTGAAGTGACAAAGTTCGAATTATGCGAGGCACAAGCACACACACAACACCAGGAGTTAGTGAGTTTTAAAGACAGCAAGTTACAAGGCCTAAAGACCTTAAGCGAATATTCAAACACATCACTATACTTTACAATGAGCCGCCCCATAACTTATTAGCATCATCCCTTAAGTGAAAGGAATGATGGAATAGAACTTACAAAGAGCCCTATTGATTTGTTAACAGTTTGCATGAAGACAGGAGGGGCCGAGAAGATAGAATAAACTTTTATCTTACATATACTCATCACATGAAAACTTCAAGTGCACTCAATGAAACTAAATCCTTAAACAGCTCACATTAGTTGTTATTATATTAATTAAATGCATAAAAGCAATGATAAGAATGTAAAACTGTAAGTGTTCCAACGGCTTTTTGGAACTAGATCCACTTTGATTGACGCCATTTTTTGGTGCCACATTACTATTACTTGTAACAACTCACTAACTAAACTAAGGTGGTGAGGTTCATCAAGAAATTGTGTTTCTTCTTAGGACAACAGCTTGTATTATATTACAACATTCTACTAAAGAAATCCCAAGGTGTTGTTGTGTGTGTCTTTGCCAGTAACTCTGCCAAGAATGTTGGAGTTTCAGACAGTTCAAAGCCCAGAGATAAGCAGTGTAATGTTTTCATACTTTGCCCATAGGTATATATATATATATATATATATATATATATATATATATATATATATACTTCTTTGATGAAAATGCGATCCGAAACGGACATATAAAGTTCAATATAGAATATGAAACATAGAGAAATTAAAAACACATTTACAGTCTCTAATTTTTGGTTTGAACCGTCTTCAGGAGAGATAAGAGGTGTGAAAATGTGAGATGTGAAAAAGCTTACTGGTACAGAGACGGTTGGAGACCGTCAAGTGCTTGGTTTCCCTCTCTTATCTCTTCTGAAGACGTTTCAAACGGAAAATCGAAGACTGTATGTGTGTGCTTTTAATTTCTCTAAATATATTTCTTAATTTACATTGAACTTTATATATTATATATCCAATATTATACTATATAATCATATATTAACTATATAATATATACTATTATTATTATATATTATATATACCCATTTAGACTTTACATACGTTGATTCTTTACAAAGCCGCTACACTTTCATCAAAAGATAAGATTCAAGTATGTCTCAAAAACTTATAACCTATCGTTTAAAACTAATAGGAACAAATTTTATCCAAAAATACGTTTTCAGTACTATTTTCGTAAAAGAGATGTTTTATCCAAAAACGGCGTTTGTCTCAATGACATATCCCAAACCGACTTTTCTGTTTATGCATATCTTCTTAGGTTAGCGTCTTTTTCGTTTATGCCCATCTTTATCTTTGATTACATTCGACTTGTACAATTTTACACACCAAGATAACAAGACCCGAAAAATTAAAATAAAAAAGAGAAATTTGCTTTGCTAATGAAAGTGGATGTGAAAAAGAAATCAAGTTTCATAAACTTAACTTCTTTCAACCAACTGATGGGATTTTGCCAACGTTTTCGTACTATGTAGTACTTCCATAGCAATCCATTAGTCTCAGGGCAAAATGGCCGTACACTTACCTAGGGTAAAGATCAGCATAAACAGAAAAGTGAGTTTAACAAATGTCATACAGCCAAACTTAGTTAATATTAGCATTTCGTCTTATTGGGCTGATTAGTATTGACCAACCCAATTTGAACAAAAATTGTTAAAAATACTAATTGGATACTGGAAAACAAGCATTTACTTGATAATAATGACAGTAGTTTTTATTATGGTATGATAGTGGAATCCAATTATTCATGGGGTTTTAACGTGCATTATATCCACTCGCACTTATTTTAAAATGTTTGTTATTGTAAATAAATGGGCATCTAAACCCAAACTCTAAAGTAGTTCCATATACACTACAGTTTCTAATAAATGGCCGTTTATTTTTAGAATAAATTTCAGAGAAAGTCTAAGTCAAGGTACTAAAAGAAGAAGATAAAACGAAATATTATCAGAGTAAGAAGATTATGATACTAATTACTACGACTGTTTTGATTTGGTGCTAATGGACATACTCCATTAGTATGAACTAAATCTGATCAGGCAAGCCCCATTGACTTTAAAACGTATTTGCGAGGGCAGCTGCAGCCGACTGTGAGATGATCACGCGGGTGACCATTAAGACTGGCTCTTTCTAAGCTCAATGATTTTCTAAACATAGTCCTATAACGCCTTCACCGTCATCCCATCACAACTAAAGAGCCAATCTCAACCTAGTAAATCTCAACTTGTTAAAATAATTGCAGCCCACGAGTCAACTCTACTTCCATGATTTTAAAAATGGAATAAATAGAAAATATCATCCTGACTTATTTTTAGATATGACAAACCAACTGAAATAAGATTTTCTGTGGACAAAGTAAGCGGATATTCTAGTTTTAAACAATAAATACTTACCAACATTGATTAGACTAGTTTTTACTACAATTTAGTCTATATATGAAATTACAGTTAAGTCAAAATTTTGACCACAATCATGGGATACACATTTTGAGTTCACCTGAGTAAAATAAAATAAGTTTTACAAATTGGTTACTCTGTTGATTCTCAATAAATAACAAAAAAAAAAAATATATATATTTAAGTTCTTACCATCCTTGAGACGGTATAACAAGATCTCACCAAAATGGAAAAATATCGAATATAATTATGTAATATAAAAGAAAAAAATAGTATTTTCGTTTTACTGAAAACAAACCCATGCGATTTTGATTATAATCGCTTTGATACTACCATCCGACAGTTCTTAGTAGTTTTTGAAAAAAGTTTTGAAAAAAACAAAACCCAAGATGGCTAAGTTAAGAATACACTATTTTTTTTAAAGTAAAATTACGTCAATACCTTATTCTTGAGTGTAATTGACAAAAGTAGTAATTACTTTTTAATGATACATCGTATAATAAGATGCAACAGCTACTTTTTATTTTCACTGTGTTTTTTGAGCTAGTTCCAAAGACAGTAAAAATTAACTATTTAAGAATGAACTTTATGGGTCAAGACATATAGGTCAGACATAAACACGCACGGTTTTTTTAATCACAATGTCTCATGCACGTAAGTCATCGCTAGCTAACTGACCCTGTTAACCGGGACAAACAACTTAAATGCAGTTCATGGTCAGATGTAAAAGACCATGGAAAAAAATCATCTATAACTCGACTTTTATAATATTAAAACGTATAAATATTAACACAAACTATCTTTTTCAAAAAGTAACTGGTCTCATCGGCACCTTGTAGAGGATGAAGTAGGCGGAAAAAAGTCAAACATAGGGGTAGGAGTCGGGTGGGAAAAGGAAAGGTGAGGCTAAGTTATTTTGTTCATTGCAAAATAACTTATAAACAGAACCACGGCTGAGACAGTTACAGAGACCCAGTGTCTATTCAATTTATTTGTAATAATATTTCGCAAATATTAATTTGGCGAAAACTATTACTCCGTAGTATATCTTATTGAAAGAGTTTAGACCCTCTAATGACTTTCAGCAGCACCTTATAACCTGACTTGCTATATCACGTGTTTGACAACTTTTTGATCAGTACATATTATTATACATAAATTGCGGTGTCCTAATTCATGTAGGCTCACATATAATAAAATTATAGTGCGTTTGGTCAATAAGAATTCACAAAACAAAGGTTTGGGAGATATATAATTACATCTTAAAGAAATTAAACATTTGATCCATCAATCTAAAGAACCTCTTGGAGAAGTAAATAAAAGAGGAGATTTTTTTTTAGAAATACCATCAGGAAGTGGAGAAGGAACATCTTCGTGGTGACTAGATAAGTTTACAGGTATCAAGGATCGATAGCTGGATGTTTAATTAATTCCTAGAGCATTTAAATTTGTCAGAAGAAAGCTCACGCTTATCTTGAATCTACTGTCAACAGGTAAAATTAATCACGTTTTCGGAAGAATAGTGCTATTATAAATGAATTTGAAAAACTGGACGGTCAAACCAAAATATATTCGCAACCTAAAACTTTAATCACGAAATCATACCTACTGAGGTGCTTCAACTGGGTTTGAATCTCAATATAAAAACCTTAAAAGAATAGTAAGTTCACTTGTACAATGTATGACTTTATTTCCCGAACAAAATGTAATTAAAACAAATAATAGCGCAAAAAAAAAGTTAAAAACTGACCTGCTATAAGCAAATAATCAAAAGAGCAACTAGCATTTAATTGAGCTGCACCCTCTCAAGCGTTCAGTGAGATAACTAAATTCACACATTGTTACGAATTCTATAACTAAATACTAAACCGTAACTAAATTCTATATCCACAAATACTGATTTAGCAAAAACTATTACTTCACAGGTCATCTTATCAAACGATTTTTTATCCTCAAATAGCTTTTAGCAGCACCTTATATGCAAGTCCTTAGGGCAATTTTAGATATAATGAGGGAGAAGATTGTATTAGTTGTACAATAAAATTTGGGGTTTTCTGTGATACATCAAAATTTGTTACAGGTCGAAATTTTTTAGGTGATCGAAATTCTCCATGAAAAATTATCAAAAAAAACGAGTCAAAAAGAACCAAATTTAATGACTTATGAAAATAATATGAAATTTATAGAATTAATTTCATTTTAGAATGCATCTCCTGTTTCATCATTTTGTCAAATGAAAATGTCTTGAAGTTAATTTTTTTTACAGACCTCTATTTTGAAAAGTATCAAACAAACTATTTTGCAACATCCTGTATCAGTTGAAAGAATTTTTTTCAGTAATGAATTAGTTAAAACAAGACAAGTTCCCTGAAAGAAGAAACTATAAGAGATAGAGTTCTGGTAATACATTGCAAAGAGCAACAATGATTATACTACTTGACAGTCACGAAAAGAACTAATAACGGGCTGAGGAAAGTGGAGCAATAAGTCAGATATTTGGAGGGCAGAAATTATGAAGAGATGCTTTATGTTTAACTCCAGCAACTTTAGAAGAAGGAGACTCAGAATAATACAATAATAAAGGTGAGTAAAATCAGTAAATACATATCTTTATTTATATGTGTATTTTAATATCTGGAGTTCTAAGTTATAATAAGGGTCCTTCTGAGCCCAGGCTAGGGTTTTGGTAAAATTGTCATGGGCAGCCCAGTAAGACATAGGTACGGAGATCAAAGCACTACTGAAGTGAATAACTGGAGAGGCCAGCAGCTGGTCGTGGGAGGAGCTCTATTTATACCGATTACGCCGCCGGTGACATGCAATCCTGTGTAAGGTCACAGCATCAATCTTCATGACACCCTTCCGCAGCCGTCCTCCCTAACACCTCACTACACCCACTACAAGTTCAATCAATCTTCTTAGTTCAACATCGTTTAAGTTATGCTTCTATTCCTCTCTCACACTAATATTTTCATATGCGAGTCCACGATTCTTCATTATTTGTCAAAAATCATATCCAGAATAAATCATATCCAAAAAAAAAATAAGAATATCATGCAGTAAGTAGACAATTTGATAAAAATTAAGTTGTCGAAAATAGTGGGTCTTGAATAAAAAAATTTTTGTACAAACACGTGAAATAACAATCAATGATCAAATCACAATATGAAATGGGAAAACTGAGTCGGATTTTTGACTCTGACGAACAGCGCTTGTTACGGTTGAAAGATCTTAGTCTTGTTTTCCCATTTCATATTGTGGTTTGATGATATATATATATACACACGAGTCGTAGTCAGCCTGCGGAGCAACTCGTTTCTATCTTCTTGATGTTGAGGTCATTGAAATATAGTGGTGAGTTTCTGTTTCATTTCTGTGGGTCTTTTTGTCAATATAAAGATTAAGATCTTTCAACCGAAACAATCGGCCTTCGGTAGGGTAAAATCCTGACTGTCGAATCCCAAACGGTATATATATATTGATAAAAGTATCTACCGTGGAATAGAAACAAAACTATAGTTTATCGGGACTATAGATAAACTATAGATAATATATATATATATATATATATGAGATTAAATTTTCTGCCCAGTTTTGTCTTAATTAGTTTTTTGGATTTCTTTTCCAAATCTCGAAGTCTTACTTTCATTTCTTTAGGAACTAGGTGTAATAACTCACCATATGTTTTGTTGTCCATTTTTTTATTTTTACCGACGTTTCTGTCTTCTTCGACCATCTACTGGGTGATTTTTGAACACATACTATTTTAAACTATTTAACATTTTTTAACAAAAACTAAATTTTAACATTCGACTAACAAAAGTGGGCAGAAAATTTAATCTCACATGTATAAATGAAGGACTGTTCCCCAAATACACGAATTTCAATATATATATATATATATATATATATATATATATATATATATATATATATATAACTGTGTAATAGTGATGTTGGAAAAACTAATGGAAGTTGGAAATAAACATTATTGTAAAAACAATGAGTTTTGAACACACGGTGTTCTTAATTTTACACCAACTGTTCTAATGGGTGAAAGAGAATTTTTCGTCATTAATCCATCTATTAATGGATGAAATATAAAAGTCCATATCTACAGTAATAAAATGAAGAGCTAAAAATAAAGTAATAAATAAATAAATATATATATAGATATATGGACTTTATTTTATTACTGCAGATATGGACTATTATATTTAATTTTAGATTCCCATTAGTTTTCCCAACAAACTACTACAGTTACTGAAAAACTTTAGAATGAAAAAAAAGTTGTATTCTAATTAAAAAACAAAAAACAAAACAAAAAACCAGAGGTGAGTCAAAAGTGTCTAAGTATAACTCCCCGTTAAGAGGTCATAGACGTTTGGCTCAACACTCATATAAAATACGTACTGTCTAAATATCTGATACAGAGACATAAAAAAAAAACTCATTCAGCATTAACCCGATTTTTTTTTTAAGAATCGTAAAACAAACCCATCTTTATTAAAAGGATATTTCTTTCATTTCAAAGTCTCATCAGTAAAAATTTATATAGCTTGAACAGTAAATTTGAATAAAATAAAAGGACAACTAAATTATTATAAAAAATTTATTTTCTTTTTCACGGAAAAATAACTTTTGATTAATATGTATTCGTCAATCCTATTTGTACAATGAGAAGTTATTTATAAAATAATGAAAACACGATTTCGAAATTTGGTCCGTTTTAGAAGCAAAATGACATTATCGTCACCAAGGACAATTATTGATTTTCATCAGTACATACTGACCAGTACATTCTCATATTTCTTTACAATTTTTTATAAGGAAAAAAATTTTGCGCGTTGTCAGCACTATGAGAGCAGAAAAAAATTATCAATAATTGCGACTTGATGACTATATGATTGGCATATATGAGCTAATTTAAAAAAAAATTCAACTATTAAAAATATTTAAATGTTTTCAAATAATATTAAAAAAATTATTTTAAATTTAATTAAATGAATGTTATTGGGAAAGTGAAATAACTAGATAATGTGATTTTATAAGATTACTTTTCGTTTTCCATATGGAAAATATGTCATTTATTTTCTTGTTAGGCAATTTAAGGAACAAGCATTCAAGTATAGAAACAAACAAATTTAATAAATCACTCACTCAAATGAATAAAGTATAGAGATGAATTGAAAATAAAAATAAAGTGGGAAATATACAATAAAGTTGATATTTAGGATATAGGTTTTGTGGTGCTAATTTGAAGAATGTTTTCACTTATCTCATTCTAAATCAATTAAAGCACACAACTTATTACATATTTCTCATTACACGCATTTCTATATTTTAGTTTCCTTTTTCTTAACTTAATGGAGCATGAATTTCTAATTTTGTATTGGTTTTAGTATAGTCTCATATTTATGATTATGTTATATTAAAAAAAAAAAAAAAAAAAAAAAACCAGAAATAAAAAATCCAACTCTACCCAGTTTGAGAAAAACACAAAATAAACTACTTATTTTGAGATCAAAACAAATTTTTATTATCATGGATATATTAAATAGAATTATGATAAAATATCCAAAATTACTTTAATATAGATATTACCTATATTGTATCCAGTCTCATTTCTTTGAATAAATCGTTTACACAAAAGAATGTTTACAGTTTTATAAGTCAATATATCTAGAAATGTAAATTAACTGTATATTATTATACAGTAATATATATATAATTATTACAACAAACAACTGTCTAGCTCGAATGAACAGGTGACACTCTGTCACCATTCCAAATTTTAGAAATTCTTTTAAGAACTAAAATCACAAATACTGTTTAATAATAATTGGTAAATTGAACTGGTTACATTACACCCTACGATGTAAATTAATCTAATTATAAGCGAATTTGATAAGCTGCAGTGTATATTACCCTAGATTTTTTAGTCAAAATGTACAGCTGTTTAGTCTTCAAATTTTGACCAATTGCAGTAACTATGTAATTATCAGAAGAAATGACTTTAACTGCACGTTAAGTCATCACTAAAAGGGAAGTGAAGTCATGTGTGGGCGTTAGGAGGGAGAAAAGCACGGTAAGTAGGTCAGCGAGACTGATCTTAACGAGAAACCGAAATGTGTCTGTCCATCCAGTTGCGATCTTGCCAAGGATTCTTGATTGAAGGACCACACCTCTGTTTAAATTTACTACCGCGCACACACTTTTCACAATCAAAAATAAACTGTTGTATTAATAAACAGTTTACAAACATAGAACTTTGAAAATAACACTGCCTATGACGTATTCCAGTTCTCTCTTGGATGACGCTTAAATATGTTCGATTAGGCAGTGGTGACGTGTTTTGTACTGATGACGAAATCAACTTATGACTAACATAGCTAAGTCATTCTAACAGTGGTTACGTCGTTCCTTTCAAACTCAATTAAATAAAATATATAGAATATAAATTAATTTTTACAAAAATGACAAGTCTAACTCAAAATATGCGATATGGTTATTCATCATAGTGTACGTTATTCTACTTTTGTTTTCAGAAATATATTCTGAAAAAGTAGGCAATTAGGTTTATTACAACTGAATAAGTGTGTACCCATATTTTTTGATTTTCCTAGAAAATAATTCATTTTAAAGGAATCGTTCACACCTTAGGAAATTCATTTTCCTGCTAAATCAACGTTATATTTGAACAATAGTTTGACTCGATTGGGCAGAGTAAATGAGGTGTGAAACGTCACTGCTAAGTGCGAAAACCTTCATAACATCTTATATATATATGGATGATGGAAAGTTCATCAAAAAAGAACGGAATATGAATAACTATTCCTACTTTTCAGAGCAAAGTGTGGTAGTTAGTCTCCCACGCACTTTCACACGACAAATATCTTACTAACCTATTTTCTCATTGGACAGCAGCTTTTTTCTTTATTCTCTTCATACAGAACTAAAGATATCATAGTCTATTTATTTCTACTGAAAGGCATTTTGATAATATATTTACTTTCATAAAAGCTTTGATCTGTATTCATAAAAGCAAATTGACTTTGCTGGCAATGACAGTCCTTAAATAGCGACTCATTATGCGTGAACAAACAGCAGTATTGATGTGACGGAATGTCGATTTTCCAGAAAGAGTGAATGGGATTTATACTGAACTGAAAAGTTAATTAAGTATGTAGAAATCGAATTCCATAAATGGTTACCTTATACGATTTACAAACAGAGAATTTCACCAGGAGGCAATGACTATGAATAGAACGGGGCCTATACAACCTACCCATATTAAAATGACTTACTGTAGCTCTCCTAACCAGCAGCTCATAACAAAAGTAATAATCATATGGCTTTTTCAACATTTTTTAACAATAATAACTAAAACCAGTAACCTACCAAAGAAATTATTTTGAAGAACTGATATGTTACCACTCTTATAGTCTTTTTGTTTCCTTCAATCAAACGGAAGCGACTGATCATGTAATTCTAACCAGAAAAGTGTTGTAATACAATCATAATTGCATCTACCATTATGCTAATTGCAATAGAGCACGAAGAGTTGCCCTGATAAGAAACTAGATTGTTATCACTAATTATTGCAAGTAGCCAGTTGTTATGGTCTAATGTCTGCTGCAACAATTTGCTAAGTACTTCTGTTATGCCCATGAAATAATGTCTTATGGATTGTCTTATACTACCATGTTCCTTAAACTTACCATAACGAACCAACAGAATTCCTAAGAACAGGATATTCATTGCAGAAAAAAATTGCCCATGACCAGCCCGCAAAAAGCATGATTTCTCAAAATTAACTTTACGTTATCTTCAGAATAAGTTGTCTAGTAATTTGACAGATTAAAATACAAATTCGAAAGAACATAACATTTGTGACATATTTCATACCTGCAGATAGTATATTAAATTGTGCAGTCATTCTAATCATAAAACGCTAAATTATTTTAAATTTATGATATGGGATTTCTACATAAAATCAACCCTGTAATTGTCTTCAAAGGTAAATTTTTAATAAATAAAATTTACATTGGATTAACTGACCATCACTTTAATCAAATACGATACTGAAAACTACAAATCAACTAACTAAATAATTTAAGTTAAAAATTAACAAATAAAAGGAATACACAGTACAGCAAAGATCAAAGAAGCATTAATTTTCTACTCCACAATCTCGTCTGTATCATTACTTCAATTCAATTAATAAATAGTAAAATTAAAAATGAAACATAAATCTCGAATTCTACATTGTAATTTATGATTCGAAAAGAGGAAATTTAATTACTTCAATACCAGGGAAGTTACCCGACTTAACTCATTCAAATCGTCATATTAGGTTAATGATACGTCTAGAAGAGATAAGGTAATACAAGAGGCACATACACCAAAGCAATGTTCACTCTAAATAAATCGAAAACACAAACACCGATTAGTACATTTGATTCTATTTATTTTCCCTGGTGGAATAAGGAATATGTATTTAATCATGACCGCACAAGGGTCTTCAGATCTAAGTTTTCAATTAAGTATTTTCTGTTGCAGCATTAAGCAATGATGAAACAAATAGGTTTGCCTTTCAAGAGTCCCTGACTTCTTTGGCGAAGTCAGAAGAAAACTTTAACACAAAGCTAAAAACACAACTTTAGATTTCTAAAAACAAGTTGAAAGGGTTCAGTATTATTTTGTTTCTGTTCGTTTATTGTTGTGATTTCGTTTATGGTAGAGCCTTGGGTCTTTCATAACTTACAGTCTTTTAAATGTAAGTTTACATTTAAAGTACCGTCAGGTAACTGTGTGAGGATAGACATACATTTAAATACAAATTAGGTAAAGGTTAGACGGCAGTGGTAGTCCCACGACAAAGCACATATACTCGTAGACCGAACGAACATGTGTTTTGTAATACCACACAATGAACGTTCTATAATTGGAAAACTAAATGTTGCATTACTCAAACGTATTTAGAGTATACTTAATGAAACATCATACAGACTCTGAACCGACGGCTTAACATCCTACCTAAGGAACGACGTGTTCAGATTTTTGACATTCCTAATGAATAGTCGAGGGTCAGAGTGGATATTGAAGCTCAGATTTACCAGTCCTGATGCAAGCGCGCTGACATTATTAGGCTACCCTTACTACCTATATAAAAAAACCCTTTGTTCAGAAAAAAAATTAAAGAAACAGAAAATTTTAAGAAATTCACAACCTTAAGGGGAAAACGAAACAGTCTACACTAATATAAGTGTGTCATATACATTAACTGTTTTATTGTAGCTTTATTTCTAAAAATGTCAATTTGGATCAAGAGTATCTATTATATATACAAACCACAATAAGAAATGGGAAAACAACACTAAGATCTTTCAACCGTAACAAGCGGTGTTTGTCAGAGTCAAAAACCCAACTGAAACACTAGATGCAGAAAACATCTGGTGTTTTCTGCATCTAGTGTTTCAGTTGGGTTTTTGACTCTGACAAACACCGCTTGTTACGGTTGAAAGATCTTAGTCTTGTTTTCCCATTTCTTATTGTGTTTTGATCATTGATATATATATATATATTATATATATCATGCTGTTTGTTTCTTGACCACTCTTTATTCACAGGTTTTGAGATTTTTTTGAGGGTTTTGGTCTAGATATTAAAAAACACTTCTTCGCCAACGTTTCGACATATATTTATTTATGTCCTCCTCAGGGCTAAAACATTAATACATTGAGCACAAATATTACGACTACATTAGGTCTATTGTTTGCTAATATGTAACGAAAAAGATAAACTATGGATTTACGTATTCCAGTCTTGTTTTGTATTATTTTGATAAGAATTTCCAGAGATTTAAATTTAAATCTTTTTTTTAATATCGTCGTTTTTTAATATCCAGACCAAAACCCTCAAAAAAATCTCAAAACCTGTATATACTCGTGTGTATATATATATAGGTGTTTTTTCTAATAGGGATTCGGTCAATTTTCTAGGATAAAAAATTGACCGAATCCCGATTAGAGAACACACTTATTATATCAAACGGTGGATATATTATTGAATCTGTTATATATATAAATTTTTCGAAAATATTTATATATTTTTTGCAATTTATTAACAAAAAACAGATGGAAATACAATGCTTTTCTTTTGCGTGTGAAAAAATTTATGTAACACAACTTTAGAGTTCTAAAAACAAGTTGAAAGGGTTCAGTGTTATTTTGTTTCTGTTCGTTTATTGTTGTGATTTCGTTTATGGTAGAGCCTTGGGCCTTTCTTAAGATATTTCTCCATGAACAGAAAAATAGGTTGTTTAATTCTGGTAAGATGTCTATTTCGTAATCTCGTCCTTTGAGTAGGACTTGCTTTTAATTATTTCAAAAGTGTGGTACCACTTGGGTGATGGACCAAGTATCCCAGTTTCCCAGAGAATACAAATCAATCATTTCAACCTTGAACGAGAACAGAATCTGCCTGAGAGAATTACAATTCTCCTTCACCTCTTAGTGATCTGGGGCAAGGAAAATTCAAAAATTACTTGAGTAAATAGTGCTCATTAAAGGGGGGGTGGGAAGGAGAGGGGGTGTTAAAATAAGGTGAGCGACAAAGGACAAGGTGGAAGCGAGTATTTTTAGCGACAAGCATCGCTCTTCATTACTTCTTCCCCACTACCGCATGATCAGAATCTATTCCTTATGATGGCGAAGGTTTGTAAACACTGGCATCACTATTATCACTGGAGATCTCAAACAGGCCTTTTCATGAATTAGAACCTATCATTGTACCAATGCAGTAAAACGCTCAGGAGACGGACAATCATGAACTACTCCTGCAATGCTATCTCAACTGAACCCAAATAATCTGCCAAAACATAACCTCATGACTATCCTAGCTTATGAAGCCTGTCACCTAAACTTCGCATGCCACCACGAGGTTTTGAAACAGTTTGCCAACACGCAACTTCAATATCAGTGTCATTCCTAATAACTGTCATCTACTAACACAGCTGTTATTGATTATTCCATCTACATTCACCAAAATTAAAAATTCATCATGCCTATCTTGAAAGAGACTTCAATTACGAGAATTAAGAAATAAAAAACCTACGTCTGCAAAATTGTATAAATATTTAATTTTTACAACATGAACACATTTCTTTGGATTAAACATCATAAAAATTTGATCTGGGTTCAATTGAAACCCTCTTACAAACATATGAAATTTTATATTTTTCGTTCTTAATCCTTCCTTTCTGTTTGTAAATGCTGCAAGGCATGAATGTTTCCTATTGGTCTAAAAAGCAGACGATGTTTATCTCTGTCTGCTCAAACACTCAGTATAATCAGCCAATGCTTACGTAAGAATGCTATCTATGAAAATAAAAGTAAGTTTTTCAACAAATACTAGAATCTATACAATTCATTCAACTGACGAAAACAACTAAAATATTCATTCATTAGAAAAAACATAGCCTATAAAGATGTCCTAACACAAGAGAACCGCATCGTTTTCCCTCAAGTTCAGGGACAAATAGTAATTTTGTACCTCTAAATGTGAATACCAAGTAATATTACTTTATATATATATATATATAAAATAAATTCAAAACGAAGGAAACACACAGAAAGACACAGACATAACTCACATCGTCTGTGTCTTTCTGTGTGTTTCCTTCGTTTTGAATTTATTTTATTTAAAAAAGTCCGCTGGACCGTTTCTTTTAATTGTATATATATATATATATATATATATATATATATATATATATATATATATATAAATGATCAAACCACAATAAGAAATGGGAAAACAAGACTAAGATCTTTCAACCGTAACAAGCGGTCTTCGTCAGAGTCAAAAACCCAACTGAGTTGTACTCAGTTGGGTTTTTGACTCTGACGAAGACCGCTTGTTACGGTTGAAAGATCTTAGTCTTGTTTTCCCATTTCTTATTGTGGTTTGATCATTGATTGTTATTTCACGTGTTTATGTGAAAGCTTTTTATATATATATATATATATATATATATATATATATATGTATCAAATTACCGCTTGTTACGGTTGAAAGATCTTAGTCTTGTTTTTCAATTTCACATTGTGGTTTGATCATTGGTTGTTGTTTCACTTGTTTATGTGAAATCTTAATATATATATATATATTGGTATAAATAGGCAGCAGATCCTCTTTTAAACAGGTATCATTAAAATTAACCGCAGTCTCGGCATTCACGATCTTAAGACTGAGAGATTCGTTCCTACGAACTAACCTCCTGCTAACAGGGTTCAACTGGAAAAGGAGTTGGCCAAGTGACATGTTAAATTAAAATCGATGAATCATGCTTAGTCATTGCTACAAATAGATTAAAAGGATAGTACAGGTTAATATAAAGAGAAGGTCAAAGGTCAATAATTAACAAGAAACAAGCGGTTAGAATGAAAGAGTTGAAAGGTCAACGGTATAACTGGACTAATAGAGAATAAATAGATTAAGATAATATATATATATATATATATATAATATATATTATATATATATATATATATATATATATATACCTTATATATGTACTATTATACCTTAGAAGTACATGAAACTTCATATGATGATGTGGACACCAAAATAAACATTTCTCAATCAACGTCGAAAAAAAATAATAAGTCACAAACCCTCTAAACTAATCATTACTATCATATATGGAGACTGTGCTTGAGCTACTCTATATTGCCTGCTATCCTCCTGATGACTGTTGTACCCAAAATCAGAGACTTGCAAGTGTGCTTATCTATTGCACGTGTCTGTTCCATTTCTAAACCCTTGTTGTTTTTTTTGGACTGAATTTACATTTTTTTTTTAAAAGAATATTTACATGAAACCGTTTCCATAAAACGGTATAAAAAAGAGCGAATATTTTTTGGTTTTATAAAGCATTGCAATGTAAAGCCATTGTACATTTAAATACATTCAGTCGCTTCGGGACCTTTGATAAAAAGCAGTCACAAAAGATCACGCTATTTTTGCAATGACTTTAATATTTTCAAATTGGTTTTAGTTGTTCTGCACTTGTTACCAGAACCTAATAAATAAACTATATAGAGAAGGTTTGATGGTTTGTTATGATAATTTAATGGTTTAAAATGGATATGAACACGTGTAGGGATATTGTGTAAACAATTTATTCAGAGTGAGGAAACAAATGCTTTGTTTTGATAGGAGCTGCCAGGTGTTAAGGGTTATGGTGTAACAAACCGAGAGAACAGAGAGGGACAACCGTGGCCAAGAAGGAAGACCTAACACCTGGATCCACCGCTTTACCAGCATCAAAGAAAGTGTCTCATTTGCTGATAAATTTACTATAGTTCAAGTAAAAATCAGCAGATGTGCCCAATCAAATTAGTTACGCAAAAGCCATATTTACTATTGCCTTTACTCATAAAATAAATACTGATATAATATATATTAACTATTCGAAACTCAAGATTGTTGGCCGGAGTCCAAAGAAGACTTGGACTGCACATACCATTGACATCGATTATAAATGCCTACGAAGCCATGTATGTCTTGACTCCGCCAATTACTCAAAATGCGAAGTAAAGCCAGAAAGTAGTAAGAATAACGAAATATATGTCTTAACATCCCTAAATTAACTTCTTCCCACATACTTCATTACTTGTTCAATCTGTTATCGTGCAGTATTTACTCATGATTGGAAATTTCAAAAATTACGTATATCAAAAACTAACAACGCGTTTCGAACACTCAGTGTTCTTCTGGGGGCCAGGTTAGCTCAGTGGCTAACGCATTTGCCTCTGAACTGATACTACTTGGGTTCGATCCCCACCTGGCCCTCGATTTATTCATGCGGGAGGTGAATAAATTTAAGCACGTCGTCCCTCGGAGAAGGACGTTAAAACATTGTTCCCGAACCTGTGCGATGTCAGGTATTCGTTAAAGATCCCTGCTCTAAATACACTTGAGTTAGGCAAAAATTTAAAACTCCCACAGTAGAATCAATCTTCATTGTGTAGGCTAATGCTCGGCCTACGTGTGTTCCCTTGTGGGACTACCTAACCTAGTTTCTTCTTCAGGTTTACATCTAAAAAAAAAAACATATATATCTAAGCGCATTAAGAACATAAAAAAATGGATTATTTGAAAATTGAATATAATATGTGAGTGCTGAATTGCACTATTGAAGTTTTTAACAAGGGAAACAGTATGCAAATTGACTTTTGTTATTATATTTTATTATGGTTCAGGTTTAATTAAGTTAATTTTCATACCATTCCCCTTGTTAAAAACTTCTATAGTTGAATTCAAGATTCATATACTGTATTCAATTTTCAAATCATACATCTAATGTTATTAAAGGTCATAGTTATGTATGTTATTAGATGAAGGAGAACACTAAATCTTCGAAACGCGTTGTTACTTTTGATATAAAGCTCTTTCGTAAGGAGACATACGTTTTGAAATTCCCCACCTCTATATATTATAGCTAATTTTATAAAACAATAATAATTCTATATTCTTACTAAATCAATAACAATAATTACTGACAATCAGGGTCCCTAAATAGAAACGAAAACCCTTATATTTGACTATACAAAGTACTAACGTCAAAGGAGACAACACAACATGGATATATAGATTCCTCAATAAGTTAAAGCTTTTATCCATCAAAGAGTAAATTATTAAATACAACCTTAACGGGCAAAAATATTAACAAATTCTTGCTACAACCTTCTTTAGCTAGCATAATTATAAATGGTTTATCAAGGTAATAAAGGATAAGGGCATTTATACAAATACCCTATTGTATTGTACCTACACAAAGCGACGACAGGAAAGAAACTACCCTAGACTCCAAAGATCAAGGGAGTATTGTTCACATATACATTCTATTCATACGAAGCATACGTTATTTGAACACCCCCGATTTCGAAGTTGGAGAAAAAAATTACAGCTCCTCCTTACAACTTGTTAACCAACTGATGTCACAAAAGTATTGCAAACTACGGAGTAGAACAGCGGAACCATAATTTCAATGAAACTTTCTTCAAGGATGCAAATTTTCTGAGATCTTTCGGTTTCGTGATCCTAAAACAATGATGGCGGGAATAGTAATGTATAATTCACTTGCTCTACATAATCTGCGGTTTGTTTCACGTGAGTGATTCAAATGATTCGCAGTATTTTCATCGCAAGCCATTACATCGACGATAATTAAATCGCCAATAAACTTATCTCTATGCAATTTCATCGTAATGCATTACATAGTTAGCAAGCGTGTTTCTTATTACGTGATAAAGACATCCAATCTCAAGAAAATAAAGGAAAAACAGCTTAATAGATTCATGGATATCTGCAATAAAATTACTTACACTAATTAAAAACATTTACTTGTGACATAATGAAAAAGGAAATTTATTCCGCAATAGGTATATATATATTAATAGATAATAATTTACGAATACATTAGTACCGTTTACGATATAATAACCATGCTAAGAAATGACCACAGTGCATACAGAGGGAATGTATTTAAACATTAACAACTTTTTCCACATAGATATCCTTATTCTCCTTATGATGTCAATTCAGTAATATAATTTTCCTATTTTTATTATTTTTTGTAGAGGGCTAAAGGGACTGATCGTCAGCCCTCCGATGCTGATTCCTCAAGGGAATATTGCATCTCCCATTGATTCTACATTGGGAGACCTAAATGTTGCCTAACTCAAGTGTATTTAACGATCTTTAAACGAGAACGTGCCATCGTATAGTCTCGGGACCAACGGTTTAACGTCCTATCCGAGAGGCGACGTGCTCAGATTTATTCATCTTTATTTCTATATATTAACGGACCAGAGTGGGTATCGAACCCTGTTGCCACTGAGCTAACCTGGCTCCTTCTATTAAGTGAATACTTTATTTTAAGAAAAATCTTTTATTACTAGATCCTAAAAATAAACTATTTAAATTTAATGTCAATAGTTAACATTAGATGAATATAACTGTGTGACATCAGTATTATTGGGGTGAAATGTTGAGGTGTTATATGTATTATTCAGAATTATGTCTAAAAAGGAAAATCGAAATACACTACACTGTAAGCTAAATGCGGTTATGAAAGGTTCAATAATAGATATGAAATATGGTAAATAGTTTGATGAGTAGAGGAAGGTTAAAGGGAGGGTGAGTCTAAGATCAAACAAAGGAGGGATGACAGCAAACACCCTTGTCCTTCGACTAAGCCTTGTCACACCACTCACATCAGTCCCTCTTATTCCCAACAAACAGGGCAAATTCAAGGACGACTTTTAAATAATATCTAGGTAGTCCTTGAATTCATGACTTACAAAGAGAATATTGTTTGGCTTACTTTCCTTCAAAACAATTTCATTTATATATATATATATATATATATTCAATAATGTACCATCCGTTCAATAGAATAGTGTATTATGTAATCGAGATTAGCTCAATTTTCTAGGTTCAAAAACCAAAGTCTCGTTGTCGACGTTTCGGTTTTATTTAAAACCTTTTTTATAGGCAGAAGTAAGAATTTTTGAATGCCAAATTTACATTTACACTAATTAAAATTAAATTCTATCAAACGGATGATACATTATGGAAGTAAATTTAATTGTCTTATTCAAGAATTGTTACTTCTGCCCATGAAAAAGTTTTTGAATAAAGCTGAAATGACAGCAACGAGAGTTCGATTTTTCAACCTAAAAAATTGACCAAACCCAAATTACTTCAAAATCGAATAACAGTACCCGAGTTACTCGCCATTGCCTTTACAGAGTGCTTGGTCTCCTCCTTCTCTCTTTTCTCCTAAAGACGTACTTTAGTAAATTTGAGTTAAATAGGTGCATTTCTTTACTCTGTGTGCCAATATTTTTCGACTTTGAACTTATATTTGTCCACTTTGGATCATCTTGCCCATTTTACAATATATATATATATATATATATTTCGTTGAACAACTGACCGTATTTCACTGATGTCATTTTCTTCACCAGTTTTTCAAGGTTTCTGAATACCTTCTTCTTTCCTTCATCCAAACGTTGGAGAATGTTAATTAATTGGGAACCGACATGTTTCGACTGGCTTCCAGTCATCTTCAGGGTGATTAATTAAAAAAAAAAATTATTAGTCTTTAGAGTTGGTATTAAGACACATTTAACAGTAAAAGTTTAAAGTAGCTGCTCTCGAGAACCAGGACCAAGAGCAGCTACTTTAAACTTTTACTGTTAAATGTGTCTTAATACCAACTCTAAAGACTAATAATTTTTTTTTTTTAATTAATCACCCTGAAGATGACTGGAAGCCAGTCGAAACATGTCGGTTCCCAATTAATTAACATTCTCCAACGTTTGGATGAAGGAAAGAAGAAGGTATTCAGAAACCTTGAAAAACTGGTGAAGAAAATGACATCAGTGAAATACGGTCAGTTAGGTCTCCAGCCATCTCTACACCAATTTCATGGAGAACTGACACTAATAAGGTCAATAGTGGTGTTGACCACCACACTGCTCTACTACACACTTCTGAGAGACTAGCCTTGACTTTCCCGATCAGATTTGTGATGGTGTATCTATCACACAATCAATCTAATGAACGAACTTAATATCATTAAGTTTAAAAGTCGATTTAAAAGCGCCGTCAAAATTTGTTCACTAAAGCTATGGAGTCACAAAAAATTCTGATTGGTCATGAATAGAGGTACTACTGTACTTTAGCTGTAGAGAGTCTGGGATTACTATTTAATGCGAACTTTTGTACTATGCATACGAATTAATATTTATAATGATGTGTGTTAAATAAACATTTTATTTTAACCTACAGTTAAAAAACCAATATTTTAAGGAAAACTAGAACTTTTTAATATTTGACAGAACGGTGGAAAAATAACTACTGGCTATATTTAGAAGAAGAAAACTAACAAATGCAATAATTTAATTACAGGAGGGAGATGTAATTCGTCGCTCAAGAAGTGTCTGCACCGGTCACTCAACCAATCCTGCAGCTCCTTCCAAGGACATGCGACCAGGCACGTGGTAAGCTCATCTCCGGTCTTGGCAACCTACGCTGTACACCAAGGCCACTCACAACATCCAAATTAAATATTAGTCCGGATAAGAACAATACAACTTTGGTCGTATCCGGAAAGACTCATTGGTTTAATAAAGATAAATGAACTCCTAGTAATTAGGAGTTTTTTTTTTTCATCGAACAACCTTAACAGATTGTAAATATGATACAGGGAGGTATATACAAATGAAACAACGCGATAATTCCAATGTACGCCGTCCCTCGCAAACTAGTCTGACTTATCTATATCCAAGGAAAGCATTGACAACCTCTAGTCTTCAAGAATATTAACCTATTTCAAGGATCAACCTTTGCCCAGGTTCAATCAAACTGTATGTTTATTTTATCTCACATTTCGAAGGACAGAAAATAACAAAAGTAAAAGACGAGATAAGTGAATAAACATTTGTCTAAATAAATAGCAACCTACAGATTGAATTCACTGCTCCCAACTCTCTGACGAATATTGACAGATAAATGTTAAGACAATAATCAACCAGTGTCGCAAATGCAATCAACTCACTATTAAAAATACACTGACTGGTCTACACTCAACTTTAATATAACTACAACGTTACCAAAAAAAAACCAGCAACAATTTAATTTTCTTTTCCATACAGCTAACCCATAATAACAAGAAAATGATAAGTTTCAATAATGAAATAAAACAAGTTAACTAACTGAATTATCACATCAAGCATATAAATATATTTCATGGGATTAACGATGGTATTCTGATTTGTAATTAATTAAGCAATGTGGAGTTTACCCAGTTAGTTAGATTACTAATTTATTTTTTTCATAATTCAAAAGTTCATAAGTCTCCAACCGTCACTTCGCAAGTGCGCTTGTGTTCCTATTTCTTCTCTCCTGATGATGGCTAAACCAACAATTAGAGATTGTGTGTTTTTCTATTTATTGTATACCTAAATAGAATCGTAATACCCTGAATACTCTGAAATCGTAATATTCTGAATCGTAAATATATAACAAGATTTCACAATACATACGTGAAGTAAAAATCAACGTCCAAACCACAGTAAGAAATCAGAGAAAAAGGTCTTTCAACCATAACAAGCGGTCTGTTGAGATTTGACTCTGACGAAGACGGCTTGAAAGATCTTAGTCTTTTCTCTGATTTCTTAATGCGGTTTGGGGGTTTATATTTATGTGTGTATATACATTTTCATGGTATTCTTATCTTCAATATAAAAAGTTAAGAGAAATATTTCAATTTCAACTAAAGAATAGAGGAATGGATTAAAAGTAGGAATACATGTCAATGATTAGCTTCTAAGTTAATTTTGCGAAGACGACAGAACATGAGGAGCTGCAGTTCATCAACTGTCAAGATGTCAATATAAATGGAATTCTTGGAACAAGAATTGGCAAGGGATGCATGGTAACGAAGAATGTTTGGGCGAATGAGAAAAAAAAATACACTTGAGCTCTACCAGAAGAACAAGTCTAAATTTGAACTCTGCAAGCTCAAGTCGCTATAATACCAATAGTTTGAATACACCATTAACACAACACACGCAGGTTCTACATTTCATAAGAACAGCGCAGTTGTTTCAAACTTTTATTGGAGTAAATCATTATTCATTGAAATATTAACATTAAATAGCAAGTATTGTCATAAAGGACGATGTTACTTGAAAAATATTCAACCAGACATTGTAAACTTTCAAATAATAACTGATCAACATTCTAGATAGAAATTTACAACAGAATCGAAGCAACCCAATTACAAACAAAGTGAGCCATAAGTAAGTACTATAGATGAAAAATGAAAAGTACTAGGAAATAAAGAGCTCAACTCAACTAAACTCGAATTAATGCAATCATAAGTAAATTCAAATGCAAATGTCGAAAGAAAAACATGAAATATAAGTAAAGTAGTAACATAAAACCATAAATCATAACTTCAGCTACATGAAACTAACTCCAAACCTACTTTTCTGTAGAAAAACACTTATTAGTGTTATTAAGTAAACTTAAATAAAGTTCAAAAATATTCATATAATTTACATACACTAGTAAGTACACTAATAACCTATAATATTTAAGATTTCAAGAACAACCATCATCAGGAGAATAAAGAACAGGATTCCAAGCACATCGGCAAAGTGACTGTTGACAGCCCACCTAGCTTTCCAATCACACTATGACTTCAACCTACTTTGAATCACACTTTTTTCCATGTTGATGGTTTAACTAAGAAATATATATTGTGTGTTTCCCTATTGTATGTATATTGAATTATAGATGTCTTATCAGAATCATTTTTAGGTTTTAAGTATAACAATCGGAGACCAATTTTAATGTCTTTACTATTAAATTTACGTTACTGTTTACTGAATGCTCTCTGTTATTTAACTTACATCCTTCTTACAAGTAATCTCATTATGACTTTAATTACACATCCAACAAAAAATAAATAAATAAAATAGTTCCACATCTAAACATATTATGACATGGCTTCCATTTCATTTACTACGGTTTGATATGAAACCTTAAATAAACCGTAAGTTTGATACGGTTTCCTTAATTTAATTTATATATAAATTATTGAAATTAATATGACGACACTATGATACTTAAATCAAAAATCAATTTATTTGCGTGTCTAATAAATTTTATCAATTGATGTTTATATTCTTACTAGAAACATTCCCACCCATCATACCTCGTAAGCAAATACATAATCAAACCGAATTTGTGTTTCTGATATGAATAGTCTAAACAGTGTTCAGTGGTATGTGTTTAAAATTGAATACATCAGCATAATGTTTTCATGGAAAAATGCAAGTTCCCTACTAGCAAACTTCTTGAAAGTTGGCTATTTACAATGGTAGTTTCCCTGACATGGAGAGAAAACATATAGAGGCAATAGTCCGCAAGCTAACTCACAGGGTGTGAAACAGTTTGCATGACAGTCAATCCACTCTCACAGCATGCTCAGTCTGCGTCCCAACCAGTTCAACATTTTCGTATACGTTAATACGTTTTTTTATTTATCTCCATCGCATGACTGCAATAGAAATTATTATGAATTAACTACACATATATCAACGTCTAAATTTCACAGTAAGAAAATTAGAAAAATGACTAAGAGCTTTCAATTAAAACAAAAAGTCTTCGTCAGAGTCTCACTGATACTGGCCAACTGATATTTATCAAAATCAGTGAGACTGACAAAGGACCACTTGTTTCGGTTGAAAAATCTTAGTGATTTTTCTGAATTTCTTACTGTCGTTTAGACGTTGTTTTTTACTTCATGAGAATATGGTGAAATCTTATTATATTTTATATCGCCACTCGACTTCCTTTCCTGAGTACGACTGTTAAAAGGGTCGAAATATTGAATGTAATCCCTAGTTTCTGTTTTTCATTCGTGTTTCTCAAACTTTTCAACGAGTATTTTTTTTTAATTTTTTTATAACAACATCCAAGCCACAATAAGAAATTAGAAAAGAGACTAAGATCTTGCAACCGTATCAAGGGGTCTTCATCAGTGCCAAATCCCATCTGAGATTCAAATTCATCTTGTCAAATTCATCAATTACACTGAGATCTCAGTAGAGATTTAACTCTGACGAAGACCGCTTGTTACGGTTAAGAGATCTTAGGGTTTTTTCTTATTTCTTATTGTAGTTTGGACGTTGATTTTTTATTTCACGTGTGAAATCCTGTTTTATATATATATTATCAACAGGAAAACAATCACAAAGGACAAAAAACGTTTCACAGTAAACTAAAGACACAGAGTAAAGATACGAACACATTTACAGTCTCTAATTTTTAGTTGAACGGTCATCAGGAGAGTAGAGATAAGGACACCACTTACAGATTAACGCACTTGCGAAGTGACGGGTTGAGCCTGTAACCGTCGCTTCGCAAGTGTGCTTGGTGTCCCTATCTCTACTCTCCTGATGTCAGCTCAACCGAAAATTAGAGAGTGTAAATGTGTTCGTATCTTTACTCTGTGTCTAGAGTTTACTATGAAACGTGTATATATATTAGAAGAGGAGTAAATTCAGTCCTTTTCAACATCACATCTCTCTCACAAAGCAATAAATTTAAATTCATGACACAATAGTTAAAAAATTATATATAATTTAAAGGAAACCATCAAGATTCAATGGCTTCGTTCAAGAAAACCACTAATAAAATTTTACATATCATTGTATGATTGTATCTAAGGAGAAGAAACAAATATAACAGAACTAATTAAATTATCATAGATTTACTCGTATATTACTAAAAAGGATAAACATAATTGTTGGATGTAGCTGTTATAAGTGTTTAACTGTGCTGAAAGATTTGGGAGATTCTCTTATCACTGTTTACCTGAAGTTAGATTGAAGAGTGTAATAAAACTAATCTACAGACTGAGTGCATTTGTTTTACATACAATTAAGGCATTAACACAGTAATTAGATCCACACCAATATATTCATTTAGCATGTTTGACCTGTCATATAGCTGTTAATAAAAGCATATATCAAGAAAAACATAGAAAACACACTGGATCTACATTACAAAAACGAAATAATGTTTTAAGGACTGTCAGGAATATAGATTCAATTTTTAATATCATGTTGAACTCTTATAAAATTTATTGCTATAAGAAAACAAATTAAATTCAGTTAAATAAAAGAAAATATGAAACGAAAAGTGATTTATTTGCCTGAAAAACAAACAAATACATATGAAGGATAAACAGGCAGAAAATCCACAAGCATGAATAAATGAAAACTACAGCCCGGAATGAATAAGTGAAGAGCTCTGTTAAACCAGTGCAGGCAACAAATGCTTCAGCAGACTCAATTGTATAAGCAGATCATACTTTATTGAAATTCTACTCAGACACGGTCACAGGCTCTTATCCTCGAAATTATTGTTCACTGAGTCAATATTTTTTTTCTGTAAGATCTACTAACTATTTAATAACTTTATTAAGTCGTTCATTGTCAAGAAAAA
Source organism: Hermatobates lingyangjiaoensis (assembly GCA_026182355.1). Taxonomy (NCBI): domain Eukaryota; kingdom Metazoa; phylum Arthropoda; class Insecta; order Hemiptera; family Hermatobatidae; genus Hermatobates; species Hermatobates lingyangjiaoensis. The sequence goes on from JAPFBL010000501.1 coordinate 3,942,410, forward strand.
CAGAAAGAAAGAATGCAACCTCAACAATAGTCAAGTTCTAAAACCGGCCGAAGCTCTGGTAAGATCGTAGATTTTTATATCATAAACAGTCTCTCTGGTATTACCAATATTTTATACTTTATAAGATATGAGTATTCTGTGAAATGCTAACTTAACTGCACATCAACACTATTCAAAAATAATGTTTCTTGAATTGTGTATAAGAATCAAACATTGTATTAATAGGGTAATATGTTTCTGAGCTCTCTGATTGTTCGAGGAAGACTTACGTCTGAAAAGGTGCTTGAGCTTGTAGACAACCGACTGAACAACAGCATGAGGAGTCTTGCTATTCCGCGTGAGAAGAATGATCTCTATAGGAGTCTCAGTGGCGCCCATGGCGATACACGAAAAAGGCCGTACAGAGCCAAGTCGACGGTTGTGGTGCAGTGCGCCTCAAGTAACTGCGCCGTTAGTAGTCAGTCGCAAGTAGACGAAGACGCTGCGCTCTGGTCGAACTAGAGCTAACCTCAACCTCCCATCCCCCCTCCACGAGGTCCAACCTCGACCCCACTTCAACCCAACGCCCAGACTGAAACACCATGTCAAGAGAAAACAGACTGCTGAAAGACGTTTCACTGAAACTTTCTCGACATCATGAAGCCTTCGAGTCTCAAGGAATCGTTTTATAATCCTTGCTAAAACTGAAATGACTTTTAAAAATATTGGACAAACCGAAACCCCAAACCAAAAAAACAACAAATATACCCCTTAATCAATAATTCAAATAAACCAACCTGTCAAAGTAAACACTCGTGCTGCAAATCTCTATTTCGCAAATTTCGGTGAGCTGCAGTCCACACTAAATTGCTAAGATACATTAAAAACAATTATATTCAGTCTACGTGTTTTATCCAAATAATGTGATTATTTCTTTCAAAACTAAATACTACATTTCACTACATCATGTTACTAGAACCGTAAAATTGCTTCTTTGTTACTAATCATCAATCTATTTTAAAGAGATTTTAACCATACTTCAGCTTCTAATTTATAACCATATGAGGCTGGCGTCTTAGTCTACATCACTAAGTCTAGATTAAAACAGAAATGGGAGTTTTAATACAAGAGTTTGTGCAACTAACTTTAAGAACTAAGTAATAGAGTAAAACTCAGGATTTGCTCGAAGGGAAAGACACACAACTGACTATGACCTTATACAGCAGAATCCTTAGACTACATCTAATCAGGGCTGCCAATGCTGGGGTTTATAGATGTTCTCTAGGGTTTTGGTTTTTTTTTTTAATTTGAGAAATCAGGGGTTTTCTGACCTACATCGGGGCTTTTGAGTTTTCTTAGTACGAAATTTTAACTACCACTCCGTGGTAACGGAGTCCTCTAATAGCGCCTATAACACTTAACTCCGACTTTCGCCCTTCAGGAGGCTACCCTGTTAACCTGCTATATGCAGGGACAAACGAAAGAGGAGGATAAGGTAAACTAGGGGCTGAGCCTGACCACCTTCGTTTCACATCCTTCCAACTTCCCAAATCCTCTCCTCTTATCCCAGCCCCAATCAAAGGCGTTATACGACCCGTGCCGAAGGATGGATGATACAGGGGTTACTGTATTTCGAACAGTCAAGGGTACCAGGCGACTCCCATGAGTAATAGCCTTACCCCGGTATGCGGTGCTCTGCCGGAGAGGACAAAATACCACCGATAGAGATACAGGGATTTTCCTCTGTATGATACTAAAGAGAAGGAAGTCCGGAGACCATCCTCATGAATCGCGGAGGGCCCAAAAGCGCTAACTACTGGGAGCCAACCTCTCGCAACACAGACCCGAAGAAGAGCGTCTCGAAGAAGGGGAAAGGAAGTTACTTTCTTCCGAAACCTAGGAAGCCTGAATTGACATTATCAATGATGGTTTATGCAGACTCTGCAAAAAACAGGAAGAAACACCGTTGCACCTGCTGACTGACTGTAAGGCAACTTTGCTGCACAGAGGTAGCTGCTTCGGGATTCTCAACAAAACCATAGAAACATTTTTACCGCTGGAACCAGCAAAAGTGCTGAGCTTCTTGGAGGCATTGAAGCTAACCGCTGGGGTACTTTAGTACAGAAGAGGGGAAGCAAAATAGTCTTTTTTTTAAGACGCAATGCTATAGTCACCGTCAAATAATAATAACAATAAAAAAAGTAATTTGTTTATAGAATTTTATTTTGAAAAGTATCAAAACAACTGAGTATCAAACCTAACTATTTTGCCACATTTTCATCAGTTGAAAGACATTTTTCAGTAATGAACTGTCTTAAACCAAAACAAGTTCTCTGAAAGCAGAAGCAGTAAGCGAAAAGAGTCCTGACAATACAGTTAATTGCAAAAAGGAGCAACAATGATTATACTACTTGACAGTCGCGAAAAGTACTCATAACGCGCTGAGGAAAGTCGAGCAATAAGTCAAAGATATTTGGAGAGGAGAAATTATGAAGAGATGCTTTATGTTTAACTCCAGCAACTGAAGAAGATGAGAAGACTCAGAATAATACAATTATAAAGGTGAGTAAAATCAGTAAATACATACATGTGTTTAAATACCTGGGGTTCTAATATATAATTATTAGATATTATATATATATAGATATTATATTAGATACATATAATATTATATTTAAGTTATAATATATAAAGTTTTTTTGAGCCCAGGCTAGAGTTTTGGTAAAATTCTCATTGATAGCCTTGCATCTAATAGCTATGAAGTATTCTTACTTTTAAATTCAGTAATTCCTGTTAGTGCTAAGTTACATAGAAAATAAAAGGTTAATATTAATTGAGCTGTTATTAATGAAACAAATATCGTTCATTTCTTTAAAAAAAATATTTTTGTACTCATTCAGCACTTACATCAATGTAATGAAAATAAGTCTGGTGAGAGACGCAACAGCACTTTGAACAAAGTCATTTGTTTAATTTGTTTCTTCAAAAATTTAGTTCTCTCGTCAGTCATTTCTTGTGGTGCAAACCAACCTGCTTTTAAAATCTTTACTTTATTAAATAACAAATTTATCTGTTCACAGCAACATTAATACTTAAATATAATACATTTACAACCACTTGTATTACTTTTCACAATTTAACTAGCCATGAATTATTATAATATAATAAAAAATATATATATTCTTACTAATTAAGTGTACATAAAATGATTTCATGCAACAATGCTAATTTTCAGGTTGGAAATGGAACGGGAAGTTATTTTAAAACTGAATATTTCTAGATAAATTGATAACAACCATGTATCACATTGTTTATTATTAACAGTTTGGAAGCAATAGTTACTGTAATATCTTAAATAAAGATGAATAAATTATTTGGACACCAAAATTTTAATTGTTACTGATGCTTTTATGAAAAAGTAATTTGAAAATTTTGAGAATCAAATTTCTATTTAACAGTTTTTGAAAGAAATTCTAAAGTCATAGTAACTCGATAAAAGCTCGACCTAAATGTATGAGAGATGAGGAGTAAAACTAAGGAAATGAAGAGGCAAATCGAAAATGTCAAATAGATGAGAAGATTGGGGTAAAAATTGGTTTGGAGGAAGGGCTTTCAAAGCAGAGCACATGTGCCTCAGTTATATTTAAAGCTTGCTTTCCCGCTATCGAATCACTGAGGCTTACAATCTCATCAAATCCCCCCACTTCTAGGTCTCTGGAATAACAAGTTCATACCTCACCGATTTAGCCTATAGCCTTACAGACAGGGCTTATTATTCCTATGAAACAAAGAAACAGCCCTTTATAAAAAAAAATAACAGATTCCTTTAAGGCTTAAACTAGTGGTTTCCTAACTTTTTTTACTCCTTCACCCCTAAAAAGCATTTTGCTCTAACTTCGCACCCTCTACATTTTATACTTTGATCAAGGATAAAAACTATGTACTGATACTAAATTTTATCAAAATAAGATATTTATTTCACTTTATATATATTCACTGTTTCGTTATTGAGGGCTAGGTCAAATAAAAGAAAATAAACTCCTTTCTAGGCCGACGTTTCGATGTATTTGTACATCATCTTCAGGGCTAAAATTAGAGTAAGACTATAATACATTTATCAAAACAATCTACAACTCACATAGAGAAATAACACACACTTTTGTTAAAACCAACAGATACATACAACAAAAGGTTATTTTATAATCAGAGTTGTTGAGTTGTTAACCTTTTGTATGTATCTGTTGGTTTTAACAAAAGTGTGTGTTATTTCTCTATGTGAGTTGTAGATTGTTTTGATAAATGTATTATAGTCTTACTCTAATTTTAGCCCTGAAGATGATGTACAAATACATCGAAACGTCGGCCTAGAAAGGAGTTTATTTTCTTTTATTTGACCTAGCCCTCAATAACGAAACAGTGAATAGAATAGAAGAGGTCAATAACAATTTTTGAGTTTATATATATATATATATATATATATATATACTTTTTCGTTGGAAATACGATCCAAAACGGACAAATGTAGTTCAATATAGAAAAAGAAACATAGAGAAATCAAAAGAACACACTTACAGTCTCCAATTTTCGGTTTGAACCGTCTTCAGGAGAGATGAGAGAGGGAAACCAAGAACCAGAAAGGGTCTCCAACCGTCTCTGGACCAGTGCGCTTGGTTTCCCTCTCTTATCTCTCCTGAAGACGGTTCAAACCGAAAATTAGAGTCTGTAAGTGTGTTCTTTTGATTTCTCTATGTTTCTTTTTCTATATTTAACTATATATATATATAAATCAGACATTTAGACAAGAAACTTCATAGATTGACATTTGATTCAACTTTAGGAAAATAACAACCCTTGTTTGAACTACTTGTAAAATAGTAAAATCAAGAACTAGCTTCGAAACGCTTAGAAAGGAATTTAATTTTTGTAACACTTACATATCTTTTTTGTATTCTGGACATCTTAGATTAAAATCTGAATATACCTGACAAAAAATATTGCTTTCTTGAAATATATTCCAGATAATAAAATCAAAAATACTATTTTTGTGAATGAAAATAATACTGTCATTGGATTTCTATGACTTTATCGACCTAAGTTTTCGGAAATTTCCTTAAAAAATACTATATCCATAAAAGAGCTTACATTTTCCTGAACTAAAAGATGAAGCCCTGCTTTTTGCACCCCTGGTTAGGAACCCCTGGCTTAGACAGATCAAAATAATGTCACGTATTAACAAATAAGTAAATAAGTAAACGTATTATCAAGCCCTTTGATATCATTTTAATTTGTTTGTGCCTATAGTGTGTAAACACACTAACAAAATTCTGTGGTAAAATTATTAATAACCAATTAATGATTCATTTTAATGTGGTTAATTTTAATCTGTTTCCACTTTGTCAATTAAAATAAAAATGCAAATCCTTCATACAGTACAAACTGACTATTGATAACAGAACTTAATTGTTCCATCTATATACTTGTAATATTCATAATCCACTAATTTTATACAGACAATAACTTAATAAGGCAATACTTAATAAGAAAATTAAAGTTCCAAGAACCAATAGAAAATGGGCTGAAAATAGCGACCGTCTAACAATAAAATACGAGAAAGTTCCTTTACTATGTATCAATGTCGTTTGAAAGCTATAGGATTCTATTCCCACTTTTCTAACGTAGAAAACCATCAAATGTCTCGAAGATTTGTCAAGGGTGCGTTTTGCAATGTTTAAATAACTTCTAATGGATTCCATCCTCAATAGACAAGACAAATAAAAATCAATTTTTTCATGATTATTATACTTAACTTCAAGTGAAGCAAACACTCAAACATTATCAGAAATAATGAATAATCAATTTTTCATTCATTTTAACTTGAATATAACATTTTGCCCCCTATGAAGCAAAATATAATTATTTTACATAGTAAGAATAATTAGCGAACACTTGTGATATTGCATATAGTTGTTCAAATTTTCCATAAAATATTTTGATACTTATTATCCTAAATGGCATTTTGCGGACTTGATTATTTTTTAACAAAATCAGTTCCACGAAGATAAGTAGAAGAGACAGCAATACAAATTACAGCATTTTCCGATAACTGTGGATTTCGAAGAGAAAGATTTATTCTAAAAAGTTCAATGTGATAAAATTTAAGTGAAAATTGTTGATCACTTGAACATTCTTCGAAGTCACTAAGAGCGGTAGGTCCAGATCCACAGTTTGCACACTACTCTCCTGGAAGACATTATTCACCCAAATTCTACTCTACTACCACTGATTTAGAAATTTAAATTTAGATATGCATAATTGTCTATTGTCAAGCGGAAGCGTATACTGATCTATATATTTATCATAGGTGTGTTATCTAATCGGGGTTCGGTCAATTTTCCAGGAAAAAAAAATTAAACTCTCGTTGCCAACGTTTCGGTTTTATTTAAAACCTTTTTCATAGGCCTACAAACAAAGGATAATAAGAAATCACATATCAACAACAAACATATACACAATATGAAAATGGATTGTTACAACTTATGAATAATTACAAGCAGAAATATTTCAGAGATACATATTACAATATTACTTACAGAAGTAAGAATTTTTTAACTAAGAAAATGAAATTTACATTACTTAAAGGAACAACAATGTTAACCGGACAATAATTATTTAAATAATTATTATTTAGTTCCCTTGAGTGAACAGTGTTGAGGTTATGTGTAATGTTATCTTAATAGTCTAGCTGAAGGTCTTGTCCGGTTAACATTGTTGTCCCTTTAAATAATGTAATTTTCATTTTCTTAGTACTGTAAGTAATATTGTTTTATGTATCTCTGAAATATTTCTGCTTGTAATATTCATAAGTTGTAACAATCCATTTTCATATTGTGTATATGTTTGATGTTGATATTTAATTTCTTATTATCCTTTGTTTGTAGGCCTATGAAAAAGGTTTTAAATAAAACCGAAACGTTGGCAACGAGAGTTTTATTTTTTTTCCTGGAAAATTGACCGAACCCCGATTAGAGAGAACACACCTATTCTATCAAACGGTCGATATATTATTGAATCTGTTATATATATTTATCCATAAACAGATATTTAATCATTATTTTGCTAATTGAAAAAATAACAAAAATAAATGAGATTTAAGAAATAATTAGTAACAGTTGAACAAAATGCACTTGCTCTCTGTCAACATAGCTCAATCATATATAACTTATCAACGAATCATTATTCAAAGCCATTATGAAGTTTGAACAAAATGGACCCTATTCCAGTTAGCTGCCAATAAAACTTTTTTAATTAAAACTTATCCTCTACAATGCTAACAACTTGCATCCAATTATTATTCAGTTTTAAATTTCATAGAAGAGAGTAGAGTTTAATTAAGGTAGAATCTGCGTCTTTGAATAATTTAAACTTCAACACTATAAGAGAAACCTGGTTCTTTATAAATCAAAAGTCGATAAAACAAATAGAATAAAAGGTAATGTGAAGTTCAATCATATACGATTCTCCTAGTAATCAATGTACTAGTATGTGGTTTCTTTAATAATCAGCATAAAGTTATAAGAGTGGTTTTGTGTTAAAACTGAAAAGTTAACAGGTTTCTGTGAATAACAGTTTACTCCAAGTAGTGAGTAATACTGTGCTAGAGAACATCATATTGAAACAGTTCAGTTCTATCATAGACTTATAAGTTTTATCATATAAGTCTAAAACGTATTTGATATACGTTTATGATAAATGATATACGTTTTATCATAGATACATATAGGCAAGAGATCAGTTCTTTGTGATACCATACAATGAACATTCTGCAATGCAAGTTCTAAATTTTGCCTAACTCAAGTGTATTTATAATACGAATTTTTAACGAGTAATAATATAGAACAGGTTCGGGACCAACGACTTAACGTCCTCTCCGAGGGACTAAATGCTCAGATTTTTTTAGCTCCTAATTCCTATGATATTACCTTTAGTCCTATGATTTTCTTGGCATAAATAAATCGACGACCAGAGTGGATATCAAACCCTAAATCTACCCAGCCAAGAGGCGAGTATGTAAGTGACTGGGCTACCATTGGCCCTCAATGCACTTGTTACAAAACCACGCTTCAAAAATACACCCTTAAAAAGATCTGAAATCAGGAATTCGCCATTTCTTAGTTGCCACAACAATGGGAATAGTATACCCTGAGAAATTGGGTTCAATGGCTGAAAAGATACCACGGTGTAACCAATAATTAAATTGACGGGGTAAGTAATAATTTTTTATCAACAAGAACGCCATCAGAAATAGTTTTTTTTTTACGAAATTTAAATTTACTTTGAACAGAATAACATCTAAAATATTCATCTGAAGTCATAGGAACACAATTCCGTATTTAGAAATTAATCATAACACAGATAAATGAAAATAGTCTGCATCTCTACGGCGGTTGTTACATTATTACAAAAACACAACGTCAAGCGATTATAGGTTGTTCTGTTATTCGACCAGCTTTGAAACGAGTCTATTATGAATAGAAAATTGTATATTATTGACAAATTATAAAAAGGAATGGTGTTTAAAAAAAAAATACAAAACAGGGAGTATTAAAACGTAGAGTAACTACATACGACGAAACCAAATTTACACAGTTTTTTATAAATTTCCCATTTGAGAATATAAAACTTCTGGAAGAAATGGATCATGTAACATTACTTACAGAAGACAATCACACTTCTTGAGGAAAAATCTTCTAATACGAGTATTTGTTATATCAGAAGGATACCATACATAAAACATTAAATAATAAGCGACCAGAAATCATATTAAAAGTCAAGGACTATATGGTAAAAAAGGAACCTGAGAAGTTTATATCTATTGTTTTAAAGAGAAAAATGCGTTGATATATTTGAATACCCTCCCCTTATGCCAAAATTCATAATTACTACATGCTTCCAGCAATGCTGAGAGAATATTCCCATTGTTGAATAATTATAATATTTTTTTTTATCTTCTTCAAGTTTAATTATAGACTCTAATTGCCCAATATGTTTTGATACTAACTGCGCTACAATAACAGATTGAACTGATTAAATAGAATATTTATACAATGGAAACATTGAATAAGAAAATATTTTCTAAAAAGTATATCGACAAAACTGGTTTGCTTTGTGAACTGGAAACCTCAGAAGAATCCATTGTGTGCTGTAATACAGGATAATGATGCTGCCGTCTATCCCTTGTAAAGCTTAAATCACTGAATTCCAAATCAAAAACTTCTCAATGCCGAGGTTTATGCAATATTTTGCTACAGATATTAGTTTTGACATCAGACAGTTCTAATAATAGATGTATGAGGAACATTTCTGCGAGAATTGAATCAAATTTATTTTGTAAGTGATATATATTTCTAACCTGTCCTCAGTTTAGCAGGAATAAAATTGTTCCTCAAATCTGTTCAAATGATTATACTGAATACTAATACAAATAAATGTTGATAAAATCGACAAGGTATGACTCATACACAAGTAAAAGGTGGTCGAGCATGCTGAAAACCATTGTGATAAAGAAAAACAGTTATTAAATTACATAAAATGTCTTTAGTATTCATATAATCAAAGAAAATTTAATGAGGAAAATTCTTTTTCTCAAATGGCACCTCCTGTCCTAATAGGATAAAACATATCAGTTGATGAAACCACAATCAGAAAATGGGAAAACAAGACTAAGATCTTTCAACCGTAACAAGCGGTCTTCGTCAGAGTCGGCAGAGATTCTGACAAAGACCGCTTGTTACGGTTGAAAGATCTTAGTCTTGTTTTCCCATTTTCTTATTGTCGTTTGATCATTGATTGTTATTTCACGTGTTTATGTGAAATCTTTTTATAAAACATATATATGCTCGCAGTTTCTGCATTCACGACCTTTTTGTTAACAGATATTTATTTTCAATAAAATATGCTTGAGAGAAGATCTGCTGCCAATATATAAAAACATATATATCTATACGTTTCAGAGTAAACTATAGATACACGATAATAGAAAAACACAGTCCCTAATTTCCCGTTCAACCGCATCAGTATATATTTATCAATATATATACTTATTTTTGTATATCCGAACACTGATGTATATAATATCATTAGTATAACTACAGCAGTAATAACATTTTTGAAAAGCAAAAGTGTCGATTTCGTGTTCCTAAATAATCTCTTACAGGAGAATATAGCTTTGTTTCAATATCCAGTGGATCTCTTACATGGTTTATCTCACCTTCTTCTACATTGAATATTTAAGACAAATTTCCCCATTTAAAACTTGAAAATTTTCTATTTTGTCTGAAAAATATCAAACACATCTAAGGAAAAATGTCGTTTTAAGATAATTTTTAATTCAAGATTTAGGATAACTACATTTATTATTTTTCAAAGAATGTTTTCAATTTGGAATTATGTTATACATTTTTGGTCTTTTATAGAATTATTATACTGGGAATTTTATAGCTTCTTAGTATTTAATAAAAATCACTACCTCTTTCCCTTTGTCAAAAATCATATATGCCAATTCAGTTTGTTATCGTTTTAAAGAAAACTTTAAAGACACCTTATTAAAGAAAAAAATGTTGTTTTAAGATCATTTTTTTTAAGATGTAGGATAAGTCTATTCATAAGAATAGAATGACTAACAATTGTTTCTCAGTGCGATTACCTTACAGGTTTAATCACCAGGACAGAAATTATGAAAGTTATATTATTTCTTTCTGTTTTGGATAAACTCCTTCAATGAGCACCATCCCGTCCCACCATTCTGTTTGAATTCTTATATTTATTTTATTAACATGAATCAAAGAAAACTAACTTTCAATTATCAAAAATAACACTGTTAAATTAATTTATAACAAGTTAAAGCAGCGTTTCCCAAACTTTTTCGAGTGACCGCCCCCTTGAGTCCATAAACCTATAACTCAACACCCTCGAATAATAATCAGATACCTAGACTAAATAACCAAATGAGTAACATTTTAATAATTAAATTAAAATAATTACTAATCGAATATTTATTTAGAATCCAATAGATGTATTGTTTCTTAGCATATTTATGCAAAAGAATTAATACACAATAAAAGAAACTTAGGTGAGAATATACTTTTAACATAAAAATGAATTATCAAAACAAATAATTTTAAGAAATCGTTTCCTAGAAGTTTACATGTCGTGTTTTCACTTAAATTTAGAAATTATATTACATGAACATTTTCAATTTATGGAAATAGAATCCCCGCTCCTTTTTGCATTACCGCCCCCCGATATCAAAGCAACGCCGCCAGGGGGGCGGTACCGCCCACTTTGGGAAACACTGAGTTAAAGTAAGATACACGGAATCAGTTTTTTAAATGATGTGTTATCTATTCGTGAAATAATAGTGCTCGGAATTAGTAGGTGGACTGCGTAGTAATATCATTAGGAGGATTGGATAGTGTGATGGGAAGAGACACTCGTTAAAAGAGTCAGTGACCTACAAAAACAGTAAGTGTCACGTCAAACAAAATGAGCTGCTTTTAACAGCAGACTACCGAGAATCATACTCAAACTAGTCCAAGAGAGCGCTATGCATGTAATGTCTATTAATACACTTCAAGATAGACATCACTTTAGCGCAAATAACTTCACACAACTTCATTTCGCACTCTCTGACAGACACAGTGACTAGTTTTCCCACTTACTGCACAATCTGTGTAATCAAATAACTATATCTAAACTGATCACACAAACACCACCATGGTGGTCTCACTCGCTACTCGACTCTGAAAATACATCATTTATTGAACATTTACCTCCAAAAGTAGAAGCCATTTCACATAAACTGTTTCAATTGTTAAAGAAAGAGTTATAATTTCTTTTATTATTTTACTACCTTTAATGTATACGATTTTAATTGCATTACTATATGTTTAAAAATATGAGAACAAAACAATATTTATGTTATATTACGTACATAAACTTCATTTAGAAGATGTCGAGAAATCTATTTTTATATGCCAATGTCTTATATGCCTATAACCATAAAACTCATTATTATTATTGAATTAAACTTAAAACGAACAAGGAAACCAAAAATCTTTTGAAATTTCTTTGTCAGACGCTAGTTCTTTACCTAACATCAAAATAAGTGCTTGAAAGTCTATAATTAAAAGATAACTCAGTCGTTTGACTTTCTCCTAATATAGCAAAGTACTTCCATTAAAGTAAGTTAAGTCTTTTAGACGGTCTTCAAAGATATTCGCAATTTTGAAACTAACATTTTTAAAAAGACATGGACTTTTTGATGAAGAAAGAATCGTAGCTCCAAGCATTGGTATAGAGGAGAGGTAAAAAGACTCCAGAAAAGGCGAAATAGAGAAAATGACAGACTGCAATTATCGTACATTGACTTTTGGAATACATACAATAATCAACTCCTATCAGTTATACAGAGTCGGATAATAAATGTCGGATTTCTAGAGGTTTTTTTTTCGAAAGTATTTTTAAACCTCTGTCTCCTAGGACCCTGTTTTTCAAGAACATTTTCAAGCTTAGGGGACTCCGATCCCACTCTACTTGCTAAAAATTCTTTATACTTTCCTACATGTTACACTGGCCGTTTGTTACATGCTAATTTTATATTATTATTATTACATTAGGTATTAAATAGCAGACGTTAATAGGCTCTACAATCTTTACAAATTAATACATCGTCCAGTTAATAATAAAAACAAAAAGAAAAATTTGGCCTTGACAGCTAAAATTCTTGTTAGAAAAATTTACTAAATTATATTATTAAATAAACGTATGTAATGTAATGTACTACACAAAAACATGACAATTACACTTGGCATAATATATATTTCATACATATAAATATATTTACGAGTTGGGATCCACTATATTTTCCGGCTTGGACTAGACTCTCAAATACAAAAAATGTGTGGGAGACTCTTTACGACTTGCCGTCCTAAGAACACTCCACCTTCGAATTCCGTACTAGAGACCGAATTCGGAATAGAGACCGAAACATGTTCGGAAACAGAAAAGTCCGGAAATCGGTAACACTGGTAAGTGGTAATCTAATGGTGAGTAGGGTAGGTATATGAGAAGGGAGGATAGCTAGGCTATTCTCTGCTCACCTTGACTTTGATGATATCACAATCATCAATTGCAGATCGATACAGTTGAATTATGTGGATACACTCTGGTCATCTATTTATTCATTTGGGAAGTGAAGAATTTAGTTAACAGCAGAGATAATCAAGCATCTAGACTAAGAATCTTAAAATTGACCAGTACCGTCAAATCGTTCTTTCTACTACTCAAAAAATTAATTTAGTTCCCGTTAGGAACCAAATACTATCTGTCCCTCGGAGAAGATGTCAAACCACCGATCCTGAAACTGTGCAATGTCAGGTACTCGTTAAAGATCTCGAGACTAAATACACTTGAGTTAGGCAAAATTTAGGACTCCCACTGTAGAAATCAATCTAGTGAAGAAGCCAATGTTCGGCCTATGTGTGTTCCCTTGTGGGACTGCCAATGCAATCTTACTTAACCTATCTCTTAACGGAGGGCCACTCATTTAAAGACTTACTAAAACCCAAAAGAAAGAAACCTCTATTATACAAAAACATTCCTAGAATCTATAAATATCAAAATGTTAGTTCTTTATTGTTTATATTATAAAATTTAGAATCTATAAATTACTAAATATTACTTTTGCATTATTTATATTAATTTTGCTAATTTGTTTGTTAACCAATAAATAAGTAAATTAAGTAAGTAGCCTTCCGTTAACCAACAGCAAGCAAAATAAAATAACTCTAAAAGTTCTGCAATTTGTCCAGAAGATGGTGGAAAATAAAGCTCTAAATGTTTATAGAAACAAATATGTATATTCATTTTATGCATTTTTTTTTCCAAATATGGATAAATATAGATGCATATTGCATAGGTATCAAATGATGACTTCAAGAAAAGAAAACTTAAAAAAAAAATGTCAACAGAGTGCAACATATATGACGGAAAAACATAAATTAACGACAATATATATTAAGAAACACAATAAAGGCATTCATAAAGAAAGGGAATATGACAAAGGCTGCCACATTTCTTAGATGGTATTACACACTAAGCTGTCAGTTTAGTCCTCACAGCATCAAATTACAGTCTCAAAATAAACACAATACATTTACGTTACGCTCGCAACAAAGCCTTGTATTTCATTAATTTGGAAACGTCAGTTTAAATAAAGCTGATTGTGTTTGAGCAGCCCCCATAGTAAGCCTAAATGTGCCATTGTTACCCAAATCTTACAATTGTTCAAAAGGGTCTATTGTTCTAATTATAACCTTCAATCGATTTATTGACTACTTTTGATAATAATTAGCAAAAAAAGAGTATTTCTAAAAAAAAGGGAGGTTTTTAATTATGGATTTAAAGGGTAGAGATGTATGCAACAATTTAGCGGTGCAACAAATAATTAGCATAAAAGTAGATAGCTAATGATATCCGAAGTAATATATCCACATAATATATATTACTATATCCACTAATAGATTTTACTATATCTTATATAGTAATATATCCACCAATATATATCCACATGAATGTGGGTAATTGGTACTGTAAAGCTAAAGAAACTACTTCTTCTGGTGAGGGGATAAAGGCATTTTACCATGCTTACTTGAGTAGGCAGTCAGTACGAGTAGGTCGTGCGAGACGTTGGCAAAAATTAGTTTTTACCAATGCTGAGACTAAGAGGTGTGACTACAGACTTGGGCTTAACATGCACAATGAGAACAGGAATACAGAGGACTTAGTACTTCCATAACAAACCAAGAATTGCTTATATAGTTCACTCAAGATGTTATTCACGTCCTGAAGATGAATGTTGATTATTCAAAACATGTCGACTATAGGTGATATACTTTACTGTGTAGACGAAATAATAATAATAATAATAGCCATTTTATTTCACAAAAAATGATTACACTTGTTAATAAAAAAAAACATATTTTCGTTTCTCACTAGTAAAACTAGGCCCACTGTGGGCATAGGCAACTTCAGAAAATATTTTATCATCCCATTTGTAATTAAGTCCGATCCTGATGGTTTTTTTTTTTTAGTTTTACTGTTTTAATACTCTTTCTAATTCAATTTTTCACAATCAGGTAACTTCTCTGCCTTAAGACATATCTTAACTAATTCATTATCCATCTCAAAATCCTGGTCGTTATATAAGTTTTTTTATAAAATTCAGTAGCACAATCAATTATATTTTTTTTCTACAGATTTTAGTGTTGTATCTTTATCTTTTAAGCTTTTCACCCAACAGTGACCTGTCCTATTGCTTTATTTATTTTGCTAACTGCACTATTAGGGTCTAAAGAGAGTTCAATGATCTTCTTGTAGTATTCTCGCAATTCAGCCCTGATGTTAATTCGAACATGTTTACACAAAACTGTAGTTAAGCTTATCTAAATCGTTTTTTTTTTTTGATGTTTTGTGAGAACTTCTCCATTCTAGAAATATCTGAAGTAGTGAGTTCATTTTTTATATTTCGGATTTTCCGAAAATCTGAATGAGATTCGGATTTTTCTGAGAAAAAACAGATTGAGAACAATTAAGCTGGAGTTTATCAACCGTCATCCTGACTACAGACTTTCCAAAAATTAGATTTAGTAAGTATTTCTTCTAATCTGTTTGTCACTTAATAAATGGAAAGACCATTCAAACTGGACACCATACGAGTTAAAAATGGAAGAAGAGTAACACAGAGAGCAAAAAACACTCTTACAGACTCAAATTTTCAGGAGAAAACAGAAAGAGAGACTAAGCACGTTGTAGACGCAACGACAGGTGACCCCGTTGCTTGGTTAACGCAAGGGCAAGTAACCAAGCAACGGGGTCATTTGCCGTTACGTGTACAACGTGCTTGGTCTTCATTTCTCTTTTCTCCTGAAGACGAATTGCCTGAAGATTTGAGTTTGTAAGTGTGTTCCTTTATTGCGCGTGTTACCCTTCTTCGATTTTGAAGTCGTGATATAGAAATGTGAGCCCTAGTTTCTGTTTTTCATTCCTGTTTCTCAAGGTTTTCAAAATATATATGTGTGTGTGTCTAGTTTATATACTGTGTCTAAATCAAAGTAAGAAAATCAGAAATGTGACGAAGATCTTTCAACCAAAAAAAGTGGTCTTCGTCAGAGTGTAACTCTGATTCACACTGCTTCAAGTATGTTCTGTTAATTGTTTACTGTAAAATATTGTTACACAACATATATATATATATATATATATATATATATTCACTTAATAAACGGGAAAACGATCAGAACCGGACACAATAACAGTTCAAATTTTGTGCTACCTATCCTCAATTTTGAATTGATATATAAGATATATATATATAGTGTGCGTGTGAGAGAGAGAGAATCAGGAAAAACGCTCGGATTCTGCAATCAAATAGTTTACTATAACAACAATAAATGAAATAAGCATAGATTGTCTAAAGAAACTATAATAAAATTGAACCCCCTTTAATATATGAAATGCTATATATATATTAGAACTATTAAAGAAAGTAAGGAAAACTAGACATGAGGGCACGGCATTGAATCTAGGTAGACTTCTCTAGAAAGTGTCTCAATAAAGATTGTGGTCTGGCCGATGATTCACCCATCCCAGGAAAACTAATTTAGAACAGCCCAACGAGATCATCGTCATCGGAACAACACCCTAAAATAAGAAGCGAAAAAAAGTTTTTCACACTTTGTCTAATTCTAGGAAATATTTCATCAATTATTATCTCTCACAAAATACAAATTATTGATTTACTACTGATTTTGAAAGGTAATTAACAGAGATCTATTCTGCAGTATCATGTGTTCCAATCAAATTGCAAATCATTCTGATTAGAAAACCTGAAGCATTAACTTTTGTTCAGTAATCTTGGATAAATCTAAAATTATCAAGTATATTATCAATGCAAACATTATATATAAAGATTAAATATGATAATTGTTTCCCCAAAATTCTCATAATATTGTGAAACTACAGTATTATATTAAGAATCCTAAAACTTCCTTAGTTTAATGTTCTTAAAAGTTAATTATAAAATGGAGTTCTTTTAAGTTTATTTATTCTATTAGATTGACATTTTTATTAGACTGTTATTTACATAAAATTTATGTAAGAAATTTTCAACGTCTAAAACCATAAATTATATGTAAAAAAAAATTAAGCTTAAAAGTGAATTTTAAATATTCAGTACGTTACAATACGAGGGACGAACAAGTACAAAAGTGAAATGAAAATTGAAGTGAAAAGCTTAAAAAGTGCATATTAGACATTCTGAACTTTACAATACGAGGGACGAACAAGTACAAAGTATCATAACAGCAGGAAAATAATAGAAAAAATGCCTCTTTGGCTAAAAATAAATATAAAATTACATAACGTGTATTCAGTTAATAAATAGAACGCTGCAAAAGCATTGTAAAATCTTAGTCATAATCTAAGAAAAACGGCTGCCTTTGACCCTTGATATCTACACTGCTCTAGCTTACCGGGTCAGAAACAGAATTTAATGCAGAATATTTTAAACGAAATTCTGTAGAAAATGTTTCTCGTTGTTAATTAATGACAACGGCAAAAGAAAATAATAATAGATATTACTTTATAAGCATAAAATAGTGTCTCCCCAGCGGTCTGAAGTAAATGTTTCGAAGTACTTCGATATTTCCGTCTTCAAAATCAATTATTATTTGTAAACCCATCAACATCCTGCTCTTCTAGATATGTCGTGAAAGAAATTGGCATAACCTAAAGAATCCACGATAGTTTCTGGTGATCTGACAACTCACTGACTAAGTAACTAGACTAGATGACTAAACAGATCATTGCAGAATGAGTATGATTTTATATATTGCTGATTCATGATTAAATACGTAATAATTAATAAATCACTGAGTGAAGCTGGTTCGCACTGAATTCGCAAACTTCTTGCCACTATTATAGACTTCGCTCTACCAAAGTCGCATGCGGCCAAGCACTGATGCCATGACTCTTTCTTACTCTCGATACTATCAGACTAGATTCCCTTAACCTTTGATTTATTTGTAAAGGAACCATTGTGGTTGGTAAAGAGTTGGTTGATGACCTTTTTGACAGATCTTCGACTGCCCCAGATAGTACCACACCTCTTGAAAAGGAGCGGCTGTGGAAACTAAGCTGGATATGTATTGATTACAATTCTATCGTGATTACCACTGACTTCGTTCTATCGAAATAGGATTCGGCCAAGAATTGATCAATGCCTCTTTTATTACGCCCGTCAATGAGGGTATTGGTTAACTGAATGACAGCTTGTCTGCGAAATTCATCTACGTTAAGTAGAAAAACGTTAGAACTAAAATAATAAAACTAATCAATCGTCACGAATACTCCTAACTACAGATATATATATATTTCACAGCAAATACAGTTACACAACAAGAAACGAACACACTTACTGTCTCGAATTTTCGGTTGAACAGTCATCAGGAGAGTTGAGATAGGCACACCAAGCACACTTGTGAAGCGACGGTTGGAGGCCAACAGTGTTATTTTCCTCTTAATTTTCTTCATTGTTATCTTTTACTTTTTATTATTTATACTTTCTAATTGTATTCATTTTCACTTTCTATTTCTTAGCTCTTCGCTTAATCCTAGTTGCTTTTTCATACTTGACTTGAACTGGGCACGCGTGTGACAACACTGTTGGTATCCAACTATCGCTTCGTAAGTGCGTTTGGTGTCCCTATCTCAACTCTTCTCATGACGGTTAAACCGAAAATTAGAGACAGTAAGTGTGTTCGTTTCTTTGTTATGTAACTGTGATTTACTGTGAAACGTTTGTTGTCCTTTTGGATCGTTTTTCTGTTTACAATATATATATATGATAAAACCACAATAAGAAATGGGAAAACAAGACTAAGATCTTTCAACCGTAACAAGCGGTCTTCGTCAGAGTCAAAAACCCCACTTTTTTATTTAAAAAAGTCCGCTGGACCGTTTCTTTTAATTATATATATATATATTGAAAATGGGGGAAAAAAAAAGATCTTTCAATATATATATATTGAAATGAAAAAAAAAAGACTAAGATCTTTCAACCGTAACAAGCGGTCTTCGTCCCACTGTTGGGTTTTTGACTCTGACGAAGACCGCTTGTTACAGTTGAAAGATCTTAGTTTTTTTTCCCCCCATTTCATATTGTGGTTTGATCACAGATATATATATAGAAGTCCATTTAATATGAGTTGAGAAATATAATATTAGGAATGTATTGAACTAGGTTATTAAATTAAGGCCTAATTTAATTATTTCAGTTAGTAAGTTGGTCTCATTATTTACTTAGGAATGCATTGAACTAGGTTACTAAATTAAGGCCTAATTTAATTATTTCAGTTAGTAAGTTGATTTCATTATTTGCATAGCTAGCATACTGAGTATACAAAGAACTGAACAATCTTCCACTTATGCTATTACTTGCGTTTTTAATTGCGTACCTCTGATACTCAAAGGCTTCATCAAAAATTGATAAAGTAAGCGAGATATTGCTGAAGGTTATCCATTTGATGCCAGAAGCTATTTAAAGGCATTTACCATTCGTTAGGCTCGGTTATAACTCGGTCGTCTTGGGAACAGACGTTGCCGATCAATCTTTTCACCTGTTTTCCTTTCAGTATAACTTGTTTTAAATGTCTTCTATAAAACTGTAGAGATCTTTTACAATCACACTTAAGACGATAGTCACACACTAAATTGACATATTATCTTCTTTCATTCACAAAATATCTTACAACAGGTAGAGACAAGCTGACTATGTAAATTCAAACGTAAATATCAAGAGTTGATGTAATTTTTCAAACAATACAAATATGACTTTCTAAGGAAAAGCAAAAAAGCAAAAGAAAATGAATTCAACAACAACATGAATTCAACCATCTTCTACTACACACCAAGAATTAGTACATAATAACTATTTCATTGATATATTGGGATATGAATAATGCCACATTCTAAAGGAACCAATACGGATAATTTAAAATTATTTGAGAATTACTTATTTTTGCATACAAAATCTATAACATATTCTGTATTGCAACTTTATTAACACTACAAGGTATAACAAGATATCATGCTACTTTATTACAAGTAGTGTAGTATATTGCTACACTACAAGGTATAACAAGATATCATGCTACTTTATTACAAGTAGTGTAGTGTATTGCTACACTACAAGGTATAACAAGATATCACAATAAAATAAAAACAACGTCCAAAACTCAATAAGTTGAGAGGTCTTAACTCCGTAAGATGTTTCTACATCTTTGGTTTCAGTTGAGATTTGACTCTGACGAAGACTGCTTGTTACGATTGAAAGATCTCACTCTTCTTTCTGATTTCTTACTATGGTTTGGATGTTGACTATGTATTAAGTATACACTAAGCTACCGAGCTAATTATAAGAAAACGAGATAACATCACAGTTACTGTGATGGTAATTATAACATAATTAAATAAAAAAAGTAAAACATTAAAGAAGTATATCAGTAAAGTAATGAATGGCTTTGATAAAGTAATAAACTTTTGAAATCAATAGAAAGTTAAACATGTCGTACGGATACGTTATTTACTTCTTTAGTTAAAGTTAATTTTACATTCTAAACGATGTAAAATTCTTTAGAGAAATAGATAAATATAGACCCATAGTTAAAGTTAATGTCACAAATACTTGTTAAAGTTTCTTAAAAGAATTGTCGGGAGCACTATTACTCGTGGGGTATACCTTGAATTCAGGTCAGCATAAAGAAATTTGGATAAATCAGTAACAATTTCGAAGTAGTTAGTTTAAATACCTGATGTTTAAGTAAAGTTGTAGTCGTTACATACGTGAGACATTAAGTTAGAAGTAGTTATAGAATTAATAATAATTAAATTAGAATTAATTTTTTAAAACGATGAGTCGAAGCATTCAGCAATTATTCAAAACAAAATTTTTACTTCTATTCTGAGAGAAAGGAACTCCACCAATAAGAATTTTATTGAAATTTATAAAAAAAATTTTAGTTTTTTTAAAAAAAAGATAAGCCTGTAGACTATATTAAAGAAAATATAAAAAATGTTAATACTTCTTCGTTATTAAATCAGTCGATTAAAGGGGATTTATGATTTATAAACAGGTATATTTGCATACTTTGAGGCAATTTCCTTAAAATTACAGATCTGATGGAAAACTTCATCATTTGCAATATTCCTTGTAATGAATTGTTTAAAAAAAAAAATTGAACACTATGTTGTTGAAAACTTATATAGGTTTTGCAAGTCAAATTCACCCTTTCGTAAAATCAAATTTACCTTTTTGCAAACTAAAATCAGTTTAGAAATTCTTGGAGTTTGAGTGCACATCTACATTAATTAATTATTTTCTTTTTAGAAAAATATGAAAAGCAAATTAATTTGTTGGAAATTAATTATTTATAATAATAATAATCAAAATATAATACAGACAGATACACTGTAGGGTAAAAAAGCTAATGAAATAGTCTCCACATATAGAAATTTGATAGTATAAACAACGCGTTTCGAACACAGTTGTAACACAGACACTCACCCTCAGTTAATGCCTGAAGAAGAACACTACATGTTCGAAACGCTTTGTTTATACTATTAAATTTCTATATATGGGGACTATTTCATTAGCTTTTTACCCTAAAATGAGTAAATACCACATAATAACTGATTGCACTACCTTAGAAATAGTTCATATTTATTTCCAATTAATTGCCATACATACTTTGAATATACAGGATTATAGAGAACACTAATTATATATGTACCGTTTCTTGTTATGTAAACATCTTATAAGAATTGGTAATTAACTGTAAATAAACATTTAATATTCAATTTTTCAGTAAGAAAAGACGTCATATCGTACTTATGAATTAGTGTTTTACATTTTCAAAATAAAATATTTACTTAGTTATATTTTAAATATTTACTTAGAAATTTCCAAAAGGGTGAATATACCTAATTTATTTGCTAAGGATAGACTTACGAACCTCGGCTAATTGTTATATCTAGTTAAGATAAATTGACGCGGTCATAATCTCATTCGGGTTTTTCATTCATTTACTTTAAAGTCTTGATTAAAATAAAGCAATTCGATTCCATAAAGTGTGCTGATTGACATTCACTTATGTCAATTCAACAACACAAAATGTTATTTTTTAATTAATAAACTAATAACTACACAGTGAATTGCGTAGAACTACTGATTTCGTATTTAAGTTAAACGAACAGCATGATATAAAAAAAAGGATATAGATTTTAACTCCTCAACAGACATATAAAAGGAAATTTGTAATTTTACACACTGTCATCCTCAGGCTACTAATTGTGATACTGAACATGAAGTTTATACAGCTGATTCCTACTCAGTCAGGACAATAATTTCAATTACTATATCTGCTATAAGAGACCAGGTTAGCTCACAGGTTAACGTACTCGCCTCTGGGTTGGTAGTGCGGGGTTCAATCCCCACGTGGCCCTCGAGTTATTCATGCAGGACTTAAATAAATTTGAGTATGCCATCCCTCGGAGAGGACGTTAAGCCGTCGGTCCCGAGCCTATACGATGTCAGGTACTAGTTAAAGATTCCCACTCGAAATATCCTTGAGTTAGGCAAAATTTAGGACTCCCAATGTAGAATCTGTTGAATCACCGATCAAACAAAAAGCCGGTAAACGGCTGACGTTTTCAACCGCTAGGAGATCGGTTTAAACAATACCTACTATAATATTCAACTGTTATTTTGAGTTGCATATTTCTACCCTAAAAATGGTCAGTTGGTTGCCTGACATATACAACTCTTGATGAGTACATTCAACAGTTAGAAGAAAAATATACTCTTTGTGGAACTCGCAAACTTCTGAGCATCTATAACGTGTTTGCGAAACTATCTCTTATCATAAGCTTAGTGAGCTCGGTAAAGCAAATATGAAACCTTTAAAAAAAGAAGAGATCAGGAATTCATATGCGAAATTCTACTACACGTAGATTGCATAGCTAATCATATGAATTAGGTTATAAAGCACAGTGCGTGAGAGAACTATAGATTGTTTCGTTCGTAGACAATAAAAATAATAAAGAAGGCAGTAGATGTCTATGGTCTCATTAAAAATAAATTTTTGTAATTCCAGATAGTAAAACTTCCTATTTATAAACATGAATTCCTATTTTATGGAATAAAAGTGAGAGGCAAGATTAAGGCATGAGAAAAGTGTGCTATTCATTAAGGGGTTATTTGGAGACAATCGAATAATTGCAAGTCAATTCAGTTAAATATTGCATGAAGATTACTATTCTGTCTGCATTCCTTGCGTCTGCAGTCTACATACTAATTTCATTCTGATCACTTGTCAAAAAGATCAAATAACATTTCTTTCACAGCAGGATTTTCAAATATTTAACTTTTTTCATTCAGTCTATCAGAATTTCGCAATAGACCATTTCTTAATGTAGGGGCATCAAGAAAACTACATTCAGTGGATCATTTCTAGTTAATTAGCCCACTTTAATGAATTCATTTTCTCCTTTGGACCCTTTTTTTTTTGAAGCAGTACCCGTCGTTCTATGTTGTCTTGACGATTAATACCTCCACACTATTGAAATTGTGTACGTGGTTGATGCGATCCTCCCAAGACGGGTGTATGTAGTTGAAGATTTCCATTCTATGACTCTGGCAGTAATTGCGGCAGTGGTCTGTTCTTATCTGGAAGGAAGCCACCGTGGCATATCGAGGCAAATTACTAAGGATGACGTTAGTGGTTAACAACGATTGCAATCTATTACTAACGACTGCGTACTTCTAAATGTTCATAACAACTTTGTTGATAGTTGATTTTATTTGGTGGTATATTGTACAGCATGCCAGTGCTGATTTGACCAACACACTGCAAACATATCCCAGTGACCGAGAAAAACATCTTATTTGGTTATCAGTTTGTGATTAGTCTAGAACCCAGCCGCTAGGTGGCCTTGTGACCGTAGTCACAATGTAGAATGGTATATAGACTAATATTACTTCCTTCTTCTTTTGGTCCACATCTTATTTCTTTGCTTCTGTTAATGACAAACTTCCATTTGAGATGAAGAGATTGGATAATGGCTCTGCACTCTTCAACACTGGAAATGGACGTTAAGAAGGGTTTATCAGGCCATTCGGTTTATAGTTCATAGGTTAATTAATGATTCCCTAGCCTAGGTTGTACTTCCGCAGAAGTGATAACTCAGAGTACGATGAACTTTTAGTCGTGTGTAGGAAATAAGGTGTGAATTATATAACATTTTGCGACAATGTTCCACGAAATTTTACTATTTCATTGTTTCCTCGTGTTTTCATACACCTTCCAGGTCTGGTTCCAAACTATTAAATATTATAATTTAATTGCTGATTTAAATGGGTCTACTGAGAAAAGTTGTAGACGGAGTTAAAGAAACAAATATTTTTAAAAGGGTTTCATACAATAAGAGTTTCATGCTAGGTTTATATTTGAAAAACAAAAAATGTTGAATCTTACTAAGATCAAGCTAAAAATACAGACGGACGTCGGCTTAAAGGTGTTTTACTGTTTGAAGCTAGACCAAATCTCGATAAAAAAGAAACATTTATGTGTCATACAGAATCAGTTCACAAGGCAAAACTCACAACAGAGAGGGATGGTCAACTCCATGAAAATTACTGCGAGAAAAAGGAACTATTTTAAATTACAACTAATAGAAGAGCATTTATATTTCAAGAAAAATAGCCAGCTAGAAATATCCAACTTGGTATTTCTTATAGAATCTTGGGACTTGTTTTCCAGCAGACCGACCGGATTAGCCAGGTAGAAGGTGAGTTCAACCACCCTACTTTAATTCCCCAAAATGCTCCCTCCCTGATTCAAGGGCGATGACTAAGTCAACATTCCTGTACAACTTCACCTTGTATATATAAACTTACTAACCCACTAATATACACATTATTGTCCTGATGATGAATGTGGTACATTCGAAACATGTGACGAGGAAGTAGTTTCGAAAATTGGAGACATGATGTAGAAAATAGATACAAGCTAAGTATGGGCCGTTATTTAACAATATATGTTTAAATGAAGGACTGCTTCCAAATTTTATAATATATATATATATGTGATCAAACCACAATAAGAAATGGGAAAACAAGACTAAGATCTTTCAACCGTAACAAGCGGTCTTCGTCAGAGTCAAAAACCCAACTGATCAGTTGGGTTTTTGACTCTGACGAAGACCGCTTGTTACGGTTGAAAGATCTTAGTCTTGTTTTCCCATTTCTTATTGTGGTTTGATCATTGATTGTTGTTTCACGTGTTTATGTGAAATCTTTATATATATATATATATATATATATAGTATTTGATATGCTTCTTGAGGGCTAGGTTTGGAAATGAACTCCTTATTACGCCAAAGTTTCGATGTATTTATAAATGTCTTTCAGGGCTACAAAACATGATAAGGCTATAATATCGAAACGTTGGTGTAATAAGGAGAAGTTCATTTCCAAGACCCAGCCCTCAAAAAATATATCAAATACTGTATTTAATTACGAGGTTAAGAACGATTTGAGAATATATATAAAATGTGTGTGTATGCGTAGCACGCGCACAGGATATAAAAAAAGATTATCCTATATTTATCAAATTTCATATTTATCAACTAAACAGTCTTGGTGACAAACACACAATACCAAGACAACTACATGCAGTATTCTGAATTACAGAATAACACGCAAGAGTATATTTGAAATGAGAACGAATTCATTATTCATCTTTGTACAACTCAAAACTAAAGACCCAACTAACCCACCGATGACATTGAAGGAACACGTGTTTTTTATCTCTTCTCTACATCTGTCCAGCAACTCCTTCCGCACTAAATCACAACCTTCGCTTTATCAGGAGTTGATAAACAAACGTAGCAACAATAAATCCAAACCTCCAACATGCTTATACAAACCACAACTCGTGTTTAACAAGTGTGCGCATTTCAATTTATCACCCATTACCTAAGAACATCACAAAATTAAACAAACACGTAGTTCCTTTATTTTTAAAAAAGAACTCTATTTTCTGTTACGAGAACAAACAAAGCTTTGTTTACAAGGTCCTTCAACTCTGTTGATTAACTATAACGTAATTCACAAAAGTACAGTACTTTATTTAAATGAACGAAACTTAGTTTATTGTTGTTTACAAAGCAAGGCACAACTAACTAAATCAGAAAAAAATTCATTAACTGCCAGCTTGCTTTTAACTTTTTAAAAGTAAATGAAAGATTCCTAGTAGTTCAAAGGTTATTACGCAGGTCAAAAAGATCTGAAGAGTTAATGCATTAAAATCTGTGTCTTAGATTAGGTTAGGTTAGGTTGCAGCGGCAGTCCCATGAAACAAAGCACATAGGCCAATGACTGACCCTCCGCAATACCAAACAATGAACATAATAGATTGGGAATTTCAAATTTTGCCTAATCTTCGTGTATTTAGGAGAAAGAATGTTTAACGATTTCCCGACAGCGTATAAACTCAGTAGTGACGGCTTAAGTCCTCTCCTAGAGAAGACGGGCTCCTACTAGTCCAGAGATGAGCACGTAAGCCACTGGGCTAACCATGCCTCGTATGCCCTAGTCTACAACACTGTTTTTGCAGCATGGAGCATTTACGAGCTGAAATTTAGTGAATAAGCAATGTTCACTGCCAAACTTCAATGGAAGCCAACCGATATCACTTATTCCAACTGATTTATGCAGTACTACTATGATTTGGTCAGTTCAGTCAACAAGAATGTAAGGAAATTATACCGAGTAAAAGGAAGTTTGATCCCTAAGGGATTATCATCTTTCATTTCCCCCGATTAGTAGATATATAAATGAACGTAAAAAAAATGAAATAGCATAGAGAAACTTAAACTTTTGGATCTTTAAATATTCACGCGAGGAACTACGTGAATATTTAAAAATTCATACTAAGCTTTTGTGGGAACTGCTTGAGACAAAATCATTTCAACATTAAGAAACGATTTACCCGAAATGACAAGAAAAACGACAAGACTTGAGGAGCTGCTACAAGCGACCAAAAATTAACTCTACAAAACAAAAAGCTGATATACCCCACAATACTGGAACCTTTTTTGAATTGGAGATCTATGGATCACCCAAGCGAAACAAACAAAAAATGACAACCACCCAATCCACAAAACGTTTGTAAAATCGTTCCAGGTTCCTTTTTTGATTATAATATTCCATCCCTAATGACCTCAATATTCCTTTTGGCCCCGAAGAACACATATCTCGAAAGAGCCATCAGTTATTACTCAGGACTCTGAACCATTTCTTTCAACGAGATCCAGAAGAGTCTCACCGAACCCTTCTAGGAAACCAAAGAAATTCTGATTCACAGGCTTATTGTGTAGTGATAAAAAGATTTAATGTAAGAATATGTAACTGATTACCATCGAGTTCTACGAATGCGTAGTTTCATCACCCTTATTTCTTCTTTTTTTTTTTCTTTTAATATTGACCTAACAAGCAAAATTACTTGTAACTCGTGTAAGAAGTTGAAAAAAACAATAAACAAAATCAAAAGTAACAAATAAGGTTTCGTTTGTAATTTGAAACAATCATGCCTGAGTATAATAAAATTTAATAAACTAGAAATGATGGGTCTTACGAACCACTCACTGTTTTTTAAATCTGGAAATTGACACCTTAAGTAGAAACAGGACAGATTTGTTTTTTAGTATTATCACGGGTAGTACCTGGGATGTATTCCACGAAATATGTATTATACTACAACAAATTAAGGTCTCATTGAAGAACACGTTAAAATTGTGTTTTCATTTCATTGAAACATTGAAAAAGACCAGAAAGACAAAAATAAATGTTTGATAGTGACCTACATTTCTAATCTATGACATATTAACATCATTTTTTATCTTTACTACCCCACTATTTGATAAGGCATTACTAAACCATAAATAACTAGAACTCAATAACGGATTATCAATAAAAATTAATTTCTATAACTACCCATAGTACATTCGAACATTTCGAAAAATAAATTTAAAAAATTGATAATTGTACTGTAAGAAAGTTTCTTTTAACGCTGTTACTTTTAAGCTTTACGGCATTTACACCACACCCGAGTCAGTGTGGGGATCATTTATGATTTGGAACTGTTAGCCATGAGCAAAATATATTACAGAGGGAGACAAAGGAACATTCTGTCGTCTATTCAAGCTGCTTAACCTCGAGAATTTGGGTTAAGTGGGAGCCGGTGTTAAAACTTTAAAATGAAATAAATTATATGATTTTGAAAATAGTAAATGTCAATTTTCTAATATAATATGATATTGCCAAGTCAGAGGAATCTCATCAATGAGATTAGTTTACTTAAAATTATTCGATCAAGGTATGAGTCACAAACAGAATAAAATAAGTACTTTAATATTGAGGAAGTGAACTGAAATGCAGATTGTAAGAGAATTCAACCAAATCTTTGAAAAACTCGGCTATTTGAGCAATGAATGAAAGACGACAGTGATATCACATTCTTGCATTGACCGCACCTCATTATCACCAAGAAATGAATTGGCACAGTTTCAATGTAAGAACCACTTTAGATATTCTATGCAAAATCTAGGCTTTAGAGCCAATATAAATCTCCTTAACAGAAACTACCTTTTCTCCATAATTAAACGTTATACACATCTACCTGTCTCAATAACAATTCTAATAATCCCAAATTTCTCAACTGTATCAACATAATAGTCAAAATTTTAATGTAAAAATAATACAAAATAGTGTCGAATTGTGAGATTTTCCACAATTATATATATAAAAAGATTTCACATAAACACGTGAAATAACAATCAATGATCAAACCACAATATGAAATGGGAAAACAAGACTAAAATCTTTCAACCGTAATAAGTGGTCTCCGTCAGAGTCAAAAACCCAACATCAGTCAGTTGGGTTTTTGACTTTGACGAAGACCGCTTGTTACGGTTGAAAGATCTTAGTCATGTTTCCCATTTCAAACAAATATAACTGACATATAATGACTTATTTGACAACATTTTATAAGGTTTCTTGCAGTCAAACATACCATATAAATGATAGAAAACCTGCTGGATACATATATAAAATATACTCCAGGAACCAGTACTTTGATCAGCACAAATTAGATGATATAATATTGAAAACATAATTTAAAATAGTATGGACATAGGTATTACTATAAAAGATCAATTAAGCAGCCTGTTTATTCAAAATAACCACTACCTCCACAGAATAAACGATTTTCAGGAACAATTATGTTCAAATTAAATATATTAGTAAGGATTACATTTAAAAACCAGTAAACAGTAACAGGGGAAACTACATTCTTCTATTTAAGAGACAGCGCATATTTAAGATAGACCAATTAAAAAGATGAGAGCTCCAAAATCATAATGAAGACATGCATAACTACAAGGAAATGGATTACTGGTAGCCAATACAAAAACAATTACAAGTAAAAGAGATCATCGCAGACTAAATATTACAGGAGCTATCCTCTAAGTCAGGGCTTCTTAAACTTTTTTCATTCACGACCCCATTTATGATTGTGAGTTACTTGGCGGCCCCATATAAATATAAAAGAAAGATAAATAATTATTGTTTGATGATTTATTTATTAGGTAACAATATACATATACATATGAAAATATATATTCTAACGCAGTCGTTGAGTGGTAAGTATTAATTTAAAATTAAAGTAAACAAATTAATGAGATGGATGTGGCTGTTTTTTATTGCATAACAAATTAAATCTTGGTGGGATGTTTGACACTGCTGGACGTAAGACCTCTTCAACATTTTTTAGCAGATCAAACAAAGAGGTTGTTCATTACTCTCACAATTTTGAAATGTAAACCAAATTGAAGAAAAGACTCATCATATTTTCTTTCTCGCACATTAAATGCCTGTATATCAATACATTCTCCTGCCTGAGGAGAGTTTGTAGCATTTTAATATGCGTCATTATCAATCTTATTTAAGTTAATAAAATCCAATAAATATATATAAAAATAATATTTCCAGAGTTTAATACCAACACATATAATAATTGATTAATTGCCGAATAAATAAAAAAACTGAACTCTCGTTACGATGGAACACTGACAATTGACTACACTAGAAGAGCGTCAATACTACACGAGTTCAGATTACAGTCAGTGTTATTGAATTACTGACTCGCTGCACGTGTGCGCGCGTATTCTATATTTCTTTGCCTGCAATTGTATGAGTGTGACTCACGGGGGTAACACTCAGTGAAATAAATGGTCCATGGCTGAAAAAAATTTTTTTTTTGCATTGCAACAGATGATTTCAATGGTTACTATGTTCGTCTTTATAGTGAACTAAATGCAAAAAAAAACACATTTCTCATGAAGATTAACATAGTTACCATCGGAATCATGGGTTACAATACAAATTCAAATTTTTTTTGTCAACCATGTTCAATTTTTTTTATATGAAGTGTTATTCCCGTCGTGTGACTGCACAATTACACATCTAGATGTTATAAAATCGTGTATTTAAAAATTTGACAATAAAATCTCTCACGACCCCTGAATTTTGCGAGGCCATCCCATTTGGGGTCGCGACCCATAATTTAAGATCTATCCAATTTATCCCTGAAAATCGATCCAAACCTACCAACATTTTGAACACACATATTAATATCCTTAACTCTTTAATCACTTATTAAGAGACTATTAAAACAGAAGATGATTCACTGATGATGACTGGTGAACAGATGAAACATGTCAACTATTGGAAATGTATTGGGCAGATAAACAAGGATAGCGTGATTTGGGAAAATTTAAGAGTTAATTAGCAAACAAGTATCGGTTGGGTCTTTCATCATTAAGAATATATAAAACATGACAAAGGCATTGAACATATAACAGGATGAAAACAAAACTGTCTCTATTAAACCATTAAAATCAAAGTAAATAAACTAGCATGTAAAAACAAATATGTATGTATATATCTATATACATACAACATATATGTTGTATTGTATTATATAACGATGTGAAACGTGTATGTATAGATGACGGGCTCTTGTGTGCACGTACAAGTATACATATATATATATATAAACTCCAAACCAAAATAAGAAATGAGAAAAAAAAACAGAATTGGGATTTCACTTTGACAAAGACTACTTGTTACGGTTGAAAGATGTTAGTTTTTACTTTACTATAAGTAAAGTATAGTGATCGTGAAAAAATTCGATCTCGAGATTTTGACGGAATTACATGTTTTGAGGTCCCAGAAGTCGTTTTATGACGTTTTTACGATGATGTCTGTGTGTGTGTGTGGGTGGGTGGTGGGTGGGTGCGTGTGTTAGCATTGCTTGTTACCACGCTACGGTCCAGAATCTTTGATGGATCAAATTGATATTTTACACAAAAATGGGCCCCATTTAGACGAAGATCCCTATTGTTTGGGAAGAATTATGCATGATGGGAAAGTCACTTTTTTTGCCAAAAACCGTTTTTTTTAAAACATTTATTTCTCCTAAACTGATAACCCTAGAGTTTTGAAATTTTGACATTATCTTTGAGGTTTCAAATGCAACAAACGAAAAATATATTCAGAATTTTAAAACAACAGGAAATATTTTTTTTTCAATAAAATGTAAAAAATTTGACTTATAATTCAATCTCAAACCTTGTGAGAGCGATACAAGCCATACTGTTTGATGGATCAAAATGAAACTACGCCTAAAAATAGAACATTATATGGCAAATGAGTTGAGATATTTTTTTTTGAAATTACTTTAGCTAAAGGGGCGTTACAGTACGATTTGTGTTTTCAGAAAATGATTTTTTGACGCTAAACGGCTTGTTAAAAAAAAATGAAAATTTGACCAAAAATGGAACAATAAATTAGCAATTCACAAAAAAAAATTCATGAAGTTTCATTTACGGGAAAGAGCAATAACGATATAAAAACTGTTTGTTTATTCTAGACTAAGAGATCACCTGCTATACTTGTCGAATTTTTTGTATTTTTTTAAATTGTTTACATTGACTTAGAAATTTTTTGAGCGAATCCACTGAGATAAAATTGATGTTTCTAATGGAAAAATGAAAATATATATTTGACTTATAAGAGATGTAAGAGGAATAATATTTTGCAAGTAAATGATAACACTCATTAAAAAAAAGTTCGTATATATGTTATTTGACAAAGGGGAAGGAAAATGATCTTATTAAATACTAAGAAGCCATAAAATTCCCAGTATAATAATTCTGTTAAAAACCTAAAATGTAAAAGATAATTCAAAATATAAATCTTTCGTTTAGTGATTAATAACTGTAATAATCGTACATCTTTAATTAACAAATCACCTTAAAACAACATTTTCTTCGATGTTTAAGAAGTTTTTCAGAGAAAAAAAAAGTGTATTTTCCTGTTTTAAATTTGAAAATTTTACTTTAATATTCAATGTAATTAATTTTCAATGTCAATTAAACGATGTAAGAAATCTACTGGCTATTTGAACAATAGCCATGTTCTCTTGTAGGATACTATTTCGTTTCAAGAAATGTTCACTTTGGTTTTTCAAAAATGTTATTACTGCTGTAGTTATACTAATGAAATTATTTGCAAATAATAAATTATTTGTGATGTACAAAAATAAGCTTATAAATTGATATGTCCTTCAATCACTATCTGTACTACCTCAGGAATGACAGGCTAATAATTATATCCCATTTAGATGTTTACGTTATGCTTAAATGAGACGTTATGTTTTATATACTCAAGAAATTTGACATTAAGTTACTTATAGTAAAGTAGAGTGTAGGCCACTCCAGATTTTTTTTTTTCATTTCTTATTATGGTTTGGATGTTGATTACTATTTCTCGTGTTTATTGTGAAATCTTGTATGTGTATACATACAAAATAAATGTTCATCAGTACTTTGTCAGTTCTTGAACTAGCATTTCAACTAAAAATGGAACAGTAGTGTTAAGATCTGAAAGCAATTGTAGCCACCTCCAGATCCTTGAGGCGCTGTATAATAAAGATATTCAGCCCTCAACGAATGTTCAGTCCAATGTTAACTGCATTATTCCCAACTGCAAAACCTTCGACAGTGCCTTTAAAATAATAAGAAGAGACCAACGGTTGATTGGGCCTGGATCAGCTGAGTAACAGTTTTGCAACCTCAACCTCAGAGGGACTTTCGAATTTTTAACTACTGCGCCGTAGTTATTGTTATTATTATGACTGTAATTGTTATTGTAGCTCAGTTTATTATTATTATATCCTGATTATAATATAAACCTGATGATGATTTATGAAAATCCAAAGCTAGTTAGTAATTTTTATATCAATACAACATTTTTACTGAAGTGTTTTTAAACAGTGACCGAGTGCCTAAAGTGTTATAAGATGTCATTAGAACAACTTTTGTGGAAACTTCCCTCCACTCAAAGGACGAGTATTAAAAGTCGTGAATGCGGAAGCTGCCATTTATTTCAATCAAATATGTTTAAATGAGAATCTGCTGCCAACTTATATTAATATATATATATATAATTAGATTTATATATAATAGATATAATTATATCTATTATAAACATACATAAATATTGAGATATATATATATATATATAAATTGATAAAATATGATAAAATATAAATATTGATAAATAAAAGTTTAATTTGAACCTGAAGAATTGACCGAGTCCCAATAAACTATAGTTTTGTATATATTCGTAAATTTTGGTAGCAGTCCTTCTTTGACACACACATTATTGAAAATGACACCAAACTTAGCTGATACCTGTTTCTTAACAAGTTTCTCAATTTTTCTAAATAACACTCTCGTTATTTCGCCTACACGATAAAGTACATCTCCTATGGTCGACATGTTTCGAATGATCAACATTCATCATCAGGACGTGAATAAGATAAAAAAAAAAGAAAGTAACCACCATAAACTAAAAATTTTAGAGGCTATATTAATTCAAAAACTGAAGCCACTCCTAAATATTCAGGTCGAAAACAGCAGCCGTATTTTGAAGCTATTTAGTTCACATCAAGGGCATCCAGAAACTCCCAGGTATCCAGGGTAGCGAGCGACTCAGGCCGAGAGGCCACTCACCCCACCGGATTAACGCCCACCATTTCTTAAACTTTAAGGGAAAACAACCCCTTTTACCTTCTCCATGTATATATTAAACCATATATTTCACCTTAGATTTTATTCACGTCCTGATGATGAATGTTGATCATTCGAAACATGTCGACCACATGAGATGTACTTTATCGTGTAGACGAAATAACGAGAGTGTTATTTAGAAAAATTGAGAAACTTGTTAAGAAACAGGTATCAGCTAAGTTTGGTGTCATTTTCAATAATTTTGTATATATATGTGTGTGTGTTTTATTAAAGCTAATGCCTAATTGGAGTTTTACACTTTTTCTGATTAGTTTTGCTAGTCTTCTCATACTTGACTTCCATGGGTTTGGAAGTAAATACATAAGTCTTTACCGAAATTTTGATTTTTAAATAATCTTAATCACATTTCTCATTTTATTATTGTGGTTTAGACATTGGTGCATACTTGTAGAATATTAAATATTCAGTAAAAACTAATGCAATACCCTTATCAGAGAGTTTCGGATGAAACAAATATTTTATTAAAAATTTTAGTAAATACATTTCCACAACTACGAGTAAATATATTTGAAATATACAATTAGTAGTTCTAGAAGGCTTACAGATACCTCTAAACAAATAAAAGTAAATGAGATAAACAACTCCTTAATGTAAAATCAAAATAAAATTTTGCAAAATATGTTGACATTATTTTTTTTATTAAATAAATGAAAAAGAGGAATTGTTCAGAAAGCATTCTGATTGGTTGCTATATTGGTTTCTGTTGCACTTTGTTCGTAGAAAGGGAATAAAGGATTTAGCAAGGGGGGATGGTGGCGACCCCAGCAGCCCCCTGAAGCAGGTGGGGAAGTAATTCCATCCCTCTCAACTTTCACTCAACACCACAACAGTACACCTGTTGCCCCCCCCCCCTCTCAAAAAAAAAAGAAATATTTCACTTTCCTCTATCCATAAGAAACTCTATCAGCCATAAAAAAAAATGAGAAAACAACATTAATAATATTCCCTTTTTACAAGCCAACTTAGTAAATATATTCAAAAGAACACAATTCTATAATTTCAATGTAAAGTGGAAGCTAATCTAAAAAAAAAAAAAATTAAGTTAAACCGTTGTAATATATTTTTCGGTACTTGTGGGTTGGTTATCTGTCACCACTTTTTAAAAAGTATATATATAATGTACTGTATATTAAGTTTTACAAGTTTTTTTTTAATATCTATTAAATTACTATTAATTAACTATATATATAATGTTTAATATAGCACGATATAATATATACAGCACTCTGGAGAGCTACCTAGCAGAGTTCATGTGGAGGAGTAAGTTACCGTTCGGATGCGATCCATTCGACATCATTCTAGAGGACATCTCCAAGTTTATGCCTCCAGAATAAATGCACTGCTGTTGTTTACTTACAAATAAAGGTGTATACGCAAATAAATAATGTTTAAGAACCAAAAGTTGTATTTCTTTAACCTTTAGTAAACCAAAAAAAAAGTGGTGACCTATTTATTATAACCTATTTATACATAAATAGGTTAACTATATATCGTTAATTAATAGTAATTTAATGGATATTAAAAAAAAACTAGTAAAACATAATATACAGTACATTATATATATATACACACACACCTATTTTTCTTTTCAATATTAAAAGAATGTGGATAATTAGTTATTTTATCGTCTCAGTTGTAAGAAATCATATCGAAAATCACCGGAGCATAAATACAAATCAACAGTAAAACTAAAAAAAAAAATATAATGATAGGGGTTGTAAGTAATATTATTATAAAAATACATATTTACCTCCTAAGTTTCCTCACATCCCGATCTGTTCCTTATCAACTTTTAAGAGAAAACTGACGATTAAGATAGACGACAGAAAATAAATATATTGTAACTAAGGAAACTAAAATTACGCAATTATTTTGATAAAATAAAATAATAATGATTAGGTTACGTACAAAAGGAAATCAATAATCTAATTAAGGAAGGATCGATTATGATCATCTTGTTACAGAAGAAAATTTAGTTGGCTCTTGAAAATGGATGACTTCCGAAACCGTTTTGAAAAAAGAACAAAACATAGGAGGTTAAGATCGTATATTTTTACAATAAATTATACTGTTTATGTAACCAAGAATATAATCCTTTTAACAAATAAAACAACACAAACAAACAAGATCCCCAAGTAACTTCCCTTTATGTAAAGAAGAACATTATAAAACTAATATGCAATGAAATCAGTCAGTATTGACGAATGGAAACTGAGAATACACCAACAGCACAGCAAATTATATTCGCGACAAGAGAAAACAAATTTGACAATTAAGCACAAATAGTGTCTGTGCTATCGTGTTTCTTTCAATATTATGTAATCTGACTCTATCTCAAAGCCAATATTTAATAACATTTCTTTACCATGTAATAGAATTATTGCAATGATTACAAATAGCAAATTTGTTCAAGAAAAATTAAATAGTTACTCTAACGTATCATGAAATACTTCCTCTCCTTATTTGAAGATACATATACATCCACTTATATGAAGATATCAAATTAACAAAAAAATTTTTAAAATAAAGTAATTTGTATTACTTTTCCTATTATTATTATAATAAACTACAATATATAAAAAAAGAAAATATAGGTATGAAAATGAAGAACATGTATTCCTCCTTTAACGATAACTCGAGATAACGATCCAATATTCGTTAATCACAATTCTCTAAGAGTTAACGACGACGCGAGCAAGATGATAGTGGAGCCTAGGTTTTTAAAATCTTGAAATTAATGAGTAAAACAATAAACAAGACTGATATACATTGACTGATTGTTTGAAAAGAGAAAAAAAAGTGTAGGGCAAGGGTTCTCAAATTGGGGTGAAATTCACCCCTAGGGGGTCAATATGACCACAGTAAGTTTACATAGTGTGGAAAGCAATTACAGATTTTAACTTAATAAATAAAAACAAATAGGATTTTTAGTAATATTTGCATATAATTTAGAATTGACTTTTTGAGAAAAACGGTCATGGAAAGGAGGGGTGGGGAGGGAATGACATTGTTATAAATGACGAAGGAGTGCATGGGGCAAGCAAAGCTGAGAACCCATAGTATAGGGTATTCTAGCTATGAGCTTCTTCAATGATATATGTACACACATTCGTTTAACGATAGCGTCGTTGGTCCGAATTACCGTCGTTAAACGAGGATTACCTGTATTTATTGAAAATTAACCCCATATCAGGGGTCTGGAAGCAGAGTGCTAGTCAATAACACTGAAGAATGGAGGTTTGATTCCTGGTCATGACTAACATTTTTATGTAGATAGCAGAAAATCTTGGGACAGCTGTTCCTCAAAGAGGACGTAAGCTATCGGTTGCGAGCCTTTACGATGCCTGTTATTGCTCAAGATCCCAACTCAGTGATTTTGAGAAAGGGAAAATTTAGAATTCTGGTGCAGAATAAACCGAATAATGAGGAGGATTGTAAATAATCAAAATAGGTCTCGAATAACAAATACACCACCAAACTTTAAACCCCTAGAACGACAATAATAAAAAATAATTAATATAAAATAAATTTCACAAATTTATTTTTTTCTCTATTTTATCACGTTTAAATGTAACAATCTTCAGGTGCAGTATAATGACAGCTTACAGATTATTAGTCTCCAAAGATTAGAGTCGATTATTGGCCACTATCCAAGATTTCGCATGCGATAAATGCAAGTCTCCCGGAGGTGTTCTAAAACAATCTGTTCTTTTTCAGGTATCGTTAAAAAATCTCTAATACAATAAACTTAAGTAAGAAAAAAATGAAGGAGTCATATTACAAAATCGACAAGGGAATGAAGCTAACCCTTAACTAATAGATGTTAAAATTAACAAATGCATAGTACTTTCTTTCCCTAGAACAGAATGAAAAGCAAAAGAAAGTGTAGTCCTCGAAAATACAACTTCACACCAAGGTGAAAAATCATAGAAATTTAATGTTATATAAATGCATAATTTTAACACCACTGAGGTTATTATGCTTTATATTATTAATATGGGAAACCTTCATACCTCGTAAGATGATCTTGGAGTTATTTGAGCGCTTTCGGACGTTGTCCATCTTCGATCGGAGTAGGTTAGTTGCGATCGAAGATGGACAACTGATTTCTAATCATATATTTTACATTATTCAAACTACATTTGTATTTACTAGCGACACTAAATCAATTCCTTTTTGAAGTTGAAAAAAAAAATCAATAAACCTCAAAAAAAAGTTGCTAATATTTTTTTTTTAAAGCTTTCAATTGCAAGTATATGCAGAGCTCTCTGTCTTAACCTAGATCATTTGTCTCTTTCCAAAAAGGCTACTGACCTAACGACAGTTAGCTGGATGTAATCACCAGGACCTTGACCCCAGCACAGTGCATTAACTAGTACTCAGTTAGGACGACACACTGGCATTGCTTACTTCCCGCCTCCCAGTCTCATCAATCTCCTCACTATCAAGTCGTCATTTCATCGTCAAACTCTTATTATATCAAATACATCTGTTGTCAATTATATATTTCAACAACTGCCATTCAGATAAACTTCATAGTATTGTATGAAAATTTTGTGATAAGAAACTATTAGTATCAAAATCTCAATACTTAAGACGAAATAAATTTAATTTTTCAAAAGTTGGAAGCAGTCCTTCACTTAAAAATATATTGTTAAATAACGCCCCATATGTGGCTTGTATTTGTTTTCTACATAATATAAGAAATGGGAAAACAAGACTAAGATCTTTCAACCGTAACAAGCGGTCTTCGTCAGAGTCAAAAACCCAACTGATCAGTTGGGTTTTTGACTCTGACGAAGACCGCTTGTTACGGTTGAAAGATCTTAGTCTTGTTTTCCCATTTCTTATTGTGGTTTGATCATTGATATATATATATATATATATATATATAAAAAAAGATTTCACATAAACACTTGAAATAACAATCAATGATCAAACCACAATATGAAATGGGAAACAAGACTAACATCTTTCAACCGTAACAAGCAGCTTGTTACGGTTGAAAGATCTTAGTCTTGTTTCCCATTTCATATAGTGGTTTGATTATATATATAATGCAAAATACTGTATTCTGAGGTAAAATGGATAAACCAACAAAAGTCTCCACACAAATGAAGTTTTATTCAACGCGTTTCGAACACTTTGTGTTCATCATCAGGAAGACACCAAGGATGTGGTACTGACGGGTTGGTCAAGTTGGACTAGTTGTTTTCACTTGACCAACCCGTCAGTACCACATCCTTGGTGTCTTCCTGATGATGAACACAAAGTGTTCGAAACGCGTTGAATAAAACTTCATTTGTGTGGAGACTTTTGTTGGTTTATCCATTTTACCTCAGAATGAGTAAATACCACTAATGATTTAAAATACTGTATCTTAAAAGGTACTAAATGTACAAATTATCATAAAAAAAAGAGAATTTCTAACAAACGAGACTTTCCAGAGCGTTAGTACAGTACTATTCAATAATATTGAACTAAACTACGACAGGAGATGCAGAAATAATCAATTGGCACATTTAGGTTACTTAATTTTATCAAATAAAGACATCCTTAATCAAATTGAACTAGCAATATTAACCACTGGAACTTATTATAGAAAGCTTCGTTCCAATACTTGTACCAAAGGTTTTTACTTAGAATGTTTATAATAGTAACTTAATTGACTTATTCAAATAAGCAACTTCAATTCTGTCACAGCAAAATCAGCCACAGAGTAACTTGGGAAATCAATTAATATGTACTATTTACTTATATGGGAAAAATTAAATAAACAAGATCTTTACATAGACCTGTTTTATAAAAGAACAGAGTGTTTTGATGTAGCCTCCTCCAGTTCAGAAAAACTTACAAAGTACTAAGAATTAAATAAATTTAAACGTCAAAGTGCTGTGAACAGATTCAAACTCAAAATTATCTATCTCCGATGGGTTATATCACCTCTGTAGTTTTTTTTTTAAAATTTAATTGATTCTCATTTCTCTGTCGGTTAATTGTATTATACATGTAACCTGAAACAAAAGATTACCTTCGAAACGCGTTCTTTGTAAAAAAAAATATTTGTATGCGGACTTCTATTATATTTAATGTTATTCAGAACTTTTTATAAAAAGAAAGTTCATTTTACAGGTCTAAAAATAGTATTAATAATTGCATGAACACGTATTGATTAGTACCACAATAAACTTACACTATCAGTGAACAAGTGACAGCAAAAGTATGAACATTTCCCTAGCACTCTGATAAACACATTACTAAAATAATGAAAATTAACAAGGATAGCTGCAAAATCTACCAGTACAACAGAAAAAAGAATATAAACTAAACATTTAAATAACAAAATGTTGCAATATTCAAACTGAAACAATGGAAAGTTTCACTGAAATATTTCAGGATAGATACTAATAAGGCACCTAGTCTAAAACCATGTCTAAGAATAAATAAATTTTAACTTAATATGTAGGTAATTTGTGCAGACCGGTAAGGACATATTTTCCATATTATAATATACTATTTAAATGACACTACTGTAATGTTAAGTCCTGGTTAGAACATTAACATGTAAACTTTATCTGAACGAGACCACAACTTTATTAAAACATAAGAACTCCTGACCTCAACCAATATTTGTTCATTATTTCATATACTTATTACAATAACACTAATAAAAACTATCAAAAATAAAAAAAAAACAAGTTGTAGACTTAGGATATATACTTATTTTAAATCATTAGTTGTGCAATTCGTAATTGTGTGGTATTTACTCATTCTGAGGTAAAATGGATAAACCAACAAAAGTCTCCACACAAATGAAGTTTTATTCAAGGCGTTTCGAACACTTTGTTGTCATCATCAGGAAGACAGTGTTCGAAACGCGTTGAATAAAACTTCATTTGTGTGGAGACTTTTGTTAGTTTATCCATTTTACCTCAGAATACTTATTTTACCTTTAATTCTGATAAAGTCAAAAGTATAAAATATAAAACACCAAATATATCAACAACCACTATTAATAAGGATTAACAAAAATTAAATTAAAACAAAAAAGTTAAATGAAAAACATAAATAAGAGTCAGCTGGCCTGAGATAACATGTGTCAACATTGGATACGATATACAATGCTGTTATATCTTCCAGCTTCTTGCCTTCAATGTTGAGACACCTATTTATATAACCAGGTAGTAAAATAAAATGGAATTAGTAGAAGTAAAATATCTAACAAAATCTGTGTTATCACAGCATAAGTCTGAACTCAGACGTGCAATCTCCATAACACTACGTCTATAGATTCTTATTTCCCCTTTAACTTGGAAAATCAGCAGAAACATATCATTCTGTTTTGCCAAAGTTGGAAAATGTATAATTATTATAAACTATCAAAACGGTACTATATACTATAGCTATTTCTTCATCATAAGAATTAGGAAACTAACAAAGGTTGAATAAACTGAAAAAATAATTTAAAAAAAAGAAGCAATGAACACATCACAGTTCTATACGAATGCGAGAAGAGCATGTTTTGTTTCATTCAGTTTAATCTTTTTCCCTTACCATTCTTCTTGATTAATTATTGAGAAACTTTATAGTAATGACAGTTAGCGTTTTTTTCTCAAAGATTAATTCTAAACAAATAATGTATACTGTCTAATTTAAATATAACAGTAGACTTCATTGCAATTTTGAGTATATACTCTGATTGTGGATCATCCTATAACACCAAAAATGTATATGATAAAAATTCGGATCTCTCTAAATAACAACCCAGCCAATGTGAAGTTCTTTCTTAAATGGTTAAAAAGTAGAGGTATTCCTTGACGGGAGTATTTGGTATCATGAGTAACTTCATAACCTATCACTTCTAACCTTCTCATCCGCAAAAGTAAAAAAAAGAAGAAATACCAAATCTTTTATTAAAAACTATCATATTATATTTATTTTACAGATAGCTTAAATATGTACATTATATTAATGTATCTGAACAGAAATCTGATTCGCACATTGGTAATTAAATTATTTATTCAAGATAATACCAAACTATTTTACCTTATAAACATTTATTTTTCAACACACCCATATAGAATTTAATTTATCACTTCGACTTCTAAACTATTTTTCTTAATAAAAAAAAAACTATAGATGTTTTGACCATCACTTTCATTTTGATAGACGTTTTTTGCCATACAAACTGGCTACCTTAATTATAGTTTGTTTAACTTCCTATAGAATTGACTCAATTATATATAAATATATCACCTAAGTTTTTAAAATACAAAAAGAAACGAACCGTTCTACGTTCTTTATCAGAAACACACTGAAAGGCTCACAAGGATAGGTTTCTAATACGTTTTCTTCAAAGCAGCATAACTACAGAGAGACCCATATTTTATGTACAAACATTAAAGAATGAAATTAGTACATATTAAAAACAAAATACAAGTTTACAAAACAGGAGTATAGTAATAAAATTGTACCGAAGAATCATTTTTTTTAAGCCTAACCAGTAACTGTAATAGAAAAGCTATTATTGTACGAATGGTGGTTTAAAATATCCTAAGTGTTAATAAGACACCAATATCTATGAGACAATTGAAAAAAAAAACTTTATAAAACATTCACATAAATTTGAAACAGACTTTTTAAAACAAAAAAAAATCAGAATTTTAGGACAAAAACCTGTTAACAATTGTTTCATTTAAAACGAAATATGGAATTATTTTAAAATAA
This sequence comes from Hermatobates lingyangjiaoensis, assembly GCA_026182355.1. Taxonomy (NCBI): domain Eukaryota; kingdom Metazoa; phylum Arthropoda; class Insecta; order Hemiptera; family Hermatobatidae; genus Hermatobates; species Hermatobates lingyangjiaoensis. The sequence goes on from JAPFBL010000501.1 coordinate 3,985,505, forward strand.
TTAAATAACTTCATCAATTAGAAAACATTCGAATAAACTGACACGATAAAGATGAATAAAAATCGTACAGCTTTATTATAGAGAGAAAAATTCTCACTGAAGATTTCACAAATCATTCATAATGACCAACCTTCCAAACCGTAACATTATATTTATGACATAAAAATTTAATAATTTTATAAAATATGATATGCATTATTACAAAAAAGTCAAGAGGTAATGATTTTTCTTTGGAAAAAAAAATCAATACTTGAGGCACTATTGAACCATTATAGGGCACCATATAGTTAATAGTGCACACATATTTATAAAGACAAACAAAATATTTAAGAACAATTTGTATCAATGATTAAACCAACTATACGAAAAAAATAATTACAAAGCAAGGAGGAAATAATGAAGTCCACACATTATAATATAAGCACTATCACCTTGAAATGAGTTCAATTCGCATTATAACCATTTTTGTCAAAAATGATTACACCAAATCATGGATAACCTATGGCGTGACTAACTTAAAACTAGCTTTAAAAAACACTAATTACGGGCGCAAGTTAGTACATTGTTACCGTCTGTTTTCATAGCAAAAATTTTAAAATATTTTATTTGTGAAGACTATTAAAGTTATCCATTATTACATAGACTCCAACAAAGAGAAAAAAAAAAGGGGAATTATAATGACAATTCGAAAGTGATTCTATTATGTAATTCAGAAATAAAAGGTAATCATGTGTGGCCTTATACGCTTTACACAGAAAAATTAAAAAAATATCAAGATTGAAAAGACAGAAAATAATTTGGTAGTATTTCAAAATTCGAAGGATAATATAAACATAAGAACAGAAGTAACTACAGAACCTGTAATTACAAAATAGTGGAGGAAATGTTTATAAAGCAGGAACCGATATTTCGACTTCAAAATATCAAATTCTCTCAATATGCACAAATACAAGGAAGCCAAATACAATCCTACAATATCTGTAAACAATTTGTTCTTCAGTAGTGTAAACTTATTTAAACTAAAGAATTTGAAGACATTGAAGAATGAATTAATACTACTAATTAGTAAACAGACTGTTAGTGAGAAGTAAGAAGTTTTCACTAAAAGATAAGCTGAAGAGATATACTATCCACCTCAATATGAAAATCAAAAAAAAAAAGTTTAAAACCTAACAATGTTACTTAAAAGAAATGAATATGACTTAACTCATGAAATGGAGATAAAATATCGTCATTAATGTTATATAGGACATTACACATACTCCAAACAAACAAATATATATCAAATATACATACTTCTATGACACTATCATACGCACTTACAATACACATAATTTAAATCATAAAAGACACAAATGGGCCTTTTAATTTAATTTATCTTTCACTTTAAACAAATATCAATTATTAGATGATAATGAACAATGTTAAATATAGAGCTTTGGGAATAAAAGGACTGATTGAAATATTTTGAAACACAGATTGGGATACACTATGAAGGGGGTGAAATTCTTATTATAATTGGAAGAAACTATTAGTATATGGAATCTACCGTTACTTGATGGCTTATAGCATCAAATAACGAGTAAAACAGCTATCATTCAATACTTTAACTGTATAAAATTTATATTTTAAATTAGGGATGAGGTTAGAACAGCTGAGGCATCCATATTTAATACCTCCTATTACATTAAGGCAATTCTTAATTATTGGACTTGAATTTCTCACTAGCATAATGTAAACCAAAAGAAAGTGAAGAAGTTTAATTTAATATCATCCTACTAAAGTTATGGGGCGAACTGCACTTACTACTTATTTTCATGCCCCCTAACGGAGGAGGATTAGGAGCTTGCTTGTTACCCTCTGCGAAGGACGTAGTTCTTGGACGTATACTCATTTCTGCCTTCGAAGAACTTTACTTTGGTTATTCCTGCACGTCATATAGAGATATCACATTTCTCTACTCAACCGTTGAACAAAATTAATACAGGCACCCTGCCTAGATTCTATATCCAACCGCTACTTAAAGATCTGAATCAATAGATAAACCCAGTTTAGATCACACCCCATTTAATGTGTAGGAAACTCCTCACGTAATTTAATCAACCACCGAATCTACGGAACACAAATTCACTAAATAACTTAACTAATAAAGAAAACCCAGCCATTTTGCACTTCACACCAACAAAATTTCAGATGCTAAGACATTGACCTATTCGGTTATCGTCGTAACCAATCATTTTTATTCTCCGGCTCCGAAAAAGACCGAAGATGACGTCACTGAGTAGCTTTACGTCGCATGCACAGCCATTTATATATCATACTAAAACAATATTCAATAAAAATTAAAAAGTTTTGTTGCAGTTTTGCGTTATACGAGTTTGAAATTGTCAAATTTGTATAGTAATTTGAGAAATAATTTTTTTCTAAAAGAGGCCTATATCACATGTAAATTGGCTCCAAAGGAGGTTATAAAAGAAAACCCTTAAAAGTAAACGGTTATCTAGTTGTGTTATGTGTATTTTCAAAAGGTGATTAATTTGTTTGGAATACTGATCTTTCTACCAATATAGATTCATATTGTACGCTGAATTTTGTCTATTGGTTTCCAAAACATTGTAAGAACATATTTCACAATTAATAATTTACTTGCAAGTTTATTATCAAATAACGTTATTATCGGATATTTCCAGGTTCAGCTTTGCTAGGGTCGTCTAACTCATTAATTTTTACTTATATCTATAGGGTTGTTTACCCATTTTTTATATGTATCTTTCTGTATCATTCAGTTGACATTTAGAATGAAATGAAGTTTTTCTTTGTAAAAGTATTTTTACTAAGAGGAACAGCTGTGCATTATAGGTATCCAGTGGTAACCTGCAGGTGTTCCGTAATACAGCATGATAGGTCATTCTTAGTATACTTTCCAAGTATTAAAATAACTATTTTAGTTAGGTCCGTTATTTTATGAGGATAAAGAACTGATAATATTTAAATTTATTGTAAGATGTTCGTTTCATTGGTTTTTATTTCAGGTAAAGGTGTAAAGGTCTGAAAGAAATCAACCCGAGGAATATACACTTGGTGAAACTGATTGAGGGAAATACTTGATTTGAGGGCTATATAAATCCCTCTGTAATGAGCTGCCAACTCCCTCCACATTTGAATGGTTTTTTATGATATTCTCTTTTTATTTTAAGTAGTATCACTTAATTGTAATGTTTAGGAGGACAATAAGTTAAAGGCTAATAATTGTAGATAACTTCTTTTTTTTTAATAATATTGAAACTTTGTAGTTGTAGTTATAGTTATTTATCGTGTATTAGCTGTGAGCGTAGTTGACTTCTTATATATATATATATTATCTGCACTGATAATGTTCTAAGGGGTCATAATTAGTAGGATTAGTGATAAACTGACATAATCTGAATACTCATTGTTAATGAGTTACTCTAAATAAAGTTGTTAGGAACTTTAGCGAGTGTGTAATCTATTTAGTATATAGCACTGTTAATAATAATAATTTATAAATGGATCCAGAATATTTATCTGAGTGTAGGAGCAAATAAAATGTTAATTAAGTAATTAATGTATGTTTATCAACGTTTAAACCACAATAAGAAATTCAGATATAAACTAAGATCTTGAGGCCAAGTAGCTGTTCCTTCTCAGAACAGACGATGCAGTCGTTTTTGAATAAATTGTTCGAGTGGAGTGACCACACATTTTTCCTGAACCTTATTTATTTGATTTAATGACATTCATGTTGTGTAAAACCCGAAAAGAATCATCTAGGACATGACGCATGGGGAAGGAAAATGTGAAAGATTACTTCCCATAGTCTTACGGGAAGTAATTGTATATGGTTTATGAAAAATTACTAGTATGTAGTTAATTACTCAAACACCGATTAGTAGGATATACCATGAATTAATTTCGTTTTCTAAATAGCCTTTATTCAAATTTGTATACAAAAAGCACATAATTAAAACAATATGAACTGATGAGATTATTTGTCAACATTTTTGAAATATGTCTTAACAACTCTAAAAAAACACAATAAATTCACTGCTGAATGTATTACTACATTGTTATTAAACATATTAATTCCTCTATTCTTAAAATGTGTTATTAATTATATTAATTTTGAAAAACCTAAGAAATACAATAATTAAATATCTATGGATTGTTAATAAAACTAAATAGAGTTTTAAAATATTTTAGCTGTGCAGTCAGTTACTGGTAGTGTTACTAATAATTCAAAATTAGAGTCAGAGACTTCATAGAAATAAAGTTTTGTGTCGCAAACTTGTTTTATGCGAAGACTTTGTCTTTAATTTCCAAGAAAAAGTTTCAAAGTTATAATTATAAAAGAGAAACGTATACATGATACAATAATTTGTTGTTTTTTTTTTGTAATACTTCTATCATTTGAATAAATTTGCTTATCTAAAACAAATTCCAATTGAGTATTAGTCTTACTGTGATCATTGCACTCTACTGCAGTGACCTTTTCTTTTAGTCCTGATTTAGTTATCTCCATTTAAATCACTTCAACCAGTGACAACTAAAGTTGGTTTAGGCTTCTTGACACTTTCATGATTTTACTAATAACTAGATAGATATTAATTGTTATCTCTATGCACACGTGATAGAAGTGAAATATTTCCAAGTAACCTGGTTCATATAGTTTAAGAATATATACATTTAGTTATGTGTGAAGCATAAAACCACAATGAAAAAGAAAAACAACTTCCTTTGGCATAATTTTATGTTACCTTCTTTGTTTTTACATTGTTTGCTCTCTGATGACATAATGTGAAAGGCCTTAGGGCATTTATTTCTATTTTTTTTTCCTTTTTCCTTGTGGTTTTATACTTCATTGATTACTTCACGTGTTTATTTGGATTCTTCTGTATTTATTATGTATGTCAATTTCTGAAACCCTTGTACGATTTGATAAAAGACAGATTTAATAAATGTTTTTATTGTAATTTATAGAAACTAACTATTTAAATCTAACTCTCCCAGAAGGAGTTAAGTTAAAGCCCTGCTTTGTGAGGTTAGAAGAATATTGTATTCCTCATACTCGACGTAAAAATAATTATCGATACACGGAACAGAAACTAAAATCTAGTGAGTATCACAAGTCTGGACTAAAAGACAGGCCCAGAAGGACCAGAGCGAGCATGTATTCTGTAGGTAGGATTCCTTTCATTAAATTTCAAGAGCTACATTGTACCTGATTCTATTTAACTACTGTTAGCCTTTTATCTTTTACAACTTCTGAAATACTGATTGATTTGTATTTGACTGTTCATATATTTATAATATATTATTTTCCCCTTATAATAATGGTTATTATTTCTCTCATAAGTTTACTTTGCTAGTGCAGGCAGCAGTTCTTAACCGAGGTTCCATTACATTAATCCCTAAGGTTCCATTAAAACTGAAATAAGTTAATATCCTTTTGAGTTTCTATTTCATTTCATAATTGTATTATTACTATAGTATACACTTATATAATACCTTTAAAAAGTAAATGTCCGATTTTATGTTATTTAGTTTGCACATTTACTTCTTAAAGTTATGCATTTAAGAAGGAAGTTTAATATTGTATAAACGATGCTTCCTTTATTAGCTTTTGTTCGGTTTAAATATATTTTTAAAGTTATATTATATCGGTTTGGTATGTTTCTTTTTTAACTCAAGTTTAGATTTTTTTTATGTTAATGAAAACTACTTTTTATTTTGTTTTTCTGTATGAATAATAATGTGTAAAAATATAAGGGATGATAATTTTCCATTAAATCAATTATCCAAAAATATATGTACCATAATCTTTTGTCAAATGAACTATGTATATAGTTCTTAAATATGGATAGCTAACTAATTAGTTCAAAATAAACAAAGATAGATGGCAAAACGCACTTGCAGTCTTTAATTTTCAATGTTTGACCATCATCAGGAAAGGAGGTGGAAGATTCAAATCGAAAATCAGAAACCGTTAGTGTGTTTTTTTGTATTTATCTATGTATCTTTTGTAGATCATAGTTTACATAGATTAAAAATGCAGATTAGTTTAAAGAGAAAATTGTGGTTCCCTGAGTGTACAAGGTATTGGTTCACATATCACCAATTTAATTCGTTGAATGACTCTAATCATGCAGGTTTCATTTTACTAATTATGACGAAAATGTTTTGAACACCTTTATCATTCAAAATAAATAAATTCAACTGATCTGCATTTTTATGCTTTTAGTACATATTTAGTTTAAAATAATTAATTAAATGACTAAGAGTTACATTTAGTATTGTAAATATTATTTTTTTACTTATTATATTAAACGTATGTGGCTGTGTGTAATAATTCACTTTTAATTCAAATGAACCATCCAAACTAGGCAACACTAATCCAAATACGAAAAAATGTAACGCACTTAACTTACTAACTCTAATTCATCTTCTGTTTATTTCTGGCGTGTTTTGTCTCCCTCTTTTTTTGTTTCCTGTTCAAGAAAGATTTTCCAGAATTAGAATTAGTAAATGTGTTTTTCTACTATGCGTGTTACTTTTCTTCATATTTGAGGTGTGTAAAATAATTTATAAGTACGCTATAACGCGTTTTAACATTAATCGGGATGGATTAATGTTAACTTATTGGTATGTCTGGTTAAATAAGATTTCTTGCAACTCATTTTGACTATTTTTAGAAATGATTATTTAGTTAATTGAATCCATACTCAGAATCGCTCATCATGTTCTAAATCATTTTACAGCTACATCTTCTGGATATCCAGAACGGAAGAAAACTAATGGATCTAATAAAAATCCTCTAATCGTTGCACGGGACATCAAAGAACTTCTAGCACCTTTACCGGAAATCAAGAATGGTAAATCAATACTATTGTGATTCTGGGAATTTATTTCTGATTTTTTTAACTGTACTTGCAATTATTTTACTTATTACGTATAAACATCTTAATTATTTCTGACACTTTGTGAAACATATCTAATCTGATGAGATTGTTTGGCAACTGCCTACTTACTGTCTAACTATGCGTTGCTTTCCTTTCTTACGGACTCAGTGATTTGCTAATAAAATACAGAATATTGTTCACTAAATGAGGAAAGCAATGGTGAATTATTTACTTTAAATCGTTAGTATATTCTATCAAACATGAATCATAAGAAGCTTTTTATTTCAGAATAAACAAACTACTTAAACAGAACTAATGCATCAATTTAAAATATGGTAATCATCAATGGAAACAACATCTGACGAAAAAGAACTTCATTGGCACTTTAAGATGGTCTACTTAATGAAGTGATGTTGTGAAGTTATGCTATGTATTTCCAATCGTAAGATATTGGGGCAAAACAAACAAATCAAATACAAAATCTTGTAACACCTAAGAAATTATTATCTGCTGCTTCATTAATTCGTTTCGATTCAAATAATGACATATTTAAGAATTTTGGGGAAAGATTCAGGATATTCCTCGAATTAAGAATCTGTATACTCAGCCATCAGAATTCAAATACTTCTTGAACTCCTATATCTTGAAAATACATCAAGAGTTGTACGACTTGGCCTCTCTGATTGATCCAAAAACGAAGATGTACGATGAACTACTGGAAGTTTTTGAAGGATTACTTAATTGCTCAACCAACCGCGTGAGTTTATCAACATTAAACTTCTACTATGTATAGTGGCAAGGAAAATGTTACGAAATTTGGATCAAAATTGAAAATAATGAGTGCATATCGTAATTTTAAATGGTCATGTTCAAAACCAGTTTCTGAAATCTTTTTAATAGCCTAATTCATTCGTAGACTAAAAAATTGTGAGATACGGTCAATCCTTATTAAAAAAAAAAACAGGCAGAAACTGAATTTCACTTCAGTTCTAGAACAAGATAGTATTTTGAAAACTTCTTAGATCGAAGGTATGCAAATCAAATCAGCAAAAATACCAAAAGTTCTCAAAGAACCTCTACACGGACAGCATTCCAGTCAGTGGGGGTTTGCAAAAGCTTGAAGTTGTATCAAGTCTCAACTCCATGCAAATACTTGTAAAGATGTGGAATATCAGTTGTTCAGCTTGCCAGAAGATGTCATATCTCTCTAAAGTATCTCTGAGCTATAGTTTAAAAGAGCAAAATAAAGATCACTACAACATAGGAAAGATTACAGAAGATGAGTTGTATAGAATGAGAACCTTATCCACTGGGGGTATCGACAATATACTATGCACATATATCTAAACACTAAACCATGTGGAATAAAAATTGCCACTGGGAGAGCACAATTTATGTAATTAATTGATCAATTTTAATATTACATATTATTTTGTTGATAATCAGGAAAATGTGTGAGTGATCTGTATGTGGAAATACTGTCTAAAATTATGGATAGCAAGTTATTCGTTTTTCTATCAATTTTTGAACACATATGGTAAACATTTGGACCGAACCTATATAAAAAAAATTGTGTAGAATATATGTGGTCGAGATAAGAAAACTAAACTTTGATATATGATAAATATAAGTAATATAAATACATGGGGATGCAAAAGTAGGTATACAGTGATAAAAAAGAGGAAACAACATATATAGTTAACAGCATTTATAATGCAAACAAACGAATGTACAAAAACAAGTAACAAGAGGCACGTTTAAGTACATGTGCAGCTTGAATCCCTCGAGTATTCTAATTGCTTGCAATCAACGTTAACACATATCGAGAACATACATTTCAATATATCATAAATTTTACCTCTGTAACCTATTTTTTTCCCCCCCCCCCCCCGGTGAACATTATAAATTTTGGTACGAAATACTTTAAATAAGATTCGTAGAAGTATTAAAAAGTTATTACATTACGAATAGTACTTATTACTTGTTCAATTTGTTTATTCTTGCGTTATCGAGGTTTCCTATTCAATTAATAAATAAATTGATTGATTGTTAGAGATAATATAACGTCACTTAGAAGTATAATATTTAGAGTTGGATCAGTAATAACTATTGCTGCACTTTTCCTGCTTGTAAGATACTATATCTCCTAAGAAATTCTGAAACGTTATCTGATAATGCAATATGGTTCCTGTACGAATAATACCTTTTGTATTGATCAGTTTTATTATTTTGTCTTTAGGCTTTCTTAATGGCATTATGCAATGGCTAGCAACTATTTTTGTCGCCCTGGGCAGCCATAAAATTTGCTTTCTCTACCCCCCACCCTCCCTGTCATTGATAATTTGTCAACCTTCAAAATATTTATTTTTATGTAATTGCTATCAAGGATCTAATTTAAGACTGCTGTTATTATTACTAAACCAAAGAATTTTTAAAACAAAAACGTATAATTCAAATCAAAAAAAATTGTTCAATTCAACTAACGGGCTATGCAAGCAAATATAATGAACTTTCAACCCCTTTGAAAACTAGTTTTGAAAAATTAAATAATATAAAATAAAATTATAAATAAAATAAATTAATATAAAATAGTATTACACACATAAATCATAAAAATATATTACGACCTTAAAAACTCATTTTGGTATAACATTACAGATGTTTTTTTAGCTTTATTATTTTAATTGTTTTCTATTATTTATTTTTATGCCCTCAAAATGCCTTCCCCCCTCTTCTACGCCACTGGACATCAGGTTTATTTGTACGGAACTTAATTTTCATTATTTTTTCTATTTACATGTATGTTCCGTTGATTGGCAGCAATTGTAGTCAGTATTTTGTTAATTTTTTTTTCACAATTGACAAATAAACTGGATATTATTTGACTTTTTGTTAATTCTTTTAAATTTATTTATTATTTTAGTCAAAGTCAATACTTGATTTTTTTGTAAGTTTATTTTTTATCGTTATTAAAAGTTATTTGTTAATTAACGGTTAAAACATGACTTTTTGTTTAGATAAAGTGGTGATGACATCAAATAAGAAAAGGACTAGCACAGAGGCTAAACCGGAGGTCGAGGACTGTCAAAGTCACCTTGGCTTCAGCACCATAGACGTTATCTCCTCATATAATAAATTACGTTCTTTCAGAACCAGCTTCCACTGTATCGTTAATGTCCACAAAAACAAGTTAGTCTCTTCTATTTATTTATTTTTTTTTTTTAGCTTTACTGCTTAGACTCTTTAGACCATTGTCTTTAGAAACATAGTACTTATTTAATAAGTACTTATTAAATTGTAAGTTACAGTACTTAAGTACTGATTAAAATAAGTACTTATTTTAGTACTTATTAAACATAGTACTCTTTCATCACATGTTTTCATTTATATATTTTTAACATAAAGTTTGTCATTTTTTTTTTAAATTTGCATATTTTATATAGGTGCTCTCTGGAATAGCTTTGGAATAACGAATGATCAAATGGCCCAAAATTGAAGCTTAAATTCGGTTCTGCAAAAATGTGAATTTAAATACTATTGTGAAAATTATAAATAAAATTATTTTTAGCTCACTTTCTTGTTGTTGTGGAAATAGGATGTTTTGTATGGACAGGTATGATATAATTTTTAGTTGATTTTTTAACTTATTACGAACAGCTCTTGAATAGATATTAAATGAACTAACTATATAGATTGTTTGAAATTTGTTTGTAATGGATCAATTACAAAATTTTGTCCTCACAATATTGCTGGATATAATCTAAAATTAATTAAAATGTTTATTAATACGTTCTTGAAACAATTATCATACTATTTAGTTATATTTTGCAGTGAAATCAGATTTGTACTGTATATATTTTTACTTTTTCGATTAACTATTGCCAATATAGGTATATTATTTCGTTGAATGTAACAATAGTAATTACTGAACGAATATATGACATCAGGGTGTCTTCACGTTGTGGACCCTCAGGATTTAAATAATTTTATAAATTGAGTATCACAAAATTATATTTAAGATTATAAATCAACTATGAAATATTACTAATTAAAAAAAATGACGGTTAATTGACTAAGTTACTAGGTCTTACCTAATATAAGAGTGTGTAGTTTTTTATCATCCGAATAAGATGATTGATGTAAAAGTAATCTATTTCAGTGTGATTATTGAAGTTTAGTTTTAACTATTATTATAGAAGTGTTGGAAGTTTATGTTAGTGAAATGAAAAACAGAAGACTGTAGTTAATTTATAATTACTTTTTATTATGGTCTACCCTGCTCAAAAAGACCTATTTATACGTTTAACAGACCTAACATTCAATTCAGGGAAGTTTTAGTAATTTTATGTTACACTGTTTTGAGAGTATTCATTTAACTATTCTGCTTGTAGTTACGAATATACTTCATTGTGGAAAAGAACTTTTTTGATTTTGCGAATATATACATTTCCACAACAATAACTAAATTACTTTTCGTAATAAAATAACTTGAGTAATTTTTTGAGTAACGAAATGCAACTTTATCTGTTAACTACCACAAAAAGGTGGAAGTAAGGAATCACTATTTTAGTTTTTTTTCTACTCAACACCCCAGCCTTATGGAAGGTTATGAAAGTTTTGTTCATTTCAATGATTCGGCACCCATTTAAACCGTGGGCATAATATCATCCATCCAGATGTTAACCAGAGCGAATGTAGAACTCGATGGTTTAACCGGAACCGGTGTATTCAAGAGGGTTGTCTAAGGCCGTAGCTTACATTGATTTCAGGTTAGCTTTGTTGTTTTAATAGGCACTCTAATAGGGCTACTTAAATGTTAAATCACTCTTAATAAACAGCGGTTCAGTAATACTTTTGTGTTTCTTATTCTATATATTAACTAAAGATTGCGCTAGAAGACGAAATGATTACTCACTGTGATTTGATTGAACATGATGTCTACTTGATTTTGTGTTTATCTGAGATGAAGAGTCTGAAATCAAACAAATCGTTTTTTTATACAGTTTACCGTTAATTGCATCAATTGTTTGCAAATTTTCATAATTTTGTTATTTAAATGTATTTGTTGTCATTTCATAAAGTTACAGCGGTAGGATTGTAGTATGGATTCATGTATCCAGAGAAATAGATGAGATTTCTTTTCTATATATATAACAGTGCAAAATTGAAGATAGATAGCACACAAAGTAAAGAAACACACTTACAGACTCAAATTTTCGGGCAATCCGTCTTCAGGAGAAAAGAGTAAGGGAGTAACTAGGCTAGTGACTAGCCGTTGCGTCTACAACGTGCTTGGTCTCCCTTTCTCTTTTCTTCTGAAGATGGATTGTCCGAAAATTTGAGTTTTTAAGTGTGTTTCTTTGCTTTGTGTGCTACCTATCTTCAATTTTGAACTGTTATTGTGTCCAGTTTGGATCGTCTTTCCGTTTATCAAGCGAATATATATATGTAAAACAATTTCAATAATATATCAACGATTTGATAGAATAGGTGTGTTATCTAATCAGGATTCGGTCAATTTTCTAGGTTCAAAAATCAAACTCTCATTGCCGACGTTTCGATTTTATTTTAAAACCTTACTCATGAGCAGAAGTAAGAATTTTTTGACTAAGAATATGAAATTTACATTATTTAAAGGAAAAACAATCTCAACCGGACAAAACCTTCGACTAGACTGTCTAGTTTAGTCGACAACAAAACTAGTTTTGTTGTACAACAACCATAGTTTTCTCAACAAAACTACTCTGAACATTTAACAATAATACTAGCGAGCTCTTCACTGTTAATACCAAAACTGTACAAGCACAAATTAGCACTATCACCTCTCCCAACATACCCATTTTTTACATTATAACCCCGCCAACCAAAAATAAATCTATTTTCTACTTGTAGTAAAAATACGTTTACATTTGACAACAATGCAGCTGTGACGATGTGTTTCCATTGTTTAAACTGTATATGATATTATTCTCATACTACTGAACATTACACATTAAACTCTTTATGTATACATTTGAAAATAGAAATTAACTAATAATATGTGTTAAGTTATTTAGTTTTACAAATATAAGAGATAAATACTTGACAATATGAATCATATGTAAGGATGTAAACGATATACAGATGAGATGGTTCTGGTACTTAGAAAATCTACTGATTCTAGTAGATTATCTGTGAGAAAAGATAGGATGACTTAATTCATCAGAGTGAACAGAAGAAGATTAAACGTAAACGTAAATCGTATTGTTCTGACGATTGTCGCTCTAAATAATAACACTACTGCTCGAGAAGTCATCTGAACTTTTAGTTAGATACAAGCCTTGATATGGGATACAACTTTGGATGAAAACAAACCCTTCTTCATTCAAACTCATTTCATTCATATAGAGGTCATCAGCTATTTTATTTCAAATTTTTAATAAAGGTGATTGACAATATAGCGGAAATTGCTGTTTCAAGTACTAAGGATGCCATGATTACTAATAAAGAATCAAAATAAAAGCTATCATAACCACTAAGAACAGGTACTTTTTCTCCAAAAAGTTTTGCCCTACTTAAAAGAGAAAGTTGTCGGATATAAGACCGTACTAAGGCTGTTGTTATTTATGAATGTGAGTCATAGTGAAAAATAACAAAATGGTTGAAGATGGAGAAAAGATTTACGAACACTGGAAATGAGGAGATAGATAGAAGAGGAATGAGCAGAATAGATCAGTCGAAAATTGTCGGGGAGGCCAGGGGTCTCTACATAGCTGCAGAGAGCTGTAGTACCATGATAATGAATGGTGGTGAAGACATGTGCAGCTGTGATCTTGACAGTGGAAAAGGCCTTAGTTTTATTGTTTAATGTCCACAGTGGTTTTGTTGTGTTAATTGACAGTATATTTTGTGTATTTCTATTCATGACGGTGAAATTATTCTTATACCTGTCGAGATTGACTTTTTTGAGATAAAGATAGCACATTGTTTAGTGTTTGATATAACTGAGATCTTATCCGGTGGAGAACACATTGCTAAAGTTATATATGTTCTACTTTCTATTCTATTGTTCTTGACTGACGGTGGAAAATATGTTTGTATTAATTTTATAATATACAGAGTGATGTATTTTTTATTTTATTTGTTTAGATTAATGGGATTTGTAAATGTTGAAAAAGAAGATGTAAAATATTTCTCGAAGATCAACGGTTTCAATTCATGATTACACTCGGTAATATATATTGCTCAATAAAGTAAGTAATAATGACGGAAATTCCTAGTGAAAATATATGAACATAAATATTTTAAAAAAAAGCTCAATTATAATCATGATATGGGAAGCATTGTTATTAAAGTTTATTGATATTAAACTAAGTCACTACAAGATTTCCATCATTTCTTGAAGGAGCGAAATAAACTTATTGCAAAACTGATCATTGGGAAATAAGTTTCTAGATATTTTAAGGTAGTACGTGTAAAATATATTAACAACTGTTCAGAAATTAATCCTGCTCCTAAGCACAGTTGTTACTTTTTATAAGTTATATAAGCATATAACTACTTGTATGCAGTGTAGTAATCAAATATCGAGTGTTTTTTTCTGTCTACATTACTACAACTCTCAAAACCATATCATTCTCAACCTTGCATTGTCACTGTCACAAGGCTATCTAATATTTGCAAAACTAACACTACGACATTCCAATGATAAAACTAACTTCAGGAAGTAGTGACCATAAACCAACACATTTACTATAATAAGTGCTTTTAAAGAATAATGTAACAGTTTGCCTCATACATTTTCTACCCCGCCCGATCGATTCCAGGTTCTATACATCTCAACAGAGTGTAATAGAGGTTTTTGCAGGCTATTTATATTTATCCGGTCTATCCATTCTTTCTAGTCTGTATCTTATCTTATTTTCCGTTGCATAGATATGTGAACTTCAAGAGCTATGATAGCAGTTATTGTGTGGTGTTTACTCATGATAGTGAGTAAAAATACATTAAGCCTTCAACACAAGGATTTTATTTTACAACGTCTTTCGAACACTTAGTGTTCATCACCAGGTACATCTGGCTCAGTGGCAGAACAGATCTATTAACTCCTCAATCACTGAGTGAGCTGGTATCATAGTACCTGATGATGAACAAACTTGTTCGAAACGCTTTGACTGATAGGTCTGGGGTTCAATACCCACTCTGACCCTCGATTTATTCACATGACAGATGAATAAATCTGAGCATGCCATCCCTTCGAGAGGGCGTTAAGCCGTCAGCGCCGAGTCTATACGATGTCAGGTACTCGTTAATGATCCCTACTTTAGATACACTTAAGTTAAGCGCAAATGTAGGACTCTCAATGTTTAATCAATCTTCATTGTGTGTCATCACGAAGGGTCTTTGTATGTTTCCTTGTGGGACTGTCACTGTAAACTAACCTAACCTTACAGCCGTGTTTTGTTTTTGTCGACATCCTGCCACCCTGGATTCACATTCCCTTCCCACATCCTCCCTTCACTCCTGTTCACCCACAATCCAACCTTGGCATCTATCCAACTCTCACCTTCCTTATAAGCAGGTATGTAGTTTATTTAGATACTTAATATTACCATGTTTACCGTATTCATTTAAACTAATATGTCTCGTTATAATTGGATTTTAGATGTAACCCAAAAAAGAACACCTAGTGCCCGAAACGATTTTTTTTTTCAAAAAACATGTTTGCGTTGAGACTAATTTCTCTTATTTTCCCATCATGCTGCGATTATACCGTTTGTCTTTGGGTTGATGATATGATAGTGTTTTACTGTTGGTATTGTTTTTCTTTATTATGGTATGATATAAATATGTTAAAATCCATTTCATATTATCAACAGATTTTAGTATTGAAAGAGAATTCGTTTAACATTCTTCCTAGTATTTTTTTTAAATACAATAACTTCTTAATGGTGAAGTAAATATGAAATAAGTTTAATGGGATTGTATTAATATATTAATGAAGTTAAAATTTTGAGATTTATTGAAATTTCTTTTTTTGTTAAGTTGCATCTTAAGTTCAGTTTTTATAATTATAATTATTCAATTTTTAATTTTACAATGGAATTAGAAATATTGGTTCTTATTTAATATTGGATTGTAAAGTTTACTTGATTGGTTCAAGGGAATCGCTGTGTTGGAAGTTTGGTGGTTGTGCAAGTTGTTGGATGTGTTTGCACTCTGTTTCGTCTTGATCCGATGTTTAGCGCCGCTCTGCGACATCCGCCTGGTCGTCGGCTGCACTCCTGTCTCCGTGGTCCACGATTCTCCCACTCTTCTCTCCACTACACTCATGCCTTCTATAAAAATTCGTCTCAATCATATCTTTCATCTTACTTCTGTGTGCGTTATTCAGTCTATAATTTCATAACTTGTTTTAAATTAATGTTGATTTTGTTATAGTAAATAATACATTTTTTTTTTGTCAATAAGATATTTCCGGTATAAGTTATATACAAAAGTAACGTAATCTTTCTTCATTTGCGAATTTACTTAGCGCAGTGAATAATCTTTTCAAACTAATGAGAAGTATATTTCATTAACATTTCCTGGCTAAGCTTACTACTCACTTTCTGAAAATATTACACCTTTCATGGTTTTCATCTATTCCATAAACAAACAAACAAATAAATATTTCTTGGTAAAACTATAGATGACATACTATATATTTACGTTATTGCAAAGACAGACTATTGTTTTAGAATGCAATTATTTTATTAAAAGATACTGAATAGTAGGTATTTAGTTTAATGAACAGCGCTTTTATTTAAAAGTTCAATTATGAAATATACAATTTATCATTTCAAAAAATAAGGTTCTGTTAAATTATATCTATATTTAAAATCGAGAAAACGTTTAAGTCTGATGTAACGCAACACAGACTAGATGAATTAAATGATGATTTGATGAAGTTATTAAATTTTTACTATTTTCGATGTATTTTAATTGTAGGTTTTTAATTAATATTCATATAAATAAATTTTATTTTATTTCAATTATTATCCAATGATAGTATACATTTTTTGACAAAATATGAAATGATTAAGGTAGAAGGGCCATGAAATCTACAAAAAAAAAAAAAAAAACAAAAAAAGTAAACCGTATCTGTTATCTGTTTCATGCCTTCGACTTTTTCAAAAATTTGTGTGTGCAATATTATATTTTAAAATGAAATTAACCACATTTTATGAAAAGTCCTTTACATTTAGCGTATGTCACTTTTTTCCGAAGTTTTAGTTTACCTTGTAATTAAAAGAATGTAAATTACATTCATTTTAATTTTGAAATTTTAATGTCTAACAGTAGTATGTTGTTTAGGATTTCAATATAATTTTATATTAACTACCCTTGCATGTTTTATTAATGTTAATAGTTCAAAGTAAACATAACCCTAATAATGTGGGTTTATTATGCCACGAAACAAGCATAAAGTTTGTTTCTTTAGTATGCCCAAGAAATAAACATTTGAACTTGTGTTTCTTTTTCATACTGAAGTTTAGTAGGAGGTAGAAAACTTGTTTTTTATCATCTTAGGTTATCAAGGCGTATATGTTTGGCTATACCACCATTGTTATTGGATACCTTTGTTTAAATTTAAAAAGTGTAGGAACTCAATGCTAAATGTTATAAGATAGGAATGTCATTATTCATTATTAGTACAATATTTCATGTAATGTTTTCTCAAGTGAAAAACAGTTTTAGAATTTAGTACCGGTCGTAACTTCGCTTACCAATAATATATACAAAAGTACGTAATACAAAAGTAACTCAAAGTGAGATCATCACGGGTTAAATTTACTTTTTCAGTATTTCGACAATCTGAATGATCGTCTTCTATAGCAGATGATACTACAAAGCGACAAGCATCTGATGAACCTCTCGTTTGGATACTTTCGCAATGTTGCTATACGAGGTAGGTAAATAAAGTAGTGAGACTGGCAACGTCGCTTTCGATCTGGCAACGCTGGAGACGCGTGGCCTTGAGTAGCGTCAGGTGCACGTGTGATGCGCCTCCAGTATGAATCTGAACTCGCCACAGTCATTTGTTTGTCCGTAGCGTTGGTTTTCGTGAAATGGTTTTTTCTTGAGCGTTTTAAAAATGAGTGACCTCAAAGTTGAGCAGCGGTGTGCAATCAAATTTTGCTTCAGACTTGGACATAGAAACTTTTGAAAAACTTCAGGAGGCCTATGGAGAACGTGTTTTATCAAGGGCACAGGTTTTTCGTGGTTTAAGGAATTTTCAGAAGGAAGAGAGTCGATTGAAGATGACCACGAAGCGGAAGGCCTTCAAGTGCAAACACCGATGAAAATGTTAACAGAGTACGGAACCTTGTGCGTTCAGATCGACGCTTGACAGTCAGAATGATCGGGAACAGTTGAATTTGAATCACACCTCCGTTCATCACATTTTGACCAATGAATTGGAGATGAGAAAAATTTGTGCGAAAATGGTTCCGAAAATTCCGAAAAGAAAACGAGTTTTTGGCCAGTAAAAACATTCCTGTTGCTCCTCAGCCTCCTTATTCACCAGACTTGAGTCTTTATCACTTTTTCCTCTTCCCGAGATTGAAAAATCACCTCAAGGGAACTCATTTCGGGACACTACAAAACATACAAACTGCTGTAACCGACCAGCTGAAGGCCATTCCAGAATCCGAGTTCCAGCAATGCAACAATGATTGGAAGGACCGTCTCCAGCGCTGTGTGGCTTCCGAAGGGAACTATTTTGAAGGTGACAATATCACATTGTAATTATATTTGAATAGAAAATTTAAAAAAAATCAGTCTCACTACTTTATTTACCTACCTCGTATTTCGATATAAAACACCCGAGCAAATGGGAAGAATAGAAAAGGGTAGTAAAGATAGTAGGTAAAGAAAATAGAAAAATAAATGAGAAAAAAATTATTTAAAATTAATTAATCAAAAACTATAAAAAAATGAAAAAAAAAGAAATAATAAAAAATATAAACGAACTGTGAAGTTTAGAGTAGATTGTGAAAAGCCAAATGTTGGTTCCTTCAGATCTGAGACTTACTTATCTATTAACTGTAGGTTCCTGTTCAATACCCTATTTGAGATATATGTACTAAATACTATTTGGCAGATACCCCGTAAAAATGGGAGGATAACTCTGAAATCTTCTGAAGAAGTCAACATTTGGCTCCACGGAGTATGTTTTCGAACTGGTCTAAACTTAAAAAATTTTAATTTTTGCTTGTTTTTTATTTTTCATTTTTTTTTATTTTAATTTATTTTTATTTCTTTACTGTTTTCATTAATTCCTTTCTTTCTATATATGTTTCTCTTGTTTATTTATTATAATTTTTCTATTTTCCTTTCTCCTCATCTTTTCCCTCCTCGCTTTATTCTTCTCTGATATTTTATCATGCATTGTACCAACACTCAATGGTCGTTGAGTGTTGGTACAATTTAACACATTTAATCTCATGTGTGATGTCAGGGTTCTTCAGTAGACTGCTATCCCTTCGATATATTATTCTCGATCCTGACGACTTTCTTTCCGATAAAAATGCTGAAAACTTGAGTTTAATTTGCGTGAATGTTATCAGTGCTTCTGGACTGCATTTAATTCCTTATATATATATACACTAGAATTTTCAAAAGAACACACGGAAAAGAAATCACTGAACTCACTACTATATTTCGATGCCCTCGTCGTCAGGAATAGATGTGAATCGCTCTAAAGGCTGATAATATATATATATAAATATATATATGGATTAATTTACCACAGGGAAATAATTTGGAAAGAATGCTCTAAGGCCTTTCGTCAATACATCGTCAGGGAGCAAAAAAAGGTGTTTTTTTTTTTTAGTTCACTTGCTTTTTGACGATGAGTTAACAAATGGCCTTAGAGCATTGTTTCCAAATTATATTCACTATAGTAAATTAATCTATTAATTACATTAAGTGTTATTGTGATTATTATTCTTATATATATACATTGAGAATAACTTATCTAACGATTAAGAGAAAAGAACACTGGGAAACAGTAACAAAACTCATTATGCTCTTCTTATTTTGATGACGCCGAGTCAAAATATTTAGCGAGTTTTATTGTTTTTCCGTATTCTTTTCATTTATTAGTTATATACATTTTTGTGTTTTGTTTGTTTATGTTTACATGCATAAACTGCAATAAATATTTAAGTATGAATAATTTGAAAGTCTTTTGAAAAATTTGGAGTTTCAACACCCCAGATTTCTATCATCAGTTCAGTCATATAGTATTTAATGTCGATGCAGAAAATAATGAATGCAGACAAAATTATACCTATTATTCCAACTTAATGAAGAGTTAATCTCAGTATGGTCATTTCCTTGTTATTATACACTGTTTGACCTTATGCGAAAGATTAATTGGAAAAACACATATTTTTCCAATTAAGCGTTCATATTTCTTGGATACGATTCTAGACAAGATTTTCTAAGAAAGTTTAAGTCTAAGAAAATACCAAAACAAGAATAAACTCTTTTTTAGATAAGAACCGCTTAAGGAAATAATCTAGTTTCTCTTTACATTTCGTATAAGAAATGACCCAATTTGCAACAGACCTTTTATATAACCATGCTGGAGAAACACCTTCAAACCTAAGGTGTAATTAGTCTTATAATTTTTTTTTATGCATTTATTTCCAAAACTATGTTTGCAGATGAATATAAAATTCAAAGTTACCAAATCCATTAAAGTTAAAAGATTATTATATTTTTGTCATTCAATAGTGATATAGCTGTGTTTCAGATAAATTTGGTAAACGAATGTAATTTTGTAGATATTACGATTATTTTTATTTAAGAAAATATTATTTATGTGTGTTTTTATAACTGGATCAGGATTTGTTATTTTTTTTAAGTTCAAAGTTAGTTCGCCAAGTTGTATAGAACCAAGTGAAGTCTGCGCCAAATTATCACATAAGTCGCATAAGAAATGCTTTATTTGTTGAGAAATGATCTCATATAAATATATTTTATGTAGATTTTTTTGTTTCTTATCTTAACGAGATTATTTTAATTTTTTTTTTTTACAATTATTTAGCTGTCGATATTTTGAGTAACATTTGTACAAACATTGTTTCAGTAGTTATTTGTTAAATGAAGAAAACAAAATAATGTTCATCACAAGATGAAACAAGACTTGATTTCAAATGTGTAGTTCTTCATTGGATATGTTACCAGGGTAGAATTGAAGTTACTCTAACCCTAATGCTGCACAATTACTCCTTAATGTACGAGTACGATTAGTGTATATGAACATTATATTTGTGGTTTTTGTTTAATGCTTGTTTTATTCCTTATATATACATTATAATTAGTTGTTGATTGAAGTTTTTATTGTTATTATTAAGAAATTATCTGCAACAAGTATTTAAAATAATATAATGTTGCCTTTTTTTCTTGAAAGTACAAATTACATTTCCTTATAGTGTGACTTTATTGACCTTCACCTTTAATCATTAGTGTATCTACAATGTTTCCATACATTTCTAATACCTCTTTAATGGAATAATAAAGACTGCTAATATGTATTTTTTAAAAAGAATTTAAATAAAAAAATTGTGTTTTTAATTATCTTGCCTTATTGAATTTATCCATTTCTAATATTTAACCATATGGATATGTAATCCTGGTTTGTATCACTCATAGTCTTTTCAACCATTTAATTACAATAGCAATACAAAAAAAAATTCTTTTTATTTATCCAAAAAATAATTATACATATTATTACTGCATAATATCAGTAAGAAGTAACGTAACAATTGAAGATGAATGTGTCATCTTACCAGTATAATTTTTCTTCCCCATTGACTAGTTTCTGACTTTCCAGAGTGACCCTTCGAGAGTTTTCAAAAAGTTATCTATCCTATATATATATATATATTGGTGTAAATCGGCAGGAAATCTTCTTGTATCTAAATATTGTTAAACGTAGCAGCAGCTTCTGCTCTCACGATTTTTGAGCTGGTGGCCTCGATCATGCGGGTGATTCTTCTATCTTGTGGTTGGAGCTTCCACATCAATTGTCCAAGGGACACTAATTCATACGAGCTTTCGACCATAATTACGTTGGTCATCGTCGGGTAAAATCTTCTTCTGGAAGGATGCTTATATAAACTTCCTTAGTGGATGTGATTTTTGATTGGTCCAAAAAACTTACCTTATTGGTCAATCAGAGTACAGGTTTCAGTTTTCGTTCTTATTCCATTTCATTTTAGGCTCTATGTTCTTGTTTGTTGGAATAACGAACATTTCTTTCACCTGAAGATTAATTGAGGGGTTTCTTTCTTTGATGTAAAATATGTAGTTTATCAAGATTGTCTTCTCGTTGGATAATACTAGTAGCTTGCACAAGCATTTCTCTGGTTAACTGTGCATTGTGCTTTTCCAAGGCATGTATCTTTGAAGCGCCAGCAGCCAAATGAAGCGTTAATCTCCTGGAGAGCTTTGTTGTAGTCAACCCGATGTACTTTGAGGGCAGTACATCGGGTTGTTTGTATAAAATGTTCGTTATTCCAACAAACAAGAACATAGAGCCTAAAATGAAATGGAATAAGAACGAAAACTGAAACCTGTACTCTGATTGACCAATAAGGTAAGTTTATTGGACCAATCAAAAATCACATCCACTAAGGAAGTTTATATAAGCATCCTTCCAGAAGAAGATTTTACCCGACGATGACCAACGTAATTATGGTCGAAAGCTCGTATGAATTAGTGTCCCTAGGACAATTGATGTGGAAGCTCCAACCACAAGATAGAAGAATCGCCCGCAAGATCGAGGCCACCAGCTCAAAAATGGTGAGAGCAGAAGCTGCTGCTACTTTTAACAATATATATATAAAGATTTTACATAAACACGTGAAATAACAATCAATGATCAAACCACAATAAGAAATGGGAAAACAAGACTAAGATTGTTACGGTTTTTCCCATTTCTTATTGTGGTTTGATCATTGATATATATATATAACTTTAAATTACACAAAGCACGACACAGATAAAAGAATAAAAAGAACACTTACAGAATTCAATATTTCGAACTGTTGTTAGTCATCAGGAATAGACTAGAAGAGAGGACGAAGTGAGAGAGATCTCCTTACGTCGAAGAACGGAGCGCGAATGAAGCAATGAAGAGTCAACCGATGAAAACAGCACTAGCGTAAAAAAGGAGCTAGGCACTAAATGTCGGAGAATGGAAAAGGAAAAAACAATAAATAAAATTATAAAAAAAGAAATAATAAATATATATATAAATATATATATATATATATATATATATATATATAAGTTAAAAATAAAAGGAATAACATATAAAAGATAACGCTTTTAATTAAAACCGGGATCTGATCGGGCCCCCAATAACCATATGTGGGCCTCCTCTGACGCTCTTAAGGTCAAACTACGGTCATCAGTGGTCACTAGCTTAATTATTTGAACACTAAAGCAGTTATTAAAAGAAAGGTTATGACTGTTAGCATGGATAGCTACTACATGAAGCTTTTTGCGCTGACCGACCGAAGCTCTATGGCCGTTCATACGCTCATTGAGCTTGGTAGAAGTCATACCAATGTAGAATGCTCCACATTGTCTACAGTTCAGTCGATAGACGCAATTCCTGGATGAGGAGGAGGTGTTAGGTGGGATGCGGAAAGAGTTGGTTGGTGAAGGGTTAACTAAAGGACAGGTAAGGCAGAGGCGACGGCCGCATTTCTCCATACCACCACGCTCCACCCCAATCCCAGGAGTTTCTAGGGGTCTGTGGGAAAACAGGTTTCCCAAATTGGGAGGCTTTCTGAAAGACAGGCGAGGGGATTTTCGGAAGGCGGAAGAGGTGGAGAGGGAAGAGGACAGGAGAGGAAAAATGTCCTTGATGATATTCCCAATCCTATGGACCCCAGGAAAGAAAGTAGTTACGAGGAAGGGAGAACTGTTGGGTTCAGCGGCAGTCCTAGAAAGATATTGATTGGTGGCAGGTATTAAGCGTTTATCAACAAACCTGGGAGAGTAGCCCTGCTGGACGAATTTGTCCGTAAGTTTGTCGATATGACACTGTCGTTGGTAGAGGTCACTGCAAATACGGTGTATGTGGATGGAGAGGGAACTAAGTAGGGACTTTTTTTATGTGGCATGGGTGACAACTATTGAAGTGTAGATGTTGTTGGGCATTGGTTGGTTTTGTGTGTATGGAGATGGTGAAGGTCCTTTGAATGTATGAGTGTATCGTTGTCCTTACTATCTGTCATATACAGTATTCTTCACAGCCCTTATATTTTATTTTTTACTTTTAATAAATTTGCATTTCGTGTTAAATATATTTTTTTTGGTTTCTTTGTGGTCTTTACAATATACTAAAGAAATTTGTCCTTTTATTACTTATATTTAAAGAGGAGTTTACTTCATTTTTTATTTTTGTTTTGTTTGTTTCTATTCTGTTGGCTGAAAATAGCAGAAGCTTTAAAATTATCTAACGTAAACACAAAAATTATTAAACCATTATAAAGGAACAAATTAATTATCCGCAAGATGGATGTCAAACCATTGACTGACTCTTAACCATAGACGTTAAGAAAATAAAAGAGATGAGAAAGATAACAGAGTGTAAAAAATAAGAATAAATGAAAACATATTTCATACATACTAAGGTAGCAAATATATCAACTTCTTCATTCATTTAATTTAGCATATTTATTTTATAAGAGAATTGCCATTGATTAATTTGTTTTAATTAAAGAATGCAAAAGGCGTTTTTTATATTTTATGTGAATGTAGTAAGAAAAAATTGCATTAAATAAAAGGAAAATTCACCTTTTTTCTACATAAAATATAAGTAAAGAAAAAAGAGTTGTCAGTTAAGAGTAAAAAAATAGTTTTCTTATTTCCTTAAAAATCGATTAAAAAAAGTTGACTATTCGTCCATTTGTTAGGAATAAGCAAGTTAAATCCAGTATTTTGAACAGAATATTCTATTTTCACTGTTCTTCGTTAACCGTCCTGATGTATTCAAATATTTTGTTTAATTTTGAGGTAATACAATTTATGGTATGTTCTCAAACCACTAGGTTTAGGCAAAACGGATAGATATGAAAAGTTGAAAGTAGTGCATTATAAAATCTGTTAACATTACTTTAAATACTTCTTCAAATATGTACTTAAAAATACAAAATTTTCTGACTAAATAAAAGAAGTAAATCCTTCTGCAAGGACATACAAGTAAAACGTATCAAAATCACAAATATTTCATTAATACTGTATCATTAAGTATATTTCTTTAAAATACTGTAATCCCTAGGAGAACGCAAAAGGCGGTTTTTTATCTTTATATGGGTGTAGTTAGAAAAAAGTTCATTAAATAAAAAGAAAATTCACCTTTTTTCTACATAAAATATAACAATTTTGGAGTGAAGTTTGTTTGTCAAAATATGGCTGTAATACGGAGTTTAGTTGGCATTAATGGGTCATATTTATTGGTATTCAATGGAATTTAAGCTGAATGTTTTTCAAAAATCTTATTAATCTCCAATGTCATTAATTTTAATATATTTTATAGTATGATATATTTCATTAAAAAAATTGAAATTGCTTTCAAGAACAGCTGCTACATAGCTATTAAGAAATTATGGTTGACTTATTTAGGGGCGGTAAAACAATTTCAAGCTGACTTGGAGACATACTAACATATGTGGATCTTTGATTGGTATGCAAAAAGAATGTGTATTTTACATTGCCAGTGGATAAATACTGTTTGTATGAGTTAAAAATAAGAAATATATTGCTTATGATTATGTTGAAAATAACATTTTCTTTAGTTTAAAAAAGTAATGATTTAAATAATAGTACTGGCATACGAAAATCTGTGCAAATTACATACATTAAACTGAGTTCATTATTTCTGGTTTCTTAAATTTATAAATAAAAGAACTTTAACAAAACAGATAAGAATTTCTCTTAAGCTTGAGTGTGAAACATATTGCCCGCATGCTGGTTCTTGTTTGACAAATAGATTGAATACCCTAAACATGCTGCCAAAGTCATTATGGGTAGAATATTTAGTAGATACTGTTAGATGTGCTTTTTTTTAAATGATAGTTTAAGGCTATCATTGTTAGTAATTTATAAGATAATTTTACTGATTTGGTTATATGGAATCAAAGTTTGACCCTGGTCAGGTGTATATCACTGCATTCTGTTTATTATCACTTCATAATATCGAAAATGTATTTTCAAAAACTAATTGAGTAGTTCTTTGCCAACTAAGAATCTATAGATCGTTATAAAACTGCAGCAGATCATGAAATAGCTCCAACCAATAAAAACAGATACTTCAGGAATATAAATACATTCCATATAACGTAACATATATTTCGACTCTAAAAAGATTACCACCGTTATAATCACTCTTTAATTAGTTAATTATTGAAAGTTATTTCTTATTAGTAACGTTACTCACTTAAATTCTTTGGTAAGGTGATTTTTAGAACTTCTCTATTGAAATTACATTCCACCAAAATTCCTTTTTCATTCTTAGATATAAATGCCGCTGGATCCTCAGGACCTAAATCAAGTCCTTCATTAAATTAAAATGTATTAATATATGTATTAATATATATAATCATTAGAACAGTATGAAAGAAAAAAACTGTGATGTTTCTTTAATTCAACTACAACTTAGTTCTAATTAGGTTTAAAGTAAGTTGAATACCTAACTATAAGCTGAACTAGCATAGTTTTATAATAAGTATTCGGTTTCATTCAGACCCTGCCAACGTTACATATTGTATGACAGTGAACTTTAATAACGTCCATTGATACAATAAACTCAGAAAAAATCACAAAAAAAACTAGTTTACTAAATGGATTTATAATATTCAATAATTTATTCATAACTAAAGAATAAGCACTATTCTATTTTTTTATTCTAGCACTATTTTTAAACGGTTCGAGGAACACACAGAAAAGTTTCTTGATATAGTAAATTTGTATGATAATACAATTAATATTTCTATTAAAGACATGGCAACAAAGTGTGTACAAGATCAAAAATTTCATTTAAAAGGTCTTATTGATAATATAACTGATAAATTTCTAATTACTTTTTTCGTCATTAAAAATTTATGTCAATAAATATTGGACATGACCAACGTGATATCTATTGTTATTACAAGAATGAATCCAATAAAACACAATACTGTTACACATGGTCTATCAAGAGTGTCTGTTTTCTAGAATCTCAGAATATGTTATTTATTCTGAATAATGATATTATGCTAAATAGTTTGAAGCTTAAACGAGGAAATTATTTTTAAGGTTTTAAAACTTAAAAGACGAAATTTCTAAGATTTAAAAATGAGTAGCACATCCAGATACTTCACTATAAACAATGGTTTCTGGATTTATATTTTCTTAGATATATTACAACAGATATATATATATTGAAAGGGATTAGATTCCTTTCCTTTATTGAAAGAAAAGGATATCAAAACAGAAATCATTAATAGTTTCATAGGCCAAATTACAGCTTTGTGAAATAATTTGATTAATCTTCCCCTTTTAAATAGTTATCATTCAAAGAGTTTTGCATTTAATAAAGGTAAACAACTTTTCAAAATTCATGGGTGCGTGGGTGAGTATGTATCCAAAGTTTGTGGACACACTATAGTCCAGAATCTTTGATAGATCAAATTGATATTTTACAACAAAAAAATGGGGCCCAGTGTAGATGAACCCTATTGTTTTGCGAGCAATTATGTATGATGGAAAAGTCACTTTTGAGAATATTTTTTTTCTATAAAATGTAAAAATGTTGACTTACAATTCAATCTGAATGCCTCTGAAACCAATACCAAGCTATACCGTTTGACGGAACAAAATGAAACTATAACTAAAAATAGAATTTTATGTGGAGAATCAGTTGAAATAATTTTTTTTTCAAAATTACATCCACTAAAACGGCATTACAGTACATTTCTGTTTTAAGAAAATTTTTTTGATGATAAACAGCTCATTCATTAAAAAAACATGAAAAATTGCCAAAAAATTGAAAGCAAAATTAACAATTTATAAAACAAATTTACGTAATTTGAATTACGGCAAAGAGCAATAAAGCTATAAAAGTAATTGTTTGTCCTAGATTAACGGATCACCTGCCACTGCCTGACAATATATTTGTCAAATTTATTGATACATCTTTGTTCACATTGTTTACATTGACTTAGAAATTTTTTAAATAAATCCACTGAAATAAAATTCATGCTTATAATGGAAAACTTTAAACATTTATTAACTTATATGAGATATAAGAGGAATAATATTTTTACATGTAAAAAATCACTGCTAATGAACATCAATTTCTGTTGGTTTCCATAGTCTGATGGATTTGTTTTACAAAATGCTCTAATCAATCTATTTATTGCACTTTTGAACAAAACTTAATATCAGTCGTAAATTATTTTGTGTTTATGAATCCTAAAATTTTTGCATTATATTTTAGTGTAAGGAATGGACTCTTTACTAAGGAAAGATGAGTTATGTTTGTTGACAAATACCCAGCTTTTTCACTATTCTTCAAAAATTTCAAACATCCAGCTATAAAAATTTTATTATACTTTGATTTGAGTATGTAAAACTAGCTAAGTACTAATATATTTATTCTCAATAAATATTCACAGCAACCTCATAACAGAGTACAGTACGCAGGAAAAAGATAACACTCGCTCAGAGTTAATTGGTATGTATGATTTTTGACAAAGGGAAAGAAAAGTGATTTTCATTATGTAATAGGAAGCCATAAAATTCCCAGCATAATAATTCTATAGAAAGACCAAAAATGTATAACATAATTCAAAATTGAAAACGTTCTTTGAAGAATAATAAATGTAATTATTCTACATCTTAAATTAAAAATGATCTTAAAACGACATTTTTTCATAGATGTTTCTGTCATTTTTCAGACAAAATTGGAATATTTTCAAGTTTTAAATGGGAAAATTTGTCTTAAATATTCAATGTAGAAGAAGGTGAGGTTAACCATGTAAGAGATCCACTGGATATTGAAACAAAGCTATATTCTCCTGTAAGAGATTATTTCTAACACGAAATCTACACTTTTGCTTTTCATAAATGTTATTACTGCTGTAGTTATACTAATGATACTCGTATTATATACATCAGTGTGGGATATAGAAAAGTAAGCGTATATATTGATAAGTGGATGAATGACTATCTGTACTACCTATAGGAATTGTAGACTAATAAACATCTGCCATTTAAACATTTATATGATCCTCAAATAGAACATTATAGATTATATACCAAGAAGAATATAATGTTTACTTATAGTAAAGTTGAGTGTAGGCCATTCCAGATTTTTTCACAAGGTCTGCTAAAATTTAAAATAAACATCGAAAGAGGCATAAAGTACCAATTATTCAAGTTTTAAAAAGGAAAGCTTTAAATTACCTTAGAAGGATTAAAATAAATTTATTCTAATAAATATGAGTTCATAAATCATATTTCTTGAGTCTTAAGTATGCTCTAAATATACTTTCAGAACGTGAATGAATGTTCTGAAATTAAACTATGGAATAAAAAACACAAATAAAAGAAAAACAAACATTTTGTACTACATTTGACGTATAAATATTTGATTATACCTAATAATAAATTGAGTATTAATATTACATATTAAATAAAGACGCTTATAACTCTGTAATTCATATAATTAGTTCAGGTGTAATACTAATTAATGATCCTTTTGCACAACATATAATAATTTACACAATAAAGATTAAAATAGTAATAACACCATTGATTAATTATGTTCAATAAAGAAACATTTTATGGTTTGTAAAAATTAGAACTATTTTATTAATTAATTATGGAAAACTTTTACAAACACTGTTTTAAAATAAAAAAAGTTTATCACAATTTTTGAATTATGCCAAATTATTAATCACATTTAGTTTATCCACTGTAAATTTGAAGATTAGAGGTTTAAACTAACAATAGGTTTTCAACAATATAATCTTTTTTCTTTTATTTCTTATAGTGTATCTTAAAGAAAATATGTTTGAAAAAAATTAGTTTGTAATAAACATTAGTTAACCTATGGAAAATAATTTCATTTTATGGATACCTTAGACATAACATTCCTATTATTTTTCAATATTAATAAATATTAATCTTCAAAGAACATATTTCATTGATAATATTTGGAGAATATTATTTTTTACTATTTTTGATAGATTAATATAAGAAAAATAAAATTTAATAGTTTGAATTTAGGAATAAGAGAAGACTTAACGAAATGGAAGCAAAATAACCTCTTTTCATTAAGAAAGTTGGTTTATTTTAAAATTATCAAACGTAAACTTGCCTATAGTATTCGTTACCGGTAGACATCACTGCACTTTACTAACGAACGTATTTAACTAAGCATATAGGATATTTTAAGTGAGAATAAGAGAAATAAAAATATATATTTTTTTTATCTTATTTGTTTTTAACTAATATGTTATCTTAAACACATATAAATTGAAGTGCTGATGTGTTTACAATTAATTGTACTAGAAATCGAACACTACAGCACAACCAATCAGTGATAGTTATCCTGTATTTCCGCAGAAACAGGTTTGTGAGGAAAATTTTAAAATGTAGAGCAAGCTTATTAAAAAGATGAGCACAGTGATCCACAGTCACGTCTATATTTTTAAAAGATAACATACTAAAACTTTTTATAAATACAACACATTAGTTTCTATCGATTTTCCTTGTTTATGAAGGAAATATAATACCCGTCAATATTTGAATTTCAGGTTATATATACATACGTAAAATATTAAAAAACGTCTACATAAGATATCATCAGCTGTTCTAACTAAACGCTTTAATGATAGGTAAGACAAAACAAAAATGATTTACACAATTTGAACTAAAATAAATAATTTAAAATTTATTCATTTAAATAAATCCTTATTTAAATATCATGGGTAGATATGGAGTGAAAAAGTGGATAACCATAATTACTTGATCCAAGTCGTTTTAGGTTTTATAGTGAACTAATAATAAAAATGAACTTAGAGTATTCTTTATCAATCTTTATAATTTTTAAGTATTAATAGAATATGTTATATTAATTCATAACTAAATATTCAAAAATGATATTATTAAATGATATCATGATTCAAAAATAATTATTATTGGCCAATTTCAAGTGTAGTGCCAGGACAACTAGCTAACCATAAAACAAACATCGGTTAGTTTCTAGCCGTTGATCAATGCCACTGTCGTTCTCTTTAACTCTATTTCATTTAAATATATTTTGATTCATCTCTCTAAGTGAAACCTTTCGTTACTTTTATTTTACCTGTTATAATCTACTAGCTACACAGTGTCACTAAATTAATAAGTTGATTGGTTTATTTTATCTCCTTTTGTTCCACTTCATTTTAATGACACTATTTTATTTCATTTAAATCATCTTGCTCAGAATTTTGTTTTTTAAAGTTAGACCAAATAATGGTTTCCTTTTATATAGAAATATAAGCGAAGTTACTGAGCTTTGTGTCGTAATTGCCTTTCAACTTCGTTTATTTTCTCAAATGAAATAACAAAACAAATTGAGGTGACTGACGTACACAATTTTGCGTTTGTAACTTTGTAGTAATCTCTTTGAAAGTATACCTGGTTATTCAAACACGTTTATAACTGGTTAAAATTTGTATTACATTATATGGTTTTTCGATCTATTAACTCGGTGTTGGAATTGATAAATGCAGTGTTGCATTCGATCATGTTGTTTCTAGTTTGATAACGTCAATGTTGCATTTCTAACCAAAAAAAGAAGTAATAAAGGCACCAACTATCTATAAATTGTATAAATATGTGCGAGTTCATCAATAACCAATAACTGAAAAAAATAATAAATGACACTTTACAGTAATCATGGAATCTAACAACATTATTTAAGCAGGAATTTATCATATTTAAGATTTCACATTAAATTATTTAGCCTACTTACGATGTAGGAAGATTCGAAATGGTTATGTTACAGAATTGATTTTCATGAGAAAGTTCAAACGTTCTGATGTGTTCAATCCGGAGTTACATGTCTAGGCTTCCTGTCATAATTTTCAATATTACCTGACTCTTAAACTGTTTGTTTATATGCACAGTGCATGCTAGTTGACCTTGAATTTATATAAAAACATTGTTGACTTGCACTCGGTGTTCTTGGTTTTCTTCAGGAGTTTTAATTTCTTCACTAAGACTCTGCAGGTCCCAGTGTTGGCAGTCTTGAAACACTTTTTCAGTGACTTCTCCAGTCCATCCTGATGAGCATTTCAACAGCAAACCTATAAGTATTTGAACAATCAGTCAATAAATTGAATACATCTTTACTATAAAACGATAAAACGCAGTTACTAAAAAAAAAAACGGTTTTATTCATAAAATATATTTATAATAGAGTTTGATTATAAACAATATTATATTAGAGATAATATGTTCTAATTTATATTAGAGAACTTGTGAAATATATTTAGAATTGAGATAAATATATTTTACAGAGGCTAAGGTAATCGCAATTTCTGATGTAATTGTAACATTGCAAGGCTATTATAATTTCTTAACTGATTCAAAGTATGTATTTATAATTAGATTAAGATTCATTAAACATATATATATCAAAACAAAACGACACGGTCCACCGTAAATTATAAAATATACTTAGTTCAATGTTTGAGTATCCGTCGTCATCAGGGGAGAAATGGTCTGTTCGTTTGTGCTAGATCAGCTCCGGGACTCAAACTTTCGTTGAAGTTTTTTTTTCTTTAATTAACTTTTAGTTTTGAGTGTTTATTATTTATCCATTAAGTTACTGATTCACTTTATTAATATTATTTAGTACTATTATTTCTTTCTTTTTTTTTTATTACACTTTACTCTATTTTGCTTCCCATCTGGTATGCTCCTCTTTATCCCATTGCTTTCCCTTTCCCTGCTTACTCAAGTGGTAGGAAAACGCTGATTGGTCTAATGAACCAGCATTTGTCAGTCAGCACCCTGCTAGCTAGCAGACCACTTTTCTCCTGATGACGACGGATGTTAAAATATTGAACTGAGAATCAGTTAACAGTTATTTTTCAAGCTGATTCTCTTTATGTCTATTTGTTCTATGTATGTATATATAACTAATTACATAATACTACGGAAATAAATTAATTTTTATAAGTATTATAAATAAATGTAATTGTGAGTACCAGTAAGGGCTCCTGCAATGAGGGACACAAGCCACGTAATGGTTAGAGACAAAACTTGGTAGGCTCCTTGCATCGTTGCTGTTCTGCTCTCACCTGCCTGAATCATAATATTCTTAACTTGAAGTTCTAAGAGCTCATTTGTGAGGGCCTTTGGTGAACGAGCAGGGAATAGCAGAAACAATCTAACAACATTCCAAACATGCCATAACAAATACATTCATTTATTAGATTTAAATGTTATTTAAACATTTAGGATAACAATCAATATCAATTAACAATTGAAATAATACATGTTTGAGTTTAATTACATTTAATTTAATTAAATTTAATGCAAACAAGTTATATTATCATTTACATCATTACTCTACTAATAACGAACAAATAAAATAAAATTACTCTAAAAATATTACATAAAAAAAAATTATATTCCAATTAATATACCAAGAATATTTTAAAGGTCTTTTACAAATGCACCATCCTTACAAAGTGTTATATTTCTTTTTGTTTACGTCACTATCATATCCAATGTTTTCCATCTAATTTCATCTAACCAGGTAAATAGGAAATAATCTATAAAAGAAATATTACACTCATTTCATGATTAAATTTACCATTTATCATGTTTTTATGAACTCATAAAAATAATAAAAGGTATTTTTAATGATGATAATAAAATGATAATAAAAAAAATTGAAAATATAACTAACCATATCAAACTAATTAATCTAATTAATTAATAATAAATCTAATTAATAATACACTACTAATTAATAATGTTTCTGGACTCTTTAAGGGTTATCTAGTCAAATACTCAACTCTATCTTCCAACGTTTCGAAAATTTATATTTTCATTATTAAGGCTACAAGAAAACCTACAATCTATTATTAGTAACTAAAAAACATCGGACTAAAACATATAAAAAATCATAATAATTAATCATACCTTAAACTGAATGTGGAGTTAAAAAAGGTAGGTTCTAATTAATTCAGGCTATGATCTTAGGAGGAAAATACATAGATTGTGTATTTTCTTGTAGCCTTGATTATATAAATTTTCAAAAATTTTGTAAGACAGAGTTGATCTTTTTGAACAGATAACACTCAAAGAGTCCAACAACATTTGTTGTATAGTGCATTGAACTTTTACTGGTCCATAATAGAAGATGAACGTAATAATCAATAATGTTCATTACGCATCAGATTAAACTAAAAAACTAACTTTTCAGATATAGTTACTTATGAGTTTTATTTGAAAAATCCTAGGATTTAAAACCTAGGAATTAATAATTCCTGAGTCAATATTTTCTTAAGTAAAATTTTGAGGACATATTGGTATTTTTATATAAAATTTTATAATGAGTCTCTAATTGACAAATGTACATTCTTTGAAATTGAGAATATTGGATAAAACTTAACATATTTAATTTTAAATTAGCATTTAAATCCAAGGAAATAATACCAATGCTACCTGTTTTTTATATTGAATCAAAAATGCACACTTTTCAATCGTTTGACAATTGTTCGAAAAAATGTCAATTACATTAAATTTTCCATGTATAGGCATTTAATATATTTAATGTATAAATTTAGTACGCATATTTAAATATATTAATTGTTCATCATTTGGCAAAATTTATTAACTTAACATTAAAATAGTATAATAAGCAAAATTGTTTTGACTTGGCTTTTAGTGAAGGTTGATGTAATTTTGATTTAATTTTATCAAATGTTCTCAATTTCAAAGAATGTACATTTGTCAATTAGATGATCATTACAAAATTTCATATAAAAATACCAATATGTCCTCAAATTTTACCTAAGAAAATTATTGACTCACGCAAAATTAGAAATAAAGTAATTAGAAATGAAATAGAGTAGGAACATTCTTTACTTCTAGACTAAAATTAGTGCAATATTGTCAAAAGAAGATGAACAAACTATGTGTTGAAAGCATGGTTATATCAATAAGTGAAAGACGAAAAAAAATTAGAATTATGTTTCAAAATATAATTTTTATGTTTTATTTTGTAAGAAATATATTTGTAACAGTTTTAAATCTAAAATAGTGGCTATACAAACCAAAAATGATGAATAACCCACTTAATATTTTTCTTATAATAAATTAACTTTTTTGCTTTTATTTTGGTTATTTTTTCTTTTAAAATCGTATGGAACATATATTTATGTTTTTAGTTTTAAATATATCTTTGGTAAAAACAAAGGAAAATATTTTTATTGTTTAAGTAAATATGTATCCCAAATCCAAATTAATCTTTAGTCAGAATTTGTTACAATATTTATTTTTGTTTGTTAGCTCATATGTTCATATATTTTTACTTTCCTATAAGTAAAGTATAGTGATCGTGAAAAAATTCGATCTCGAGATTTTGACGGAATTACATGTTTTGAGGTCCTAAAAGTCGTTTTATGAAGCTTTTTCTATTATGTCTATATGTGCGGCTTGGTGGGTGAAAATGTATCCAAAATCTTTGATAGATCCAATTTATATATTGCACAAAAAGGGGCCTCGTAGTATAGATGTGCTGTATAGTTTGGAAGCAATTATGCATGTTGGGAAAGTCACCTTTTTTGCCAAAAACCTGTTTTAGGCAACATTTTTTTTCTCCTAAACTACTAACTCTAGAAATTTAAAATTTTTGCATTATCTTTAAAATTACAGATGCAATAAAGAAAAAAATATATTCAGATTTTTAAAGCAACGAAAATATATTTTTTTTCCATACTATGTAAAAAATTTGACTTAAAATTCAATCTGAAATCTTGTGGGAGCGATACAAGACATACCTTTGACAAATCAAAATGAAACTATATCTAAAAATAAAACTTTATGTAAAAGATAGGTTGAGATAATTTTTTTCAAAATTTCATTAACCAAAAGGCCGTTGAAGTATATTTTCTATTTTCAGAAAATGTTTTTTAATACCAAACGCCTCATTGGAAAACTATGAAATTTTGATAAAACATTGAGTAGAAAATTTGCAATTTATAATAAAAAATAGGTGACAGTTCCGTTATAGCAAAGAGCAATAAATATATAAAAACTGAATATTTATCCAGGACTAATGATTAACTTGCCATACTTGTATTTGTTTTCATTCATTTTCATTGTTTACACTGACTTAGAAATTTTTGAGTGAATCCACCGAAATAAAATTGTTTAGAGGTTTCATGAAACATTTTTAAATAATTCAACTTAATATGAGATGTAAAATAAGTTAATAGTAATAAAAGTCTTACATGTAAAAAATTAACGCCAATCAAACATATAATTTCTGATGAACATAAATTTCTAATACTTTCCATGGTATGACTGAGATCAGATAAACCATGTAAGAGATCCACTGGCTATTGGAATGAAACCCTTGTTCTCCTGTAGGAGATTATTTCGTAACACGAAATCGTCACTTCGGTTTTTCATAAATGTTATTATTGCTGTAGTTATACTAATGATATTATATGCATCAGTGTTGTGATATACAAAAATAAGCGTGAATATTGATAAGTGGATCAGTCACTTATGAAAAACAAATAAACATCTCCCGTTTAGGCATTTATATTATGCCTAAATGGGACATTATGTATTATATAGCCAAGAAGTTTGTTATTATGTTTACATATAGTAAAGTTGAGTGTAGACCACTCCAGATTATTTCACAAGTTTTCTTTTCTATGCAATAACAAAGTCTGATGGAAGTTGAAGGAGTTTTCTTTTGAGAAAGTTGGTCACATAATAAGTAGTTTGTACATCACTTACCTAGAGTACCAATAATTGCAATTTATCAGTTTTCATTTAATATTGCTTTGCATTTAAGATGATTGAATGACTATGCACTATATATTTAATAAAACATATAAAAGAATAGTTACGAGACGCCGTAATGTTTATAAGTCGCCATAGCGGAAACGAGCATTCCCATTAAACCAGATAAAATACCAGGCATTCCATGAAGATTGTGAACACCACATGTGTCATGTAACCCAAAGCGATTCAGCAGCCAAGGCTGTAATACAACATAATTACCTTTTTAACAGAACAGAATCTTTTTTTCTAAGATATAAGTAAAATACAAAAAATATATTCAATTATCTAATCATACATCATGGAATTATGAAGTTAATCTAACAACATTTTATGATGTTTATTGAACAATAATTACTACTAAAAGATTTTTGATACTAATAAAAGCATGGTTCTTTTCAGGATTGATATTCAGGAGTGTACATTTTTTTCATGGGGATCTCCTTCTTTTTATAAAAAAAATCATCACAATCTATCACTTTTTTGGTGTGGAAAAATGTTTTATATAGTATTACGAATATGAAAAATTTATTATAAACAAAACGAAAAAGATGTACTTAAACTACAATAATATGAAAAATTGATATATTAATAAATAAAAACACTACATTACATAAATATTACAAATCTGATCTTTTAGAGTGCCCAATTAACAAGTTTTATTTTCAACGTTTGGGACGCACCAATGAGATGAAAGTATTTAGTCGACATTTCATCTCTAAAAGAAATTAATGTATCTATTTAGATCAAAAACATGTGGGTTAAGAAAACTAGATGATTGGACCAACAATAAAGCCTGAATGATTTCGTGTTCATTCAAGGTCTTTTTATCAGATCCCATAGCAAGTAACTGTTATCTTCTTTTTCTGTGAACTATATGCAATACTTTTAATGTTTTAAAATTGGCAAAGCTGATGGAGCAAATTTGAATCAGTAGTGTTGTGACTAAACTATACTTATTAAGATATTAATTAATACCTCGTAAAATGACTAGAATTATGATTTTATATTCCAAGTTTAATCAATATTTACTAATCACCTAAAATATACACCTAAGTCAAAATGTACAATATGAGGCTAAACAACTTTTAAAACATAATACATAGTGTGTCATACTATGTAAATTTGGGAATATTATTATATTTTTTTTTATTTAAATTTTATCGACAAAAATCAACTCTTTGGACACCTCTACACAATCAAGTAAAATAGGTTTTGTCATTAATTGTTCTATTACATTTAATTACTTACAGTTTTAGTATTTTTTTTTTTACAAAAATAACTGAATGATAGATAACACAAAGGTGATTATCCTTTTTTCGGCTAAAACTGATGATTTATATACGTATTTCCAAGAGTCTTTCTCTCAAGAATTTGAATTTCTTATAAATATGAAGGAATTTCATAATAAAATTTGACAGGTTTACCTGTATATAAATATAACCTAATGAACTGAGAATGCCGGCAACTCCTCCTATAAGCAGTGCTCCGAAAGGTTGTACCATGAGATCGGCTACGGTTCCTATAGCGACTCCCCCAGCCAAAGTTGCATTTTGAACATGCACCTGTTAATAGATATACTGTAATAATATAATTTTATGTAATAGAAACATATAAATATCATTCTTAAAATTGTTTTTCAATGTAATTGTCTGTAATTTTTGATAATACGCAACATTACTATGGATATATTATACTTTTTCTATACTGAGTATTTGTTTTTGTATTCCCTTCATAATTTTTTTTTTTTTAGAAATTAAATGAATTACTCACATAGCTGATTCAATATGAACCAGCTATCAAAACCTAATTGTTTAAAATAAAAATTGACTTGAAATGGTTTTAAAAGGTGTTAAAATTAAAAATTAAAGTTAGAGTTAATATAGTTAAGAATTAAGATTAAGGATTAAGATGGTTAAAAATAGAGTTAAGTTAAAAATTAACCATCCTGATAATTTAAACATAAATTCAAAAAAGAATTTATTTATTTCTAATTCATCAGAACAATACTTTTTCTGATTTTATATATTAAAAACCATTAATTTTATATTACAACTTAATTTATATTAAACATGAGGTAATCATATGAGAATTAGAGTTGAGGAAAAGTTTATTTGGCCAATGGCTTGTTTTAACTAGATGAGGTATTTCAAGCATAATAGAATTCACTTAATCATAAATTCGCTAAATCATAAATTTGCTTTAAAATTACCATGTTGAAGTGACTATATTTACTGCAGAAATTACTGGTAGCAAAGGCAGTAACACACGAAGCACAGATGCTCAAGTAGGTATTAATTACTGCTCGCCTCTGAGCATCGCCTTCGCTTAAGGCTCCATTGAAACTCGGCCAAAATACCCATAGAAAAAGCGTACCTGAAAAGCGTACAAAAAGACATTGATTAGAAATTTAAGTAAATTAGAGTTATCAATTTTAAACGTAGATCTTTTGAAGTCAAAAGAATAGAGGTGGGAAACAGTTTTATTTGACTCATTTATATTTATGACAACTGAAGTCTTGTATGCTATTGGTTGATATTTGATTAGTGAGAACAGCTTCCAGACACTACATATACAATACAAGTACAAAATAAAATCAGTTTCCAGTTCAAATCTAACTTTAAAAATATCAAGATGAAAAAGATAGATGATGGAATTTAGAAATCATAGATATCATTCTATTTGAAGGGTTTTGCATTGTTTATTTATAAAACAACAATAAAAAACAAATTGTTATTGTTATCTTTATATTCTCCATCATACTGTTTTTAGGAAAATAAAAAAGAAATGAAAGTACCTCATCCTGGTAGAATTTTACAATGATACGGTTTTAATTATTTCCCTTCTCTTTTTTTACAGTTTTATTATGCTGATGAAATTACATATAGATTAATAAAAGTGGCTGTTTTCATGTTGTTATTCTGTCATAAATATGTTTGTTCACTTTATCCATTGCGAGATTTTATACAAATATTGTACATGAGATTGCATATTTCTGATTACATGTATAATCATTTTCGTTCAGTTTTTAAAAGTTTATTATCATTTTAAATTTAGTTCATACTCGTATACTATAGCATATAAAACACAGTAAATAATAGTAAATTTTTTTTTAAAAAAAAAGCAAGCTCTTCTTTCCATATTGCTTAAACTAACTTACTTTTAATTTATTATTAATAACCTTTTATATTGATTAAATAACCTTAGTAGATAACTAGAAGAGGAAAAGTGCGTCAAGTTTTCCATACTTATTTATTTAATAAGTGAATTATTATTCTCTTTTAGATCCCATTAAAAATAAAGATACCGAAATAATGAAATAATTCACAAACTAACCTATCATAGAGAATAAATCAGAGTTGTAGGAAGACGTTTCCTGTTGGCTGCTTTTTGGTGGGCCAAGGACTCTACTAACAGCAAGTCCAAAGTAAGCTCCGAAGACATGAACGAACATGGAGCCTCCAACATCCACTACCTGGTGCAACCAAAGTCAATATCAGTCAGGAATAGCATCATCATTACTATTATACAAGAATAATAGGTTTCAATGGTTTACATTATGAATACAATCAGTATAATCAAGGAAATACAAAAAAATTATTTGAACATTTCCGCCGAAACCGACCCAATTCATGTTACAATTAGTTGCATAAGCGTTATTAGAATAACTATTACTCTTTTATTGATAGGGATATATAGAGATGTAATTTTAACTAGATAGAAAGGCAATCAAAAATGCGACATCGTCTGACGTCGCCAAAAGAAGGAGGCTTCCATGAAAATCATATGTCATCTTTCTCTAAAATTTGAACCACAGTTATTGCTGTTTCCAATAGCAATATTTCTAACATTTAAACTTTGCTAGAAGGCCGTAAGATCCATGTAATATCGTGGGCTTGTAATTTATTACAGAACCAATGATACTACCACAACTCCCAAACTGACATTAATCATAGCAGAATGTAGAATATAATGGTTAGTTTATTGATTAACCTTGAAGTCGATAATTTATTAACTTATAGTTAAGTTAGTAGTAGATAATGACTACTATCTGTCATAGCATTTTAGATATTATGCATAAATTCAATAAATATTAATATACATAATAGTACACGACCCTGACATATCAAATACAATAACAAAAAATATACATATATTTTTTTTTTACTTATATACCAACTACCAGGGTATTTTCGATAATATACACAAAGTAAAATAAATATTAACTATGCATAATTGTATACCTTGTCATCTTATTTACTAGGAAAAAAAAATAATAATATTCTGGTTGCCTTAGTTTTAAACAAGTCTCATTTTCAAATAAATAAATTTAAAGTTAAAACAAGTAAACATTTTTCTAATGAAAAAAAATTATTTAACATAGATTACTAAATTATAACAAGTAATATAGGGAAAATTAAGAATAGACATGTATAATCATCTTCGTTCAGTTTTTAAAAGTTTATTACCATTTTAAATTTAGTTCAAATACTAAAGTAAATAAAACACAGTCAAAATAGTAAATATTTTTTTTTTAAAAAAATAAAATCTTTTTTCCATATTGCTGAAACTAACTTACTTTTAATTTATTATTAATAACCTTTTATTTGTTCTTTTAGAAATATAGTAAATTCTTTCTATTTTAATGAAAACAATGTTCAATTATTAATAAAATCTGTATAAAAATAATGAATGTCCCTTCAATGAAGGAACAATTATATAATAAAATAATATTACTCTACAGAATTAATATTTTCGTATAATTACATTTTAACTAGGTTAGGTTGCAGTGGCAGTTCCACAAGGGAACACACGTAGGCCGAGCATTGGCCCTTTGTGATACCACACAATGAAGATTGATTCTACAGTGGCAGTACTAAATTTTGCCTAACTCAAATGTATTTAGAGTAGGGATCTTTAACGAGTACCTGACATCGTACAGGCTCGGGACCGACGGTTTAACGTCCTTCTCCCAGGGACGACGCGCTCAGATTTATTCACCTCCCGCGTGAATAAATCGAGGGCCAGGTGAGGGTCTACATTTTAACTATAATACCAGCATAATGATACCAGTAAACATTGCGATTTTGTATATTAATTTGTATAGTTAATTTACTGTTATCGGCCTGGTCTGCTTTATTGCATGGTGTGGTCGAAAGACTGAGGAACATGCCAATAAATCAAACAAGTTAATTTACTGTTACAACGCTCGCTTAAAGATGTGTAAAGTATGCGAATTTTCCATAAATAATCTACTTACTAATACAAATTTCCATATGAAACACCGAATAACAGTTAATCCAAATTTCAAATAAATCTTCACAGACCACTAAGA
Organism: Hermatobates lingyangjiaoensis; assembly: GCA_026182355.1. Taxonomy (NCBI): domain Eukaryota; kingdom Metazoa; phylum Arthropoda; class Insecta; order Hemiptera; family Hermatobatidae; genus Hermatobates; species Hermatobates lingyangjiaoensis. The sequence goes on from JAPFBL010000501.1 coordinate 4,027,871, forward strand.
TACGTTTATATAGCTAAAGATAATTACTGTAATCTATAATTATTTTTTAATGCGTAAATACAAATATATTAAATCCTCTAAGCATTTTAAATTTTATTCTAGAAAAAAGAGAGAAACCATATAAAAAATAGGTTGATATAATAATAATAATAATAATTAATGACAGAGATGATAATATCTAATCATATAAAAACTAAAAAGGGATGTCTGTTTAAAGAATAATTATTTATATCATAAAATTAAAAATAAATAAAAAATAATTATATCAAGATATGAGCAATTTTGCGACTATAAAGTTGGTACATTTTTCTTAGCAAACGGACTTTCCAGTTCTTGAATAAATTTCAGTAATAGTTTTTACAATATTAATTGTTAATTGACCTATTAAAGTTTATAATCTGAATCTGATGATGCTTAATACCAATACGTTTGGTTAGTAATAACCAATTGAATTATTATAGTTATCTGAATATTAAACAATTAATACGAATAAATATTTATTTGAACATTTAAGTACTCTTCTAAATAGTGTTTTAAATTATTAAAGTTTATTATTTTAAAAATAATTATATATAAACCTGGTCCTTAATGCTAACCAGGTATTAATTGTAAATAAAATAATATGTATTAGAAAATTATTTTGATGAAAAGATGAATCTAGGGTCAATTTGATTGAATATCATATGGGGAATTCTTACTACTTAATACAAAATAATTGAATTCCTCAAGAGATAAACATTTCAGATTAGGTTTACAATCAAACATTAATAAGAGTGTGTCTAGAAGAAATTTTTTATGTGGGAGATTCAAAATCCTGTTTAAATCTTTATATTCAAATTATATTAATACTAGCTGGTCAACTCGGCGTTACCCGGGAAACGATTTAATTCCAACTGTAATAACAAATTACATATAACGAAAAAAATTTAAATTTTCTATTGTTCCGATACAAACGTTTTTTTCAGATAAAGGAAATTAATACAGAACGTAAATAATAGATTACGCAAAAAAAAAGTTATAATATAAAACTTATTATAAATTAGCACTCACTTATTTTTCAAAATTAAAACGTAGGTATAGGAAAGTAGATTATCATCAAATCAAATTTACATCATTAACTCCTTCGAGGAAATTTAAATAATTTTCAGTTATAAAATATGCTTCCAGCAATGGAAAAAGAAACATATTAGGTAGAGTTTTTCTCCTAGGATCCCCAATTCGTTGATCACAAAAAAGGACCCTGATCAAAATCAAATACCGTAGTTAGTTCCTCCCAAAATAGTTAAATAAGATCCATGTTTCTTTGTATCTAAATGTCCTCTGTTTTATTTCTATAGCAGACAGACAGACAAAGTTTGTATTTTATATATACAGATTAAGTTTACTTAAATTTGTAGAATTGCAGAATTTCGATTCCTGATTTGTCTACCCAAAAAAATGTTAAGCCTGGTTTTCTGTGTTTTATTCTCCAAAATTAATTGCTATTAAAACTTATAAAACGGTTAGCTAGATTCTTACAAAAAGATCTCCCTAGAGAAAATTTAAGCGGCATTTTCTAAAAAATAATTTCCGGTTTTATAATAAAAGGCCAGTAAATACATGTAAGAGGAAGCGTTTTCAAACTAAAAGGAATGATGAAATGTAGATTAATAATTAAATAATAAAGATTGTCCTTTGTGTAAACAATACTTAAAAAGAAAAAAATAAATGTTGTATAATAGAATCTAATATAATACTCTTTAAGCTCTCACAAAAATTTGTATCCCAAAATTACCACAAATTGCAAAGCAGTGGTTCTTAATCTGGGTTCGATGAGTTGGTCTCAGGGGGTTTAGCGGAGGTCAACACCAGACGTCACAATGATTTACAGGCATGTAATTTGTTGCGAGTTCATACACTGTGTTGGTTTTGTACTTTAAACAAGGTGATATTCATACATGGTTCATTTTGTGCACCAGTAAAAGAAAAACATACGCCTATGACCTGAATTTGAAAGAAATCATATTTTATTTTCCACTAAAGAAGGGTTTTGTGAATATACGCATATGAAACTGGTGGGATTCGGTGCCTCCACAAAGTTAAGATCCACTATTTTTAAAACAATGGACATTTCATGACTTTTCATAAATTAACTAAATAAAAAACTAAATTAATATAGTTTATCATATTTTAAACTATAACTTGTATTTTGGCTTCATCAAGAATTATTTTACTCGTACATATATAACAAGGTTCAAAAAACACAACATAGTTCTATTGAACATGATTAAACATTTGTAACATTTATATAATGTAGTAATTTGAAAAATCATCAATTAAATTTTAAATTGCTTTATCAGCTTAAATTTGTCTGAACACAAGTAATAAACAAATTACACTTTCATAAAGATAATGGAGAATGGTAGGAAATGATTATCGATAGGAAATTCATACTACTTAATTTGAAATGATTCAACTTCTCAAAAGATTAACATTTGAGATTAGAGTCAACATTAATAAGTTCAATTTCAGAATTGGAGTCTACTGTAATTACTATAAGGAAAACGAATGAACCTAGTTTCTTACTAACTTCCCTTTGGGAAACCTTTATAACCTCTGTGTAAAGGTCCGTCTCTGTAATCGCTGGGGCTCCTAAAGTACACTCTAGCCTAAAATAAAATGTGCTGCTAAAACGAAATTACAATATCGGTAAAAATTTCCAGTTAAAGAGAAATTTTTAACAATAAAAATGGTTAAATGCATATACCCTCAAGTTCATCAAATTTTCTGAGGGTGAATAAATAGTTTAAAATGTCTATAAAAATTCAGTGCATTACATATTATCCATCATAAATCGACAAATAACAAATATTTTACACCATATCTTAGGTACTAATCTGTAGAACAGTACATTTGAAATAATTATCAGAAGAATCAAAATAGCAGAATTATGCTTAGTTTTTTCTAAAAAACACACTGCAATAGAGATTTACAATTATAAAAACTAAAAATTAATGAATTCTTTCAAGGGTTACATAAAACACATTTACACAAAATTGACTTTAATGTAAAATCAAGTTCGTACAAAACAAATTAAAACTCACAGTTCCAATGTATTATTAAAAAAAAAAAATAATAATAATTCTTGGTTTTATCAAAACACCCACGGTATTCAAGCAATAGCTTTAAACTTTAATCTCAGAACTGTTATAACAATGGTTCATGAGTAAATTCGAGCTACACAGACTAAACACATGCATTTTCAAGCTTCAAGAAAAGGCTTTCACATTATTTATCAACAAACTGAAATTTTATTTTGATTTTCGAGTCTTCACCCCTAAGGCCGTCTCTCAAAGAAAATTCTCTTTTAATAAATCCAAAAAGCAAATCCGTGATGAAGAAAATTTGGGCAGTAGCAAAGGTTAAAGTCACTCCGAAGTAAAAGTTAGCATTAGCAGATTGTGCATATATCCACAAATACCAAACTGTCGGCCCTAGAACTGAGGTGACAATAAGAGTACAGACGATAATGAAAGTTTGCAACATATGACTACCTATATGCACCCACATTGAGAAGAGCGCCAGGTAGAAACCAACATCTCCAATACTAGGATAAGATCTAAATACCACAGTAAGAGACATTAAACTAGTGGCTAAAAGCATAGGGTTATAATGAAACCTTAAACTAAGTGGAGCCAAATATAACAAAAATGCATTCAACTGGAATGATACAATAAATAGTAATCGAAAATGTTCAAACATTTCAGTGAAAAAATACCAAAATAAACCAATATTGGGTCTCAGATTAGGTGCAGCTAATATGGATAAATAGATGGACTCTGCAAAACTCCAATTACCAATTATTTTAAAAGAGAAATACAGCAGAGATCCCAACATTACTGAATATGAGATCACGGTTAAAAAACATGACAATATCTTATGCTTTGAATTCCGCATCATATATAAACAAAGAGGAACTATTAATACTATAGGATATAATGATTGCACAGTAGCAACAGCCAAAGAAAAACAAGCTAGCAATCTATTTCCACTAATCATATTGTAAAACACAAGAGCCAAGAAAAAGTTGCAGAAAGAAGTAGTACTGAATCCGACACTGCTGAGAATTATATACGGGCTGAAGAGATATGAAGAGAGAACATATATAGGTGTGATCTCAGTGTCATAGTCTGTAAGCAGAAGGCACTCTGTATTGGCAGCGTAAGACGACTTCTCACGATCTTGTTTAACTCTTTCTTCTTTCATATATTTAATGGCGGTTTTGTACAACAGGAAGGACGTAATAAGATCAGTTAGGACGAAAATGAGCCCAATCAAATGAGGCACAGTTCTTATCAAAAATTCAAATATTACCAAGCTTATTGGTGTTTCATGAAAGATATCACCTTCATAGGGATTTATACCTTCTTGATATAAAACAACACCTTCAGTTACTCGTTTCCAGGAATTCAAAAAAGTGGATACTTCAATTCTGTTACTAATACTTTTCTGCCAACTCGAATATGTAAGCAAAAGTCTCACAACAGTAGCTATAACAAATTCCAAACACAATATCTTCTTAGTGTTTACTGGTCGAGTAGATCCTTTACAATCAGACATTTTATCATAAATATCAAAACTTTTAAAGTTGAGTATAGTTTGACATCATAAATTCATTATATATGTATAATTTATTGTAATACTACCCAAGTATTAATCTAATTAACTATTTTACTATTAAAAAGAACAACATAACAGGAACCTCCTTAATCAATCAGTGTTCAGACGGTAACTACTATAACCTTATAGGCGAGGTTACTAAACACTAACCGTTTATCAGTTTTTCTCAAAAAAATATGTTAAAATTAGAAAATAAAATTAATTCATATTAAAGAGTTGTTTTATAAAACAAAATAAGTAAAGTACGAAACCGAGTTCAAAAGTTTAAGCCGATTCTAAAACGACAGTAAAAAGATTTCCCATGCCGGGAATCGAACCCGGGCCTTCTGGGTGAAAGCCAGATATCCTAGCCACTAGACCACATGGGATGTCTGCTGGAGTCATACTAAACATAATTCTTTAAGGGGACAACGTAGAAAAAAGCTGCTTTCAAGATTAACTCCGAAACTACATAACAGATAAAGTAATTATTTTATTCAAACAGGCATTGAATCCAGTCTTCCTTGACTAATTTAAACAATAATGATTGAAATAACTTGTTCATAGATTAACAATGAATGAAATATTGAAGTACTTAAATGTTATATAAAAGGTAATGTGAAATTAATTTCCTATTGGAAATAAATTTTTATCTTTCAAAATTAAATGACAAGTGTAAGGATGATAGTAAAATTTAATAAGAATTTCAATCCGTAACTTACATTTTATTTATATCCTTGACAGGATATAAGATGTGGGTAAGATGTAGTATCAAAAATTTAGTATATAAAATAAACCAGCTTTTTTATGTCTTTATTCATAATGTACCTTTTTAATTATTTATTTATAATTAAATCTACAATTCAGAATCTATATATATCCAAGATTTCACATAAATGCGTGAAATAACAATCAATGATCAAACCACAATATGATGGAAAAACAACTTGGGTTTTTGACTCTGACGAAGACTGCTTGCTACTGTTGAAAGATTTTTTTTCCCATTTCATATTGTGGTTTGATCATATATAAAACTGACTAACTCACTATTTTTCTCATTACTGTCCTGATGAAGAATATGGTATATTCGTAACATGTGTAATATAGTCGATAAGCTTTATAGTTTTATTGAAGAGACGAGGAAAGAATTCCAGAATTTGGAGAAATTGTGTAGGAAACAAATACAAGCCAAGTATGGGGCGTTATTTAACTATAAAGCTATGATTAAACCACATTATGAAAAGGGAATAAAAACTAAGATCTTTCAACCGTAACAAGCGGTTGCAACACTAGATGCAGATGGTGAGGGGTTGAGAAGAGTGGGAGGGAAAAGGGGTATTTTAAAAAGGGTGTAAAGTGCAGAAAGGACAAATGTCCAGAGGAAGATGTTTGGGGAAGGAAACAAAGGAGTACAGTAAGAAAAAGTAAAAAACTATCCGCTAGCTGTCAACTCTCTTAGAAGAGGCTATTGCCCTCGTCACGAAAGTATCAAGCTTGAAGAGCCCGTTAGTAATGTTTATAATATTTGATCTTTTAAATTTATTTAGAGAGGATTCGACAATATTTCTTAACAACATCGACTTTTCATAGGTAATAAATGTAGCTCCTGTCCAATCAATATAATTATTTTTATTATTTATATGCAAGAATATAACCTTAATCTTTATTCCCTTTTCATATTGTAGTTTGATCATTGATTGTTATTTCACGTGTTTTATATATATATATATATATATATGTCCAATGTACATAAAGAAACAAAGAGAAATTAAAAGCACACACTTACAGTCTCTAATTTTTGGTTGATCTAGTCAGTTTGGGTCAACCTAAATTATAGAGTGTAAGTGTGTGCTTTTAATTTCTCTGTTTCTTTATGTACATTGAACTGTATTTGTCCATTTCGGATCGTATTTTCATCGAAAAAGTTTATATATATTATATATACCATGATAAACGAAAAACGGCCCGGCAGGACAGATAACACTTTAAAAAACTGTGACACATAGACTGAAATATAACAAAGACTCACTCTTCAATATTTTGACCGCAATGGCGGTCGTCCTCAGGAGAAGAACTGAATTGACAGAGGGACGATAGTCAACTTGAATTGACTGTCGTCCCTATGTTAATTCACTTCTCGTTGCCAACGTTTCGGTTTTATTTAAAACCTTTTTTATAGGCAGAAATAAGAATTTTTTAACTAAGAAAATGAAATTTACATTATTTAAAGGAACACAATGTTAACCGGACAAAACCTTCGACTAGACTGAGGTCTACCTAGTCTAAACCTTCAGTTTAGTCGAAGGTTTTGTCCGGTTAACATTGTTGTCCCATTAAATAATGTAAATTTCATTTTCTTAGTTAAACAATTCTTATTTCTGTCTATGAAAAAGGTATTAAATAAAATCGAAAAGTTGGCAACGAGAGTTTGATTTTTTATCCTAGAAAATTGACCGAATCCCAATTAGAGAACACACCTATTCTATCAAATGGTCGATATATTATTGAATCTACTATATATATATATATATATATATATTATATTTATTTATTCTTAATGTGGAGTAGATATTAGTAGTTTAAAAAAAACCAATGAACATTCATATATATATATATATATATATATATATATATATATATATATATATATATCGTGTTTTACCGGCTGACATCTCCCACCAACCCAGACCCAAGAGGGATAGAAGTAACACTTCCTTCTTCCTGACAACCTACTTCCCTGGCGCTTATAAGCTTCGTGCTGTTATTAAGGAGTCTTTTCCGATTCTGTCTACTTCTACTTCTACTTCTTCCATCTTTAATCACCCCCCTTCTATTTCCTACCGTAAACCTGCCAATCTAAAAAGCATTTTCTCTCATATTTCCCCTCAGCCTTCCAATCCTGTTCCTGGAATGAAACAATGTGGACGCCGTGGCTGTCAAACTTGCCTGATTGTAAATCCTAATCCTTCCTTCGATTCCCCTCTCCACCATAGTTCCTACCCGGTTCAGGTCAATTCCTCCTGTACCTCGAGCAACTGTGTTTACCGACTGGATTGCACTCAGTGTGACTCCTTTTACGTTGGCTTAACTTCTAATAAGTTGAGCCTTCGTATGAATGGTCATAGGGCTTCAGTCGGTCAACGCAGTAACTATCCTGTAGCCATCCATGCGAACTCGCATGGACTCAGTTTCAATGACTGTTTCAGGGTTCAGATCCTGAAACAGATCCCCGAATCCAACAATAAAGTTACCCTAAGAGCTTCAGAGGAGGCATACATATGCTTACTTGATGCTCGCTCTTCCCCCGGACTCAACCTCAACCGATAATTTATTTATGATTTATTTATTTATTTATTTATTTTTTTTATTTTTATTTATTTATTATATTTTTTATTTATTTATTTATTATTTTTTATTTATTTATTTATTATTTTTTATTTATTTATTTATTATTTTTTATTTTACTTTTTATTTATTATTTTTATTAATTTTAATTTGATTTATCTACTTTTTTATAATTTTTTTATAATTTTTTATAGTTATAATTTTTACTCGTTCCTTTTACGTCTTAATTTGGCTCTTCATTTCCTTCCCTCCCTTCCCCCGCTTGGTGGTAAGTGGTGGGGTACTGGCTGCGGTTTCCGAGTTCAGTACCGCCCTGTCTTCCTGCGGGACTCTTCGCTCTTCGCACCTCCTGATGACGACGATTGTCGAAATATCGATGTGAGTTATGTCTGTGTCTTTCTGTGTGTTTCCTTCGTTTTTTATTTTATATATATATATATATATATATTATATATATTTTTTTATTATCTCTGTTTATAAAACCATTATAACAGTTTCTAGAAACGCCCATGAAGATACTTGTAATTGGGTTCTAGAGAAGATTTCTCGCCACATGCCTGGCATTCCGTTCTGACACAATATAAATCGCCAGCACCCACCCCTTAACTCATGAAATTATAAGACTCCCTAGTCCCACCTTTCAGTTCATTTCATAAATCACTCTTAGATCTTCTTATTCTACAACATAGCTTCCTATGCTTTTCATTTATCAACTTGATTAAGATAAAATTGAGCGAGTAAAATACCTTTGGCCTAGAAATTATGCTTCTATTTTTTTAATAAGTAAATTAACAGTGCAGTAATAATTTTTGGTGTAAATATTCATGTTATATTAGGAAATTTAATGGTTCAGAACTTTTAAATATTATTGACATTTTTATTCGATACATGAAATCCAATACTTCTGTTGCATAATTTCATTGTTTCTCCATTTGAACGGTTTCTTTGTTGGTATTAACCTACTTTATATTTTTATAACTAATATTATGACTCTAATAGATTTATATAAATTTACAATGGTTTATTAATTTATAATTTTTAAATGTAATTTAATTTGTAATTTATTAATTAAATCTATTAATTGCCGTAGTCACAGCTGCCTGATTGATTCAAAGTTTTGACGTCTATTTAGGTGGGGATGAAGGGATTTACAAGGCAGGAAGACGACAGTGAGAAATCTTTTGGGTGAGTATGAGTTGAATCTCTGTGATTTCGGTGGTAAGCGAAACATGGTTATGGTCAACAATCAAATGACGAGTAATTAAAGAAACTCTGTATTCAAATAAAGCCACTGTACAGCCTACTAAAAGTAACGTTGAATGGAGAATGCAGGATTGCAGCCATTAGTAAATGTAATTTCGGAAAATCTTGGAAAACAATAGATGATAATAAGCAACAGTAATGAAGAAAAAATTAAAAGAAATAGAAAATGAAGACTTGAATTGACCTACAGATTTGCAGTTTTCATACTGTCTTCTGAGCAATGCTCTTAGGTTAGGTTAGGTTAGGTTGCAGTGGCAGTCCCACAAGGGAACACACGTAGGCCAAGCATTGGCCCTTTGTGATACCACACAATGAAGATTGATTCTACAGTGGGAGTCCTAAATTTTGCCTAACTCAAATATATTTAGAGTAGGGATCTTTAACGAGTACCTGACACATCGTACAGGCTCGGGACCGACGGTTTAACGTCGGACGGTTTATCGTCCGAGGGACGATGTGCTCAGATTTATTCACCTCCCGCGTGAATAAATCGAGGGCCAGGTGAGGATTGAACCCCGGTCCTATCAGTTCAGAGGTGAGCACGTAACCACTGAGCTAGCCTAAGAGCAATGCTCTTACTTGTCTTTAAATGCGCTTTCCTGGACCAAAGCCTCTAGTGAAACTGAACAAAAGAGTGATAAAAAGTTTTGAAAAACATATGTGTAACAGAAGTTGCGATGCTTCAGATACTATCTTTTCCTCTTCTGGAAGCTACAGGAGGAGACACTGGATATCATAGAGCGACGACATCATCAAAGAAATAGAAGAAATTAGAACTTTAGTAATAAAGGTTGTTTAGGAACTACCTTACGACCTCTAAGGAGAGGTCTATCTTACAATCATTCCTCACTTCCTTCTGAATGTTGAAACATTGTTACTCTGTGAGTACCAGCTCAGAAGTGTCCCAAAGGCAGATATTTTTTTTTTATAATTGGTAAAAATTTCAATGCTATAGCCATCACTTGTAGCTGACAGAGTAAATGCAGGAGAATAAAGACTGTACTCCCACAGAGACGACAATCCCCTGAGAGCCCTCAACATATTTGCAGAACTTGAGCACCGTGACGTCATTGCCAAACGACCAAAACACGCATCATTGTGTGTGGTCGTTTTCATCCTCGTGGTACCGATGAGTGTTTGGCATACATACAAGGTCTAACGATCCTACTCAATCTATGAGGAAACAGCTCAGTCAGACTTAGTCAAAACCCTCATATCCAGATATGAGAAATTAATCATTGCCCAGCGACACGGTAAAGACGTTGAAGATAAATCATGGGTGTTTGCTGATCAGCTGGTCATACTGCAAGCTAGCACAGTGGCGTACCTACAACTGTTGCCGCACGGGGCAATCTCCAGTTTGCCGCCCTTTCTATTATAAGTTAATCAAATAGTGGTTTTTATAAATTAATACACATAAATAAATTATTAAGTTATTTAATCAATATTAATTAATACACAGAGTAAATTTTTTAGACATATTTGTATGTACTCGTAAACATATTTATATAATATCTACTCTTCTAGCTTTCATACTAGAAAAATCGTGTATAATGCTCTCAAAATTTATATTATTTGTAATTTCTTGTTCTATTGACAATATTGCAAGATTTTGTAGTCATAATTGACTCATTGTAGAACGAAGATAATTTTTTATCAACTTCAATTTTGAGAAGCTTCTTTCGCAACTAGCGAAATAGATTTATGTCAAGCCGCCATCTTGCACCCTACTCTGCATTTCTACTTCTTGTTCTTGAATTAGAATTCAAAATTTACATTAAAATGCATTTATATACACCGAGGAATAATATTCCAAATCATATAGTTAATCATAATTTATATAAATCAAATATTAAACTTATAATAATCATAATAATCATTTGTTATTCAAGAAAGAAAATAAATATGAAATGAATAAGTTGCTTTTTACAACTATAAGTAAATATAAAAAATGCCGCCCCTAGGTAAGTGCCGCCCGGTGCGGACCGCACCCACCGCCCCCCCCTAGGTACGCCACTGAGCTAGCATATGGGAATTCGAGTTTCTGTAAAAAATGTGAAACTGGTTTTGTTTCTACTACTGGTTTTTGTAACTACTATTAACTCTTTCACATTGCATTTGATGGGGATGTACAAGGCAAGACGACTAAGTGGCAAATTGATGGCAAAGTAAGCCGATCTTTTTGGACGAAAGAGTGCGTAAGTTTGCAATTTCGGTGGTAAGCCACACAGGGGTTGATAACTGTGACTTATGATAACGGTTTTCCAGTCACTTACATGATCATAAATCGTTCAGAAGGAATTAGGTCTCTCAAACCTACAGAAAAATATTTAGATTAGACTAAAAACATCTTTAATTGTATCTGGTATCTACGAGACATATATTACTAAATTTCCACGAAAATTTTTAGAACTAGATGTGACATTTCTATATTGGTTGCTGCGTTACATGGTATATCAACATGTGTCTACAAATAATCAGATTACACAGTGTATCTAATCGCTACAAAAACTAAATTGTAAATCAGTGACACGTTCAATAAATTGATGAATAACATTTCAATATAAAAACTGATTACAGCTTCAATTTCTTAATAAAAACGCACTTTACATTCTAGAAAATACAAAAAGTGGCAATAAGGAAAATTGTAGTAATTCCTAATTGATAGTAATACAGTCCGTTTATGTCAAACAGTATGAACTGAATATCTAATGTGGATACCTGCCACGCAATTTAATCGTTATCTTCCAATTTACATATGAAACGACTTTAAAAATTATTAAGTCTGGTACTTTAAAACTATTCTTTTAAGTAGTTCTACGGCAAAGAATAAGCAAGGAAAGTCTATTTGAATAATTTTGTGTCATTAATTTCTTTTGATAATTATTGAATTTATTATTAATGTGTAGGAACAATGAAAGTATTGAAAAATATTCCTTACAAAGTTTACATGTGTGCTACCTAGTGAGCGTTTTGTGAATCAAATTAGTTTAAAAATACTTTGATAGATGTCATGCAAGTTCATTCTTTATACTAAATCCTTTCAATTTTCTTGACGTATGAATGTAGGTGTTTAAGAAAATAAATTAACCTAAACTATTTTTACTAACGATATTCATTAAAATATAATGTACTTAAAATGCTGTAATATAACTAAGAAATAAATATAAATTAATCAAATAGCTTTGAAAATATGATTTCAAAAGATGAAATACGAAATGGTATAGGGTACTTATATTTTACTTTTGTTTAATAAAATTTTCACTTATTGTAGATTTCTGTGTTAATCTAACACAAAAATATATCCAATGTTTATGGTATAAATCATGGGAATATATGACAGACATCATAAAGTCAGTATGGATTCTACTGAACAGTGGGCGCTATTGCAGTAGAAGAATATCAAAATAATATTTTTCCTGATATTATTTACTATACGACGCTTTACATTTTATGAGGTAATAAATACAAACACGAGATAATTATCATTTAATTCACTCAACTTCAATGTAGTTGAAAGCAACTGTTCTTACTTTATATTTTCAGTTTATAATTTTAAAACGATCTAAAATTTTTATTTTCAGTTGCAATTGAGGAAACAATCATAATTGTAATTCTAAAAAGAATAATTCTAAAAATCTATTTAGATCTTATTAATGTGGTTTATATCTGGATTAGCATTGTGATTGCGAAAATTAGTGCAATGTTTTTACACTACATATAGATATAACCACATTAATTAAATGGTGTATATATTAATGTGTATAACTATATTTTTATCTACTTTTTATAGTAAATATTATTATGCAAGATATAGTAATTAGCATGTTTCACTATTTTATTAATAATAGAATAAAATTATTGATATTTCTCCCCAGAGGTTGTTAGTAATATTATAATAAAAAACATACCGTCTTACCTAGTTCGTATCCACATTCTTCAATCTGTTTCGAAAATCTCATCCATTCTGAAAGGTGAATTGTATGTAAGGAAAAGAATGAGGTAAGATGGATTAGATTTATAATAATATTAATAAAATACGGTCTGGAATGATAACAGAGCTCCTTATGTCAATAATGGCAATCTCCTTCACACTATTTCAGTACTTATTAAAATAATCTCATTTAAATGGGTTAATTGAACTTCCATTTAATTAATTAACACTGTGATCATATTATTGCTTTCTTTAGTTCTAAAAAACTGAAAATATGTTGAATATTTTGTTGCTTTAGTGACTTAGTGTTGGTTTGGAAAATACTATCATTCACAGTTTTTTTTTTCAAGTTTTGCTTTAAGCTTGCCATGAATAGAATATACAGAAATATTGTTATTATTAAAGCTATTCCTGGCGTCACTAATTAATCAATTACTGAAGAAAAATTGCTGTAAGCATATGTTCATCTTGAGGAGTCCAAAACACTTGTATTAGCCATCCATGTAATTTATCATGGGCTTAAAGCAGTGAAGAAAAATGTACAGCCAAAGGTATGATAGCTGATAGTGACTGAAGAGATCACTTGCTTCATTTGGGTTCAGTGCAATTAATTTTGAAATAATTCCATAATCAATGAGTGTTTTTTTTTTATCATAGATCCTAGTTATATAGTCAATCAAGACACGATTTAAAAGTTATCCATATAGAACTCACCAATGACGATAATACTTCGTTTATCAGTAGCTGAAACACAGAATAAACAGCCCATCAGAGACATACAAGCTTTCTTGATTTTTCACTGGTAGCGTTGGTGGTACCTCGGTGTCTTAGCGAACTTATTTATGCAAATGCTATTTTTGTCATCTCTCTCTCTCTTCTGCTTAATTATTCAGCAAATATTTACATTTATTACCTATATTTTACTGTATTTTGTTTAATATCCGTAATCATACAGACCTTTAAAGTTCCTTTATTACCATTCCAAAACAGTTTTTAAAGTGTTGACTTTGAAAAACAATTTCTACATACTCGTACATTGTCCCTATGAATATTATATGTCAACCAAAAAGTCAGAATCACAGCTATTATAATCAAAATTATGATAAAAATATATTACTAAATTTAAAAATCTTGAATTTCTTCCATATGAAGTGCTCTCTAAAACTTCAACAAGGCTAAATTTAGTACTTCTCATGTAGAATTTCTCGTAGTATATGTAATGTGGATCCCCTATAAGGAAATTTTGTGGAAAATATAAATGAGCCATATTTTCTGTCCATAAAATGAACCGGTTTGTGATAATCTATAAGCATAGTTATCCACATTCTTATTACTATAAAATTACAATACGAATGTGAATTATACAATAGGGTTATTATTGTAGATAATAATTAAATAATATACTATTTTTTTGTTACATTAGCACTCCAGCTACATTGTCAATAATGCTAATACACTATTATATTATATTTATAACAAACAAGTATTTCACAGATAGTTCTTAACTTTATTCAAAACAGCACAAGCATACACCATTACCACTCTAGTTATAATTTATACACACTTGGAAGATAAAATACATTTCATACTTTAATAAACGATGAAAAATAAAGAACTTCATATTTAAAATAGTTTGAAATAAGTAAAAGTTGGCATTGTTTAAAATAAGTTTAAAATCTCTAGTATTTTAATTAAAATGAAATAATAATTGAATATTCTATTACTGAATAATAATTACTGAATAATTGAATATCGCAAATTACGGTAAATACGATTACTTTTAACATTCCAGAAATTATTTCACAGTAAATAAATGTATTTACTTTTTACATTTACGGCAAAATCTAATTTGGTCAAAAAGTAATCTCCGTTTTATCAAATATAATTCTTTTTTTATCCTATATTAGTTATCCTATAATTGGTTTCAGGAATGAGGTCATCAATTTTTCCTCATTAAAAATTAGTTTTTCATTAATTAACTTAAATTAAATTAAAGTTTAATTATTTATTAATTAAACTTAATAATTTATGAGAGAGGCTATTTTAATGAGTATTTGGTGTCACACATGCTCAATCCCGACAGCTGAATGTCCCCTCTGAGAAATAAAGGTTTTTCATTTCCCACATGAAAAAATCGAAAGGTCATGACAAAGATTCAAACCTCCATTTTCAATCAAAAAAAAAAAAGCACTCCACTAGTAGACGACACCTGAGTCCAGTTATCTATATATAAGTATTAAACGAAATGTGATTCAAAAGGACTGATTACAACTTAAAATAAACTGTGACACATAGAAAGAAACGTAACAATTAGGACTAATTGTCCCTTTTATTTTTCATTCAATTTATTTCAATCTCGACTCCTAGGTTCTTTTTTTTAATTTTCTCCTTAAGCACTACTTTAGCCCTCAAACCTGAGAGTACTTCAGTTGTCAATAGCCCCTTGGTCAAATCACTTCTCCTGAAGATGATCACCATAACGGTCGAAATATTGAAAAATAAGTACTAATTGATACTTTTCTTTCCATGTGTCCTAGTTCATTTTAATTTGTACAATATATATACGTATATCAGTTGGGTTTTTGACTCTGACGAAGACCACTTGTTACGGTTGAAAGATCTTAGTCTTGTTTTCCCATTTCATATTGTGGTTTGATGATTGATTGTTCTTTCACCTGTTTATGTGAAATCTTTATATATATATATATATATATATGGTAAATGATGAAACCACAATATGAAATGGAAAAAAAACTAAGGCCTTTCAACCATGGCAAGCGGTCTTCGTCAGTGTCAAAAACCCAACAGAGTGGCTGAAAGATCTTAGTTTTTTTTTCTATTTCATATTGTGATTTCATCATTGATTGCATTTCACGTGATTATGTGAGCGTGTTTATTGTTATAGGTGTATATGGTGGAAGTAAATATTAATCGGTTTTTGGTCAGTATCTGATTTCATAATTTTAATAAAATTTCATAATACAGACTTCAGCCGAAACTCGATTAATATTTACTTCTATTATATCAAACGGTCGATACGTTATTTAAATTGTTTTATATATATATAAACGTTTCACGATGAATCACAAACACAGAACTAGGGAACAAACACACTTATTGTCTCAAATTTTCGGTTGAACCGTCATCAGGAGAGTTGAGAAAGGGACACCAAGCGCACTTGTGAAGCGACGGTTGGAGACCCAACCGTTGGGTGTCCCTTTCTCAACTCTCCTGATGACAGTTCAACCGAAAATTAGAGACAGTAAGTGTATTTGTTCCTTAGTTCTGTGTTTGTGATTCATCGTGAAACGTTTGTTGTCCTTTTGGATCGTTTTCCTGTTTACAATATATATAGGTATATATTGTTAAATAGCAGAGCAGATTCTGCATTGAAGATTTTTTTTAACAATTGTTCCTTTTTTCTAATCACTTTTCTATGCTGCTTAGATGAAGACCTGCTGCCAGTTTATATATATATATATATATATATATATTTGATTGAAATAAACGGCAGGTTTTGCATTCATGACTTTAATACTCGTCCTTTCCAGTATCCTGACTATTTCTCTTTGAGTGGAGGGAAGTTTCACAAAAGTTGTCCTAATGACATGTTAGAGCACTTTAGGCACTCGGTCACTGTTTAACTTATACTATATAACTATAACATATAATAACTATATAACTTATACTATAAACCTGATGATGATTTATGAAAATCGAAATCTAGATAGTAATTTTTATATCAATACAACATTTTACTGAAGTGTTTTTAAACAGTGACCGAATGCCTAAAGTGTTATAACATGTCATTAGGACAACTTTTGTGGAAACTTCCCTCCACTCAAAGAGAAATAGTCAGGAGACTGAAAAGGACGAGTATTAAAGTCGTGAATGCGGAAGCTGCCGTTTATTTCAATTAAATATGTTTAAATGAGAATCTGTTGCCGACTTATACTAATATATATATATATATATATATATATATATTACTTGCTTGGTTATTACAACGTGCTTGGTCTCCCTTTTTCTTTTCTCCTGAAGACGGATTATCCAAAAATTTGAGTCTGTAAGTGTGTTTTCTTACTGTGTGTGTTACTCTTCTTGAATTTGAACTCGTATTGTGTCCAGTTTGGATCGTGTTTCGTTTTATTAAGTGATATATATATATATCAATAATCAAACCATAATATGAAATGGGAAAACAAAACTAAGTCAGATTCAAAAACCCCTGACAAAGACTGCTTGTTACGGTTGAAAGATCTTAGTCTTGTTTTTCCATTTCATATTGTGGTTTGATCGTTGATTATTCTTTCACCTGTTTATGTGAAATCTTTATATTATATATATATATATATATATATATATATATATATATATATATTAAAATGAAATCGGTACTTAGTAAGTTTCACAGATTCAAATGAAACGCTTAAGTGCAAAAGTTTTAGTTTTTTATTTAAAATATTTTTCACAGACAACTGTTACTAAGTTATTTATTTATACTTGCTTTGATTAGCACATTTTATAATAATGTTTTCAATAATTAGAAACAAAAAAAAAGGAATTATATTATGTTTTAAAGGTGTTTAATTCATATCATAATCGACTAAAATTCACATGTGAGATAGAAAAAGATGGCATTCTCCCATTCATCGATAAAATTTATAAGAGGAGAAAATGGTAATGTTTTAACCGATTGGTACACAAAACATAACAGTGCTGGAAGAATACTCAATTATTATTATTCAGTCTTAAGAATAAGGTGAAAAAGGTTATAGAAGTAAATTCATCGTGCTACCTACATCCACCATACTTCTTACGGTAGTTATTTAAAATTCTTACTTACTATAAGTAAGGATAGAATAGAGTTGATACAGTGTGTTACATTTATACCTGGTGACAGAACTTTTGGACTTTGTGTTTCACATTGGCATTTCGTAGACTGACTTTTATTCTGAACACATGTATGTGCTTAATGACATTTTTTTAATCTTTAATTATTCAATGTATTTAACTCACGCTACATAAGCAATCGAAATTATTTTCCTTCGCGTGACTTTTTATCAATATTAAGAAGTATTAATAACATGAGTAAATTATTTTTTAACTAAATGAATATTTCCCTTCAAGTCATCAGACTCTTATGTCTGGTAGATGTATCACTTTGTTCTAATAGATATAATCAGTGGATCCCGTATTATTGTGTAAATTGAAAACGTGGAGGTAACTGAAGTGTCATTGAGTCGATCCCGGTGCATGGACATCACTTTCTTAATTTAACCAGTGCTTTAAGTTAAAATCCACACTTCCATACTTTAGTTAAAATGGAAGAAAAAGCCCCAGTTAAATTAACACACTATGAGCCTCTTAAAATACCATTTAAATATTTCCTCCCATCTAACAGATGATTCTTAAGGCTTATTCCAGGTTTTTATTATCATAAGTTATTTTTGTTTCATTTTTCCATTAAGACTGCTTTGAATTTATCTTTCTACTACTAATTCACTACCAACTTTTCTTTTCCTTTTTCATTTTATTTTTAACTAGCTGATGTACCCTGTGCTGCGCGGAAAATAACTGACAATAAAATAGCGAAGAATACATTACGAATAAAAACAACTTTTTTCTTATATTCATTACAATAAATGAACAAAAGATAAAATTACTGTTATAGAAAAAAAGTGAACACCCATAACAACATATATATCTAGGGACAACAAATTTTCATAAATCAATTAACCTACTTTTAAATGTCCAGAGTAGCATAAAAGATTAAAGTAACGGTTTGTAAGAACTTTGCTCAATATTTGTTGGTATGATCACTGTTTTTTTTATGTCTGTTTCATTTCAATGTCTCTAAAGAGTAGTAAGTATTTTAAAAAGTTCTTACTACACGTAAATATCTAAATTTTTGATAACAGGACTCTATATAAAATCTTGTATCTCTACGAAATGCACTAAATGTTAAATAAGTTTACCATAATGTAAGAAGACCTAAATTTGCACAGTTTGTGGGAGCAGCCAATATCATCTAATCCCAGAAGAGTTGGAAATTTGAATCCAGTTAGGTACATTGAATTTTCTTCTAAAATCTTAATGTATATTAAATTTATCTCTATTAAGGTAAAAATGTCAATATCTGATGAAATTTAAAGCAAAAAGCAGGTAGTTTATGCTCCTTATTCAACGGAAAGAAATAGTTTTAATTATTGGGAACAATTTTCTCGGGCATACAACTTTTTGCAACGTAGATTGAACAAAAATATGGAATTAGGAACAATTAAAAGACAAAATAATTACACATAATTTTAAAACCATAATACTGACATAGCTTCTCGTCCACTGATTCTTAAAATTCAAAACAGGTTTCTTGAGGATTAGGTCCAAAGATTAAATGTGTTGGGCGAAACGTCAACTTATAATCAGGAGTAGTTAATCTTTGGACCTAATCCCCAAGAAACCTAGTTATTGGATTTTTAAAATCTTAGTTCTATTAAATAATCTTTATCTTCGAATATAAAACATTATTAATAAAATAGAACAATATCAAGAAATTTAATAGAATAATTATAGTATTAAGAATATAATTATTTTTCATTAACAATTTAATTATATTGTATAACAATATAATTAGACAATATTGACATTTTTCGTTAAGTCAGAACTGATTTCTGTGAAGTGATTTTTGTTAACCTTTATTTAATTCCTCTCAAGAAGGGTTGTTTTTTTAAGGGATTTCTAAAAAAAAAAGATAACTCCCAATGAAACTAATTAAATCAAATTAGATAAAAAAAAACAAAATTTCATATTTTTCATATTTTATTTGTAATTTTCGATTATATTACCAATATTATATTGCAGTAATGAATTTTAATTTCATTAGTTATTTAGAAATTATACTGAAATTAAAAACTATATTATCGTGAATAAATTATGTTATTAATTTAAAAAATCTTTAGTGGCCTGTACTCAACTTTACTATAAGTAAACATAATACAAAACTTCATGACAACTAATTAATTTCTGTTTTATTTGAATTTAACTACCGTTATAAATTAGAATATACATTCTGGTAAAGTATTATCAAATTATAAATATTTACTTTATTGATTTCATTTGTTTTATTGTAGCTACATTTAGTAAATTATAAGAAATTTTAAAATTATTTCGTGTTATGAAATAATCTCTTACAGATCGTGGCTTTTGTTCCTGTAGCCTAGTGTTTTTCATTTACTGTGCCGCGGCACGCTGGTCTCCCGTGAGGTATTGTCAGGTGTGCCGTGGGTAATTATCCCATTTGCATGCTTGTGCAGTCTAGCACCTTGCAGAGTACTCATGTAGTATCTTCCTTACCAGTAGGTACGAGTAGAAGCAGCAGGTAGCCAATTGCCTTGTGCTTGGAGACAAGCGAATCGGTGACGGATGGTTCAAGCAGAATTTGATCAAATGTTTGCTTAGTTATAATTTGTGTGATGTCAGTCGTGGATGCCCGCCTCCGCGAGGTCCACCTCGGGCATTCGGCGGCGTACTGGCGGTCCCTCCTTTGTGTGATGCTGGTGCCACGCTGAATAGCTAAAGGGCACCAAGTTAAAAACATCGACCTGCTCTGCTATATTTCGTGGTATGATTTGATAAATCCAGGTACACGACAATAGATCAAAACAGGATGGTTCAAGCGGCAGGTGTAGTTGTCGACGAAGAATATAATGGATTTGTTTTTGAAGTGGGAATATCATATTTTTCATCATTTCAATAAACTGGACGCATAAATTCCTTGCCGAAAGGAAAACCTGCTTACAAATACTGATAAAACAAGTTGGTTGTCCAAAGGTGCACCTGTTTCACAGCAGCAAGTGGAATGTGGCAATCTTGAAATATTCCCACTCACCAGTAAGTGCAGGATGTTAAAACTGCTGTGATTTGTAAGAAAATAATTAAACTTTCGAGAAGGAGATGTTATTTTATTTCTCTTCAGCCTGAACAAAAATGAAAGTTTATAAAAGAAATTTTTTGGTGTATTTGATCCTTATTCAAAACGTCATATAATACAACGTCATTCTTTTATGTTAAAAAAAGCTTATATTAACAACGTAACACTTATATTGGTTTTATATAAGGTATTTATTCACATTTTCAGCTCGTGGTGCACCGCGAGATATTTTCAATGAAAGAAATGTTCCTTGGCTTTGAAAAGGTTGCTATACCAGAGGTTCTCTTGCATGGCCATCTATAACATGACATGGCTGGTGGATGTGTTATATTCGGTGTCGTTTATCTGACCTCCTTCAGCATTGAATATTTATGCCAAAGGTTTCCCTTTAAGACTTCAAAATATTCCTATTTTGTCTCGAATATGTCAGAAACAAGTGAGAAAAAATGTAAGTGTCATCGAATCACCGAAGAATCAGGTTAAAATTAGTATCCGTTTTGTAATATAAAACGAAAGAACCTATCCCTCATACAACAATATCTCCTGAAAATAATATGATTCATAAACGTAAAAAATCCTACATCTGATATTAAGTTTTGTTTAAGGGTGCAACATATAGATTAGAACATGTTCTTAGACAAAGCCATTATACCATGGAAAGCATCAGAAATTATATGTTCTGATAGGCGTTGATTTTTTACATGTACGAACTTTATTCTTCTTACATCTCATATTAAGTCATTAAATTATTTCAATTTTTTCAGTATACCTCCATACATAATGTTCCTTTCAGATGATTTACTTAAAAAATTTCTAAGTCAATGCAAACAATGTAAATAAATGTAAACAAATCCGACAATTATAGCATGTTTAAACAAATGATTTACTAGCATAGGTAAATATTATTTTTTTAAAATATATTACTCTTTGTGGTAATTGAGATGTCACATTTTTTTTTATAAATTACTAATTTTCTGTTTGTTTTTTGGGAAAATTTTACTGTTATTTCATTTTTGTGAATACTGTTATTCACTATTTTTTCAGCCATCAAACACTAATTTTCATTTCACCCTTTTGAGTAATCAATTATTTTTTTATGTTAACTTATGGTATCTTTTGAGATACGTTTTGGTACTCATCGTGGATGCCTAATTGATAAAAAGAACTTTAAATCATGATTAGTTTAATAGGTGAAAAGTAATGTAAACGTTTAGCTATAAAAACCAAGAAATTCTGTACTTTATGAAATACATTTTGTTTTCGTATTAATAGATTTATAAACATAATATAATTCTAATCAAGTTGTAATTTAAAATTCATCTGACTTAGAATATATAAATGGAACCCCGCAGGAATTTTGATACATTTGAGCAAACGTAATGAAGTTGAACTTATTAAGTAAAGTAAAAACTTATGAACTAATTAAGTAAATGAAATATAGAAAAAAATTCTGTAGGCTTTATAGTGTCATCATTTCAATCACAATTTGATAATTTAATATTTTATTTCCTGTAATCTTATTCCAACATAAATTTAAGAAGTATTATTAATCTTTTGACTTAAAAGCAAAATAAGCGGAATTAATAAGTAGACTATACTGGAATAGTTACAATTCATTAGCAATTTCTACTTGTTCATTTGGAATTTTACTAAAGCTGTTCTTATGATTTTGTCCTGACATAACTTTCTTTTACATAAAAACAGTAAAAAAACGTCTAATGGAAGACTAGAAATTTTATCTGTTGTTGATCATGGACTGAACACTTCTACTTTGGAATATAATTATACTTTTATTTATTTTTTTAATTATGCAATTCATTTTACATATAATTAGCATTAACAAGATTTCGCATAAACACGTGAAATAACAATCAATGATCAAACTGCAATATGAAATAGGGAAAAAAGACTAAGATCTTTCAACCATAACATGCAGTCTTCGTCAGAGTCAAAACTCCAACTGTTGGGTTTTTGACTCTGACGAAGACCGCTCGTTACGGTTGAAAGATCTTAGTATTTTTTCTCCATTTCATATTGTGGTTTGATTATAATAATCATATCAGTTCAATTTTTTTTTAAAAAAAAAGCAGTTTAAATATCATGACTTGATAAAGTTTAACTCTTTTTGGTAAAATATTCAAAATATCTTTACTTAACTGGTAGGTAGTTTAATGATAGTAAAATAAAGGTAAATGGATTTACTAGTAAGTAGTTTAGGGAGTTTTCTAATATTTTGTATGGGAGAGAATATTTGATGATTTAAGAGCTTACCTGCAACTGTTTCTGTAGAGCCACATTGGCTGCATAAACAATAGTTTCTACGAGAGACATGAAGATTAACTGCAAGGGCGTAGTTTTACCTAAAACGGCTCCCATAGATATTAGCACTGCGGCCACCAGGACATCTGCCTCTATCAGACTGAAAAAAAAAAGAAAAACCTATCTTATCTACTGTTTCTTACATTTTTATTGAAGTCTTAAAAATAATCATCGACGAGAATAATAAAGACCAGTCAAGATTCCAACAAGTAACCATGCCATCTAAATGCATAAAGTTCACTGCATGTTGGTTTGTTACGATTCCCAAATGACCTTAATAATCTTCATGATACTTTACGTCTTAACTCAAGGGGGCTCTCGAGTTGTTCTACGTAGGTGAATAAATTAACATGTCAGTGAACTTATATTACTTTTTCGTTTATTTGTTTATATTTTAGTACTCACCAGCCTGTTAACAGAGGTTTTTAATAAAAAAAAAAGATTATGGAACAATTATATTTAAATAATACAAATTCGACTTGCCTTTATCTTTAAAATTTCTAAAAAAAAAAAGTCAATTTTATTGATATTAGAAGTATAATACACCGTCTTACCTCGTACAATGCTGCTGTAGCTCTCTGACCAGTTTCGGGCGTCATCCACCTTCAACAAGATGATGATGGGTGACACCCGAAACCGGTCAGAGAGCTACAGCAGCATTGTACGAGGTAAGACGGTGTATTATACTTCTAATATTAATAATACTAACCTCTGGTAATACTCTGGTGGTAATAACGAAATGCATGAATCTATTTTATTGAGTTTAACAATGGTTTCCCACCCTCTACTTTATCAAAAAGAAGCTACGAAAACTGTATTATGAGTGTATGAAATATATACTCGTTTATATATTTCAAAGACATTGATAACAGAGGAATGAGACTAGTAATTAATAGCGTGATTACACCTGGCAGATCTGCAATCCTTTAAGAGTTTTGAAGGTAGGCAGATTATACTATCACCGGTTCCTATCTCTAAAGATGAGAACTACAAAGCACAAACAAGCAAACTTCAACTAAACATCAAGAACATTTGATATTTTACTTAATTATAATTAATTAACAATTATAAATTATGTTATTAAGGCGTTAAAACCATTATAAAGAATTAAGTGTGTAAAGATGGATTAACATTATAAGTTAGAACTAATCTGAGGAAAGCCAGGCATAACTGCTAGTATAGGCATAAAAAACCTCCTTAACCATACAATTATTACAAAAATGAATCCTTAATTTACTGTGATGTTTCACAAACTAAATTTTTAATTAACGTAATAATCTTTTTAAGGCAGTGAAGTGAAATACTCTCAAAGTTGTCTTCAGCAATGGTACTAACACATGTTTATTTTTATTAGCATCTCTGTATGAAATATAACGCAATGAAAGTATTGAGTTTGTGTCGAAATTTCGATGGAAGTTTTGAACGGCTGTACGGGGGGCTTCTACGTCCCCTGAGTCCAATAAAATAGGTTTCGCAAATTGCTCTGTCTTCGTCACCTTATCACCCTAGGTGTCAATTTAACTACCTAACTTAACTAGTTCATAGCATCAAAGAAACATTTATTTTATTAGTACTTCTAACAACATATGCAATGAAACCTTTAACGATATACCTAACAGCAACAACTACTGGTATTAGAAAGTTTTTTATTATTCCCGAGGGTTAAAAAACAAAGTACAAAATATTGAGGAAGCCATCTCCATGACAATAAATACATCAATAGAATATGTCTCGTAAATTTTTTTATGTTACATAGTCGAATGAAAATTTTAATAATCTTCTATCATAAGAAAAAATCTGTGGTATTTTCTTTTTCAGTATTCAGGCTACCTTTCACATACACAAGAGTGAAATGAAGTACAAAACGATATCTCAACATTCTTCTATAAACCAGAGTCCTTTGCGTTCCAGTCTTGAATGAAACTGCTATCTTTATTTAAGTTAAGTTCATGCAAAGTTCATGCAATAAGGCATGTAGTATTTTAAAAAGTTACTTGTTGAATGACTCGAGGCCTGATAATGTCAACAATTGGTTTTCTTTCCGAATCGAATCGTTTTTACCAGCTTTTTTAATCTCTATCAGAGGATGAAATAGAGAATAATGAAAGTAATAAAAGTATTGAGACATATTGTTTATTGACGTTCTTATTTATTACCTATTTTAATTATCTGATAATTGCAATTTACTCAAAACTGAAGTATTTATTTCTAAATACTAAATGATTTTTAAAAAAATCTGGAGTGGCCTACACTCTACTTTACTATAAGTAACTTAATGTCGAATTTCTTGAGTATATAAAACATAACGTCTCATTTAAGCATAACGTAAACATCTAAATGGGATATAATTATTAGCCTTTCATTCCTGAGGTAGTACAGATAGTGATTGAAGGATATATCAATTTATAAGCTTATTTTTGTACATCACAAATAATTTATTATTTGCAAATAATTTCATTAGTATAACTACAGCAGTAATAACATTTTTGAAAAACTAAAGTGAGCATTTCTTGAAACGATTTATTCTCCTACAAGAGAATGGCTTTTGTTCAAACAGCCAGTGGATTTCTTACATCGTTTACTTGACATCCTTCTACATTGAATATTAAAGTAAAATTTTAAAATTTAAAACAGGAAAATACCCTTTTTTTCTCTGAAAAACATCTTAAACAGCGAAGAAAATGTTATTTTAAGGTGCTTTGTTAATTAAAGATGTACGATAATCTTTACATTTATTAATCTCTAAACGAAAGATTCCAATTATGAATTATCATTTACATTTTTGGTCTTTTATACAATTATTATACTGAGAATTTTAATCTTTAAAATAATAATAATAATAAGCTTCTTAGTATTTAATAAGATCATTTTCCTTCCCCTTTGTCAAATAACATATATACGATTTTTTTCTGAGTGAGTGTTATTATTTTCCTGCACAATATTATTCCTCTTACATCTCATATAAGTCAATAAGCAATTTAAATTATTCCTTTATAAATATCAATTTTATCTCAGTGGATTTGCTCAAAAAATTTCTAAGTCAATGTAAACAATGTAAAAAAATATAAAAAATTCGTCAAGTATAGCAGGTGATCTCTTAGTCTAGGATAAACAAACAGTTTTTATAGCTTTATTGCTCTTTTCCGTAATTGAAACTTCATGAATTTTTTTTTATTAATTGCTAATTTTTTGTTCCATTTTTGGACAAATTTTCATTATTTTTTAATGAGCCGTTTCGCGTCAAAAAATTATTTTCTGAAAACAGAAATCGTACTGTAACGCCCCTTTAGCGAATGTAATTTTGAAAAAAAATATCTCAACTCATTTTACACATAATGTTCTATTTTTAGGCATAGTTTCATTGTGATCCGTCTAACAGTATGGTTTGTATCGCTCTCACAAGGTTTGAGATTGAATTAAAAGTCAAAATTTTTACATTTTAGTAAAAAAAAAATATTTCCCGTTGTTTTAAAATTCTGAATATATTATTCGTTTTTGCGTTTGTAATGTCAAAGATAATGTCAAAATTTCAAAACTGTAGGATTACCAGTTTAGAAGAAATAAATGTTTTAAAAAAAACGGTTTTTGGCAAAAAAAGTGACTTTCCCATGATGCATAATTCTTCCCAAACAATAGGGATCTTCGTCTTTATGGGGCCATTTTTGTGTAAAATATCAACTTGATCCATCAAAGATTCTGGACCGTAGCGTGGTAACAAGCAATGCTAACACACGCACCCACCCACCCACCCACCCACACACACACAGACATCATCGTAAAAACATCATAAAACATCTTCTGGGACCTTAAAACATGTAATTCCGTCAAAATATCGAGTTCGAATTTTTTCACGATCACTATACTTTACTTATAGTAAAGTAATAAATAAAACAAAATTATTAAACTTAAAAACTAAGGAATGTGAAATATTAAAAATGAAGTTTTTTTTTCAGGACTTTCAGTCATGTCCTGAATACTTAAAATCGCAATATTTTCTAACTATATACGTAAAACTTCTACTTTTGATCTGGCAATCATACAATTTGTTAGAAGAACAGATTTAATAGGAGAAATAACCTATTAAGATAGAAATAAAATATATTTGGGAATTTATTGCTAAGTAGTAATAATATATCTTTAACAGATTAAACTTTCATTTCAGTTACAAGATTCTTGGTACCACAGAGATTATTAGATTTATTATTTTAAAAGATTATATATGTATATATCTGAGGAATATATATATTCCCTTGTACCTAATTTCAAAATAATTTCTCCAATTTCATAAATTCCTCCGATTTCAAAATTCCAATTTCCGAAATTCCCATTATTGTCCTGGTAATGAATGTGGTACATTCATAGCATGTCGACTACTATATAAGTGATAAGCTACACACTTTTAACGAAGAGACGAGACAGGAATGTTGGAAATTTTATAAAAAATAGATACAAGCGAAATAAGGGGTTTTAATTTCACTTCTTTACTTACTTTAAATACTTCATACTTCTTTAAATGAAGAACTGCTTCCAACTTTTAGAAATATATATATTTAGAAGAAATACGTAGTAGCTTGGTTCTACGTATGTCAAGCATCCACCAAGCTTAATCTACATATGAACAGTCATGGAGCTTCAGTCAACAACCACTCCCATGTTCCCATCGCCATGAATTGCAATAGCCACAGTGTCTCCTTTAATCAGTGCTGCAGGTTGCAGATTCTGAGACAAATCCCCCCTCCTGACTGCAAATATCTCACTCTAAGAGTCTCTGAAGAAGCCCATGTTTGGTTATTAAGTGCGCATAGTGCACCTGGACTTAAGTAAAAGAGAGAATGTACTTCATTTAATTAGTTCCTTGTCCTTGCATTTCGTTTTTATGTTAGTTTTTATTACTAAATACCCTTTTTTATCTTTTATTATTTAATTACTTCATTTTTTATTACTTAATTATTTCTTTTTTATTATTTAATTACTTTATTTATTTAAGATTATTACTTGTATTCTCAGTCATAGCTTATTCCGTAACTTTTATTTGTGCATCAATTCCTCTGTTCATACATACATTTTCCTTTTATTTATTCATCATTCAATTTTTTATTTTCATATTTCCTAATTTAATTTAATTAGAAATTGATTCCCGTCGACTTTAATCTCTGTGACCGGGCGCGTATAATCCAACATTATTGGTCTCCAACCGTTTCTAGACTAGTGAGCTTGGTTTCACTTTCTTATCTCTCCTGAAGACCGTTCAAACAAAAAAATTGCGTGTTTCTTTATGTACATTGAACTATATATATAAATACATATATCAACGTCTAACTACAATAAGATCACAAAGAAAGACTTATAAAGACTGATACTGATAAGTATCTGTTTTAACTCTAACGGAGATCGCTTGATACGGTTGAACGATTTTAGTCTATTTTCTGATTTCTTACTGTGGTTAGATGTTAATTTTTATTTCACGTGTTTGTTACAAAATTTCATTATTTATAGGTATATAAAGCATATATATATATCTGCTTTTCTTCTTCTCAAGATTTAGTCAGGTAACTTTTCTTTTTCTTCTAGAGAAGACAAGTATTTTCTAGATTGTTTTGTTGAATTTCAAAATCAAATGTTACCAACTAATGCAAGAAGAGTAACTGCTATATCAAATCTGATCTCCTAGTAATGTTTTTCTATGATTATTGTATGTCACAAAAAAAAAGTTTAATGTAACTAGGAGGACATCAGGATAACTGGAATACTGTTCAAAGTCACAAGTATCCTGTATGTTTGGTGCACTTTTGCAACCAAATCCATTTTCTTGTCATCGAACAACCTTTTGTAACAATACCAAGACTTCTCAACTGTTATAAAATATCTTTAAAAAATATTTTTATATATAAAGGAATATTTATATATATATAAAGGAATTGTTTTCTTGACCACAATTTACTAATAAAAACTTTTTCTTCTTCTTGTAGTTTGGTCAGGATTTTTTCTTCTTCTTGGAGTTTGCAGTTCAGCCCCTGACCAAACTCCAAGAAGAAGAAAAAGTTTATATATAATATATAGGAACGTCTAAACTACAATATGAAATCCATAAATATAAAAATCATTCGATTAAGTAACATCCCTCATCAGAGTCACATCATTGCTGGGATATGAGCCCCACTTCTAAATTTTACATATTTTACCGTGATTTTACATTGATTGTGAAATACTGAAATATATGATCAAATTCTGTTATATGTATAATTACTACATAACTGTAATTAGATGTATTATTATTAATTAGTCATAATATCTTTTAATTCATATTTACTAGGTTAGGTAAGGTTAGGTTAGGTTGCAGTGGCAGTCTCACAAGGGAACACACGTAGGCCGAGCATTGGCCCTTTGTTATACCACACAATGAAGATTGATTCTATAGTGGGAGTCCTAAATTTTGCCTAACTCAAGTGTATTTAGAGTAGGGATCTTCTGACATCGCACAGGTTCAGGACCGACGGTTTAACATCCTTCTCCGAGGGACGACGTGCTCAGATTTATTCACCTCCCGCATGAATAAATCGAAGGTCAGGTGGGGATCGAACTCCGGTCCTATCAGTTCAGAGGCGAGTACGTTAATCATATTAACGTAACAAGTATGACAGTTAGTTATTGACATGTTTATTTTTGTGTTTAATCTAAAAAAGTTAATAAGAAGTTAATAAATATTTTTTTCATTCTCTACATTATCAAAACTTTTGATTTTTCTTGTCGTTTTTTGAAAAGACAACTTATGTCTGTCCACCGTTTATTTGTTAACAAATAAAATAACTGAGTTCTATTTTATTTTAAGTTTTATTATATTGCTATTAATTTATAATTTGTTTTGAAACTTTTTTTAAAATATCAAATTAAGCACAAATGAAATAGTGTATCATCCTCAATGGGTATGATAATGAGAGAAATACTAAATGAGGGAAACAACAGCTCCAGTGTATGAAACAATTGGAAAAGAAAATTAAACGTGAACTATTCAAAAGTAAATTAATCCTTAGTAATCCAAGGACAGTAAATGTCTGGAGCAAAGATGCAAGTAATTCAATACTACATCAAGCTGTTTAGTTCGAGGTACTGTAGATTACAGGATTAAGAAAGGAGACTTTAATTTACTTTTGTTTTATTTAATAATTACAAAGTTATTCCAAAAGATTTCGAAAAGGAAACATTACTTAATGATTGTACCTCTTGTGATTAATTGAAGTTATAAAAAACAGAAGCATAAAAAATGTAGATCCTTCTCTTTAGTGTTTTGAATCATTAATATCAAATTTTTATTTGAGTTTAATTAGAGTTAGCTACGATTAAGGCTTTATTTTTTTTGTATCGCAATAAACTGGTGTTTTTTGTTATAGGAAATTATCAAAAGGAAATGTTTAAATAATGAATTTTTAATATCAATCGACTTCATTATAAAAAATATTTTTTAAAGAAATTTTATAACAGTTGAGAAGTCTTGTTATTGTGACAAACGGTTGTCCGATGATAAGAAACTGGATTAGGTTGCAAAATTGCACCAGACATACAAGATACTTGTGACTTTGAACATTATTCCAGTTATCCTGATGTCCTCCTAATTATATTACACTTTTTTTTTGTGACATACAATAATCATAGAAAAACATTACTAGGAGATCAGATTTGATATAGCAGTTACTCTTCTTGCATTAGTTGGTAACATTTGATTTTGAAATTCAACAAAAAAATCTTTGGACTCATTATCACAAATTGAACTTAGCTGCCTCCTTCTTCTCCTATAGAAAGAATGCTTGAAGATCAGTAAAAGAGTACGAGACTCTTTGGACAACTTTTCCCTTTTTAGTTACCACCTTTGGATTGAGCAAAGATAAGTTCGAATTTAGCTAAGTACCTAAGTCTTATTTCAGCTAGGAATTTGGATTTTAAACTTAACATACAGAAAGAGCAAGTAAAGCATAGTGAAGATTGAATGATTGTACGACTACAAAAATAAATTAATTTGGGTTTATAACTATAGAAGAGTGTAATGACTTAGAAAACAGTCTATGGCCAATTTTAATGTATGGTGTAGTTGAATTGTAAACAAGCTAATTGGACTGGTGTATGCAGAAAGAAACTAGGTTAAATTTAAATAATAGTGCTAGTGATAATCATAGATGATTATACGGATGAACTACATCATCTGATACATTATACAATAACCTAATCAGGCACCATTGATTGATTAAGAATAGTAAATGTAAGAAATTCTTCTTGAAGGTTAAGTCAACTCGTACAGAGTACTCCTATCAAATACTTCATGATTCTACATGTTTTAGAAGTATTTCTTTAAGTAAAAATTATACCTGTCCAGCCCCTTTTAAAGAATAGGTTTTAAGCGCTAATATCTTCAAGGAGGAGGAAGAAAAAATATATTTTCTGAACTACAATGCAGCATTAATGCTGAATAGTGAAATATATCCCCTAACAGAAATGAAAAATTACATCATAAGACAGTCTTTATCGGTAGATAAATAAACAAAATTGAAGAGCGAACCTCTTGACGAGTAGTAGTCCAAAGTGTTTTACTTCTGTGATTTATTTGCTTTAAAGAGTATAGAAAGGAAAGTACATTAAGAAAATTTCTGCTTTCGCAACTCAATAACAGGGTGATATCAATAATTAAGCATAATTAATCAATGGGAAACCGTGAAGTGGAAGCTAAACGATATTCTTAATTTGGGTGGTATCACAGATGGTAAGTCTGATGACTTACTTGTGTTTTTATGTTGGTAAAAGCTGCC
This sequence comes from Hermatobates lingyangjiaoensis, assembly GCA_026182355.1. Lineage (NCBI taxonomy): Eukaryota > Metazoa > Arthropoda > Insecta > Hemiptera > Hermatobatidae > Hermatobates > Hermatobates lingyangjiaoensis. Next base: position 4,060,095 of record JAPFBL010000501.1, read on the forward strand.
AGTTTAACTGAACCTAACACAAACTATTTCAAACTAAATTATTAACTATTAACATATTACCAATGTCAAACCAAATTTGAATAAGTACCATAGGTTAGGTTACAGTGGCAGTCCCACAAGGGAACACACGTAGGCCAAGCATTGGCCCATTGTGATACCACACAATGAAGATTGATTCTACAGTGGGAGTCCTAAATTTTGCCTAACTCAAGTGTATTTAGAGTAGGGATCTTTATCGAGTACCTGACATCGTACTGACGTCGTACCCTTCTCCGAGGGACGACGTGCTCAGATTTATTCACCTCCCGAGTGAATAAATCGAGGGCCAGGTGAGGATTGAACCCCGGTCCTACCAGTTCTGAGGTGAGCACGTAACCACTGAGCTAGCCTGGCCCCCTGAATAAGTACCATAATTTCAGTCCATTGGTCCACAAACAATTTACAATTGTCAGGTATTAAAATGTAACTAATTTAATTTGTACTAATCATTAGCCAAAATTAATCAAAGTCATAAAAAAAACTGTACAATCATTTTTTTTTTAGAAGGAATTATGTTAAACTCTTTTAAGATTTTTTGTCAAGTCTAATACACCATTAAATTTTTGTTCTTTAAATATTTTCCCCTGAAAGTAATAAAAAATAGGTGCAAAAGATATTTTCAGAAAGTTATAGGTTTTACCTGACAATGCCTATTCGGAGTTGGACTCTGTTAAAGAAGCAAGAGCACACTAGGGCCCACTGAGCGGTAACTGTGGTCAAGAGGAAGTTGAATCCAACTGCACTGTATCCGTATTTACTTAGAAAAGTCATCAGAAAGCCGAAGCCGATGAGAATCATTACGTGGATATCCTGGAACACTTCAATCAAAGTACAATTCTATATAATTGTGGAAGAGAACTTGATATTATGTAAAACTGTTCATACTAAAAACTTGAAACATGTACTTTGTTAGATAGTAATTAGATTTAGTTAATGGGTTAGTTCCATTGAGGTTACATCTTACTAATTCTAATAGTAATATTAGAATTATTAGTAATAATGTCCGTCATACCTAGAAAAGTCTCTGGAGAGCTCGACCGGTTTCGGGTCCGTCTGGTTCCCATCTTCAGTCAGTTGCTCTTGAAGATGGGAACCAGACGTACCCCTTAACGAGCTCTACACAAACTTTACGAGGTGTGATGGACATTATTACTAATAATTCTAGTAATTAGATTGTTCCCACTATACACAGTATACAACATCAAAAAGTTTCTAGTGATCTATTTGGTTATGAATAATATTGTTATGAATTAATAATAAATATGAGTCATTTAGAGTTTAAAATATCAAAAATAATCATTACTCATTCTAAGTTAAACTTAATCTTTTGTTATAACAATACTTTGAAACATCTGGAATGGTTTACACTCAACAATAATAGAAGTAAACACATTTTAAAACCAATTGAAAAATAATTTAATGACTCCATCCATTTAACATGCCTGCTTCCATACTGTCAATTATAACGAAAATATATTCATTGTTATAGCAAAATATGAAAAGTGACTACAGACAGAACACATTAGTTGTCCGGTATAATGTAATATTTCCTCTTCCAATATTCTAAATTTATGAAATCTTACCATTTTGTTAAAAATAATATATATTTAATACAAATATTAAATCAATTTTTTCTTTAATTAAAATTTTACATTCACCAAAAAAGGGAGGTAAGAATGGTAACCATTTTGAAAAAAGTACTGCAAATTAAATTGTAGTAGATATTAAATAGGATTTTTAATATTTATTATTAATTACTATTAATATTATTGGTATAAATATTTGTTGAAAGGTGAGACTTGCAGGGTGCTTACAAAATTTTTGATAAACACCACCCACCCAGCCATGATAAGTAGACATATTCAAAAATGAATTCCCGAGGATATAAATAATGTATAAATTCTTCAAAACCTTAAAACCTTTTTTTCTTAACAGCTTTAATGGTTGTATAAATTTTACTTGTCACAATATTATAAATTTGTTTAATTCTGTTCTAAAATTTTCTATATATCAAATTAAATTATTGAGGGAACTTAAAACTTTTTTTTAAATCTTTTAAAGTTTAATAAAAATTAAGTTTATTTTATTTGTTGTATTAAAATATTTTCTGATAAGTAGGAGAGGTAGAAATTCTTATAGTTTAATTTTAAGTTTCTAGGATCATATTACCTCTTACAGTACTTCAATGGTCATAGAATTTCGATCTGATTTTAAGATCTTAGGTCTTAGAACTTATTGATTTTAAGTAGATGATATATAGAACATACTAATATTTTATAGCCGTAGTTTTATTTATACACTAAAGTAAAGTTATTTTAGTAAAGTAGAAATCTATAAACATAAATAATATAATATTTGAAAAACAATTTTATTATTTAAAATATCGACCATTTTCTTTTTCTTTTTTTTTTAAACAAATATTTTTGCTTAATTAATCGACATTATTAGATTTGAAAATAAATATTTTTTTTTTACTAAAATGAATGGTATATTTGGATATGTATGCAGTATTAATATCAATTTTAATTAGCATTGTTTAGAGTTTTACCATTATTGTTTTTGGTTTCACATTTATAAATGAACACATCAATTAAATAAACAATAATTCAATTGAAAGAGCATTACATTTAAATTGTTGAATGTTTTACAGTTTAATGTTGTTATACAACACATAGCAATTGTTTATTTAACTTTAAATAAGCTAATCTGTAAAAACATATGTCATTAGATTAAAAAAAAAACAACCGATTTTTACCCTTTGCTATTTATAAATTTGCATAATTAATTAAATAATTAATATAGAACTAAACAACGTTTAAGATATTATTAGATATAAGATAAATGAAATATTTAATTCTGTTATGTAACACTATGAATGGAATAAATTACCTCAAAGAAGATATAATCAAAAGAATATTTGAAATGAAATAATATTGTGTTTAGTGCTTTTCGTCATCATGTGATATGAAGAAGAGAGTTTAATTCTTTAGAAATTTGTTCCAACCTGCTATTACAGCCAACTACTTGGAATCTTAGGAAAGCTGCATAAAACTTTGAATAACGGGACGAATAAATGAATAGCAATTTTTTCAACAGTCATTACATCCTATAATACAATTTATTTTAATAGAAGTTACTCTATATTCCTTGTAGTTCTTCTTGTAAACAAGTTTGTTAAAGATAATGAAAATTAAGTAGTTCTTCTTGTTATAGATAATCTGTTTGTTATAGATAATGAAAATTCATTAATCTGTACCATTAACATATCCTAGGGCATTTTTTTTTAAAATTTAAATAGACCAACCAGGAAAGGAAACCATTCAATATGTGTACTGTACAGGGAGGTTTTCAAGTAGATTTACATTAGCTAAATGAGAATTATGTTGTACGAATGATATAATATAATAAGTCAATTATATAAATAGGTTTATAATAAATATGATATTTGTATTACAATATTTTGGGTTTAATAATTCAATTCACTTAATTTTTTGGAATATTCAATAATCGTAATTTTAAAAAAGGAATTACGATTTGGGCACCATGATTAGCGATTTATAAAAAAATACCAATTTTATACGATTATTTTTGAAAAATGAATTGTGTTTTTAGAATTAATAAGATGAAAGTTCAAGAATAGGATACGAGCATTCTTGTTATATCGAACGAAATGAAGTGGAGATTGTGTGAAGCAATGGAGAGCTTACTGGCGTAGTAGTCGACGAGACTGGTTTTAGGCTTTAGCAGGACTGGGCTGGCCTCTCGGTCATACTGTCCCAGTAGAGCGAACAGGATCACGAGCACGGCCTGCAAACTCAGCAGAGTTAAGCCAGCTTTTCTGTCACCCATCTTGTCCTGAAAATACAACTGAATTTATTCCTCGCTCTTTCAAAAACCACTGTATTCAACATTTACTTTTAGTTAAAATTTAATCTATCTTTTAATGATTCACTTTAAAAAATACATTAATTAACCATTCGTAAATCCTTTTGAAATCTCTAGCCACTGGATTTATATTGATTGTATAACAGTTTAGAGTTTAATTTTCATTATTTTTAACAAATTTTATGCTGAAATATTATGTTAAATGAAAACACTTGCAAAGCACTGAATCCATCGACTCAAATACTCTTATTTTTCTGCTATTAAAGACTTAATTAATATATCATAAAATACCACTTAAGAGGTGTGAATAGCAACATTTATAGAAACTTGCATTATACAAACTTTTTCTTCCGGTGCCCACACTAACAAACTTTACTTTTTTTATACTGTTTAAGCAAAAGAATAGTTTATTTTGTGGTTATCTAGCTAACAACCATGAGTGAGCCGCATAACTGGGGCTTTACAGTATATTTTGTTTGTTATATAAACTAATAAAAGATGAATTAATTTCACAATATATTGTTGTTAATTGGTTTTAAATATTATTCATGCTGTGATGTAATTTGGAAATTTACAATAAGAAAGGTTCTTTATTTTCCTTTAACAAACTTCCTTATATAAGACTCTTTAGGTAAAAGACTGTCTAGATAGTAAGTGATAATGAGAAAATTTCAATTGGTTATGTGTAAATATCTTGTGCATAATAGCTCAGTGTATGCAAAAAATGACAATGTGAACAAAACATTGGTTGTAACGTTCTTGTAAGTTCATTTTTTTATTATCAAAAGTAAAAAAACACCATAGTAAAAGCAGTAAAAAACAATGCCAAATGTTCATAGTAAGAATTCATAATTTTTCTATTATTTTTATGTATTCTTTTCATTTGGCGAAAATAAATTGTAAGCCTAGAATATTATTAGGAATTAAAAAGTGTTAAACCAGAGGAAAACGAATTGAATTTTCTTTGACCAAAATAAAACAAAATTCAATCTAAATCAGCAAATTTAAGAACCAGTATATATTTAGGAATTCAGAGAATGTGGCTCTGCATTTAAATAAATATATACTGAATACATATTGTACTCATTTTACAATTTTAAACAACCAATGTAAACGAATATTTTTTCTCAAGAACAACATTTTTGTTAATACTGCCTTCATTGGGCAAATAGTCTGATAACCTATATTACATCAATTGTTATTTATATAGCCCTTTCCAGTAAATTAAAAAAGAAAATTAAATAATAAGGAAAGTCATTATCAAATTGAAAGCATTAGTAAGGTCATTTACAGGTCTTTAATAAGATCTGCTGCATACACTGAGATTATCAGTTCCTTGAACATCATAGGAACAAGCACTTTTTTTCTTTCATTGGGATCAAAAACTCCAGCTAGTGAAGGGCATTTCTGAAGGAACCTTTTAACTATTTAAAGTGCCCATCAGAAGGCTAGTAAATGATAGATGCTTCTTTAAAAGTTTTACCTTCACTGTCCTAAATTAGTTAACACATTGTGACCCTTCCTGTTGTGATTTAAAAAAAGAAGAAGAAAAAGTAAATCTGTCCTCAATTACAATCAAATGGTTTTTTTTTTAATTTAACATAATAATATAAGTGGATTATCACTTTATGTTTATGTTTTGATCTAGGATGTAGTCGGTAACATCTGGAATGCAGAGAAATAGTTTAACTTATTTTTTGATGAATATATTTAAAATTTAAATGAATAGGTTATTTAAATAAGAAAAATAAACTAAGTTACTTAATATTTGTTGTTTAAAAAGAATTATTAATAAACTTCTTAATAAAGAGAAGATTAATAAACTTTCTTTCAAGTACAGGTACACTACTGTGGAGGGAAAAAAAACTGTATTACAATAATATCATTTTTTTTAGAACAATATTTAATGTATACTATATCTCTAAAAAATAAGGGTTAGAAATATTTAAGAATATTTTTATGACACACAAAAAATAATGTATTAAAATATAATTCTATGAGACAACTAAAGTAAGGTTGCCTATTCTGATCTAGTAAATGAAGTATCTAAGTACGGCAAAATAAAATTTGAAATAAAACCATAAACAAATGAATCACTTAGTGTTTAGGTGTTTATAAAGAGATTTTGAATGAAAGAGTCATGAGATAAGAGGCAAGGAAAGTAGAGGGCAATATACTTTAAGGCGCCTGATAACAATTTCACGTGGCTAAGACTCGAAAACTTTCAATTGCCTTATATTAATAATAAACTTTGATTGACTTAGTAATTCCATTAAGTTTACTTTATTAATTCTCCAACTGAGAAAGTTGGTTAATGTCCTCACATTTTTAACTATGAGTTTGAATTTTCTTTATTAAAAGGTGAATTTATTTCACTGCTAAACTTTTTTCCAGTGCATTAACATGCGATAATATACTTTTATTATCAGGTACTTGGTGTCTCATTTTTTTGAACTTGACGTTTTGGTAGGATCTAAGGGTCACTACATTGTGTTCATCTTTACATAAACTATCTAGTTTGAATAATTCTTCTCATATATTCTAAATTTGTTTATTGAACACCATACTACAAAACAACTCTTTATGCGTCATGACAAGTACATTAATGCATTAAATTATTATTAATCATGTAACATACGTTATTTTATATTTTTTAACACTATGGAATGAATATTTCTTGGTATTTTATAGACTCTGCAGTATTTTTAAGACCATCATACAATCCCAAAGAAAAAGGTTACTCATGCTTACAGATTATTAGACCGTTGGGGTATAATTGACTTTGTAAGTATTAAATCCTGTGAAAGAGGTTTGTTTTACAGAAAAGATAAAGTCTATAATTTTACTGCTGTCGTTAGAAATATCTTGTTTATCACTGTTTACATCATTCCAGTGGGCAATCTAGAGTAATAATAGACATATAAAACTGTAAAAAGAATTAGCCCCAACAATTACCCATCTAAAACCTTCAGTCCATTCAAAAATGTTGACTCCAAATCGCTATATCTTCTCACAAATAAGGATTAACAGCAGCAATAAATATTGATTTTTACTTTTATCAACCCACCGATAAATAAGTTGTTTGCATCTGTTATGAAGGGTGAAACCTGTCTTATGCAGAAGTTGAAACCACATCGGTATATATATAATATTGTTATTACCTAATGTATATATATATATATATATAATTAAAGTTACAGCTAGAGAACACAAGCAAAGGACTAACACTCACGAATCTCGATAATTTCGGCGTTTTGCCGTCTTCAGGAGAGAAAAAAAAAAAATAAAAAGGAGAAGGAATGAAGGAACGGAGACGTAAATGCGTCCACTGGCCGATATAAACAACGATACAATGATTGTATATATATATATATATATATATATATATATATATAAGTATATTATTATATATATATTATATATATATATATATACATTAATTAGTCCATATATTTACCTTGACCAAACTCCGAGAAAAAGACAAAGTGTTTTGTTATATATATTATATATATATATATATATTATATATAATTTCGTTGAACAGCTGACCGTATTTCGCTGATGTCATTCTCTTCACTAGTTTTTCAAGGTTTCTGAATACCTTCTTCTTTCCTTCATCCAAACGTTGGAGAATGTTAATTAAGTTATAACCGACATGTTTCGACTGGCTTCCAGTCATCTTCAGGGTGACTAATTAAACAAAGAGGAAAATTATTAGTCTTTGGAGTTGGTATTAAAACACATTATATAGTAGAAGTTTGAAGTAGCTGCTCTTCGGCCTGATTCGCAAGGGCAACTGACTGAGGTGGGGTTGATGGTGGGGTGGGGGTACTGACAGTTAACGGTTTTTTCATCCAATCAGGCGCATATAGTTTAAGCACTCTCTCACTACTACCCGTTTGAATATTTATTGTAGGTTTATTCTGTTTAATTATTATTGCTTCTGCGATTTGCAGCCGATTGAAGTTGTTTTTTTTCTAATTATTTTAGTTCCACTCACGAGTAGGTCTCTAGTTATTTTGGTATTATGCTTGTCCTCTGAATGTTTCTTGGGACCGCCTATAGAAAGGTGCATGGTAAGGTCTTCTCGACAGTGATGTAGTTGTCATCCCAATGTATGAATCGTTGCAGGGCTCACGGTCCCCGATTTGACAGGTGTATTCATACACGAGATTAGACTCCTTCAGTTGAGAATCTTTAACCTTATTGCTATTTCTCATCACTAGGCTGCTTATGGTGGGGCTCCGATAATAGGTTATTAAGGTGACCTTATCCTCGGGTGAGGTGCATTTTATATTCTTCTTAATTATATCCTTGATTACGCGTTCGTCTATTTTGTGGTCTTCCGAATACTGATTTTCGTAATAAAGGTTATGTGTTATGCCTGTTATTTGGTTATCGGTTTGACTGATGTGTTTCGAATTGAGATATTGTTTTAAAATATTGTCAAAGAGAGAGTTGGAGTAGCCGTTGTTAATGAGGGATTGTTTTGTAAACTCGATGTCCTTCTGAAATAGTTTCCAATTTGCTGTTGTTTTATAGACTCTATGTATCAAGGCTTTTATTGTTGAGTTCTTGTATTGTTGTGGGCATTCACTGTTAGCATTAAGATAAAATGCAGAGTTTACATTGTCAGTACCCCCACCCCACCATCAACCCCACCTCAGTCAGTTGCCCTTGCGAATCAGGCCGAAGAGCAGCTACTTCAAACTTCTACTATATAATGTGTTTTAATACCAACTCCAAAGACTAATAATTTTCCTCTTTGTTTAATTAGTCACCCTGAAGATGACTGGAAGCCAGTCGAAACATGTCGGTTATAACTTAATTAACATTCTCAAACGTTTGGATGAAGGAAGAGAAGGTATTCAGAAACCTTGAAAAACTAGTGAAGAGATATGACATCAGCGAAATACGGTCAGCTGTTTCAACGAAATATGCTTAAAAGAAGGACTGCTTCCAAATTTTACAAATATATATATATATATATTATGAACGTCTAAACCAGTGTTTCTCAAACTTTTTGACTTCAGGGCACATCTATGAAATAACCTAAACTTTGGGGTGCATCACTGATTTTAAAATAAAAAGTTTAGTCCTAAACTTTGAAATAGGAAAATAAAAGGAGTAGTACTTTTTAAGAGAGAGAGAGATTAGTAACAAATGATCTAAATGCCCAAGGGAAGAAAAAGAGAAATGCTATCCATTGCTGCCTAAAGATTAAAGTAATTTACCATCCAGTTCGAAATATCGAGTGGTGAAGACTAGACTCAGACTTTAAAACCGTTGGTGGTTTTAAAATAAGTGGAAATGACGCTAATTTTTAAAATATAAATTTAATCTTTCGTTATATTTGGGCGCACCGTTTGATAAGCACTGGTCTAAACCATAGTAAAAAGATCAGATAATGAATAAGTTCTTTCAAGCAACAAAGTTGTTGGTTGAATATTTTTTTGTTGTTGTTGATATTTTTGTACAGTGATTGTAGAGGCTGAGAAAGAATGTTACTACTGTCATTAGAAATATCTTGCTTATCCACTGCATATTAGGGGATTCATTTTTCTTTATTGCTCTTAAGGCAGCTTACGTAGATTAAAAGGATTTCATTCAGACGAACTATTTACAGTTTCAAGGTAAACTAAAATATGAATTAAATATTCAATGGATTGCTTTTTTTTTTTTATTTTCGGTTAGGTTAGGTTAGGTTGCAGTGGCAGTCCCACAAGGGAACACACGTAGGCCGAGCATTGGCCCTTTGTGATACCACACAATGAAGATTGATTCTACAGTGGGAGCCCTAAATTTTGCCTAACTCAAATGTATTTAGAGTAGGGATCTTTAACGAGTACCTGACATCGTACAGGCTCGGGACCGACGGTTTAACGTCCTTCTCCGAGGGACGACGTGCTTGGATTTATTCACCTCCTGCGTGAATAAATCGAGGGCCAGGTGGGGATTGAACCCCGGTCCTATCATTTCAGTGGCGAGCATGTAACCACTGAGCTAGCCTGGCCCCCTTGTTTTTATTTTAGATGAATTATCTGACATGTAGTGGCTACCGAAAAAAAGTTTCAGTTTTTTATGGAAAAGTAATAAATATATATCATATTTAAGATTTATTTTATTTATTATTAGATTTTTTAAACAACAGAAAGAAGATACTTTTCTATTTAAACACCAAACTCAATATCTAGATAATATTGAGGTTATATAATTTAGGGAATTCTCATAAATAAAATCACCTTACATTCCTCGTTTGTAAATGAGTTTTAAAAATAAAATTAATTCATTTTCTTATAGTTTTGAATAAAAATAATTGTAATTTGAGTCGATGACGTTAACTCAAAATAAATAAATCAAAATAGTATACAATGTAATAAAATATCATCGTCTATTATTTGTTTTGTTATTGAACCCCTCCTAGGGTTTTAACCTTAAATAATCACAACATTCTGAAACTGTTTAACCAGGATACTTGCAAATGTATGCTGCATGTATATATTATGAGCATGTGGTGCATAATGAGGTCATATGCATGGTTTCGTATAACAATCTCCTCTATTTCCGATCACTTTAACGGGCCGTACTCTCTATGTTTAAGCCATTAATAAACAAAATAGGAAATAAGTTAGAGTAATGGTCGAACTTTGTAGAACTATTTCTTACTGTAGTTTACAGCTTGGTATATCCATCTTTATATCAACATCCAAATCACAGTAAAAAAAAAAGATTATTTCACATGTTTATTATGTAATCTTGCTATATATAAATAGATAGATATAGCTTCTCGATCACTGATATTTCAAATTCACACAAGGGGTTCTTGAGAATTTTGGTCATAAAACATACAACCATCATAAAAATCATAAAAATAAAACTTTATGAACCTTTGTGGTTCTCTTGTTACAAAATTTTTGTTTGTGTTGTTTGTTTTCTGTTGGGTGGTGTCCGGTGATGTATTTATCTTGCTTTACTTATGTCGTTAATAAATTGTTTTTTAGCCATGAAAATGCCAAACAACTTTTGGTGAAAAGTCGGCTTATAATCAGGAGTTGTATGTTTTATGACCAAAATCCTCAAGAACACCTTGTGTGAATTTATATATATATATATACGAGCAGTGACACATAAACAGAAACACAACAAAGACTCACTTTTCAATATTTCGACCGTAATGGCGGTCGTCCTCAGGAGAAGAAGTGAATTGACGGAGGGACGACAGTCAACTGAAGAACTCACAGGGTGAGGGCTAAAGCAGTGCTGCCGCAAAGGAGACAAATAAAAAAGGAACTAGGAAGTCGAGAGCAAAAAAAAAAAAAAAGTGTTTTTGAAAGGTAGAAAAAGGTTAAGAAAAGAAAAAATAAAGAAAATATATAGAACAATTAAAAATAAAAAATATTAAAAAAAAAAAATAAATAAAATAAATAAATAAATAAAAAAAAAAAAAATTATAAAATAATTAATAAAAAACTAACGATTTAAATTCAAGCCAGGTTTCGAGCGTGCCCCCAGGAGCCAAATGTGGGCTTCCTCAGAAGCTTTTAAAGTAACTTGTCTGTTATCACTGGGGACTTGTTTAAGAACTTGGACTTTAAAACAATCATTGAAACTGAGATGGTGGGAATTAGCGTGAGTGGCGACAGGGAGACTGCTGCGTTTACCAACCGAAAGCCTGTGATTATTCATCCGAAGGTTCAGCATCGTAGATGCTAAACCAACGTAAAAAGCATCACATTGGGTGCATTTCAAGAGGTAAACGCAGTCAGTGGAGATACAGGAGGAAGGACTGTGAATAGGGTAAGAATTAAGATTAGTTAGAGACTCAAATGAAGACCCAGAATCAACAATGGGACAGGTAAGACATCTCCGACGTCCACAACGTTGTAGGCCACCACTGCTTTGGGGATTCTGAATAAGTTTGCCGGCCCGGTGGGAAAAAATATTTGAGAGATTGGGGGCTCTTCTAAAGGAAAATGCGGGGCAACTGGTTAAAAACTGAAACGGTAGAGGGGGAAGAGGAAAGGATAGGGTAAAGTTCTTTAATAAATTTTCTTAATTTATGGACACCAGGGAAATAATTTGTAAGAAGCGAAGCAGTAGTAGTGGGTTCTCTTCTGTTATTAGTGGAAAAGTTGACATTGGCAGGGATGATTCGGCTATTGATTAAATTGGGGGATAACCACGCTGAGTGAATTTGCATTTAAGTTTTTGAAGATTAGTTTCCCGATCTTGGATATTATTACAGAGGCGATGAAGACGGATTGAAAGAGACCGCGGGATAGATTTTTTAATATGAGGAGGATGACAACTTTTGTAATGGAGGTAGTTTTGGGCGTTGGTGGGCTTAACGTGAACAGACGTCGTGAAGGTCCCACTGTTAAGAGTGATGTCAACATCTAAGAAAGTTATGTTGTAGGGGGAGGAATGGTGTGTGAAAGAGATAGAGGTGGAGAAAGCTTCGAAGGAAGTGATGAAAGAATCCAAAAGATGTTGGCCGTGCTGCCAAACAAGGAAGATGTCATCAATAAATCTAACATAGAATAGTGGAGGAAAGAGGGCAAGAAGCAAGGAACATTTGTTCCAGCTTCGCCATAAATAAATTGGCAAAAGAAGGAGCCATCCTCGTCCCCATGGGGTACCTCTGGTCTGAAGATAAAACTTACCTTCGAATTGAAAGTAATTATGCCCCAAAACAAAGTCAGCCAGTTTGACAAGGAAATCAGTAGAGGGAGAATGAGGTATGGGTCTGTGATTAAGAAAATAGCGTAAAGCCTCCAAACCCTCATCATGGTCAATGACAGTGTATAACGACTTCACATCCATCGTGACCATGACAAGGGGGAAGTCAAGCGTCTCAGGAATGGACAGGTTTTCAGTAAATCAAGGAAATGAAAGGAGTCTCTGCAGTAAGAAGGCTGCATTCTTACAATAGGCTGCAAGAAGGCATCAACGAACGCAGAAACCCTTTCAGTGAGAGAACCATAGCTAGAAACTATTGGCCTCCCGGGGGGCGGAGTAAAAGGCATCTCAAAAGATTTGTGAATTTTAGGGAGTAAGTAAAATTTAGGACAACGTGGATTAGAAGGGACAAGAACGGCTACATCTTCTTTGGAGACCCCTCACGGAAGAAGAGCTCTCCAGAAGTTGGGGTTAAGGAGTGTTTATAAGAAGGAGTGGGGTCAGATGATAAAGGAAGGTAATAAAGCTGGTCATTAAGTTGTCTCACAGCCTCACGACAATAGTCGTCGTAATTCATGAGAACAACAGAAGAACCTTTATCGGCAGGCATAATCATGAGATTGTTGTCGCTTCTCAGCTCATGAATAGCCCTTCGCAATTTTCTTAATTTTCTTAATCACAGACCCCTACCTCATTCTCCCTCTACTGATTTCCTTGTCAAACTGGCTGACTTTGTTTTGGGGCATAATTACTTTCAATTCGAAGGTAAGTTTTATCTTCAGACACAGAGGTACGCCATGGGGACGAGGATGGCTCCTTCTTTTGCAAATTTATTTATGGCGAAGCTGGAACAAATGTTCCTTGCTTCTTGCCCTCTTTCTCCACTATCTATGTTAGATTATTGATGACATCTTCCTTGTTTGGCAGCACGGCCAACATCTTTGGATTCTTTCATCACTTCCTTCGAAGCTTTCTCCACCTCTATCTCTTTCACACACCATTCCTCCCCTACAACATAACTTTCTTAGATGTTGACATCACTCTTAACAGTGGGACCTTCACGACGTCTGTTCACGTTAAGCCCACCAACGCCAAAACTACCTCCATTACAAAAGTTGTCATCCTCCTCATATTAAAAAATCTATCCCGCGGTCTCTTTCAATCCGTCTTCATCGCCTCTGTAATAATATCCAAGATCGGGAAACTAATCTTCAAAAACTTAAATGCAAATTCACTCAGCGTGGTTATCCCCCCAATTTAATCAATAGCCGAATCATCCCTGCCAATGTCAACTTTTCCACTAATAACAGAAGAGAACCCACTACTACTGCTTCGCTTCTTACAAATTATTTCCTGGTGTCCATAAATTAAGAAATATTTATTAAAGAACTTTACCCTATCCTTTCCTCTTCCCCTCTACCGTTTCAGTTTTTAACCAGTTGCCCCGCATTTCCTTTAGAAGAGCCCCCAATCTCTCAAATATTTTTCCCACCGGGCCGGCAAACTTATTCAGAATCCCCAAAGCAGTGGTGGCCTACAACGTTGTGGACGTCGGAGATGTCTTACCTGTCCCATTGTTGATTCTGGTCTTCATTTGAGTCTCTAACTAATCTTAATTCTTACCCTATTCACAGTCCTTCCTCCTGTATCTCCACTGACTGCGTTTACCTCTTGAAATGCACCCAATGTGATGCTTTTACGTTGGTTTAGCATTACGATGCTGAACCTTCGATGAATAATCACAGGCTTTCGGTTGGTAAACGCAGCAGTCTCCCTGTCGCACTCACGCTAATTCCACCATCTCAGTTTCAATGATTGTTTTAAAGTCCAAGTTCTTAAAACAAGTCCCCAGTGATAACAGACAAGTTACTTTAAAAGCTTCTGAGGAAGCCCACATTGGGCTCCTGGGGGCACGCTCGAAACCTGGCTTGAATTTAAATCGTTAGTTTTTTATTAATTATTTTATAAATTTTTTTTTTTTATTTATTTATTTATTTATTTATTTTTTTTTTTAATATTTTTTATTTTTAATTGTTCTATATTTTTCTTTATTTATTCTTTTCTTAACCTTTTTCTACCTTTCAAAAACACTTTTTTTTTTTTTATTTTTGCTCTCGACTTCCTAGTTCCTTTTTTATTTGTCTCCTTTGCGGCAGCACTGCTTTAGCCCTCACCCTGTGAGTTCTTCAGTTGACTGTCGTCCCTCCGTCAATTCACTTCTTCTCCTGAGGACGACCGCCATTACGGTCGAAATATTGAAAAGTGAGTCTTTGTTGTGTTTCTGTTTATGTGTCACTGCTCATTTTAATTGTTATTTGTCCTGCCGGACCGTTTTTCGTTTATCATGGTATATATATATCAGTTCACAAACGAAGAAAAGCAACACTTTTAAAACACACTTTGTGTGTTGCTTTTCTTCGTTTGTGAACTGATTTGCGTCCAGTTTGGATCGTTTTTTCGAATTTTAAGTGGATATATATATATATATATATATATTATTTATATATATATAGATTTCACATGAACACGTGAAATAACAATCAATGATTAAACCACAATAAGAAATGGGAAAACAAGACTAAATCTTGTTTTCCTATTTCTTATTGTGGTTTGATCATTGATATATATATATATATATAAATATATATATATATATATATAATATATATATCACAATTTGTTTTCTTGACCAAATATTCATATGGTATATTTTTTTTATTTTTTGTTGAGGGTTGAGATCTTATGATTGATGTCACCTTCAGGGCTACAACATGTTTTTTTTGTTCCAACTCGACAATAGTTTGGAGCTACGCGTACGTTCACACATACTCACAGAACGTAATAACGACATTAGAGACATCAGATAACAAAATAACAATAAAACAATTAATTCAAACAGTAACACAGATACAAACACGATGAACAGACAGACTTTCTAAATATTAACCCAAACCCAGGCTCAGACAACAAAAAATACTTTAGTCTTACATATGTAAAAGTCCTCTCCGAAAGATTAAGGGAAACCTTAAAAGACAATATACATTGCAAAATCACACATAGAAACAAAAGAAACACTTAAGTGCTTAGTTTTCTCCAAACTCAATAATTGAATTATAAGTAAAAGTAAAAGTATAATATAAGTAAAAGTATTGTGATCATAAAAAAATTTATCTCAAAATGTTGACGGATTTATATGTGTCCACATGATTTTGATGGATCTAACTCATATTTCACATAATAGTGGGTCCTATAGCGTAAACGTGCTCTACTGTTTGGTGGCAATCATGTACGATGGAAAAATCACTTATTTGTTAAAAATGTGTTTTTAGAGATTATTTTTTCTCCTAATCATTTATTTTAGAGTCTTAAAATGTTGGTATCATAAAAAAAAGCAATAAATGAAAAAACTGGAGTTTTTAATTTTTTTAAAAAACCGAAGTTTTAAATAACTAAAAAGTGTATTTCAGTTAATTTTACTAAAAATATATAAACATTTTGACTTATGATTGAAAGTGTAAGGTTGTAAGAAGACAAACCATACGATTTGATGCATCTGAATGAAAATACGTTGACCTTTGGAAATACGACGTATAATCATACAAAATATAAATTAATTTTACAAAAAATAAAAATTAATCTAGAATAGTAGCTGATTAGATCAATTAGGTGTATAAACTGAATACTGTACGTACTCATTTGCCCTGCATACACATTATTGGATTTATATAAAAATATTTATACTCAATTTGTTTAATGAGGTTTAATTTGTTTAAACCTCAATTTCCTTTTTTGAGGTTTGGTTTAGTGTAAAACAATTTTCAAAACTACTTAGACCAACGTTTTGGCTATATTTTTTGACATCTTCAGGGTTCCATTAATTTTTATTATTGTAACAAGAAAATATCATAAGTTCCATTATTTATATGAATATACATATTAATGTGGCCCTGAAGATGTTTAAAAAAATATAGCCGAAAGGTTAGCCTAAAGTGTTGTGAACATGTTCACCCTGAACCTAATCTCGAGAAAGGGAAATAACTGTAGAATATATGAAGTAGAGATAGAATAATTTTAGATTAAATAAAATATTAAAACCAATTCCACACTAGAAAATATGCAATGCAACGAAAAGTGAAAGAAAAACTACCTTTAACTTATTTGCTTTTTCCTAATTTTTTGGATCATGATAAATTGTTGATGTTTCAGCACAAGTTTTTAAAACCTTAAAAGGCGTACATAAAAAGATGTCTTTATTTGGACATCAGTACTAGAATTGAAACAATGAATAGCTTCCTCATCGTTTGGACTCAATCTTTAGCTAACTTTGTTACAATAAATATAATTATGCAATATAAACAATCATAAAATGTACTATAAATATAATTTACTTTAAACGTAATAGTAAAACTGATTTATTCTTAATGATTTACTTACACGTAGCTGCTTTCAGAGAAAGTGCGCTTGTTTTGTGAATTAGAACAGGCTCCGAAACACGGACTGCCTATGAACGACTGACTGAAGTGAGGAGGAGAGCGGAAATTGGAAGCAATGCAACCAACAGTTCCTCCTCTGGGAACCGTCTTCAGAACACTCTAGCATTCTTCTTTTTCACTCAACTGCTAGTTCACTTAGTTTTATCTAATTTACTGTTCCAATATTTTCTGACTAAATTCTATCAGCAAACATTTTTAACACAATGTTTACAAGTTACTAGTATTTTTAACTATCAAAACTAAATTACAGATAATACTGTGTTGGTAGTTGTATTGACATCATTGGATTGTTTACTATAGTGCTTTACTTGCAACTCAAGAGTGAGTTAAAGGTACCTATAAGTCTTTTAATAATTTGAAAGGTACAGATTTGTTTCTGGTAGCTGTTGTCATTAATGTATTTAATCGTGCTGGATTTAGAGATTTGAAGTATTCATGAAAAATGGTTTAAGTGTAAACTTGTTGGAAAGCGTTAACAGTCGAAAAAAAAGTTTCATATTATTGGAAACAAATTTGAGGTTCAGATTCGATGAAATAAAACAGAAGAAGTACAAAAGATATTCACCGTCACCTGGGAAAATTCTCACTAACAAGAAAATTTTTTAAAGAGAATCACTGTGTTGTGTTTAGAGTTATAGATATGAACTTAAGATTGTGCCTTGCAAAGTGCAATATTAACAAGCATAAGAGAATATAAAATCAGGCATGGAAGAGTTTGCAGTTATTTTTGCTTTTTTATGTTTTATTTTTGTATTGAATCTACTTCACATTGCTTCACATATTCCTCCCTGATTATTTTACTGATAAAGCAATTTTAGCGTTTCAGAAACTAAAACGTATATTGTATTTGTGTAAAATTTGAAATTTCTAATTTTATGAGTATAAAAAACTTCCAGATTCTAACGTTGTGCAATCACTTATTATGTGGTATTACTCATTGTAGGGTAAAAAGTTAATAAAATGGTCTCCACATATAAAAATTTAATTGTATAAACAACGCATTTCGAATACGTAGTGTGTTGAATGAATGAATGAATATGCTTGAGGATGAACACTACGTGTTCAAACGCGTTGTTTATTCCATTAAATTTTTATATGTGGAGACCATTTTTTAACTTTTTACCCTGCAAACTCCCAGATGCGGATTTTTTATATACATTGTTAATAATTATTGAGTTTAATGCAAATAAACAAGTTTGATAGTTTTTTGGAAAGAATATATATCAAGGTTTAAAACTATGAAATGTAGATGGATGTTTCAATTCTGTAAATTCTAGTATCAAAATACATCGTCCATCTTATAGAAATTACAGCCTTGAGGATCTTTTTGTCTTAAGTACCAGTGAAAAACTTTAATTAATTTTTTAAAACGGTTTGGAACTGGAGTTTGAGTGAAAATTTTAACACTTAGAGTTCTAGCAACAGCTGGAACTAGTCTCATGAAATTGCCAGCTTTATAGTTCAGGTATGTAGATTGTAATACTTCTGTGATTGCCTTAATACAGTACACATATTTGATGATAAATAAATGTTCAGTTATAAGCTATACATGTTTAATTTATAAAGGATTATTTTACTAAAAGTTCGTAGTATTAACGTAATTAATAAAATTGGTAAGTAAAGTGAAAACATTTCAACATTTAAAATTCGACTTCGTTAGATGAGAATAATCTAACATAATTTCCTTCCATTTTGTTTTACATGATTCAATTTACCTACTTTGCTTAAATGTTGTATATTTATATATATATATATATATATATATATATATAACATATATACAAAACTAAAGTTTATCGGGACTCGGTCAGCTCTTTAGGTTCAAATTTTAACTCTCATTGCCAACATTTCGGTCTGTATTTAAAACCATTTTGAAAGACAGAAGTATAAATTTTGAAAACAGAAAAACTAAGTATTACATTACAAATTATTTTACAAAGAAAAATAGTATGCGGATTTTAACAACAACTATAGTTTGAATGAGTTGTTGTTCAACATTCAGATTACAGTTGTTAAAATCCACATACTATTTTTCTTTGTAAATTATTTTGTAATGTAATATTTAGTTTTTCTGTTTCAAAATTATACTTCTGCCTATGAAAAAGGTTTTAATAAAAACCGAAACGTTGGCAATGAGAGTTTATTTGAACCTGAAGAACTGACCTAGTCCCGATAAACTTTGTTTTGTTTCTATTCCACGGTCGATACATTTATTAATATATATACATACATATATGTGTATATTTATTATAATATGATATATTCATGCATCATACTATATTATATGTAATGACTTTAAGAGAATATTTACTATCAGAAGAAGAAATATAAGTATAATAAATTTCATATAGGCTTATATATTAATAAAAGTTGTACCTTAAATGTTAACTATTAGTCAATTATTTTCACAATATTGCATCGGCAGTAATTGACTCCAACTTTTGAATGACACCAATCGTGCCTACCTGCCTACATAGAATTAGTGTGATGATAGATCCTGCATGTACACTGTATGGAAGAGATGAGGTCACATGTGCTTCATCAACAGATATTTTAGAATTGTTTTAGGATTATTTATAATTTTGGCAAATTGAATAAATATAATCAGATTTACTGGTCTTCAAGGATGTAAATAGACCCACTCTTTGAAAATTATATATGCTCTGGTAAAAGAGGGAAAAAACTATCGGTAAGTTATTTTTGAAGGAGTAAAATTTTGTGTGACTTAGTTACAAAACAACATATGATTTTTAGAAAACTTTTGTTGAAGAATAACAACAGTGTCGATTAATTGATAGCTAACACCAATTAAGCTACAGAACTATGTATTGTATAAAAGAATATTTATGTAAAAGTTAGCTTAGCTGTAGCTAAAAGTACTTATTGGGCATATTTAAACCAAAGATTAAAATATAGAGTACAAAAGTAACCTATAGCAGTGAGTATAATAGCAGAGTGGAAGTTTTCAGTGTGTCTTTAAGACCCGTGGAAGATTCAAGGCAAAGTCTCCTCTGTTTCGTCACATCCGCTTTTAATTATGTATACAGATCCAAAGTTAATCAGTCCCAGAGTCAAATATTAAAGAAACTGACTTCACTGGAGTTCATTGTTAACTTTCTGAATTACTACAAACAAAGGCGAAATGAAAAGAGCTCTTTCGCTTTCATACAGGGCATGTCGACGTTTGCACATACCCCCCCTTTTCCCTTATTTAAATGATTTATCCCATTTACATGTGCAGTTATGTTTGTCATCATATCCTTTTAGTATTATATAAATTCAGTTTACAGTAAATAAATTAAATTTTAAATAATTCATTCCCTCTTCCCTTTCCTTGGACGTAGAATTAATCTCCTGCAAACTCATTTCAAATGACAAATTTTCCAGTTTACTGTACTAATATATATTATATATATATATACCTCATTAAAGATCTTGCCAACATTAAGTTTAGTATGTTTCCTACATACCTTTTCAAGGTTTTCGAATGCTTCTTTCATCTTTGTGGTTCATATAAATTAACTCACCGATTTTTTTATCTTTAAATATATTTTTCATTTTACATGTCCGACGTTACAGTCTACGTGGACATTCTCAAGGATTCTATATACAAGGTTTTTTTAACAATTCTAATAAATATTATTTACAATCACTTCTATCTAAACATAACTAATAATACAATAATTCTTTTAAAAAAAAAACATACCTTAATAAAATTGAGTAACAGGTTTGCTACAAAATTCCTACATGAACTTTTACACTTCATTATTTAAATCAATAAATAGTTTTTTTTACGAATGTAACTTTAAAATCTGAAAAAAACAGGACTGATCATTAAGGTTCGGCTTCTTTTCTTTATGCATAATGATTCAATTATATGCAGCCTCGTGTGATTATTGTCTGCATATAATACTTCAATGTTGTTTCCAGCATTTTTCTACTTAGCTGCTTTTATGTATGTTCATTGTGTGTTCTTTCGGTCCTCCGGCTGCGAGATGCATCGTATGTCTGCGTGAAAGTGTTGTCGTCGTAGAACCAATATAGCTCGATTTTAGGAGCTCACAGTCTCCTATAGTGCAATTATATCTGTACACTACATTGGTTTTTTGTAGTTGTGTTTTTGTCTAGGTTGTTCCTAATTATCATATTTGCTGTGCAGGAAACTGTTGTAGTAAATACTAATATTTAGCTTGTCTGCCGAGTTAACACATGTTGTATTTCTTTAATATTAGCCTTCAAAATTCTTTCATCCTTTTTATATTCATTAGAGAATTGATTCTTATAATACAAAATAAGAATCAATTCTCTAATGAATATAAAAAGAATGAAAGAATTTTGAAGGCTATAATTAAAAGAAATACAACATGTGTTAACTCGGCAGACAAGCTAAATATTAGTATTTACTACAAACAGTTCCTGCACAGCAAATATGATAATTAGGAAAACCTAGAACAAAAAACACAACTACAAAAAACCAATGTAGTGTACAGATATAATTGCACTATAGGAGACTGTGAGCTCCCCTAAAATCGAGCTATATTGGTTCTACGACGACAACACTTTCACGCAGACTTACGATGCATCTCGCAGCCGGAGGACCGAAAGAACACACAATGAACATACATAAAAGCAGGCTAAGTAGGAAAAAATGCTGGAAGACAACATTGAAGTATTATATGCAGACAATAATCACACGAGGCTGATATAATTGAATCATTATGCATAACGGAAAAGAAGCCGAACCTTAATGATCAGTCCTGTTGTTTTTCCAGAATTTTAAAAGTTACATTCGTAAAAAATAACTATTTAGTGATTTAAATAATGTTGGTAAAAGTTCATGTAGGGAATTTTGTAGCAAACCTGTTAATCAATTTTATTAAGGTAGTGTTTTTTTTTTTTAAAGAATATTGTATTATTAGTTATGTTTGATAGAAGTGATTGTAAATAAGTATTTATTAGAATTGTTAAAAAAACCTTGTATATAGAATCCTTGAGAATGGTCAACGTAGACTGAAACGTCGGACATGTAAAATGAAAAATATATTTAAAGATAAAAAAAATCGGTGAGTTAATTTATATGATACCACAAAGATGGAAAAGAAGCATTCGAAACCTTGAAAAGGTATGTAGGAAACATACTAAACTTAATGTTGGCAAGATCTTTAATGAGGTATGTTTTAAAAGAAGGTCTGCTCCCAAGGTATACCAATTATATTTATATATATATATATTATATATACAACAGATTCAATAATATATCGACCGTTTGATAGAATAGGTTTGTTATCTAATCGGGATTTGGTCAAATTTTCTAGGTTCAAAAATCAAACTCTCATTGCCGACGTTTCGGTTTTATTTTAAAACTTTTTTCATAGGCAGAAGTAAGAATTTTTTAAACTAAGAAAATGAATTTTATTTATTTTAAGGAATAACAATCTTAACGGACAAAACTTTCGATAGACTATATATATATATTTTATTAAAGTAGACGGCAGCTTCCGCATTTACGACTTTTTTCTCGTTTTCTCTAGTTTTCTTACTAGTTTTTTCTGGTAGGGAGTGATTTCATGGAGGAGTTGTCCCAGAGACATCAAAGAAATAATCTTTTAGCTTAATCAATAATTAAGCTAAAAAGATTATTTCTTTGATGTCTCTGGGACAACTCCTCCATGAAATCACTCCCTACCAGAAAAAAACTAGTAAGAAAACTAGAGAAAACGAGCAAAAAAGTCGTAAATGCGGAGCTGCCGTCTACTTTAATAAAATATGTTTACAAGAAAATCTGCTGCCAATATACTCTATATATAATATATATATATATATAAAACAAGATATTTTTATATATATAACAATTATATATTTTATATATATATATATAACAAGGTCTTAGTCTTGTTTTCCCATTTCTTATTGTGGTTTGATCATTGATTGTTGTTTCACGTGTTTATGTGAAATCTTTAAAATTATAATTTATATATGGTACATATATATTTGTGAATTTTGGTAGCAGTCCTTCTTTTAAACACACATTATTAAAAACGTAACTATAGTTTGGCAGAAACTTGCTTCTTTATAAGGTTTTCTATCTTCCTAAATAAGGATTGCGTTGTTGTATCTAAACTATATAACAAACTTCCTACACAGTTAACAGTCAACATGTTTCAACTCTTTCATAGAGCCATCTTCAGGACAAAAATGATTCCCAATAGCTTTTTCCTTTATATTAGCAAAGTAGAGTCAATTAGAAAAATTTGACAATATTCTAAAGGCATATCTACATGACAAGGAACGCAAACAAATAAATAAAGAAACACCTGGAACTATTCATAAAATTTACTATATAAATCAATATTCCGAACAGTAAAATTAATGGAGGGTTCTGAAGAATATCATAAACAAACATAAAAGTGTAAGGCAAAGACGCAGAGTTTCCCATTACTTATTAAAAAGCCTCACAATCAGCAGTCTGTTTATAAAAAAAATAGCCAAATTAAGAGCACTCCACTGAAAGAAACTAATAAGGTATGAATATACTTGTCCTACGGTGACTGTGAAAACCGAAAACACTGGTTAGTGGAGTAACCACTATCACTCTGTCAAGGAGGCTCACAATGAATCTGATGTCTGGAACTCCCAAAAACACATGGAGCAAGTTCACAAAACAAAATTGACAAGAGGCATTATTGTGGCAGGCCTATAATAATTAATATTTGAAAAGAAATCAACAGAGACTTATAATTATTGATCTGTATGTATACAAAAATGAAACCCCAAATCAAAATTCAACTAGAAAACACCATAGAATCTTAAGCTATTTGGAATACAAGGCCAAATAGACGAGGCCCAGGTATAACAGCGACCCACTTAGGTCCCCCCCCCCCCCCCCCCCAACTTTGAACAAACAGCCTTAATGCCTTAATTGACTCTACTTTGCTTATATAAAGTGAAAAGCTATTGAGAATCATTCTCGTCCTGAAGATGGCTCTATGAAAAAGTTGAAACATGTTGACTGTTAACTGTCTAGGAAGTTTGTTATATAGTTTAGATACAACAGCGAAATCCTTATTTAGGAAGATAGAGAAACTTATAAAGAAGCAAGTTTCTGCCAACTATAGTTAAGTTTTTAATAATAAATATATACATATATACAAATATTGATAAAAGTATCGATCTTGAAGTAGAAATAAAATAAAAGTTTAGTAGGACTCGGTCATTTTTCAGGTTCTAATTAAAACTTCATTGGCATCGTTTCAGTTTTTATTTAAAACCTTTTTGTAGGCAAAGTATGAAATTTTGAAACAGAAAAATAAGTATTACATTACAGATTATTTTACAATAAAACACTTTGTGGATTTTAGAAACAACCGTCTAGTTTGAATGAACACGTGACACCTGACATGACCTATAATGAAACTTTTTTTTGTATATTATATATATATATATAAATATTAATATATAATATATGTTTTTAAAAACTGGATTCTGTTTCCCATTTTTGTTTATATTTTTCCAAATTAAAATTTTTTTTATATAAAAAAAATTGAATCAAGTGGAAACAGACATGTTTTTAAAAGCATTATTGAAGAAGGACTCTCCCAACTTTTACAAATTTATATAATAATTATATAATATATATAAATTTATTATATTATAATAAATTATTTTACTTTTCATAGATTCTTTAGTTAATAATATACTAATTTTTATTTATCAAAACTAGAATTGTTTATAACTTTCAATTTTAAATTTGTATATGGACAAATATACGAAATACATTTGAAAGGAATTGCAAAGAAATTTTGCTTTGTTATTAATTAAAATGTCAACATGAAATGTTAGTATTCTAAATGTTAACTTTTCTAAACCCTATTAATGTTGGTTTATGTTAAATAATCGCTATAAACAGAAATGAGTTAAAATAATAACAGAAATGAGTGAATGTGGAAAAACTTTGAAATTTGTGAAAATGGAACAATATCTTTGTTGTGTTGATATTGTATTGTAAATGGAGAAATGATTAAAGAAAGTAACGCAGTATTCAGACCCCACCAGTGCAGCCGGTGCACCGCACCGGGGCCTATGAGTCTTGGAGGCACATGAATGTCAAAGTTAAAAATTGAAATGGGCAATTATGCATGCATTTTTTTTATTGTTGAATTGAAGAAGAAAGGGAATTAGAGGCACTATAACAACCATTACTCCTTACTCTCCAAGGTTGCCAGGTTGTCATTTTTTGAACCAACTTTGTCAAATTACTTCTTTTCAAGTGGTTGACATTAAATTCTAGATTTGCGTTTTCAAGTATGTTGGTTCTTTTTTTTTTCAACACGAAAATGGCTTACGAGTCAAGAGAGTGAAAAAAACCAGACTGAAATACATAATGGACATGTTATCAAGTATAAAAAACGGCCCCGTTTGATGAATTTAATTCGAATCTTTCTCAACAGTCAGATTACGACAGCAGATTTCTACATCTCAGCCCTCTGTGACCTAACATGTTAGCAAAAGATTTACTTTTGTTAATCTTATCTATAACATTACATCTATAGCTTAATCCAACTGGATGCTATTTACATCTTTGGAAATTCTGTATAGAATGGCTCCTGCCAAACTGGCAAATATCAGTAATAGTAGAGTACCAGCGGTAACAGTACTGACTGTCAGCGAGTTACCATCTAGATGAAACTATCCACATTTGATTAGTAAGTTTTTTTTTACTGTATAAAAGTTGTGATGTTGGGTATTAGGCTAAGTATATTTTTTAAACCATATACAGACACACATTCACAATAAAAGATATACATAAAATGCATTATGAACTTTAAAAAGGATATAAATTCATGAAATTGGAAGGGGGTCCGGAAAAGGTTTTGCACCGGTAGATTTGTTTTTCTCTCAATGGTCCTGGCAGTATTACTGTGAAGTCATACTAAAAAATCTGGAGTAGCCTGCACTCAATTCAACTATAAGTGAAGATAGTATCAAATTCATTGACAATCAATTAAGTTTTGGTTTCATTTTAGTGTAACCATTGTACAGAGTAAGTAATATTAGACCCTCTGGTAAAATATTACCAAATTCATAGGTAATTATTTTAATGATTTTCTTTGTTTTAATGTGATTATGGCTATTTTATCAGCTTGAAATCATTGGTCTAGAAAAACCTGACATGTTATCATTACTGAGCCGATCTCCTGAGTCTTATCATACTCGGGCACACAGAGGCCAAGTTCTGCCCTTTTCTAAATTAACTTCACATTTCAAGTTCATGAATAAATTTAATTAATTTTAATATTTTATTTAGGTTAGGTTAGGTTGCAGTGGTAGTCTTACAAGAGAACACACGTAGACCGAGCATTGACCCTTTGTGATATGTACCACACAATAAAGATGGATTCTACAGTGCGAGTTTTAAATTTTGCCTAAATGAAGTGTATTTAGAGTAGGGATCTTTAACGAGTACCTGACATCGTACTCGAAATAACAGAAACAATTGTTATTTATTAAAATGATGATTTCTGAAACTTTTACAATCATATGTATCATAACATTCAACCGTTTCAGTATTTTTTTTTCCCTTTCTTCTCAACTGCCACCAGATTCTACCCAGACAATTCTAATCCTTCTATATAAGTATTACTAGCTTCTTTGGAGATAAATAGAGGGTTCATTTTCAAATGATACAA
The DNA here is from genome assembly GCA_026182355.1 of Hermatobates lingyangjiaoensis. Taxonomy (NCBI): domain Eukaryota; kingdom Metazoa; phylum Arthropoda; class Insecta; order Hemiptera; family Hermatobatidae; genus Hermatobates; species Hermatobates lingyangjiaoensis. The sequence goes on from JAPFBL010000501.1 coordinate 4,086,877, forward strand.
ATTTAGAAAAAAATACTGAGTCAGCAGTAACCGGAGCTGTGCATTGCTTGTATTTGGCATAGGGGTAAGTTATCCATTTTTTTTGAAAGAATTCAAATAGAAATAAATATTTTTTTAAAACAACACTCAGTTTAAAGTTGTTTTTATATATAGAATTTTTTATTTATGCAACTATATAGGGATATAGCAATATAATTTCTTGTTATCAGTTAAATAAGCATGTAGTAATATATAGTGCTGCTTTAATTTTTCGTAGTTACTGCAATAGTCATTTCATTATTGAAGATATTGATTTACATTTTTGAAAGATTTTAAGTAGGTATTGAGAGTAGTTAATGAGTTGTCAGATGGCAGTGTTGTGTTGGCGTGATTGTGTTACGCTGGAAACGTGAGTACCGTGAAAGCTGGCTTCCCCTTCAATCATACAAGGATTTCCGCTAGTCCCAAGACTGTTCCCTCCACCAAGCTCGCACAATCCCCTATCCATCCATTCGTACCCCTTGTATCCTAGCAATTCGGATTCACCAAACATTTACATAAATAAAGTTTATAAGAAATCATTTTTATATGTTTAAAAAATTATTCAAACAATGAATTAAACAGTCTAAAACCAAATACTATAAATATATGGTTATTTTCGTTTAATGATATTTTTTTTTAGTGGCAACAGCGATATGATTTCTTCCCATAAACCATTCAGCCTTTCGACCATTATATGGAACAAAGCAGAGCAGGTCGATGTTTTTTACGTGGCGCCCTTTAGCCACGCCGTGATACTCAACAATATTCGCAAATCAAATTTGCGATCTTGCATTCCACCGCGCTCCCAAGGTGGACCTCGCGGAGGCGGGCGTTCACGACAGACATCACGCAAAACAAAAACAAACAAAATAAACACAAAAACAAACAAAAATGTAAAAATAATACGTAAAAACAGAGCCTTGGATCAGAAGAACTCACTTATTTCTATCATAAAACAAAATACTGCCTACCTTATTTAGACTGCGCTAATCTGGGATGAGCTTCCTCCAAAAGACGTTAACCCTCAATAAGGGTAAATATTGGAAAAAGAAATTCACATTAGATAAATTAAAAAAATTAATTGGAGTAGGATAAATTGAAATTTTCTATAAGTAAACATATTCTTTATGATCTTGAGAAATATGAATTTACTTTCTTATGGCTCTTGTGTACGTGTATTATCAAACTCTATAGAAAATTATCATCAAACTTATAGTAATTAATTTATTGACTTCATTTGTTTTAATGTTGCTTTATCATAAAATCAGGCTTTAACAACAATGCATTTTTTTTTCCAGAACAATCTGACAAATAGGGGAGATCAAATTTAATATTAATATTAAACACATAATATACCATCTTACCTCGTACATTACTGCCTCTCGGACCGGTTTCGGGTGTCACCCATCATCAACACGAACTGATCTAATCCGAACATTAGATCAGTTCGTTTTGAAGATGGTGACACCCGAAACCGGTCTGAGAGCAACGGCAGTAATGTACGAGGTAAGACGGTATATTATGTTTTAATATTAATAATACTAACCTCTGTGGTAATGATGAAATGCATAAATTCAAATTTAATAGTTGATATTTTAAGTATAATATTCCCTCATTCCATATACTAGAGTAAGACATTTTTATCAAGGAATATTCATATAAGATAAAACTTATTACAAAAAATTAATATTTGTTAGGATAACTAGAAGAAAAAGTTTTAGAATAAAACTTGGAAACTGTTATAGAATAATGAGGGAAAATACACTTTTTCTAAGGTTACAATTTCCAAATTATATTAAGTTTTTCTCACACAAAGAACTATATGAAAGTCGAATATCATTACGATTTGTCAAATGCTTTGATTTATGGGTTTAAAATGTTCTTCACAGCATCTAGCCAGGAGATCCAGGATATCATTAAAATATATTATGCTCTCACGGCTAATAAATTCGTCAAAATATACAAATATTTTTATTTTCTTCATGATTAAAATAATTTTCAACTAGCCACTGAAAAAATGAGCAGGTGTATTTTTAGAATGAAAAGTCATCCTTTAAATGTATTTGTTTAGAAAATACTGCACGTGCTATGATCATGTGTTACTTTGGTATTAGAACTGAGTGTCGTAAAATACTTTGATATCCTATCTCTCTTGCAGACGAGGATCTCGCCTAAGCGTAATATCATTTTTATCATCATCCCAATCCAGCATGAACGTAATCTATCTTAAACACTGTTAGCAGAAAACACTTTTTTAAACAAGAAAAAACTAAGAAAATTAGTTATTTCTTAATATTTGTTAGAAACATAACTATTTAAGACGTTGGCTAATGAATTTTATCATTGAATTGCTTGTGGCTTGAAATCAGTAGCTTTTTTTTTATCAACATATGGTTTACTGTATAAAGAAAAGGTAAACTGTAGTACTGAAAAAAAGAAATAATCAAAAAAATAATGTAAAAGTCAAACCTAGGTAGAATGATGTACCTTCAATAGAATAGAGAACTAAACACAGTACTGATTGTGAAGGAACACTTTCATTTAAGACGATATTTGCAAATACTTATAAGTAAAATGATACTATAGTTAGTATTAGTAATAGTTACAACCAAAAGAATAGGTATTTACGAAATATTACTTTGACAACGAACAAGTTTGAGTAGTATAGTGTGTATAACGTGATTTGGAGTAGACAGGACAGTGGGAAGAAATGAAAGGAGCTTTAGCAAAACAAGCTACTTCAGATAATAGTCTTCAAATCCTAGAGTATCAAATCTAATTCATGTAAATAGCAATGCTCTATTGTTTCTAATAAATGCATTAATCTTTTTTATGAGATTTGTACATGTTAAACTAGGTATAAACATCTTTTTACTGTAATACTTAGTATGGCACAAATACTGATTCCGATCCCCCATTCTGATTTACCCCCCATTCTGTCAAATCCTATTTCAAGTAAAACTCTTTGGTAGTTTTATTGACAGGTATCTCTCTATCATTCTTTCAGACATCAATAAAGATAACATATGCAAAGAATAAAGTACAACAAAACATTACAAAAAATAATTTAGCATGACTAGAGCAGGTAAAGTCAACATTATTGTCATCTTAATCGACATTTTTATACAAGGTTAATAACTTTTTTATTTCCTGAATTACATTATATTGTCAAATATCCAAACAAAAATGTTCAGGATATTTATAACAAGTCACTAAACAAATACCCTTTCTTAATTCACAGTCTTATTCATATAATTCACTGACGCTAAATCTTTGATCTCCTGTTTAATATGCCCTTCCTTAAATTTACAAAGAAGATATTGCCATAAAACCAATTGCAGCATTCTCTAATCTATTACTACAGACAATACAGAAAAGCGTTAATTTTCTCTTTTGTTCATATTTAATCCAGAATTCTATTCAGTAATTTATGAGATGAGAGAATTATATTGTTTTCAACAACAATGCCATCCTTGTTAGCTTTGATGTAAATAACTTATTCCCTGGAAACTCCATCTTTGAACTTATAAATGTAATTACCAAAGCAATTTCCCAGTCTGTTAGTGACCCAACGATCTAAGAAAAACTTTTGAGTTCGTATAGAATGTGTTCAGAAAACAATTATATGGAATTCAACAAACAATTTCTTAAACAAAGAAGTACTAGCATCCCTGTGGTTTAAATATCTCCTCACATTTTTTAATTTATGAATTCTTTGGTTATATTAGTAATAATTTTTTATGTCATTAAATACCTAAAAACTACTTTTTTTTATTGACATCTCTAATTTTTTTTTATTATATTTAGAGAATTTATTAATATGAATCAAGTTAGAATGTCTTGATTCATATTGAATAGAGATATATTTCGGTTATTATCTCTTGTCAGATTGACAGTAATCAATTTTTGCTAAATTATATTATTTAGAAATATACTTATGATTCATTCTCGTTTTCATAATTGAACCACAATTATCCTAAGCATCCAAGCGTCCTTCATTTGTTCTATAAGAATGATTTAAATTCTTATCACAATTGGCAAAATATAGTAACCAATATAAATAAATCAATTAAATAAACTAATCGTCCATTACTTCTGAGAATTTATTTACTTACTGTAAAGTTGAGTTTAGACAATTCGAAGATTATATTTCTTATAATAAAAAGTTCAGATAAATGTAATGTACAATTGTCCTGCACTATTTTCTTTTACAAACATAATTTTTATTTTGGTATTTGATATATATATATATTTTTTAAGTATAAATTATTCCAAAATATTAAATATTTAAGCTCATAAAAAATGTACACAGAAGTTATTCTTTATGGAAATATAAATGGATGTTCTGAAAGGACATCTGCTTTGTGCTTCCAAAAAAAAAGACAGTTTTCATAATTTATGAAACTCAGGTAATGAATATTACAAGATCCAATGCACTCACTTCATTTAAAATTGTTATATTGTGTAGTTTATAAAGAACATACATTTTGATATTCTCAATGTACCTACAATTCTATATAACACACAAAATTTTCCATATCATAAGGTGGATAAAGAACATGGATGAAAATAATTTCCCATTTTTGTCATTAGTGGACCAAAGAAATGAAAATTTGATAATTTGAACATTTGAAATAAATATATAACTTTTATTTACTTTCTATATAAAATAAAGGCGGTTTGGACTTTGATATTTATATGTATATTTAAAAAAAATAAATGTTTAGTTAAAAAATTAATTAAGTAGCATAGCCAATTTTTTAAGATATTGAAGTTTTATGAATTACGATTCTAAATTCTTCTATTATATGATGTAAGAAAAACATTTATTTCTTCACTCATAAAAAAAATATTAGAATTTTATTAAAATATTACAATGTCAACCCTGAGAAAGAGTTTAGGCTGAAAATTCTATTGTATGCGGTAACAAATTTAAGATCAGGAGGATAAGTGAGTCACATTACTGATGGAATGATCCAATAATGTTTATGTGTACAAAATCATTTCAGCATCTATAAAATAAAACAATGATTTATCTGTACATTGCTTAGAACAGACTCATTTTAAGTCTTCTTTACGTTTCATACATTGGAGAAACTGAATCTACCCTTCGAAAAATTTCTGTCGGTTTGTCCGCAAAATTTTGTCACAAGTAAACTCAGCCACCATAAGACAAATCAAGCTGAAACTTTTACAATAGATTTGTGTATGTCTCACTTAAAATATAAGCTCTAAAGAGATTAGTAATTCAGTGCAGAACCGAAGTTTTGGGGCTTTAAGTTGTATTTCCTAATTTCACAGACAAGTTTGTTTTGAAAATACACAGGTGCGGCAAGTTATTTTTAGTTGATTTTAATTTCATTGGAGCATATGGATATATGCACATTTGACATCATTGAATAGGTGTTTCCCAGAGTTGAGGATGTATTATATATTAAGAATAAATAGTTTTGTAAACGAGAAATTCTCAGCCTTAATATGAACAGGCAGGAAAAATCAACAAACAAGTTCTTACGCTATATCATACCGAGGAAAGAACTTACAAGTCAGTAAAGAGAGTGATTAGTGATGAGGAAGCAGTTCATTATCAAACTGAATCTCTTGACTCTGAATTTATTTTTCCTGGACTGCCAGCTCATGAGTAAAAACTTCAAGTAGGAGCACCACCATCATGCTGCGATTTAGTATCAGTAACAAATTTCATGTTACGAAACTTGAGTACCCCGGGAAACGTGCATCGGGACACGCTCTGAGTTTGTGCTCTGCACAGATATGCCATAGAGGCGGACATCATGACTGGGTGTGGAATGGGGAGTCTGTGTGTATACCACTCATACCATTGATACCGAGACATTATCTGTTTCCGTTGAAACGATAGCAATGTCCCGTCAGAGTCTATTTCGCAATGTCGTTAACTAACGCATTTCTATCGCAGGAATTCAAGTTAGCGAGACCAAGTTTTTTCTCACATGGTCAACTGTAGTTTACTTGCTCAAGAGTCGGAGATTCCAACTGTTTGTTCTTCCATGAAATTGAAGGACAAACAACTAATGTAGAGTATACAGAGGTATTGGCTTAACACTGTACTAATAATGATATTTTCTACTATTCTATAATTTCTAATGACATTTTGGAATACCAAGTATAATAGAACTTTTGATTCCGTCGAATACGGGTATTTTGCTATGTATTATATATAACTGAAACTTTTTTTAGTTTAACATTTGCTTAATAAAAGCACTTTTATTATCTGGTATGGAACCAGAGTAGCCCAGTGGCTTGCGTGCTCGCCGATGACAGTAGTGCAAATGTGTTATAAATAAATGTAAGAAACAAATATTTTTTTGAATTTAAAATTTGAATAATATAAAAAATACTAATAAAGTAAAGGCGGAGAGCCAGAGTAGCCAGTGGTTTGCTTGCTCGCCGATGAATGTAGTGCAAATGTATTAAAATAAATGTAACAAAAACATTTTTTTCTAATTTAATATTTGCGTACTATAAACACTGGTAATAAAGTAACGTATGGAACCAGAGTAGCCCAGTGGCTTGCATGCTCGCTGTTGTCAGTAGCACAAGTAAATCTACATAAATAAACGAAAGATTTGGCTGTACATTGCTTAGAACTGACTCATTTCAAGTTTTCTTTACGATTCATACTTTAGAGAAGCAGCATGTACACTTAGAATAATTTCTGTCTGTTGTTTGTTGGTTTGTCCGCAAAATATTGTCACCAGTAAACTCAGCTACCATAAAACATAATAAGCTGAAACTTTGACAGTAGATTTGTGTATGTCTAACTTAAAATCTAAGCTTTGAATGGATTGAATATCCAACGTTGAAGCGAAGTTATGAACTTTGAAGCCATGTTTGGCTAACTACACAGACATGTTTATTTTGAAAATATACAGGTATAGCAATTAGGTATTGTTAGTTGATTTTAATTTCATTTGCGTACATGAATATATTACTTATTTGAGCTTATTGACAAGGTGTTTCTCAGAGTTCAAGATGTACTATCTATTCAGAATAAATGGCTTTGTGAACGAGCAATACTCAAGCCTTACTAATGAAAAGGCAGGCAAAATCAATAAACAAGTTCTTACGCTATATCAAGCCGAAGATAGAACTTAAAAGTCAGTAAAGATAGTGATTAATAATGAGGAAGTATTTGATTATCTAACTGACTTCTTGACTCCGTGACTGTTCCTGGACTGCGTGCTCTTGAGTAAAAACTTTATGTAGGAGCACCATCATTCTGCAATTTAGTATCAGTAACAAATTTCACGTTACGAAACTTGAGTGCCCCGGGAAATGTGTAACGGGACACGACTCTGAGTTTGTGCTCTGCACACATATGACATAGAGGCGGACATCATGACTGGATGTGGAATGTGGAGTCTGTGTGTATACCACCCATACCATTGATTCCGAGCCACTGTCTGTTTCCGTTGAAACGATTGCAAAGTCCCGTCAGAGTAGATTTCGCAATGACGTTAACTAAGTCACAAGGGAAAGCTTTTTCTAACGCAGGAATTCAAGTTAACGAGACTATGTTTTTCTCACATAGCCAACTGTAGTTTACTTGCTCAAGAGTCAGACGTTCCAACAGTTTGTTCTTCCATGAACCTGAAGGACAGACAGCTAATTTAGTGTATACAGAGGCATTTACTAACACTGTACTTGTAATGATATTTTCTACTATTCTATAATTTCTAATTATAGTATTAGTATAATACTATAATTGGTATGTGGTATTCCTTGGTGAATAAGAATTTACCTTTTTTGTGCAACAATAAATATCAAAATGTGACCAAAAAAAGGAAAAAGAAAAAAAGATATTTTTTTATTAATTTTAGACATCTTTAATATATATATATATATTACATTGGACAGACAGACGAGCAAAGTTCTTGTTACAAAAATGAAGCAACACAAGTATTCGATCAGAAGAGAAGATGAAAAGAGTGCCTTGTTCATGCATATTAGAAACAATAATCATGTGATTAATTGGAATGCAGGAAATGAATTGGTATTTGTGTCTTCTGAAAGAGGAAGAAATATTTTGGGAAGTTAACTCATAAAGAACTTTTATGAGAAATTAATGAACAATAGTCTAGAACTTTATAAATTAGATGAAGTATTGATTAGTGGAATAATTACATAGATGAAGACTTCTTCAATTATAGGATCAATAAACAATTCTCAAGACCTCAATCAACCAGGTTAACAAGTATTTATTATTTTTTAGTTCACTTCCTCTCTGACAATGTGTTGACAAAAGGTCTTAGAGCATTATTTCCAAATTATTTTCACTCTGGTAAATTAATTCATAGATGCATCAAGATTTCACAAAAACACGTGAAATAATCAATGATCAAACCACAATATGAATTGGGAAAGAAATACTTAAGATCTTTGAACCACAACAAGCAGTCTCTGGTCGATGATACAAAATAGGTTTTTTGACGATTACGTCAAAAATTAATTACTCCAGATTACTCGTTGACGTTTCTCAAGGGTAAAAAGATTTTTAAGAAAATAAATTGTTTTCAGCCTTGAGAGTGCCAAACAATTTTCGGCGAAACGTCAACGAGTAATCTGGAGTAATTAATTTTTTGATCTACACCTCAAAAAACCCTATTTGTATTTTAGTATATATTTTTTTTCTGTGTTCTATATTTTTCATTGTGGCTTTTACTTTCATTAGTTGTCATCACGTGTTCATTGGGATTATTTAGTATGTGTTTAGTATATATTATAATTTAATATTGATATATCCCTGTAACCATAAGACGAGGACATCGAAATATAGTAGTGAGTTCAGTGGTTTCCTTTCTATGTGTTCTTTTTTTAAATTCTAGTTTATATATATATATATATAATATATATATTATATATATATGATGAAACCACAATATGAAATGGGAAAACAAGACTAAGATCTGTCAACCGTAACAAGTGGTCTTCGTCAGAGTCAAAAACCCAACTTGAGTTTTCAGTTGGGTTTTTGACACTGACGAAGACCGCTTGTTACGGTTGAAACATCTTAGTCTTGTTTCCCCATTTCATATTGTGGTTTGATCATTGATTGTCATTTTGCATGTTTATGTGAAATCTTTATATATATATAAATATTGATAAAAGTATCGACCCTGGAATAGAAACAAAACTAAAGTTTATCGGGACTCGGTCAGTTCTTCAGGTTCAAATTAAACTCTCATTGCCAACGTTTTCGGTCTTTATTTAAAACCATCTTAATAGGCAGAAGTATAAATTTTGAAACAGAAAAACTAAGTATTATATTACAAATTTTTTACAAAGAAAAATAGTATGAGATTTTAACAACTGTAATCTGAATGTTTAACAACAAGTCATTCAAACTACAATTGTTGTTAAAAATCACATACTATTTTCTTTTGTAAAATAATTTGTAATGTAAACTTAGTTTTCTGTTTCAAAATTTATACTTCTGCCTATGAAAAAAGTTTTAAATAACGACCGTAACGTTGGCAATGTGAGTTTAATTGAACCTGAAGAACTGACAGAGTCCCGATAAACTTTAGTTTTGTATATATAATATATATATTCCAAATAAGTATAAACATTAAATTCACTTTTTTAAACAAATGAATTGAGTGCAAAATAACATATCTAGAGAGAATTAAACGTCAACATTATTTTAATGAAAACAGAGTTTAATCGGAAATAACAAATGAAAGTACAAAAATAAATTAACTTTGAAAATGGAGTTTAATGATCTGTCAACAGTTGTTCTATCTCTTGGTTGGTGATTATTTAAATTAGTAATAGGCAATTGATATCTGTTTTGAAATAAGAGTAGTATCAGAGCTACACTGAAGAGTCTCTTAGGAGTACAACGAAGGAAATGAAAGCAAACATGAAGCTAATTAGGATGTTAATCAACGCCTTAATTTCGCTAAAAAGACGTTTACCAAAGCATTCAATATTATAATGCATTTAATGTCCATTTTATCTTTCTTTTTGCAAGTTTGGTATGTGTAATTTGATTTATTTTATTTATTACTTATGTACCTGTCCAAAATTTAGATACCAATTACTGGTATTACTGAGAATACAGTCGGCTTGTAATACCATCCAATTCACTTTGTTTTGTATAACCTTAGATCCCACAAAAGTTTAAATCGACGTAATTGGTTCAATATGAACAAACTTCGGAGCCAACTGTTTAAAACAAACAATCGTTGCCTCATAAATGTTCCTGGAAACCTCATTCACGGCAAAAACATTCTGCTAACTGTCTTCGGCTATTTTGGTCATTTGTTATTTATAAATTGTAATAAGGTTTTTCAAAATGTTTAGATGAAATTATTTTCTTATAGTGAAGTTACATTTATAATAATTTAGGTAATCTTTAATATATTTATGAACCAGGACACCTATAGCTTCGAAGTTGACACAGATATGTTATCCCTAAAATTAACTGCATGTTGAGATGCTATGATATGTTATCTTCATGTATAATTGATTATATTTATAGAGTCATTAAACTCAGATGTCCTAATGGGTTTATTATCTTCCGTAGCATTGTTGATGTCTGTATGGTCTAATATAACACCAATGTGACACACACATATTGCCTCTAAGATTAAGTAGATACATAAACGTTGAATTATGTAAAAGTTAGAGTTGCTATTAAAAATACATGTTTATCTTCTCATAACTAAATAATTACTTTTCCGTAGACTATGTTGCTAATCTATTGATATGAAAGATAAATAAAAAATAAAAGAGTTGTGTAAAACTTTTTAACATCAATATGACCCTGTCATCAAGAGTGAAATTATAGTGTTTGTGAAACTTAACAATAAGATGGTGGGAAAATAAGTGTTGGAAAATCAGGGTGTAAACAAGAGAAAATTTGAACTTCCACATCTCTGTTTATCTACTTGGAAGACAACTATTTATCTCCCTCTCTCTCACACATTCATTCACTTTCTCTTCCTTATCTCTCACTCTCTCACTCTCTCTCTCTCTCTCACTCTCTCTCACATTCATTCACTTTCTCTTCCTTAGTCATCTAGTCATTTCCTAATGACGAATAGACGTTCGAAACGTCGTCCGTAGTATTGTTCTTATTTTGTTATATACCCTATAATAATTCCCAATATTTATATTGTAAGTGATTATTTAATAATAGTTATTACATAAAAAACATTTATGAGGCTAACATCAACCTAATGACATTGTTTCAGTATTTACCATTTAAAAGTTTATTGACAATAAACTCTCCAGTGAGAGTCTTTTGTCAATTAAATAAGTAAATAATAATAATTGTAACTGACAATTCTATGAATCAAGAAAAACATTTTACGTACTGTCACTTTTTTTTTAAAACAAATATCTATATATCTTAATTAAAACTTAATTTTCATTTCCATATTAAAATTGAAATAAATAATATTTTCTCCTTGATATTTTATCCTTGGGTAAGTCTGGTTATAATCATGGTAAACGTCTAAAATACATCGTTTAACTGATTGATAAAATAAGGTTCATTTGCTAACTTGATCTAAGATTCGATCTTAGTTTGTACTGTACCTTCGAAGAAAGTTAAAGAGAATTTCAATGTGGTTAAATAATTTTTGTGTCCACATATTTATTATTGTTTGAGTTTCCTATATCTATATACTAGCTAGAATAGTTTTAATAATTCTGTAGAAATTGTGATATTAAAATGTCAACAACTGGTAGTATACTAACAAATTATAATGATGATAACAATAAGTATTAATAAAATTAGATTAATAGTAATAAAAAAATATACCTCATAACTTGCTTAAAAAGAGGACAGTATTTTCGGAAAAAAAAAATTTCTCTTCAAAGCAAGATGTGTCCAAATGTATCACAAATTTAAAATTTTCCTTAATTTTCTTGTATTCAACCTAAATGACACTTGAATAATTGGCAACTTCTCTAGATATCAACACAAGAAGAAAGACAAAAAATAACAGGAAAAACTATTCAGTGCATGAAATATTTTAAGGAGGTAAATATTATTATCTTAATAGACTTAGAGGGAGCTCGGTTTAGATGAAACAGAAGAAAAGCAAATATAATTTGGCATCAGAAAACAAAGAAAAACTTAATTTACAGTTAAAACTCTACTTATCATCTTCTATACTATAGAAAAGTCATTCAAAGTTTTTTGAATTCCAGTGACAAAAAGTATACAAACTCTAACTAAACTTTGCAATTGGAATTGAAAACTATAGTTCATCTTAGAGGCTTAAAGATAGACAGCGAGTAGTCGATCACTATACTTGTTAATCCAATGCATTTTTCAATGAATTTTCTAAATTTTTAAACTCAAACGTGTTATTTAAAGAAATGGCAGATATAATATACATGGTTGCAGGTCAAGAAAAAGAATAATAAAAGTAATCATACGTATAGACAAAACTCAAATACTTTCAACTCTAGATATGATATAAAAAAGTTCACTCAATTTTACAGTAATATTCTTTTGCAGTCCCATTCATAATAACATTAATTACGTCAAAAGTTTATTAAATAACCTTACCTTAGTCTGCAACCTTACAAATATCATACGTTGCCCGTAAAAATGTAAAAATGGTTGCAAAATTACTTAGACTAGTGTTATTTGTTTATATAAAAACATGCAGTTATAACAAAAAGCATAGAAAATAGAAATGGAATCCATATTCACTCCAATGTAATCCGAAACAACTGATTTATATATTAAAGAGTATCAATAGGAAAAGTTATATACTCATTTTCAAAAATACATCGAAATGTTAGAGTAATAATTAGAAGTTCAAGTAATTCTATCTTAAAACTTCTTAAAGAAGTTTTACTTAAAGTTGGGTTTTACTTCTATCTTTTTATTTGTAATGCTATCTTATTAGTCTAGTCGAAGGTTTTGTCCGTTTAACATTGTTGTTTCCTTTAAATAATGTAAATTTCATTTTCTTAGTTAAAAAATTCTTACTTCTGTAAGTAATATTGTTTTATGTATCTCTGAAATATTTCTGCTTGTAATATTCATAAGTTGTAACAATCCATTTTCATATTGTGTATATGTTTGATGTTGATATGTGATTCTTATTATCCTTTTTTGTAGGCCTATGAAAAAGGTTTTAATTAAAACCGAAACGTTGGGAACGAGAGTTTGATTTTTTTATCCTGGAAAATTGACCGAACCCCCGATTAGAGAACACACCTATTCTATCAAACGTTGATATATTATTGAATCTGTTATACTTATATATATATATATATATATATAAATATATTATATCTGAATTTTAACCTATAGGTAGTTTAGGTATAATATTGAACAGTTCTTAATACAATATTTTAGGATCAGTTTAGGAGGTTTCGTAAAGTCGTACGAAACAAAAGTAGCAGGAAATAGTTTGGCACCATATACCAGTTATAACTACTTTTATAACTTTAAAAGGTTTACTTTTTTTAAAAAAAAACTTTCAGAGATATCAGAAGCTATTTAAAGTGGCGTGATACTTCAAAAGGCTGTTAATATGATAAAAAATTTTTAATGACTGCTGGAGTTCATTGAAACAATTATGTAAAAATATTATTTGAGTTTTACATCTAATATAGTTTAGGAAACTTTGTATGTTATTTGAAATTACCTTTATTTTACCTGAAAAGCTGTTAACCATTTAAAATTTAACTCTAAATGAGTTTTTATCTTATTTCGCAGTTCACATTTAAAAGTATGTTTATATATATATATATATATATATATAAATATATAGTTCAATGTAGAAAAAGAAACATAGAGAAATTAAAAGCACACACTTACAATCAGAAGAGATAATGTTCAATAAGTCTTCTGTCTTTGCATTTAATTTTTCATTATCAAATACCCTTTGTTATCCTTTATTGTTTAATTGATTCATTTTTTATTATTTACTTATTTTTTTTATTATTTAATTAATAGGTATGTCTAATATTATTATTTATATTCTGAGTTTTATTTTATTTTATCTTAACTTAGTCCGTGATTTTATTTAGATGTCAATTTCTCTGCTCATCCCTTAATTTTTTCTTTTATTTATTTATTATTATTATTATTATTTCACCAATTTAACTTAAGTATAAATTTATTCCTGTCTACCTTATCTCTGCGACCGGCGTGCATGCAGCAACATTGTTGGTCTCACCAGGTTAACCAGGTTACCGATAAGTGTTTGCAGAAAATAATGAAATTTGGTATATAATTAGTACTTTACCAAACCGGAGAATAGTTTGCAATAGTATGCAAACCAGTGCGCTTGGATACAAAGTATATATATATAAAGATTTCACACAACACGTGAAATAACAATCAATGATTAAACCACAATAAGAAACCACCGTAACAAACGGTCTTCGTCAGAGTCAAAAACCCAACTGAGTTTTTGACTCAGTTGGGTTTTTCACTGAGTTTTTCACTCATTGGGTTTTTGACTCTTGACGAAGACCGCTTGTTTTCCCCATTTCTTATTGTGGTTTGATCATATATATATATAAATATATACCACAATTAAAAGAAACGGTCCAGCGACTTTTTTACAATAAAATAAAAAACGAAGGAAACACACAGAAAGACACAGACATAACTCACATCGATATTTCGACAATCGTCGTCATCAGGAGGTGCGAAGAGCGAAGAGCGAAGAGTCCGCAGGAAGACAGGCGGTACTGAACTCGGAAACCGCAGCCAGTACCCCACCACTTACCACCAAGCGGGGGAAGGGAGGGAAGGAAATGAAGAGCCAAATTAAGACGTAAAAGGAACGAGTAAAAATTATAACTATAAAAAATTATAAAAAAGTAGATAAATCAAATTAAAATTAATAAAAATAATAAATAAAAAGTAAAATAAAAAATAATAAATAAATAAATAAAAATAATAAATAAATAAATAAAAAATAATAAATAAATAAATAAAAAATATAAAAATAATAAATAAATAAATAAAAAATATAAAAAATAATAAATAAATAAATAAATCATAAATAAATTATCGTTGAGGTTGAGTCCGGGGGAAGAGCGAGCATCAAGTAAGCATATGTATGCCTCCTCTGAAGCTCTTAGGGTAACTTTATTGTTGGATTCGGGGATCTGTTTCAGGATCTGAACCCTGAAACAGTCATTGAAACTGAGTCCATGCGAGTTCGCATGGATGGCTACAGGATAGTTACTGCGTTGACCGACTGAAGCCCTATGACCATTCATACGAAGGCTCAACTTATTAGAAGTTAAGCCAACGTAAAAGGAGTCACACTGAGTGCAATCCAGTCGGTAAACACAGTTGCTCGAGGTACAGGAGGAATTGACCTGAACCGGGTAGGAACTATGGTGGAGAGGGAATCGAAGGAAGGATTAGGATTTACAATCAGGCAAGTTTGACAGCCACGGCGTCCACATTGTTCATTCCAGGAACAGGATTGGAAGGCTGAGGGAAATATGAGAGAAAATGCTTTTTAGATTGGCAGTTTACGTAGGAAATAGAAGGGGGTGATTAAAGATGGAAGAAGTAGAAGTATAAGTAGACATAGAATCGGAAAAGACGCCTTAATAACAGCACGAAGCTTATAAGCGCCAGGAAGTAGTTGTCAGGAAGAAGGAAGTGTACTTCTATCCCTCTTGGGTCTGGGTTGGTGTGAGATGTCAGCCGGTAAAACACGTCTGTGATAGAAGTAACACTTCCTTCTCCCTGACAACCTACTTCCCTGGCGCTTATAAGCTTCGTGCTGTTATTAAGGAGTCTTTTCCGATTCTGTCTACTTCTACTTCTACTTCTTCCATCTTTAATCACCCCCCTTCTATTTCCTACCGTAAACCTGCCAATCTAAAAAGCATTTTCTCTCATATTTCCCCTCAGCCTTCTTCACATTTCAAGTTCATGAATAAATTTAATTAATTTTAATATGTTATTTAGGTTAGGTAGGTTGCAGTGGTAGTCTTACAAGAGAACACACGTAGACCGAGCATTGACCCTTTGTGATATGTACCACACAATTAAAGATGGATTCTACAGTGCGAGTTTTAATTTTGCCTAAATGAAGTGTATTTAGAGTAGGGATCTTTAACGAGTACCTGACATCGTACTCGAAATAACAGAAACAATGTTATTTATTAAAATGATGATTTCTGAAACTTTTACAATCATATGTATCATAACATTCAACCGTTTCAGTATTTTTTTTTTCCCTTTCTTCTCAACTGCCACCAGATTCTACCCAGACAATTCTAATCCTTCTATATAAGTATTACTAGCTTCTTTGGAGATAAATAGAGGGTTCATTTTCAAATGATACAAATTTAGAAAAAAATACTGAGTCAGCAGTAACCGAGCTGTGCATTGCTTGTATTTGGCATAGGGGTAAGTTATCCATTTTTTTTGAAAGAATTCAAATAGAAATAAATATTTTTTTAAAACAACACTCAGTTTAAAGTTGTTTTTATATATAGAATTTTTTATTTATGCAACTATATAGGATATAGCAATATAATTTCTTGTTATCAGTTAAATAAGCATGTAGTAATATATAGTTCTGCTTTAATTTTTCGTAGTTACTGCAATAGTCATTTCATTATTGAAGATATTGATTTACATTTTTGAAAGATTTTAAGTAGGCATTGAGAGTTAGTTAATGAGTTGTCAGATGGCAGTGTTGTGTTGGCGTGATTGTGTTACGCTGGAAACGTGAGTACCGTGAAAGCTGGCTTCCCCTTCAATCATACAAGGATTTCCGCTAGTCCCAAGACTGTTCCCTCCACCAAGCTCGCACAATCCCCTATCCATCCATTCGTACCCCTTGTATCCTAGCAATTCGGATTCACCAAACATTTACATAAATAAAGTTTATAAGAAATCATTTTTATATGTTTAAAAAATTATTCAAACAATGAATTAAACAGTCTAAAACCAAATACTATAAATATATGGTTATTTTCGTTTAATGATATTTTTTTTTAGTGGCAACAGCGATATGATTTCTTCCCATAAACCATTCAGCCTTTCGACCATTATATGGAACAAAGCAGAGCAGGTCGATGTTTTTTACGTGGCGCCCTTTAGCCACGCCGTGATACTCAACAATATTCGCAAATCAAATTTGCGATCTTGCATTCCACCGCGCTCCCAAGGTGGACCTCGCGGAGGCGGGCGTTCACGACAGACATCACGCAAAACAAAAACAAACAAAATAAACACAAAAACAAACAAAAATGTAAAAATAATACGTAAAAACAGAGCCTTGGATCAGAAGAACTCACTTATTTCTATCATAAAACAAAATACTGCCTACCTTATTTAGACTGCGCTAATCTGGGATGAGCTTCCTCCAAAAGACGTTAACCCTCAATAAGGGTAAATATTGGAAAAAGAAATTCACATTAGATAAATTAAAAAAATTAATTGGAGTAGGATAAATTGAAATTTTCTATAAGTAAACATATTCTTTATGATCTTGAGAAATATGAATTTACTTTCTTATGGCTCTTGTGTACGTGTATTATCAAACTCTATAGAAAATTATCATCAAACTTATAGTAATTAATTTATTGACTTCATTTGTTTTAATGTTGCTTTATCATAAAATCAGGCTTTAACAACAATGCATTTTTTTTTCCAGAACAATCTGACAAATAGGGGAGATCAAATTTAATATTAATATTAAACACATAATATACCATCTTACCTCGTACATTACTGCCTCTCGGACCGGTTTCGGGTGTCACCCATCATCAACACGAACTGATCTAATCCGAACATTAGATCAGTTCGTTTTGAAGATGGTGACACCCGAAACCGGTCTGAGAGCAACGGCAGTAATGTACGAGGTAAGACGGTATATTATGTTTTAATATTAATAATACTAACCTCTGTGGTAATGATGAAATGCATAAATTCAAATTTAATAGTTGATATTTCTGTGTCTTTCTGTGTGTTTCCTTCGTTTTTTATTTTTTTTGTTTTATTATATATATATATATTTCTAAAGCAATAAACAAAAACCCAACTGAGATTTTGACTCAGTTGGGTTTTTGAGTTTGACGAAGACCGCTTGTTACGGTTGAAAGATCTTAGTCTTGTTTTCCCATTTCTTATTGTGGTTTGATCATATATATATATATATATAAAGATTTCACATAAACACGTGAAATAACAATCAAAGATCAAACCACAATAAGAATATGGGAAAGCAAGACTAAGATATTTCAACCGTTGGGCTTTTGACTCTGACGAAGACCGCTTGTTACGGTTGAAAGATCTTAGTTTTGCTTTCCCAATTTCTTATTGTGGTTTGATATATATATATATATATTTCTAAAGCAGTAAACTCCACAATTTGTTAATGAATGATCTAGTAGTTTATTTCTGGAATAATGTTTTTTTGACTATTTTTTTAATTATTTTGCTCTTCCATGGTGACGTCATGCTGTATTAGTAACTCAATGCAATAGTTAAAAAAAGTTATAACTTTCAGGCCTGATAAACCGTCGTAGAATATTATTGGTTTTACAATAAAATTAAATCAATAAATTCAGATTATAAGTTTATTTTTCCATTAAAGAGACCTAGAAATAATACTCAATGACTGAAAAAAGGAAAAGTCGTTTATTTTATAACAAATATTTGAACAGTTCTGCAAACAAACACACAAAGAAGGATATATTCATTTCCCTAAATCTCTTTAAAAGCAATCGGCCTGCCTTGATGTCTCCTGTTGATTAAATTGGCCATTAAAATGATTAATTGAAATATATTTTCATTTAAAATATAATATAATTAGAGATATAGACACGATAATGATAAGATAAGTAAACTGTTGTAATTTATAATTAAGTTCATTTTAAATTGTTTAGACATTTTCTATTAAGAAATGCTCTTTTAAAATTGTTTTAGCTAGTTTTTAAAAAGATGATTACTACAAAATTATTTGTTGTTTTATATGTTTTTTTTGAGGCCCCTGAATTCATTTTTTTCTTTTTTTTGTTTTGTTATGTGATAGGTGTGTTATACTTATAGTATGTCACCAGGTTACCCGACCACAGTGTTTGCAGAAAAGAATGAAATTCGGTATATAATTAGCACTTTACCGAACGGGAGATATAGTATGCATATGGCTCTCAAGAAAATCACATAACTATGCTCATCTTTAGAGAGAACTATTTTGGCTAAAACAATGTCATCTTCTCCCTCTCTCCAATAGTCAGCTGTTTCAATTATTTTCAGAATTAACTTTGAGAATGTAAGACATAGTTTCTGAAGTTTTAATTACAGTCACATTCGTCAGGACAGAATAGTTTTAATCAAATATAACAGTTATTTTGCAATTGGTCAGCTGAACACTGTAAATACATAATAATGTATGGACTGAAAAGTACAAATAAATGTATCTGCTGGTATTAGTGTTACTACTGTTACAAGAGTAAAGTTTTAAATGGTTATTTAAACGCTTCAATATAAACAGTATTAGAGTTTTGTTTCATTATATTCATGGTTTGAACTATAGAAGAAGACAATGCTTTCATGGGACTCACATGAACAAAAAGGAGCTCAGTCAGTTTCATTGCGACAATGATATGTGGAGTATTTACTGGAGCGATCTTAAAAGGAAAAACTTGTAAGCATTACATAGTAACTTTGATATCTCGAGCAGTGACATGTTGCGAGGTTTATAGCTGACAAGGTACTGAGTTTATCAAGTCAGATTATAAAATATGTGTACCTAATATATTTTTTCAATTTAACCACTCAATTAACTGCTTATTTTGTGACTATTATGTTTGATAAAATTGTTAAAATACACATTTACTTAGGAAACGTTTATATTTATTTGGATTCAGAGAAAATTTACTTTATATTTACGAAAAGCATTCTATATATGTAAGCATAGTTTAGCATCAAAATTGAAGTGGCCACTGTCTTTCTATTTAAAAGACACGATATTATTTAGTTCAATAATTTTTGGTTATTGGGGTTTTGGTAGAAAATCTTTAGAAAGAGAAAAGTCAAAAACAATATAATTTGGTTCCTTCAGAAGTACTGTTGACCTTGTCTCGCTTAGAGATTGCATACTAACTCTATGGGGATTTAACAAGACTGAAATATTATAAACATGAAACAATAACTTTCCTTCAAATTATTAGTTGTGCAATCCGTAATTTTTGTGTGGAGACTTTTGGATGTTTATCCATTTTATCTCAGAATGAATAACTTTCCTATAAAAACTAGTAAATTCAATGGACAAAAAATCTAGCGTAAGATGGCATACGACTTAAATTTACCTTATTATAAACGTTTGCAGATTTGTTGGGTAGTGTTAGTTGTATTACGGATATTTTTTTCCAAACGTCTCTAATTTCTAAACATTTTATCTGTCAGTTAAAACAATTTAATATTAATATGCACAGGCTACTGCTTTTTATTTAATATCGCTTTCAATACAAACAAGAGTTCATTATAAGTTCTTTTATCACTACTCGAAATTTTTTTGAGAATTTTTTAACTAAATAAACAATTTTTGTGCACATTATATCACACACACACACACACACACACACATATATATATATATATATATATATATAAATGTTCAAACCACAATAAGAAATGAGAAAACAAGACTAAGATCTTTCAACCGTAACAAGCGGTCTTCGTCAGAGTCAAAAACCCAACTGAACATATATATATATATATATATATATATATATTAAGTGCAATTAAACATCCAGGTTTACAGTAAGTTTAATGAAAATTGTGAGGGGAAATTTTTAGGAAAACGGGAAGAGGGTTGTTAGTGTGAAGTTCGTATAAAAATGTGTAACACAGTGTTGGTTCCAAGCTTGCTGTTCTGTTTCAGAGATATCAGAAACTTAAATATAAAACTAGGCTAAGTTTTCCTAAATATCCTGCAAAAACACACTTAGAAACGAACCAAGCTGCAAAACTTATTTTATTAAAATTAGGATACTTTAATCATGTACTTTCGTTGAAAACATAGTTTAAAAATCTTATCTTTAATCATTTGTCTATATTTTATATAGAGAGTAAGAGAAAGAAGTTATATTCTTAATTTAATCTCTTAATTAATAAGAAATGGATGATTAAATACATATTAATTTTTTACTTAATTTTTGAATTTAGTTTAATATGTAAAAAGAGTGAACTAATTCTTTTAGTTCAATAACAAAGCAAAGAACCGTGATTCTATCTACCTAATGACTAATTACAATAAAGCACAAATGAGCTAATCACAAATGAGCACACGCACAATTTGATTCTGTCTAATGTGCCTGTTCCTGCATGAACGGGAAACACACAACCTAGAACTCTATTAATTATAAAATTAATGGAACTGATTTGAGTTAAATGGAAAATTTCACTTTTCCCAGCCGATCAAGAAAGCTTTTTATTCGTTTTATCTTTCTTTTAGGTTTTATCTTATGATGATATGTGCGGAACTGTATAAATTTCAATGATCCATAAAGTTAAAATGCAGTTGTTTGAAGATAGTTTGTTGAGATATAATGTAATGAATAGAGATTTGGTAGCACCTGACAAATGACTTACATTATGATAAATGTAATAAAAAGTTGATTACCTGTTTACAAAGTTGCTAGCAGTACCTCTTAATGGAGCCTAGATTTGTGTTATAACCAGAGGTAGCGATTGATGGACAGATGGAGACTGACTCGTCTTGATTGAGAACAGAA
This sequence comes from Hermatobates lingyangjiaoensis, assembly GCA_026182355.1. Lineage (NCBI taxonomy): Eukaryota > Metazoa > Arthropoda > Insecta > Hemiptera > Hermatobatidae > Hermatobates > Hermatobates lingyangjiaoensis. Next base: position 4,108,639 of record JAPFBL010000501.1, read on the forward strand.
TGGTGCCACAATGTGTGTGTGTGTGTGTTTGTTTATTTGTGCCCACCAAATCTATGCCTGAATTACCCAACGTCTGTAGACCCATCGAACTCAGATTGAATGGGTACTAGTACTTTAACATAAACGTAAAAAAACTTGAAGAGTTATGTATAACTGAAATTAAATTGATTAAAGGTAATTGAGGTAACAATTATGAAAATGATAATTGAAATCTAGCCACTTTTCTTAAAGATAGCAACTTGGCTAGTCTTATCAGAGTCAAATGAAAAACAACTCGAGAAAATTCTAGAGAATACCTTTACGAGAGTGAAATGACAAACAACTCGAGACAACTCTAAAGATTATCTTGACGAGTATAATGACAGTCAAATGACAAACAACTCGAGAAAACTCTAGAGAATACCTTTACGAGAGTGAAATGACAAACAACTCGAGACAACTCTAAAGATTATCTTGACGAGTATAATGACAGTCAAATGACAAACAACTCGAGAAAACTCTAGAGAATACCTTGACAATAAATGACAAACAACTCGAGACAACTCTAAGAATACCTTGACGAGTATAATGACAGTCAAATGACAAACAACTCGAGAAAACTCTAGAGAATACCTTGACGAGTATAATGACAGTCAAATGACAAACAACTCGAAAAAATTCCTAGAGAATACCTTGACAACAGTGAAATGACAAACAACTCGAGAAAACTCTAGAGAATACCTTGACGAGTATAATGACAGTCAAATGACAAACAACTCGAGAAAATTCCTAGAGAATACCTTGACGAGAGTGAAATGACAAGCAACTCGAGACAACTCTATAGATTACCTTGACGAGTATAATGACAGTCAAGTGACAAACAACACGAGAAAATTCCTAAAGAATACCTTGAAGAGAGTGAAATGACAAACAACTCGAGACAACTGTAGAGAATACCTAGACGAGTATAATGACAGTCAAATGACAAACAACTCGAGGCAACTCAATTTGTTTTAAATAAATGAATTTGGTAAAACGATATATTCTGCGTTTTAACACGTTCGTTTTATGAACCCCAGTGAATAACGTTTTATTACAGTGTTGCATTGCAACGACTTTTTGCCATAGTGGAAGGGTCATGTGACTATAATGTAGTCATAAATTTTGAAGTAACAAAAACTCATAAAAAAATACAACTTCTTTTATATTCAACAAAAAAAAAACTAAATTACAGTGATCACGCAGAGGAAATAGTCAGTCATATCAGTTAACAGATTCTATTGTAAACACAAATCATTAGATATTTATTTCAATATGCTTTTTTCACACAGATCTAGGTTTATTCATCATCTATGTTTTTAGTTGCTCTAGATTCAGTTGTTTTTAAGAATTTTATTTGTACAAAAGCTTTGAAATATATTTTCTTTTATGTTAAAATTAAAAATTTGTTTGAAAGTCAACAAAGTTGTTAAATATCTAAATATATTATAATATCTATAAAACAAAAAATAACTCAAGTAAAAACATGAAATAATTAAGCCACTTAAAATATAATATTCTGTGTAGTATAATAATTATATGTTTATGTTATTTATATCTTGTACTCTAGTCATGCGCTTAGGGGAGGAAGGCCATTGCTCATCGGTAATATCAGCTAAAAGAATAACTGTTTAACTTAATGTACAAAACAGATTTTGATCAAAAATAGTTTTTTTGAATAACTTCTATAAGTTAAAAATCTTAATTCATGAAATCTAAGCCTCATATAGGTCTAAGCTCCTTGCAGGTTCACCTAGATTACATGTTTGTTTTGTATAATATATAATAAGATTCTGAAAATGTTAACAGTACCTCATATCTAGTATACCTTTCTTCTTTGTAATAAGGAGACAAACGAGTTTTTCATGCTATTGGAACTTTGTCTTAACTTGTACTTGAGCAGTATAATTAATTTTTTTTTGTCAATTAATTATAATAATTTTCATAATTTAATTGTTGTGGTATCATTGATGTTATTATGAATACAACAGTACTGTAAAAATATTAATAATTGTATTGATTAAACTGAGTTTAATGATATTACAAAATCAATGCAAATTAAATGAACATAATACTAGTATGAAACACTCGAAATAAAGATAAAGATATGATCAAACCACAATAAGAAATGGGAAAACAAGACTAAGATCTTTCAACCGTAACAAGCGATCTTCGTCAGAGTCAAAAACCCAACTTGGGTTTTTGACTCTGACGAAGACCGCTTGTTACGGTTGAAAGAGCTTAGTCTTGTTTTCCCATTTCTTATTGTAGTTTGATCATTGATTGTTATTTCACGTGTTTATGTGAAAAAAATATTTTTAAAGATAAAGATATATATATATATATATATATATTCACTGATAAAACGAAATACGATCCAAACTGGACACAATACGAGTTCGAGATTAACAAAGAGCAACACACAAAGTAGGGAAACACACTTACAGACTCAAATTTTCGGGTAATCCGTCTTCAGGAGAAAAGAGAATGGGAGACCAAGCACGTTGTAGGCGCAAAAAGTTACTTGCCGTTGCGCCTACAACGTGCTTGGTCTCCCATTCTCTTTTCTCCTGAAGACGGATTACCCGAAAATTTGAGTCTGTAAGTGTGTTTCCCTACTTTGTGTGTTGCTCTTTGTTAATCTCAAACTCGTATATATATATACTTTTTTTCGTTGGAAATACGATCCAACACGGACAAATATAGTTCAATATAAACAAAGAAACATAGAGAAATCAGAAGAACACACTTACAGTCTCTAATTTTCGGTTTGAACCGTCTTCAGGAGAGATAAGAGAGGGAAACCAAGCGCACTGGATCAGAGGCGGTTGGAGACCAACAGTGTTACCGCATGCGCGCCCGTTCACAGAAAATAAGGTAGACAGGAATCAATTTATAATTAATTTATAATTTATAATTACATTAAATTAATGGAATATGAAAACAATAAATATATAAAAAAGAAAAAATTGAAAAAATAAGGGAAATTGATACAGAGAAATTGATACATAAACAAAAGTACTGACTAAGCTATGGTAAAATAAAATAAAACTAAGAATACAAATAATAATAACAAATGAAATAAATTATTAAAAAAAAAAAAGTGTGAAAAGGCAAGGAACTTTTAGACATTATCGCTTTAGATTGAGGCCAGGTGCACTGCGCGCACTTAATAGCCAAATATGGGCTTCTTCGGAGGCTCGTAGTGTGAGATCTTTGCTGTCAGGGGGTATTTTGCTGTCCCATTATAAATCCCCAACCACACTTCACAGCTCCCCTCCATAACACCCTCTATCCTGTTGCAACTGACTGCTCGTGTACCTCCAAAAACTGTGTGTACCGTTTGGAGTGTACCAAGTGTGATTCGTTCTACGTAGGCCAAGCATCCACCAAGCTTAGTCTCCGTATGAACAATCACAGAGCTTCAGTCAATAGCCGCTCCCATCTTCCCATTGCCATACATGCCAATAGCCACGGTCTCCCTTTTAATGAGTGCTACAGGTTACAGATTCTGCGACAAATACCCCCTGACAACAAAGATCTCACACTACGAGCCTCCGAAGAAGCCCATATTTGGCTATTAAGTGCGCGCAGTGCACCTGGCCTCAATCTAAAGCGATAATGTCTAAAAGTTCCTTGCCTTTTCACACTTTTTTTTTTTAATAATTTATTTTATTTGTTATTATTATTTGTATTCTTAGTTTTATTTTATTTTACCATAGCTTAGTCAGTACTTTTGTTTATGTATCAATTTCTCTGTATCAATTTCCCTTATTTTTTCTTTTTTATATATTTATTGTTTTCATATTCCATTAATTTAATGTAATTATAAATTATAAATTAATTATAAATTGATTCCTGTCTACCTTATTTTCTGTGAACGGGCGCGCATGCGGCAACACTGTTGGTCTCCAACCGTCTCTGATCCAGTGCGCTTGGTTTCCCTCTCTTATCTCCCTGAAGACGGTTCAAACCGAAAATTAGAGACTGTAAGTGTGTTCTTCTGATTTCTCTATGTTTCTTTGTTTATATTGAACTATATATATATATATATATATATATAACAAACACTTTTTCTTCTTCTCGGAGTTTGGTCAGGGTAAATATATGGAATCACCTTTTTGCCAACGTTTCGTCTTTATTTTAAGACATCCTCAGGGCTATAAACTAACAAAAAAACAATAAACAATGTGTCATTTCTACTTTAGAAACATCATAAAAAAATTGAAAAAACTTACTCTTACCTAAAGTAGAAATGACAAATGTCCATTGTTTATTGTTTTTTTGTTAGTTTATAGCCCTGAGGATGTCTTAAAATAAATACGAAACGTTGGCAAAAAGGTGATTCCATATATTTACCCTGACCAAACTCCGAGAAGAAGAAAAAGTGTTTGTTAATATTTAGTGGTCAAGAAAACAGTACCGTATATATATATATATATATATATAAAAAAAATCGAAAGAGAAAGATGTTCAACAATTCCTTTAAATGAAATGAGTTTTGACGTTTTTCATTTAAGCGTGTGGGAGAAATCTGCGATAGGGGAAATTATTTTTATGATTCATCGTGGTAGATTCTTAAAATAGTACCATACCGGTGCTAATATTCTTGCATTAAAAAGTTTCTTTTCAAAACTTGTTATACAAATAAATCGACCTCTTTTGACATTCTTCAGACCTGAAAACTTTTCATCTGAATGTTGTAGTTTCTTAAAACTCAAAGAACTGAATATGAACTAATGAAAAATGGATATTGAAAAAATGTATACAACCAAAAAACATTTCATATCTCCTCAGTTATACTAGTACAAATCTACAGTTTTTTTTTTTTTTTTTTTTGACCAACCCGTCAGCACATCAGCACTTCCTTGGTGTTTTCCTGATGATGAACACAAAGTGTTTGAAACGCGTTGAATAAAAAAAACTTCATTTGTGTGGAGACTTTTGTTGGTTTATCCATTTTACCTCAGAATGAGTAAATACCACACAATTACGGATTGCACAACTAATGATTTATAAAGAAAACAATATAATTGAGTAAAAAAATGTACATTAAAGAATCCGAAATTATACAGATTATATCCTAAGTTATATTAATTATAGCTGTAATCTTAAGGTAAAGAAAATCAAATTAAAGAAGACTGGATTAACGAAAACAATTACAACTGGGATTTATTATAAACGTATTATATAATGCAAAGTAATTATTATTCTGGCTTGAGAAGATGTAAGCAGGAAGACTTCCTGAAGTGAGATTATTATTTTTTTTCAAATTTAGTAATTTAAATTAAAAAAATAAACAAAGAAAATATAATGAAAATATTTTTTTTAAAAATGTTCTTTTAAAATGACAAAAACTCTTTATTACTTATGTTTAATTTTAAGCTTTAATTAACTTTGACAGTAAAAATTCTAGTTAAGTTTGAAGCTATGAAAATGGAACACACACACACACATACATACACACACACATATATCACAATAAACACGTGATGTAATCAATGAAGTTTAAAACTACTACAAGGAAAAAAGAAAGAAACAGAATGAAATTCTCTGAGGCCTTTCAGTATATATCATCAGCAAACAAACAAAGTAAAAATAAACAAAGTTCTTTATTTCCTTCTTCCTTTCTTTTTATTCCTTCTTTGTTTTTACTTTCCTTTGTCCTCTCATAACATGAAGTGAAAGGCCTCAGAGCATTTATTTGCATTTTATTCCCTTTTGCTTGTGGTTTTATACTACATATATATATACATATGTACAAGTTCAAATATGAAGAAGAATAATACACAGAGTCAACGTACTTTTCTTCTGATGACAGTTTTTTTCAAAAATTCAGTAAGTGAATTTCTTTACTCTTAGTGTTACTCTTCTTTGTATTTGAACTTGTGTACATCGTGTTTGGATTGCTTTAGGATTTTAAAGTGTATATATATATATTGGTAAAAGTTGGGAGCTTCCTTCTTAAATACATGCATTTAAAAACTTTATGTCTGATTCCACTTCATCTAACATCATCGAATATTTTTCTAAATTTCGAAATGAATTGAAGAAAAGATTTTGAATTTAGAAAAATATTCGACGTAGTTAAATTTTTAACTGTTTTTGACAGTTGGGTTTTTGACTCTGACGAAGACCGCTTGTTACGGTTGAAAGATCTTAGTCTTGTTTTCCCATTTTTTATTGTGGTTTGATCATTGATTTTTGTTTCACGTGTTTGTGTGAAATCTTTATATATATATATATATATATATATATATATATATATATGTATATGCTTGCAATTGAATGTATTACTACGAAATACAAAATAAAACGAAAACTTACGTTTTCCAATCGTTCAGTTTGATACTCTCTTCAGAAGAAAAAAAATACAAACCTTTGAACGAATGCATGAAACCGTTTCATTAATATACATATAATAAATCAATTTCAGAACAGTATACTAGTTTAAGAATGTATTTTCAATTTTTCATATTACAAGTATTTAAAATGATCGTCATAATATCTAAAATGTAGCGCTATTTATAATATATCCGTATATTAGTTTAGTAATATTTAACATAAATAAATGATGTAACATAAATATATTTACTACTAAAAAAGTTAACCATCATGCACGAATTTTTCAGTAAAAGTTTGAACATAAAGTATACGTAGGTACAACATTACTTATGTTGCAAAAAACTGTAGAAAAAAACAAATAATTAACATCACGCAATGGATTTATTCAATTTAAAGATAAACTATATTTGTTTTGTTAGTTAATGATATTGTCATTCACTTTATTGATAATGACACAAATTAATTTACATGTAATTAAAAAAAAAGAAGAAAATTAAGTATTTAAATTTCTTGTTATATTGAATGCTAAAATAAATGTTTAAAAATTTACGAGAATTAATATAGTTTTATGAAATGCATTTCAAGGGGAGAAAAAAAAGAACATTAAACGTACAGACCTGAAAAATTGTGAGAATCAGATACGGTGTCCGATTTACAGATTGGGGTCAACTATACCAGTGGCACAAAGCTCCTCTTTTCACTGTTGTATTGTAATGAATGAATTATAAATAAACCCCTTTGATGTCTGCTTGTTTAGTTCAATTAGTGGAATTCTTTTACAGAGAAATGCAAAAGACTATCTCTGTTTTACTAAACTGCCTCTCAGGGTTACTCCATAGCCTCGAACTTTCAATTCAACTATCTCTATTCCAGTTTCCACACTCACTTTTACACTCTCTCTCTTTTTCTTTGATACACACTCACACACTCATACTCATATAATAAGCGTAAATGGTGGTATAAACGAAGAAATAATTAATTATTTAAGTGAAGAACCCAAAAAATGGAGACAAACATTTTCCATTCTCAATAATTATGGCACAAGCTGTTGTCAAAAGAAATGAACATGATAATTTCATTTTTCAAATGAACATGAGTCTTCATTTCTTTTTTGAAGTCGCTAATGTTGAAATGCAAATTGCTAATATTATTAAACACAATAATTTTATTGATCAAAAGCATATACTCGTATATTACACAAAATGGACAGTATAGTGTAGATGTGTTCCATTGTTTTTGGACAAAATTGTATCATTGTAAAGTCACTTGTTTGGTTGAAATATAATTTGTAAAATTTTTCAGTACTAAACTACTAACTTTAGAGTTTTGAAATTTATGGGGTTATTATGAAACTGACATAACTGTCAGTTTTAAAATAAACTGATGTAAAAAAAAATCTCTTATGATTGATTTTGAGAGATTTTGGACCCGGTATAGAGATGATACCGTTAAGCAGATCATAATGATATTGTACTCAAATATAGTACATCCTTGTGTAAGAATGAACGGAGTAGATTTTTTGTTGCAATTTCATGGAGGAAAAGGACAATATGGTAAATTTTATGATTTCAGAATTTCTTTTAACACTAAATGGTTAACTGCATAAAGCAAAATTTTTTAAAACAGTTATTAATATTAGGCGACTATTTTTATAATCCCTTCTAGCAATTGAAGAAACATACTATTATGTCGAGAGCTTACAATATTGAAAGAGTAATATTACATTATAAATTGTGAATATGCAATCTATAGTCACATTAGAATTTTAAGCAAATAAGTTTTTTTTGAGGGATAAAACACCTAATACAATGATATGTTGACATAATCAGTTTAAAAATTTTTAGCTAACAAAATAGAAAAATCTTTTTGTTAATTGTGTGAATATAATTAATTAATTAAAACAAGATTTTAAAGAATTACTTGTGGTTATTCTTGAATATAAAAGAAGTTCTTGATACACAACTTCAAATGTAGTCAGTATCCTATGTACATGAATTTATCCAAGAACTATAGAATGATCACAATAACCGCGATGTTACATATTCCTGAAGTCAGCTTTTAGTCGTCACAATTTCAGTAGCGTTATATTCTATACTTTCACTAATTGTCCTTGTTGTTATTGTTAATTGTTGAACTAATTATCAACTTATTAATCAATCCTGAAGTAGTTAGATTAATAAATATATGCATAACACCTGATTTATTGAACTACAATGATGTGTTATCAAAAGATCTCTGCATATACAAGAAGCAGCCTCAAAAGATTCGTTAACAGACATTTTTTTGGTTTGTTAACTCAAAATTTTTAGAACTTATTTCATGATTTACTCTACTGATAGGTTTGTTTTCTCTTATGAAAAATGCTCAAATAGGGTAATGTACACTGTGGGATACATTTTGGGTGAAATATGAATTTTATCTCAAAAGGTGCAAACTGCAGTGTGTCCGCAAACATCGGGATGTACGCTTATCCACACACACAACAACAAACAAACACAAACACATATGCGTGTAACATTGTAATATTGGGCTTGCTGTAAATAAAATCTATCCCCCCCCCCCCACACACACACACACACACAATATATTTTCTTTTCTATACACTTTAACACATAGAAAAGAACACAGAATAATATATATATATATATATATATATAAATATTTATCACAGCTTCAATAATATATGGACCGTTTGATAGAATAGGTGTGTTATCTAATCGAGATTGGGTCAAATTTACCAGATTCAAAAATCATACTTTCATTGTCGACGTTTCGGTTTTATTTTAAAACCTTTTTAATAAGCAGAAGTAAGAATTTTTTGACTAAGAAAATGAAATTTGCATTATTTAAAGGAACAACAATCTTAACCGGACAAAACTGGTTAAGTCTAGTCCAAGGTTTTGTCCGATTAAAATTGTTGTTCCTTTAAATAATGTAAATTTCATTTTCTTAGTCAAAAATTCTTACTTATGCCTATTAAAAAGGTTTTAAAATAAAACCGAAACGTCGGCAATGAGAGTCTAATTTATGAACCTAGAAAATTTGACCCAATTTCGATTGGATAACACACACACACACACACCTATATATATAACTTTAAATTACACAAAGCACGACACAGAAAAGAGACTAAAAAGAACACTTACAGAATTCAATATTTCGAACTGTTGTTCGTCATCAGGAGAGTAGACTAGAAGAGAGGACGAAGTGAGAGAGATCTCCCCACGTCGAAGAACGGAGCGCGAATATATATATACGAGTTAAAAATCGAAGTAAAGATACACACTTACAAACTCACATTTTTTGGCAATCCGTCTTTAGGAGAAAAGAGAAAGAGAAACCAAGCATGTTGTAGAAGCAACGGGAAGTAACCGGGCCGTTGAAGACGGATTGCCAAAAAATTTGAGTTCTTAAGTGTTTTTTGCTCTGTGTGTTACTCTTCTTCGTTTTTGAACGCATATATATATATATATATATATATATATATATATATATAATATACAACCACTAGTTGTTTAGATAAACATATAAACTATTTAGATATATCGAAAAATTATTATATATATATATAAGTGAACGTCACATGGTAGATAAATAAAGTTGTTTTATTTTTAATGTTTTTATAAATAAAAGCTAAATGGATAGTTTTTGTGGGCAATATCTTTTAACTGAAAAATAAAAAAAATATAATAGATTAAAATAGCAACCTAGCAATTTCGTTGAAAGCCTCCGGTTTCATGCCATTACAATTATTATTACATGACAGTATTATTAACTGCAGAATAAAAAGTTGAGTACACCACAATGCCATTAGGACTTAATTGCGACTTGGCCATATCCGAACTCGACCATATTCCGGAGTAAAAAAACACTTGCAAAATTTTCTTTCTCCTGATTTGTATAGTCCCAAAATCTGGTACTTTATCAGATTACAAAACATAATTATATATTAATATATTATATGTATTAATAATATATAATTATGTTATCTATACTATACACTTACATAATATTGTAATTCCTCAAAAATTTGTTATTCTAAGTATGTAATCAGACTGCTTTTCATAGACATTTTGTAGTCCATTTCGGATAGTTTTTCATTTTTTAAGATTTATTCTAATTAATAGTTTATAATAATATTAATTATTATTATCTAATTTATAAATAATGTACTTTATATAGTATAGTATAGATAAACTTATAATAATATATAGTTATAATATAAACTGAGAAATAATGTATAATTTAATAATTGATAGTGTATACTTATGAAAATTTTAATAGAAATGTAATTAATATGGTTCATTAATATTATTATAACTATTACATAAAGTGAACATACACATAGTAGTTTCATACAATTACCATTTCGTACTGTGGTATCCTTTAAGTCAAATCTTTTGATTTGATTAGGATAGGAAATATTCCTAGAAACCCAATATTTCCAAGAAATATATACTACAATAGCTGTGTCATCTTAACTATGTTTTTAATAGTTTCCTGTAACTGGAATGAAATGCGTTACTCACGAGATGAGAAAATGACACACTCCATCCAAGCTTGAACCTCGGCTTCCTGTTGAAGTTCTGTCTTTCCGGTAACTAGAAAGCAAACCAACAGTGTAAGGAAATTTATGCTGAAAAAAAAATAAACAGGAGCACACATACATAAATAAACATTTTCGAAAACCACACTTTGGTTTCTCCAAATTTACTTCAGATCAAGTTTTTCAAGATTTCTATAAATTACTTAAAGCAATAAATTACGTAAAGTAAAAATAGATATATCATTGATATACATATAGAGATAATTGATGGAAATGTTTTTCTTAATGCAAAGTTAAATACTTTTAATGAATTTTAAAATAATTTGAAGTTCTAATGTTTTTTCTTTTAAAAAAAACTGAATGAACAGTTTTAGTTACCAATATAAAAAGAAAGAAACATAAAAATGGAGGCAAGTTAGCTATTCATTCAGAGTTTTGATTTGATTGAATAGTAGGATACAGGTCTTTTTAGAAAAACATTAAGTTTCAATGCCCTACTATAATTTTATATCAACATTTAGAAAATACCAATCTTTTGTACTCTTACTATTCAATTTTAATACTAGAACATTAAAATTAAAAATAAAAAAACAGATATTTCTGTAAATATTTACATGATAATGTATGCGTTTTTTTATTATATTTATGAAGTATGTGTTCCTTGATGGCTCAGGGAGGTTAAATTCCTTAAAATTCTTCTTGCAGTACAGGTGGGCAGTAAGTTTCTCTAAAAGGCTTGTATTAAGAGGAAAAATGTCTCGTTATTTAATAGAATGAGCTTCTTAGATAAACAGGTGGCTTAACCTGTTCATTCTATTAATATATCGGTAATCAAAAAGTTTTGTTTTTCTAGCAGGGTTTATACCTAAATCTTTTTCCTTTCCTGATTTTTAACAATTGGGATAGTGTGCTACATTAAGCCAGATGTATCATCTGTTAAGGTACTACTGAAAATAATAATTTCATCTAACTATTCTTGAGTATAGCAAATTTAATTGTTTAGAGTATGCGGTAGGTCATCTACAACTAATCCCAACAATCATAGCGTCGGAACGCCTCCATGAGGCGAGTCTTTTAGTGTTCACAATTCCAGCTATGGTAGATCCAAGACTTATATTAATTATTCATTCAATCGATGTTGCAATCCATTATATAATTCCTGTATTATTATATCTATATAGTAGTGCCAATTGAATGTTTTGAGAACATGTCAATGTCAGATTCAATCATAAGTCAAAAATTTTTACATTTTCTGCTCAAAATACCTTTTTAGTAGTTTTAAAAAAATAATGTTTTGTCAATTATTTCTTCTCTCAGTAGTTTCATCATAATATAAAAATTTTAAGAGTTTAGAGTTAATAGTTTAGGAGGAAGAAAATGTTCTCTAAAATTATATTTCGCCGAAAAAAGTGAGTTCTTAATCATGCAGAATTTTTTTAAAAACAATTGATTCTTTGTCCTTTTTGTTCTGTCTGTAGTAAGCCCGTCCAGCTTTTGATGCATTCAGGGTAATATCGAAATTTACTTAGCTTAATTTGTTTTTATTATTGTAGTAGTCCTTAATGTGCTCTTTGAACCTATCTCTTAGAGTTCCTGTTTGTCTTATGTAATTTTTTCTCCTATCTTTTCTTTTAATTTTATTTATTCGGTTTTTTTGATATTTATTACCCTTATTTTTTATCAAATTATTTGTGATTTGATATATAATATCATCAGTATAATATATTTTCTTAAAAGGGTCGTAACTTGTTCACTAGGTTTACTTATGTAAGTTAAGAACGCATATCTGTTAGATAATTTAAAAAAAATAAAAATTTACAACTATAAAATTATAGACAATATACTCAACGAACAGACAAACCATCAAACGACCATTTCAACCAGACCTATAAAACATTAAAAAGATGACACGAAGGACTTGAAATAAAAGAATAAAATTTAGTTATTGAATATAGCTACCAACTATTATATTAAATAATCTGGGAGCTCAGCAGTATGTGCGTAAATGCATTTCACCTCCTTAACCAAAAAAAAAAAAAAATTATATTAAATAATAAAGGAAAGTTTACAGACACCATAGGTTAATGATTTAGATAACAGGTCTAGATTACAGAAACCAAATCCACGAATCAGTCTTTGATATGGAAACCAGAAGGACCCGAAACCGGTTGAACACTCCAGCCAATGTAGGAGGTATGACAGCCAATGTATGACAGTTAATATTATTACCCTAAGTGAAAACAACCCATTAAGTTCATTGCCTAATTTTGTTAAACATTTCTGTTATAATAATTATCTGTTTTTTTTTATTGTATATCAATCACAGTTTTTATTGGTGTTATAGCGATAATTTAAAATGTCTATATAATTTATATGTATAATACGTTTCTTATATGCAGTTCGCAAACGATTTTAAATAATGTAGCAATAATTTATGATTTTTATATAATTTATATGTAAAATACGTTTCTTGTATGAAGCCCGTAAAAAATTTTAAGTAATGAAGGTTGGCCTGTTGTAAAATAAAGTATTGCTTATCTATGATAAAAACATAGATTTTTAAAACAAAACATTAAAAATCTATAACATAACTTTTGTTTTTAATATGTAACTTGGAGATAATTGATTCTAATAGCTTTGTCAATTTCTGCGGAATCTATATATAGTATAAAAATTGTAAAAGACGATTACAATCTTTAGCCATCTTGAAAAGTGAAGAAGAGAACATTCGATAATGTCTTTTCAAGTAGAAAGTTAATTAAAGTTAAAATATGTTGATAATTTATTTCTAGGGTTAATTTATGCTGTATTAAAATAGCTTGTAAGACATTTCTTAAGGAGATGTTAGTTTTGTGAAAGCTTAAAACAAAAGTATACAGACACTTTTGTTAAACTCAACTAATTTTGGTATAAGACAGTACAGACGACGATATGACTCTTGGAAAGGTTTTTGTTAAGCAAAACTCATCATGAGTTACTGCTGGTGGAAAATGTCTTTGTAGTTCTGTCGGATTTGTCCTTCAAAAAGTCGACCTTTATTAATAACTTTGAGCTTTCAAGTATTTCAATATTACTCTACTACTAAAAGCTCAGCTTTTCTCACTTGCCTTGTATTTCCTGTGCAATTGTCAAAACTAGACCAACAACCAAAAGTCTCATCTTGTCATACTTTATCACAAAGGCTGTTAAACATTTTAGTGTCTTTAATTAGAGTAGGCCGATAATTAACTCTTTTCTTGCCAACAGTTTCTAAACTCCTGTGAATAATAGGCATGATGACATGAGTTGAGCATCATAATATTAACATTTTAAAATATAAAAAGAAATTAAATTATTATTATTATAACTTGTAAAATGTTGTAACAAAAATTAAATTGTAATAAATCTTTATAGTCTACTTGAATTTTATTGTAAATCAATTCACTTGATGGCTCGCCAATGCATCAATTACAAATGAAAAAAAATGTTTCTTTTTTTTTAAAATATGTCAGTATACTATATATATTTTTACAATAATTACAAATTTAAAAAATTTAAAGAAAAATAAAGGTATTTATGCAATTTAATTTATCGTATTGTCAAGTTAAACAACAATATATTCAATATACTAATATTCAATATATATATACTAATATTCAATATATAACAATATACTCAATCAAAAATTATGCGCATTTTGGTAGTCAAGTTTGTGTCCAGTTTCATGGTTTTATCATACAAGTGTTGATACACTATATGTATATGTTTTATGTTCCATGGATATTTGTTTATCAAGGTTGAATTGTTTTATCGTCAGATGGAAATTGAAATGATTTCATTAAAGAACTTCTCTCCCTCTCTCTCACACAAACTGTCTTCTTTGAGAGAGTGAGTTCCATCTACTTTTTAAATTTTTCTTAGATAAGTAATGGTTATTACATTTAACTTTAAAATTCGACAGAAACTTTTTCTGAATACATAATGCCTACTGACAAGACATAATTCCTAAATAATCATTGCTGAACTTTACCATAAGTTAATAAATACAACTAGTAACAAAAAGAATAACAATTGCCAATTTAATTATTTTTAAATTTTTTCTAATATGGGTGTAAACAATTATTCGATTCTGACAAAAATGTAATAAATAATTTCCCTTTTTAATAATTTTCTGAAATTTTATAAGAAAACCCTCTTTCCCAAGTTGTCATGAACGCATACTTATATATACACAAGCAGAAAATAAAAAACAACAATTTGGATTATATAATTATAAGTCAAAATATAAGTTATGATTTTAAGTTAACATCGTTTTTACAATTACAATTATTTGTAGCAGTTTCTTATAATTTTATCTAATTTATTTTTATTTTTATCAGTTTTGTACCAATTCACACCAACTTTTTAAATGCTTTCCTGGTGAATAAAGAATTTAATTCACTTTGAATGAATAAAGAGTCTCATACTATTTTGAATAAAATAATAATAATTAGCCGAAATATAAGGAAAACATATATATATAAACTTACAAAGTAAATAAGTCAATAAATTGCACAAAATATTAGAAAAATAAAAATTTTACTGTTTAAGATTAAGCTTGAAAATTTTGATTACTGAATAGAATGGGGGACAATATTTTTCTTAAGAATGTTGTTTTTTAATTCCCTTCTAGTTGAATATCAATTTTTTTTCGTTGAATATACCACTTCTTAAACAATCTATAGAAAATAACAGGATATAATGGAGAAGTTGTTTGAAAAAGACCGCATCAAGGAATACGTCTATCACTGATGGCTAAATCCATTGAATATCAGAACCATCAAGTAAATGCACACATCCTCTATTCCTATCTCACATGCTCTCAACAGCCAATTGATTAGACTTTTCGTTTAGGATCACGTTCTATCTTCGAGGGAGCGCCTCACGAAAACTTTGCACTCAGTCTCAAATTTCAACCTTGAATACCTGCTTAATAAGGTAATTAACATAAATAAAACATAATGGCAAATGTGTTGTTGATTAATTTTTGTTATTTATTACTGTCTTGATAAAGAAAACCTAACCTGTACAAACAGTTTCTAACTTTTTGTTATAATTCTAATAATAGCAATATTAATATTAATAATAATTATTATTATTGTGTCATTATTATTATTATTATTGTCATTGTATCAAACAGTGACACAATGGGAAAAATGTAGGTGAAATGTACTAAATGACTCCTAACAGAAATATTTTCCTTGTATTCAAAAAAAGACAATGAATGAATCTCTTGGAAATAAACTATAAACTCTCTCAATATATAACTGGATTAAAATATACTAGAACATGTTAAAAATAGCTCCTAGTCCTAGACCATCATGTACACGTAACGCGGAGACACACTAATCTCCTGGACAATGGGTGTATGAGTGTTGTTTGAGCTAATCACAAGGACAGGCTCTTATTCGGAAAGTTTTACTTTGTGGAAAAGAGTGGCTTATTAAGCCTTGCTTATTAATAAAAAAACAATATTATCATAAATCTGTCAAATTTAAGAACAGTTTTGAACTTCAAAAATATCTTAATCGAAAGACATTTCATGTATATATTACCTGAGAGAGGTTCACATTATTATTATTGTTCTAGTACATTTACTTAACATTGCAAACTGTTTGTTTCACAAAAAAATATTATTCTATTTATTTTAATTTGTTATTGTAATATAAATTTAAAGGTATAAGAATTGTACAAAATGTATAATTAATGCATGTAATATAATGTGGAACATAGTGCAATAAAACATAAAAATAGAAAAATAATAATAATATAATAATAGTAGTGCTCTAAATAATTGCTTACTTGTATATTTTCTTAGCATGTTATTTATTTGTTTATTCGAGCCATTGTAGAGTTGAATGTATGATGAAATAGTACATCATACGCCAGCTGTGTGGTTTTGTTTTAATATTAAGCCAAACTCGACTCAACAGAGTATGTAAGTGACTGCATTTTATTAGTTGTTTAACTTACAGGAATTCTTCCGCTAGAAGAGTGTAGAAGTTTCGATCCTCTCGCCCCAACTAGATTGTTTTAAAACTACCTAATTAACAAGTCGTTTGTTTTTGATCTTTTCAAATTGCACATGTTGCATTACTGTCAGTAACTACTGTAAATTATGTAATCAGTAATTAAATAAGTTTTCCTTAAATGAAATATTTTCAACATATTTCTTCCTGCTTTTAAGTGATGTCACAACACAAGTGCATGCGGATATATACATACACACATAAGTATATACACTCTCATAACGCACAACTGTCAAACTTTTTATTCTCCCAAGTTGTAATACAGCACATTTTTTATTTACGAGTACATATGTCTCAAAAATATCAATAAAAGCTAAAGAAAAACTAATTGAAACTTGTAGTATAGGAAATAGTAGAAGAGATGAAGACAGCTCGTGTAAGTGAAACGTTTCCCAAATGGCTTTAAAATATTCATGCAGTTGTTAGGGTACTGCACAAATGTTTACTCCACCAACTTGGTTCAGGGAGCTGCAACATCAACATAACTAACTTGCTTGCTTCTCGCAACTTAACTCTAAAGCAAATATATTTTCCTTCAAAATTTTAATATATTATATACTACATTAAATTACGATCAACAAGGGAGTTGGTTTACAACTAAAGACAAGCTTATAAATGAACTGATGGGAACATTTCTAAGAAACTTAGATAAGCACTGAAGTGATTTGTTTTTGTTTTTAATTGATTTATATTGGTGTACTAATTGAAAGAAAAGGTATGATAACCAGCTAGATTTAACATAGCTGATAGAGAAAAATAATATTTATATGAACAAACATTGAACGTTAGTTACATTTTGTTATTCATTACTTTCTTTAGAAACAAAACTAAACTTGTACAAACTTTTTCTAATTTTTCATTAAAATTTTATTTTCCTTTTGAGGGGATTATATGATTTGGTTTAAAGCTTTCATAAAGTTTTTAGTTTTTTGTTCTTTTCTAATTGATATATTCTCTGTTTATGCTTAGCCTCACATTTGTTTTTAGTTTCAAGTATTCCTAATATACGTTAACAATTAGTATTAGCCTTTTTCTTCTAACGAATGTCAAAGGTCACCTTTTAAAAACCATTTAAGTTTGTTTCTAATTCTGAAAATTACTCTTACATAAATTTAAAATTCAGGTTAATAACGTGAAAGAAAGAAAAAAAACATGTCACTTTGCTTAATTTACATGTTAAAAGAACATGTTATCTTAATGATGACACATTCCAATTCATTATAATAATAAAAAAAATATTTATAAATATAGATCTAGAGAAATTGTTTTGGATTCTTTGTTTTAATATAATTATTATTGAGAGATTTCTATCACAAGTGTGCAGTAACGATGTGTTCTTAAGATATTGCTATATGTAGTCGATAGAATACTTCATGTATTCTAGCATGAAGTATTCTAACTGATAATTTAGTCGTTAGAATGCAAGTTGATATTACAATGAGTTTGAACTTAGTGTTTAAATACTTATGCAAAGATAGTTATTAAATTGATTAAAGAACATAAAATCTAATGTCGTTATAACAATAACAAAGGATGGTACAATAAAGCAATTTGGCACTGCAACCTAATAAATAACGTTAGGTTATGTAGCAGTGGCAGTCTCAAACAGAACATACACAGGTCAAACATTGGCCCTTTGTGATACCATATAACAAAAATTTTACATTGATGTTTCTAAATATTGCCTAACTGAAGTGTATTTAGATCTTTAAACAGTACCTGACATCGTCCAGGGCTTGAGACCGACGGCTTAAAGTCCTCTTGGAGAGACGACGTGCTCAGACCTGTTCACCTTCCGCGTTGCCACTGAACTAACCTAACACGA
Organism: Hermatobates lingyangjiaoensis; assembly: GCA_026182355.1. Taxonomy (NCBI): domain Eukaryota; kingdom Metazoa; phylum Arthropoda; class Insecta; order Hemiptera; family Hermatobatidae; genus Hermatobates; species Hermatobates lingyangjiaoensis. The sequence continues at coordinate 4,127,420 of JAPFBL010000501.1, forward strand.
TAATAAATAATAACAACACTGTATAGTCGAAAAGATTTTTTTACTCTTTACATGTAATATTTAATTTATAATAATAATCCGCACTAAAAATGTTTATATTCATTTTAAATAAAGTATAAAACATTTAACTAACGACATTTTAATCTAAAAATATTATCGATTAAAATAACTGATTTTCTGTAATAATGTTCACCTGAAGTCTACCTGACTTAAATGCCTTTCCGACATTAAAAATAAAGGAATTTCTTGATTCATCAAAGCTGTAATATATCCCAGATTATTATTTAAACTGTCGGGAGATAAAAATCATTCCTTTTAAAAGACTAATGTTGTATTTTTAAGAGATTTAATTATTTTTTGTCCATGGATTATTTTCAGGCATTGAAAAATATTATAGTCATTCGAGATGGAATAGACTGAAGCAACTGGTTACTTAAATATGATTTGTGTGATGTAAGTGGAAGCTTTCTTTCCCCTAGACTGTATAAGCGCTTTTAAATCAATTTAATTATATCAATATAAAGTGTTCACCATTACTGCCATCAATGAAAGACTGTAGACAAAACATTACGTGCCCATTAATTTACGATGGGTGGAGATTTCAAAATATTACCCCTCTTTCTTTTTGACTGAAGGATTTGAGAAAATGACTACTATTAACAACTCTATAATATGTTAGTTACGAGCAGAACTTAGCCTCACTCCACACAAAACATCAATTACTAAATAATTTATAATTTAATTCTTAATTTGTAAGTAGGACGGTATTTTTAATTGACTCAAGCTGTCATAATATCCATTGGTATTTTTCAAAAGATCTTATCATTGACTTCATTATTCGACTACAAAAAGAGTTTTTGCTGTTTGCCTATGCCTACTTGATTTATTAATTTGTTGTCATAACATTGCAATTTACAAACTATCTTAATTAAACAACAAAAATTATTTCTTGCTTTTTATATTTTAGATCATAATATTGTTATAATGCCTTGTCAAGTTTGGACACATGTTGTATATGCTGAAAAACAACTTCATCTGCTGGGGCTACTAGGTAGGAATAAGAAAATATTGATTGAACCATTGTTTGTTTTGACCAAAAGGGAGATCAACTTTTTGAAGTCTTTTTTTTTATTAGTTTAGTTTTAATTTAAAATGAGCTTAAAATGACTAAGTTCCAGTATTAATAGTTTAACTTAGTCATTTTTAATTATTTATTTATTATTATACATGTTATATAATAAGCTTCATTATAAATAATTTTTAATTCCCAACTTTTAATTTTATTTCTAGATAACATATGTTGTAAAAGTTTTTAACTTAATAATGGTAGTTGACATTATATCAGTGACTTCATTATTCGACTACAAAATGAGTTTTAGCGAATATTTCTACTGATGATTTAGTAAATATCTAAAAAAAGTGTTACGTCTTACAACTGTTGACTTTGTAAAAATATCGTTTGGAAACAGATTTATTATCAATCAAATCGTTTCAAGTGAACTTAATCAAAGAAATTTAAGAAAAATACTTATTGCAAGTTGCCACAATCATCTTATCATCTTATTATATCTTGAATAATATACATCATTGAAAAGCATAGATGTAACATCTGCAACATGGATACTGCAACATAACATTCTTTCATATTTTTTATTTATTTTCAGCATTTAATAAGATAGATTGTGTGATTTTATTTAATCGCAAATGTCACAGTTATTGAGTTGTTCTATGTTTAAAGAATTGCTTTCATGTATTACTAAGTTCTGACCACATTAAAAGTCAATCAAGTATAGAAATGATGGAATATTTCAATTATTAAAGGAATTAATGAGTTATTAGTTAATAATAATCTAAGAGTAATTTTAGTTAATAGCAATAATTATTAATGACTTTTTTTGTGAATAGGGCTTAAAATATAGTTGACCATAATTGATATTTGACTAACTTCTGTTAAATAGAAATTTAGCTGTTGACTACGAACAGATACCTTCCTTTTTAATATCATATTTTATGATACTACTTTTATGATACTGATACAAATCTTTGAGTTGTATATATCATAAAATAGTTGTAACTGGTGTATTGTAATAGTTGCTGTTGCTACAGTCTGAGAATATTTTAAAAAGAAAAAGTCATTCAAGGGAACCCATGAGGAGTGAGAAAAAATTAACGAATCTCTATGGAAGCAAGTCACAGAAGGGAGAAGGAGAAAAAAACAAACAAAAAGAGTATCAAATAGTTACTTTCACCAGTAAAAGAAGATAGTTCTGCAACTGTTGTTGTATTGGTGTTTACATCAAACTGAGCTGTTTGCAAGGAAAGTAACTGTCTCTGCAGAGAGAAGTCCGTTTTTGCGCCGTTGAAGACTTCATCGATTGCAACTTGAAGGATTTATCAATTGATTTTGAACAAGTCAACCCTTTGTTTAACTGTACATTTGAAGTATATTTACTGGTTAGTATATTGTTTGGTCCTGTTTTTCTAAGAATGAAGTAATTGACTCGTACAAATTAATGAACATTACTGTTTCATAAATGAATTATATTCGTAATATTTAAAATCGGATTTGTTAGTTTTCCTATCAGTCTCATCATTACTTTTTTTTTCAAAAAAGGAAGATATATATTTTTAAATATATTTAATAGTTTAAATTAAATTAAAGAACTTCTGAGTGTAACGATTGTGCACTACTGCATACGTCGACTGTGGCGTCAGATACTGTTACATTCATAACATCCCAAAAGAAATCAAATAAGTTGCGATATTTTCATAACTATGAGGAAAAGTAATGCAATGATCATGCTGTTCAACTCAAAGATATGCTGGTAGATCATCATGCGTAATCGTATGGCATATATGGAAGCCGCATGACTAAGGTTTTAAAGTCTGAGTAAATATCTAAAAAAAGTGTTACGTCTTACAACTGTTGACTTTGTAAAAATATCGTTTGGAAACAGATTTATTATCAATCAAATCGTTTCAAGTAAACTTAATCAAAGAAATTTAAGAAAAATATTTATTGCAAGTTGCCACAATCATCTTATCATCTTATTATATATTGAATAATATACATCATTGAGAAGCATAGATGTAACATCTGCAACGTGGATACTGCAACATAACATTTATTTCTAGTTTTTCATTTGTTCAGAGTTCATTGGGCAGGAATATAACTGTAGAAGATATTAAAGATAGGTTAATTCAGTTTAAATTAGATTTGTTTTGCCATGTTGTTGGAATAGTAGCAGACTTCTGCAACATTCTTACTATAAACGACAAATAATCTTACTTTATAACATTTAATTGATGGAACTTAATCTAATTAGTTAATCTGATTTTCAAATAAACTGATGATATTTCTACAACTTTAATTTATTACCATGACAACTTAATTTTATGTTTTTTGATACTTAATTTAAGTCTATGTGATATGATTTTTTTTAATATTGTAATTTATGACTAAATCAGAGTAATGACTACCAAAAACATTTCGATAATTAGAATGAGAAATTTCTCTGCAGCTTTTCATGCAAAGGAACCTTCAGTCCACTGGGAAACTTGATTAACATTTGTATTTAATATTAAACACCTAATATACCCTCTTACCTCGTACATTGCTGTTCTTCTTGAAGATGGGTGACACCCGAAACCGGTCCGAGAGCTACGGCAGTAATGTACGAGGTAAGACGGTATATTATGTGTTTAATATTAAAAATATTAAAATATTAATATTAAAAATTACTAACCTCTGTGGTAATGATGAAATGCATGAATTTGTATTTAATGCAAGCAGAGCCCTTGAGAGGAAAAAATGTACCGGTGCAAAACCCTTTCTGGGTTCCCCTTTCCAATGTTATGTTATGTATAGATATCTTTTGTTAATTTATAATTCATTTTATATATACATATCTTTTACTGTTAGTGTGTGTGCGTGCGCATATCATTTAAGAAATATATATTGCCAAATACCCAACACCAACACCCTAAAAAAAAAAAAAAAAAAAAAAAAAAGAATAAACCTTACCAAATTAATGGCAATAGTAACTCACGGATAGTCGATACAGTTACAGCTGGTCCTCCACAATTGCTGATATTTGCCAGTTTGACAAGAGCCTTGTACAGAATTTTCAAAGATGAAAATAAGTTTCAGTCGGATTAAGCTATAGACATGAAAAACTAATTCTTTTATTAAGAAGTTTGGACCTATATATCAAAAGCTGCTGCTGTAATCTGACCGTTAGGGAAGATTCGAATTAAATTCATCAAAAGGAGCGGTTTTTTATGGACTACTTGATAAAATGTCCATTATTTCAGTCTGATTTTTTAATTAAATGACCAAACAAAAAAAAATTCAATACGAATTAAACAAGTGAGACAAAATAAATTCTCTAAGGGTATAAAATGTTATTTAACATTTTAAATGAAGGTTTGCTTAATTTATGAAACTATTAAACTATTTTTATGAATACCAAGGACACAAAAGAAGTTTGAAGAATAAATAACTGTTTGAACAGGGAATATAAGATAATGTTTCTCATGGATTTCATCATTAGTTTTTGATAATCATATGGTAAAATACATCGTTTTAGAAAAGAAAATACTAAGTTTGCTACGGAAAGTAAAGTAGTTACTTATACTTTCCATGGTAGAATATCTACTAGATAAGGTATTCACCGATCGACATAACAGTCAAACTTTGTTTTCACCCTTACGTGACTAGCAGTTTCTGTTGTTAGATAGATAGATAGATAGATAGTTAGAATAGAAAACCGACCCCCTTGCGGGTCAAATACATCAGCCCTAACGGTCTTTTTTGTTTGATCGGATGTTTGAGTACAAACACTCAGAGTAGTGTCTATAAAATGTTGCCTGAGTGTCGTTCACCAAATTGTCAAGGTATACAGCGGGTTCAATGCCCCAAATTGTTAAGGTATGCAGAAGGGGTCAATGCTCCGACTGTTCGGGATCGAATGTAACTGTGTCTGCGACCTTTTAGAGCAGTACAGTCTCTAACTATGTGGATTTTAGCTTCTTTTGCCTCTCCACATAGTCTACACACTGGCAGTTCTCTTAAAGGACCGACTTTTTTCAAGTAACTTCTGAAGCACTCGTGTCCTGACAAATAGGCTTTCAACCAACCTCATCTGACTCCTTGGGAACATCAGCAGGGTACGTGTGGGCCGTGGGTTCCTCTCTGCTAGTAACCACTTACAATGAGAACCACCACTTTAGGATCTCCAACGGCTCCACTGTTCATTTCTGCTCCATCCTGTCACTTTACCTTTAACCCTATCACAGCGTATGGGTAGCGCAGACTCCGGTCCTACAAAAGGGGTGATGGCTGCTTTCTTAACACATTAATGTCACGAGCCAAGCCAGCTAGTTCTTCTCGACATTCAAGCACCAGATTCGAACCAGTTTGAGTTCTGTCCAGCGCCTGGCTATCTGACCAGATTTGCATACAAGGATCTATTAAGCCATCATCCTTGCATTTCCATACACAGACAAGGATTACATGTATCTCTGCTCGTAAGATCTTAGGCGATGTACCAAGGAGAATTCATAAAGTACACTTTCGGATAAAGGATACTTTCGGAAGTGCTCGGCACCACTGTGTCCCTTAACCGAGCCATCACTGTGCCAGGATTCGTCTTTATTACGCGATACGCTTGATGGCTCTTCATGAGTGTTACCCTGTATATCAACAAATACAGTATAATTTGAGTGACCATGCCATCAGAGACGATATCCAACGAAGGTATGTTAACCTCATTTATGATACTCTGATGGGCCCCAAATGAGGGGTTCTTATCCATTATTGACTATTCTGCAAGTGCTGTGCACCCATTCTTTCCATTCCTTTAATATGCAGGCCGAGTGGAGGGATATTAGTCTAGTCAGCACTTCCAGATGTAGGGAACAAAAGGTCACTCCGAGCATAGCCCCATACTCGGAGAAGGCTAATTTCTGCTTGGAGGGTGCCTGGTATTCCAGAGGCTCCGTTGGAGACACTCACTTCCTGTCCCATGCATCCCTTCGACACGGTAGTTTTCCTAACACCTTGAGGTTAGGAGTCGGAGCCCTGTTAGCCTTTGATCATAACAAAAAGTTACCAGGCTCCACCCAGAGGAGGTACAGTCAGGGACATACAAGGCACCCTGTACCTTCCTTAGAGCCAATTCTGTTGTTAACAACAATATTAATCTATTTAATATTATAAAGCATTTTATTTTAAAATATTAAAAAATTACTTCGCAATTATATTTCCTGATAATAATCAAAATTAATATATAAAAAAATGATTAACATAAAGGTGCATATAATATTCCGTTTAATTTTTTTATTAAAATAATTACATTAGTCAAAATTAAATAAATACAATTAAACTATTAATATAGTTACAATGTTGTAAAAGATATTAAAAATATGAGATTATACAATGCAATTGTGAAATATTATTCAAATACATCAATACCATAAACTTGATGTTAAATTACAGGTACTAAAAAAATGAGAATAATTTAAATATTAATGATTGAGAAACAAATTTAAATAAATCAGTCTTGCAGTGTTAAATAATATAAAATATTTAGTAATAATATAAGTTTCTATAAGAGGTAAAATGGAATAACATTAAAAGTAAATTAGAAATATAACTTAAAAATAAATACATACTTTAAAAGTTGTAATAATTACACACATCGTCATAGTAGTTATAATACATTTATTATTCGAATAAAGATAAAAACACCAGTCATTTTATCAGTGTAAAAATACAATAACAATTTTGCTAAAGTGGCTATTTACAAGTGTTAATGAAAAATTGAGTGCTGTTAAAAGTGAACAGTTAGTTGAGGAATTTTAAGAGTTTTTGTAGGCGATTTTGAGAAACATGGTAGTCTAGCCAGAAGGACTGATGATACATGAGTTACATGGTATACCATGTTACATGGTATTAGCTGAAACAACTACATAATTGACCGTTAGAAACATGATGACAGGAGCGTTTTTATTACTCTGGACTTTAGAAATTTAGTCGTTAGTAGCAGTAATACAGACTCATTTAAATTTCATTTTACCAGAACAGTATCGAGACAAAGGTCTTTGGAATGAAGATGTTATCTTTTTAAACACTTTGATAGGTTTGTTCCAACTATAACTATCAAATTTGTTATAGATCTTTTGATTTGGCTATTGATGATTTTATGTACAAGACAAAATTAGGTGGACAATTTCTACCAGAATGCCCAACAAAAATATGATGTTGGGACTAAATTTAACAAAATTTCTAAACTAAACAAATACCATTTTAATCAACTTTTTAAAAAATATCGTTGAATAATAAATAATAATTCAGTTTTCAAGTATAATTGAATAAATTATCCTAAGAAATAAATATACTAACAACAGGCATGTATTTGAAAAACATCATTTTATAATGAGTGTCGTGTAATAAGCAATCAGTTGTGTTAAATTATAACACTATTTTAAGTTTTAATGTATTAAACACTGAAGAAGAACACAAAATTGATAGCTCTAAAGTAATTTTAAAAGCTAAAATCATAAGACATTAAGATCATAAATAATTAATTAAGATAAGTAGTTAAGTTCATAAGAGGTGAAACTTGATGTAATTAGTTTATAAAATGCCACAATAATTATTAATTGTAAATCGAACTTGTATAAGTATTTAACTTACAAAGCATTTTAAAAGTTTTCTTATATTTTTTCCTAGTCCTTGAATAAAGGGCTTTGATGCATTTTTTTTTATGATTGTAGTTAAATTGTTAAATATAACTAGATTGTTGTATATAAATTGGCTTCATAGTGCTTTAAAATTAATACAGAAGACTCTTAGGGGAGCTACTTAAGACTTGATGCAGCCTGCTGGTCGTCTAGTCGGGGCTTTACTGATTAATAGCTCGGCTGGTAGAGTTATTTCAATGTTTAATAAATAATTTTAGATCATGACAGGTTTAATTAAGGGTATTACATATGCAATTAAGCAACCTGACAGATTGCTAAAGTAGCTATTTATGATGATAAGAATTCATCTTATCAAAGTAGAGCTGTTAGATTTGATACTATAGTTAGGTCAGTATAAAGCTGCTTCGAACTAAATGTAATTATGATTAGAACTTAAATCAAAAGACTCGACTTAAGTTTTATTTTTGAAATTACTTTTTTTATGCTGTTTACAGCAGACAGCCTAGTTTAAGAGTTATAAGTGAAAGGCAATTCAAATTACTTATTGAGGAGTGGTTCAGATTAATAACTAAAAGTAAACTGAAAAATAACGATATTCTTTTATGATAAAGTCATTCAGTTTCAATAATGAATCAAACTATGAAAGACAGTGGAACCTTCTACATGCTAGTGAACGATTAATGCTTCATTAGATATTGTCAGTAATATTTAAAAACAAATTATCAACCATTACTTTAATAGTTGATCCTTAAGTACATCTCACTTAATTTTTCTGTTTGTTTTTTATCAATGAATTTATTTTAAAATAAACTTTAATCTGCTTCTGTATGACAGATTATGATCATTTTAAGAATAGATAATGAATTAAAAATAATGACCAGTCCATGGTTTTCATGAAAGGTGGAGGCACCCCAATTCATGAACACCTGGTGTACGATTGCCATCAGAGAAACTCAACAAGACTGCCACTTATTATAAAGTTGTGCTTTGTGACACATGTAACCCGAAATACTTTTTACTAATATTATAAATAATATGTTACATAGAAACGTTGTTTACGCGTTTATAACTAGCTTTATTTTATATTCCTCGCTATCTTAAACTCAAAATATCTTTTATTATTTGTAATAATTATTTTATTTATTGTGCGTTTAACACATGTAACACTTTTTGTCACTTACCGAATAAATAAAAACTATAAAGAAAAAATCGAATAACTTAACATTATTATACAAAGTAAAATATCTAAAACTATCATCCCATATATATATATATATATATATAATATATATAAAGATTTCACATAAACACGTGAAATAACAATCAATGATCAAACCACAATAAGAAATGGGAAAACAAGACCAAGATCTTTCAACCGTAACAAGCGGTCTTCGTCAGTTGGGTTTTTGACTCTGACGAAGACCGCTTGTTACGGTTGAAAGATCTTAGTCTTGTTTTCCCATTTCTTATTGTGGTTTGATCATATATATATATGAATAAAATATAAAATGTTTATATTTTTAAATTATTTAAACTATTAATTATAATAATAATTTTAACTTATTGACAATAGCAATACTGTCTAATGTGTTTTTTAGGGAATAAAAAATAAAGTAATAAAACTAATAAAATCAAAAAAATAAATAAAAAATATCAAAGAAGTCGTAATAAAAGTTTTGATTTTTTATTATCGCTGTTATGATTCCTTTTATTTAGTAGGCTTTGTTAGGAAATGCAAGTGTCTTTTAGGAGATTCGTGAAGAGTCTAGTTGTGACCAGGTGAGGGGATTTTATTCTAACAAACAGTCCTTCTAGCAGTACCAAATGCAGTAAATAGCACATTTACACTATTATGCACTACATCAAAGAATTTACTCTGTACTATTCCTCAAAACTAAATTTACATTCCACATTAGAAATTAAAACAGAATTATACACACTATATTTCAATCATGTACAAAGACTTACACATTAAGTTGTGATTAAAGAAAAAAAAGTACATAATCTACATGGAGAGTTTTTATATTCAAAAAACATTACATTACAGAAAAATAGTGTCCATCAAAGTCTTTATTTGTTTCAAAAAATCAATCATCTCCTAGAGTTATACAAATAGAATTGGAATTATTAATCTTTTTTTTTTTTATTTTATATATATATTTTTAAAATGAACTGTTGGAGGGAGTAAAGTCACTTTGGGGTGAAGTGGATGATGCCATGTTGGTTGTGAGCAAATGACAGACATCGATCATAAGAGGTTTACAGTAAAGAAGGGATGAGAGACCAGGAAGGGGTTGGACTTGAAGCTGAACTGAAACCATGAGACCTGTAGACTCCAACAGCAGCTTGCTTTAGAAAACCAGTTTAATTGAAACATTTGTTTGTTGATGAAGGTAAAGGCGTTTGACGCTATTTATTTTTAATACCCTCGGGTAATTAAATATTAACCCAAATGAGTACCTGTCCTCAGTAATCTCTTTTTGAACTTTTATTAACGAAAACCCAAATAAAAAAAAGGCATCCTCTTTCTTTTTTCTAAGGGTTAAATTAATCTCGATATATTTTTAAAGACCCATCTACAAACATTTCTCTCAAAGAATTAAAACTTCACTAATATTTTGTTCAACCCGTATTATAAATTTTTTTTACCACCCTATCAATCATAAGAAGATAAAATAAATATTTGAAAAACATATTAATTAAAGTACACGATTAGTTGGCAAATTACAAACTATGATAATGTTAAAAAAGAAAAAAAACATGTAATGAGGCTAAAGAAAGAATATAATTAATATTAACATTTGTTTTATATCTTAACTAAAATATAAAAGTTAACTAAAAATTAAGAAATGAAATTTCTTAAAAACCAGTTGAAATAGTTTTTTTATTCATATATGTAATACGCATGTAAATATGTTTCCACTAGTTTTATATACATACACATATAAAGAAAATCTACACGTATAGATGTCAAAATATTTATCAGATTCGTTTTTAAAATAGGCAGTGTATGAGAAAAAATTGTTTTTCACGTTAATGCTCAATAGCTTCTGTATTGAGATTCTCACTGTTCATTTTATTTGTATACAAGCCGGGAAAAAATATTAAACATTTTTTAAATATATATACATACATACATACATATATATATAATAAAACATGTACATATTACTTTGAAATATAAGTATATGCCTCTAATACTTTCGTAACAAGACGCCTTTGAATTCCAAAACCATTTTAAATTTCAATTGCATAATTCAACAATATATGAAATTATTTTACCCACTTATTTCTTTTTTTAAACAATACTTAAGCAGTAATTATTGTTTTATTATACATATTGAAATTTTTGTAGTAATGTATATCCGATTTCAAACTCGGATTTTATACACTCCATGTAGCAGTTAATGGATCAATCTTTTTAAATATTATACAAAACTGTTATTTATAAAACATTCAAAAAAATCACAGACAGAAAAGATAAGGAATTGTTAATAAACTAACCTTTTTTGTATTTTGAATAAACAATGATTATTTTGCTGCTTAATTTAGTTACTGATCTGTAGATGAATTGATTCTTTTAAATATATTTCCCCATAAATAGAGATGATTTTCATTTGACTGTTAAAGTAGTCAGAGCAAGTATTAATTGTCGATATTTCCCTTAGTGGTTAAATTCTTGTAGACTGATATCAAAACTAGTGTTTACTACTACAGTTATATAAAATTACTAATACAATTGACATTAGCCCTTTAACAAATGTTGATTTTATGCTAACTTTTTTCTTGCAACCTGTTACTTTATATTGTAAATCTTAAACCTTTTTATAAGGTTTGATCACCTTTTCAGAATAATACAGATTCATGTTAAGATTTCTTATGCTTTGGTAACAAAATATATCCAACGTATTAAAATCGTAATTAAAAAATTATTTGCGGCCATAAAAAGAAATAAACTATGGTGGACTGGTTTTTGTCCAATTTCTTATAACTTAGGGTTATTAGAAGTTTAATGTTGGTTTTTTTTATCATATGCTAAATTACTAAACATTAAATTTATATTAAAACTCAAATAATATATTAGTGTTTATCTGAACAATTTATTTATAGATCAAGTGAAGATCTATAGAAATAACACATGTTGTTAATGGTATCCATTCAATGTTAAGCCGTTAGAATGTTGGTCTATTAAATGGAGGGATTGACTGAATTGAATTCGTGGTTTACTGGGAATAGAGAAATCATGATTGAGGAAAATTAAATCATTTTCTAGATTTACACCAGGAAATAACCAATCAATGGATCATTTACATGAACAATTAAACGAATTAACAATTCGTTGTACTTCGAGATAGGACCATATTATCGAATAAGGGGGAAATATAATGACATATTCATTGACAGGGTAGCGAAATATATGTAGATACCCAAAAGTGAAATTATGACGTGATTTGATTGCAACATTGGTAGGTGATTCTCTTGAAAGGTGGAGTTTAGAGACACAGGTCTATCAGTCCAGCTAGTATGCGTATTACCGAAGATGACGTTTACGTTGAAAGGATGGGGAGCAGAAGGAAGAGAAGGGAAGGGTGAAGAGGAATGGCGAAGGATGCAGACATGTCGGTGTTGGCGGCCAGCTCGACGGAGGGCGGCTGAGGGGTGGCCTTCAGAGGACAGGGCAGTTTCTCCTTGGGGATCGAAAGGAAAGATCGAGGTGCAGGCACGGCTGAGGGCTCTGCAGGAGCTGGCCGTCCTTGGCCGGTCAGTGGAGACGCCGCTTCTGCTGGCCAGTAACACGTCAACTCCTCCACGGTATTCCTCACTGCCGTACTCCACGTCTTGTTAAGAACCTCATGCAGCCAGGCCAACCGACAATCGCACCGCAACTCATTACCTGAAACATAACAATCTATGTAATAGAATTGTTTTGAAATCCATACAAAATATTTCTGTTTTTCGATTTTGTAAATCTTACAAATATATATGTAAATTTTGGCAGCAGTCCTTCCTTGACACACACGTCATTGAAAAGACACTAAACTTAGCTGATACCTGTTTCTTTACAAGTTTCTCAATTTTTTCTAAATTACACTCGTTTTGTCTACACAATAAAGTACATCTCCTATAGTCGACATGTTTCAAATTCATCATCAGGATGTGAATAACTTCTTGGGTGAATTTTCTGGTTTATTATGTATACAAAGTGAAGACAGCTGTGAAGACATGTCGATTATCTTTATAAATAAAATAATGATTTTGTCTGTACATTGCTTAGAACTGACTCATTTCAAGTTTTCTTTACGTTTCATACATTGGAGAAACCGAATCCACCCTTAGAACAATTTCTGTCGGTTTGTCGGTTTGTCGGTTTGTCGGTTTGTCGGTTTGTCGGTTTGTCCGCAAAACTTTGTCACAGGTAAACTCAGCTACCATAAGACATATAAAGCTGAAACTTTTACAGTAGTTTTGTGTAGGTCTAACTTAAAATATAGGCTATGAATTGATTGGAAATTCAACGTAGAAGTAAAGTTATGGACGTTTAACGCGAAAATGTTTGTCACAAGTAAACTCAGCCACCATAAGACATAGCGAGCTGAAACATTGACACTGGATTTGTGTGTGCCTAACTTAAAATATGGGCTCTAAATAGATTATTAATTCAGTACAGAAGAGAAGTTATGGGGCTTTTAGCTGTATTTTCCTAACTTCACAGACAAGTTTGTTTTGATAATACACAGGTGTGGCAAGTAGGTATTGTTAGTTGATTTTAATTTCAATTGAGCATATGAATATATTGCGTATTTGACATCATTGAAATGGTGTTTCACAGAGTTAAGGATGTACTATCTATTGAGAATAAATGTTTTGTAAACGAGCAATTCTCAACTCTTAATATGAACAGGGAGGAAAAATCAACAAACAAGTTCTTACGCTATATGAAGCCGAGGAAAGAACTTACAAGTCAGTAAAGAGATTGGATTAGTGACGAAGAAGCAGTTCATTATCTAATTGAATTTCTTGACTCTGAATTTATTTCTCCTGGACTGCCTGCTCATGAGTAAAAACTTAAAGTAGAGCACCAATCATGCTACAATTTAGTAGCAGTAACAAATTTCATGTTACGAAACATGAGTGCCCCAAAACTGTGCAACGGGACACGACTCTGAGTTCGTGCTCTACACAGATATGCCATAGAGGCGGACATAATGACTGGATGTGGTATTGGGGAGTCTGTGTGTATACTTCACATACCATTGATTCCGAGCCACTGTCTGTTTACGTTGAAATGATTGCAAAGTCGGGTCAGAGTCTATTTCGCAATGACGTTAACTAAGTCGCAAAGGGAGACTTCATCTAACGCAGGAATACAAGGTAGCAAAACCAAGTTTTTCTCACATGGTCAAATGTAGTTTACATGCTCAACGGTCAGAGGTTTCAACTCTTTCTTCTACCATGAACCTGAAGGACAGACAGCTAATGTAGTGTATAAGCTGGAGGCATTTGTTTAACACTGTAGTAATAATGGTATTTTCTACTATTCTATAATTTCTAATGACATTTTGAAATACCAAAAATGACGGAACTTCTGATTCCTCCGTGGTATAGCCGAAAGGCAATAGGCACACGGCAATAAACCAAAACAGGAACTTCTGATTCCGTCAAAGACGGGTACGTTTGCTATGTATTATATATAACTGTCAACTTTTTTTTAATTTAATATTTGCTTAATAAATACACTGGTAATAATGTAAGGTATGGGACCAGAGTAGCCCAGTGGCTTGCGTGATCGCCGATGACAGTAGTGCAAATGTATTATAAATAAATGTAACAAACAAATATTTTTTGAATTTAAAATGTGGATAATATAAAAGATGGTAATAAACTAAAGGGATCTAGCCAGGGTTGCCAGTAGCTTGCTTGCTCGCCGATGACAGTAGTGCAAATGTATTATAAATAAACACAACAAAAATATTTTTTTTAATTTAATATTTGCGTAATATAAACACTGGTAATAAAGTAAGGTATGGAACCAGAGTAGCCCAGTGGCTTGCGTGCTAGCTTTTGACTGGGAGCACGTTAATTAGAACTAACTCATTTCAAGTTTTCTTTACGTTTCATACTTCAGAGTAGCCACATGTACCCTTAGAATAATTTCTGTCTGTCGGTTTGTCCACAAAATATTGCTACCATAAGACATATAAAGCTGAAACATTGATTGTAGATTTGTGTATGTCTAACTTAAAATCTAATCTTTGTATACAGAGGCTTTTTTTTAGCACTGTACTAATAATGGTATTTTCTACTATTCTATAACTTCTAATTGTAGTATTAGTATAATACTATAATTGATATTTTGGAATACCAAGTATAATAGAATTTTTGATTCCGTCAAAGACGGGTACGTTTGCTAGTTTCATATTATAAAATAATATGGCTAAATAATAAAATCAATCACAAACAATAATCCGAAAAATAAGTAAGTTCATACAAAGTCTAGGTTTTCAGTTTCCACCTGAATACTGAATGAAGGTTTCTGAAAATTTCATGCTGTTTCCTAGAAAAAAAAAATTAAATTGTTACTAACTTAAAACTTAAATGGTTCAATATTTTAATATCTTCATTATAATGCTTAATATACTGTTTCATTCAACTGAAGCTAATTTATTGAACTAAATATATATTAACTATTTTATTTCACTCCATTTTTTTGTAAATCTAATCACTTTATGATACTGAATTCTTACAGTTTCGTTCCTTTTTGTTTGTAGTCATCAAGGTATTTTTTTTTTCATTAATATAATCAATAAATGAATGAAGTAGTTGAAGTGTATGTATATCTCAGCAATGTCAATGAAATGGGACATCTTTATTACGATTGTATAGCAAATCACTGATGAAAATGCAATCTAAGAGATTATATCTACTCACAGTATATGGTATCCATGTATCGTTGTGATTTGAATACCAAAGCTTCATTAAGTACTATGGACGGTGGAATTTCGACATTTTAATGTATCTGCCAATTTCCGCATGGTTTAATGTGGTTTATTCTCTTCAATCAATGACCTTATTTGGTCTTCATTTATAGAGGGAAATCAAGAAATCATTTATTGATTTTCATCAAAAATACATAATAGGTTTGAAATAAAACATCAATGCCTCATCCAATATATATTTCTTTCTGTAATTTTACGACAGTGTCAAAAACTCAGTTATCTTAAATGGATTTATTACTCTTTTTTATTTTAAAAGAAATAGAATGAGGCAAACGAAGTTAATTTGATCTTTTCTTTTTCAATAAATACGTTAATACTTTAAGTGATTTAACTGAAAATGGAACTTCTTTGTTTATTTAAATGCATTTACCTGCTTTTAACATGTTAAAATGGAGACCAAGTGTAGATTTTTTTGGGTAACTTAGTGGTTTGTATGGCTACTTCTGGACTGGTAGAGTGGGGTTCAATTTCATTCTAACTTTCTATTTTTTGACGTGGAAGGTGACCAAAAACTGGGTACATCACTACTCTAAATATACTTGAGTTAGGAAAAATGTAGGTTTGCCAATGTAGAATCATTAAAATTATATATTCGTTAAACCATTAAAGTAATTATAAATTATCATATTTTCTTGAAGAATCAGAGTCAGAAACGTAGTTTTCTAACAGAATTAAATGTTGTTTTAAACAAAATATATTGTATTAAAAATGAGCGGCAATAATGATTTACACTCTACTTTTCTACCTTTAATTTAGGGCTTTCTTCAAGAGGAGAAGTAATTTTTTTTTGATAATAATTTCAAAAGAACAATAGAATATTTGATGACCAAATATTTTACTTTCATGGGTAACAGATTATTTTCAATCATCAAGAGGAAGTAGTATGAATGTGTAGAAGACATTACATTTTAATAAAAGTATATACCCTACCTCTGTGTATTTTAGAAATTTTACAGCAATAAAATGGAAAAGGAGCAGTATACTTTTTTTATTGCGTAAATAGAAACTTATAGTTATAAGCAATGTATGAATTGTTATTTGAAGTGTTTGTTAGCACATATCTTAATTATAACCAGAACCTACCCTCTCATTTCTGTCTTTAGGACAACAATTGTTCTATTAAGGATTCTGTCATTCTCCAAAGGGAATCGCTCATTAACCCGGGACCCGGCCTCACCTAAGTAAGTACCAGTTTTTAAGTCTACCTACCAACAAAAGGTCTCTATTGTTGCTCTGGAAGTAACTTCCAAGAATATCCTGCTTCTCACACAGCGTCCCTATGAAATCTTCCCTTCCTGTGTCAGGAACCCAACCACAACGAGTCTCAACACCAACGGCGGGGCAAACAAAAAGCCAAAATGAATCCTTATAGATTTCACACCTCCAAGAAATAACTAGTTAATATGACCAACTGAATTGACATATTTTGAGGAGTTAAAATTTTAAATGGACAGGCATATTTACAACGTTTAATATTTATCTTTTAATTAGGAGCCATTGAAAATAGTTGTGTACTAAAAACATGCATTGTACAACACAAACATTTCATTGATATCCTCAATTTCTGAGAAAGGACGGGGTAACATCTTAAATATTACTTAATTTTATTTCTTTTTATGAAGATTTATCCTCTATACTAATCGCTATTAAAAGGTATATACCATACATGGTACAAGAAAAAGTTAAGTTAAAATTTAAGGAAATTGAAATTATCACCTATTTATTGAAATAAACATGAATCTTGTTGTCTGATGTTAAATAAAGTGTTTTAAAACAAGAGAAATGATCTGATCTTGATGAAGTGAAATTCTAGAACAATGTTGCACTATTGTTTATAATTATTCTAATTTTGATAATTAGATGAAGTGGAGGTAAATTGATCATTTAAAAAAGAAATGGAGACTTTGAATTACCGTTTTACCTCAGTATTAGTAAATACCGCACAATTACGGATTAATAATTAATGAGTTTTAATTAGATTATTGAAATTTTACCATTGACGAAAAGTGAATAGATTTTTTTGGTTTATTGTACTACTACAAGTGTGCAAGGCAGCAGCACTTGAAAAGTAGCTACATCCAACAACTTACTCCTTCTTGATGTTTACTTTACCTTGGGAAATGTTTATCTTTTATTTGACTTTGAATGGAAAAGTTTTTAGCTGAATGTTATATAATTTAAAGAATAAGTTTCCCTTCTAAATTGTTTCATTACATCATTCGATAGATAAATAAAAGTGTAATTAACAATAAGAAGTGAAAAGAAGTAAAACTATAATTAGAAAATGAAGAAAATTAATTAATACTGTGTACAGTATTAAGATGCCAATTTTGTTTTATACATGAATAAGGTTGTTCTTGTTTTATTATTTATTCGTATTCAATAACTTTCATTAAAATTGTCTCATCAGAATCCAGTAGAGGTAATGTTTTGAGAATAATAGTGAAAAATATTAATTAAAATAAAGCTCTGTAAAAACATTCAGTCAACTATCGCTGGTATTAAAAAACTAAAAGTTGGATGTCCATTTGCAGAGTTTTAAAAAATATTATAGAGAAAAGTTTTTGTTTGAACCTTTTTTTGTACAAACAACCAGTTTAAACAAAGCCCTCCATTGAAATGAATTTAATAAGTGAGACAGAAACTCTCACTAAATGTTAGAGTACCTATACATCCAACAGCAAGATCTTTAACTGATTTTATTAAAAATGTGAATATGTTTCTCGTTAATTGAAGTAATTAGATAAAATTTATAGCTTCCTCATGAAACATTAATTGATAAATTAATTACACCATCGCTCTAATTGGTAAGAGGACACACTAAAATGGAGAGCAGCCAAAGAGTAGGTTGGTCAAAGTGTCTGCTTTAGCCATAAGTAGTATTTCCATAATCTATCCCTATCCCATAATACCTGTCACAAATCTGGAGTCCTCTACAATAAAGTTTACTATAAGTAAACATAATATCATACTTTTTGGGAATGTAATATATAATGTTCCATTTAAAGAGAATAAATGTCTCAATGGGATATGGTCATTAATCTTTCATTCCTGGAGGTAGCACAGTTAGTGATTAATCCACTTATCAATAAATATCCTTATTTTTGTATATCACACCACTGATACATATAATATTATTAGCATAACTACAGCAGTAATAAGATTATTGAAAAGCGAAAAGGTAGATTTCGTGTTACAAAGTAATTTCTTACAGCAGAACATGGCTTTTTTTCCAATAACCACTGGATCTCTTGAATAGTTTACCTGACTTCCTTCTATATTAAATATATAACACAATTTTTCCCATTTCATTGCAATATATAATACAATATATATATATATATAACGCAATATATATATAAAACAATATTTAAAATTGCAAACATTTCTATTTTTTCTGAATGGTATCAGAAACATCTAAGAAAAAATATGGTTTTAAGATAATTTTTAATTTAAAATTAAGGTTAATTACATTTATTATTATTCCAAAAATGTTTTCAATTTTGAATTATGTTTTTCATTTTCGGTATTTTATAGAATTATTATACTGGAAATTTTATGGCTTCCTAGTATTAATTAAAAATCATTTTTCGTTCCATTTGTCAAAAATTATATATACCAATTTACTCGGAGCCAGTGTAATCTTTTTCCTGTGTGCTGTACTCTGTTATAAGATTGCTGTGAATGTATTCTGAGAAAAAATATATTAGAAATTAGCCAGTTTTACAAACTCAAATCAAAGTGAAAGCCAGATATCCAGTATAATTAACAACTTTAATAGCTGGGAGCTTTTAATTTGTGAAAATAATAGATATCAACTATTGGACTAGAATAGTGAAACTAGAAAATAGTGAAAACTGGATATTTGTCAATAAACATAACTTCTCGTTTTTGAGGAAAGAGTCCATTCCTCACACTTCAATATTATCCACGGATACTATCATTCATAAACACAACAAAATTGTCACCTGATATCAAGTTTTGTTCAATTCTATTTTTTTCTGCCCACTTATGCAGTGCTTCTCTTTAGACAGACATTGTCCAATGAACGAGAGTTAAGGACGCTTTCTTATTAAATGCCCCTAGCGTTGTATAACCTAAGTTTCTATACTTGATCACTCATAAGATTTCACGATAAAAACAGGAAGTATCAATCAATGTCCAAACCACAATAAGAAGAAAGAAAAAAGACTAAGATCTTTCAACCAAGATCAGATGCCAACTCAGTTCGGTTTTTGACTCTGACAAAGACCACTCTTTACAGTTGAAAGATCTTAGTCTTTTTTCTCACTTCTTATTGTGGTTTGGACGTTGGTCACACACACACCACTACGCCAGACCTATTTTATTTGCCTAGAGGAACACGAAATATGTTTCCACTTTTTAACTTCAAAATCAAAATTGCTATTTCCCATCTACCATATATTTCAGGCAGAAAGTAAATTAAAGTAGTTTACTTTTTTTAACAAAACCAATTGCATATGATTTTTATTACAAATTTATTAGGCTCATCATGTATTATCAATATTATAAAAAAATATGAATACTGATTGACTGGTTCCAATCTCTCACGGCACAAGGGAACCTCAAATTACCAGATTTTTTTTTCATTCTAAAAATTGTAATTTAATAGTTTAACCTTTAAAATATTACTTACAAAGTCATTCATAAATTCAAAAAAGTATACTTTTTTTGTAGAGAACAACAGTACATATACTTTATACAAACCATAATTATAAGTTACTACCTAAAAACTCGAATAATTTAAGATTTATGAGGTTTATATTTTTTAAAAGAACTACATTAAAAGAAAAAAAATTGTGTTTTTTCTTTTAGGATACAAATATATTTCAATGACGTTTGTAATTTTCCAGTAATACATTGCTGCTAAATATCACAAACAATATTTATTATTTCTTAATAAGCGGAAATGAATGTACAAGGGAAAATAAATCAACTTTGTGGAACATGTAAGTAAGGGAAATAGTCATTAGAATCTGTTTTCTGCTTTAGAGGCCTGCAGCAATCAAACGTTATACTGTTATGTATTATGGAATATGCAGGGTTTTGGTTAGATGTTAGTGGTGAGTTGTGACGCAAGAGGGAGAGAGAGTCTCAGTGCGACAATATCATGCATTCATGTATTCATATGGGGCCCACTAGATCCGACATGAATAATGAACCCAACTGCCCCAGGCTCATTAGATACGTTTCAATTGTAGGCATACAAACAGACTTCAGATTAGTCTTTTTGTTCCAACCCTAACTAACGGAAATCAATTCAAAAACAATAAGCCAGGCCAAATGAGGAAACGCGTTTCCAAAAATTAGAGACCATAGTAATATCTGTAAACAAAGGGTGTTTTGAGAGTTACAAAGCAAGCTAAAGTTCATTGTTGACCTTATCGTGGTCATAAACATTACAGTTTATCTTTCTCTTCGGCTCATTCAGCTCTATGAATGTTAATTTAACAAGGTTACACAAGAATTTAAAATTGAACTCCTTTATGTTTTTAGCATTGTAATTTACTTACATGTAAATATACAAAATTGTATTAACTATTTTAATAATTAATATTAAAAACTTAAGCCCCTACCCTCCCAGAATAGATCTGGGCATTCCCTCAGACAGGGAGAAACAAGTAAAAAATAAAATGAAACAAAATATAAAACGAAAGGCTAAACAAACTGATAAAGTTCTGACATTAAAAATAATTATGCATAAAATTTCTGAAAAGTTTTCAGTAGTGAAAAAGAGCACCTGCAGAAACTATAACCCATGAATTTTC
The DNA here is from genome assembly GCA_026182355.1 of Hermatobates lingyangjiaoensis. NCBI lineage: Eukaryota > Metazoa > Arthropoda > Insecta > Hemiptera > Hermatobatidae > Hermatobates > Hermatobates lingyangjiaoensis. The sequence goes on from JAPFBL010000501.1 coordinate 4,148,913, forward strand.
ATCAGTACAACAAAACTAATTTTTTAAAACTTTGTTACCTGTCGTTAAACAGTTGTGCAATTGTAAATGCAATGTCACAGAAATAAATCATGTATTTTCTTAAAACGACATTTATTTTATTCGTTAGAAAAATGAATCATTGATACAGTCTTATTAATAACATAAAAGTTTACGAAAGAATTCAGAGATGGATGCAAACATTAAATCAGCATAGTACTAAATTAATTGATGGAGAAATTCTTAGTTTCCAATGAAAAGAAAGCAAAGGATGTTAGTTCATCAAAGAGTTCTATGGTCCAGAGTATTCATTTGACCCTGGTATACATTCTTAAACACACCGAAAACGTAAATATAAATACATCGTAAGACTTTATTTGGAATTTATCATAGGTGTTCTAAGGAAACATCTCATAGAATGGGTGTTTGAAAGAGATGATTTATACAGAACGAGTGGATAGTGCCTAAATATTAACGATATAATCACAAAATATTGCAATAAGTTGTTAAATAGTGTCTACTAATTTTTTGACAAATATTAAGAGTCATATTATTGTCTAGAGAGTATACATAATATCTTTAGAAACCCATAGAATGTTCAGTGCTCAATTAGCTCTCTGTATAGAGTATTGAGAAAGGTTCGGGAATACAGGTGACCTTTCCAAAGAATATCACTTACGCCTTAAATGAATTTCAATATTTTATTAAAGTCACAATCTAAATGGTTAACTAAAAGTTACAATAAAATAATTGTGACAGCGTTGCCTCATAGATTGTTTAAGCTTTATTTATATAAATAAAAGATAGGTTTTGTTTGCGCATTGCTTAAAACTGACTCATTTCAAGTGATCTTCTCATTTTATACATTAGAGAGACTGAATTTACCCTTAGAAATATATCTTTCTGTTTGTTTGTTACAAAATTTTGTCGCAACTAAAGTCAGCCACAGGAAGTCATAGCGAGCTGACACATTGACAGGTGATTGGTGTATACCTAACTTAGAAGCTAAAATTTAAATGGATTGATAATTCAACGTATCTAGAAGCGAAGTTATGGACTTTTAAGCTGTCTTTGGCTAGCTATATAGGTATGTAGCCAAAAATATACAAGTATTTTTAGGAAATTGATCCTGTAGCAACTAGGTATTCTTAGTTGATTTTAATTTCGTTTGAAATCGCTCAAGAAAATTGAGACCTACCTATCCACGTCCTAAGTAAGAAGTAAACAAAACAGTAATGAATTGTCGACCATGGGACAGATATATAACATAAAAAGGAGAAATCGGGATGCGGTCAGTTTCTTCCACTTCCAATCAAACTCTCATTGCCAACGTTTCTATTTTATTCAAAATCTTTTTCAAAGACAAAAGTAAGAATATTTGAAAATGAACGAACTATTACAAATTACATTACTAAAACAATATGGAAATAAACGTGGAATAAAATCAAATTTGAGCTCAGTATCAAAAATTTCATAACTTCAAAGAAACTCCAGATCTAATGAAAGTTATGAACCGAAATAATAATAATATTTTCTACTATTTTCCAAATTCGAATAATATTTTTGAATACCACGTACCATCTCTGAATTATTGTAAAATACCGTTAAAGACGTGCACGTCTGCTTGTTGAAAATGTAATATTAATAATCAACAAAAATAGATCTTAAATGTAAGGGTACTATTCTTAATAGAGGTATTTTGTGAACCTCATTATATTTTTAACTTTAAACAAGTTGTAATGACTTAAATATATGTGTTGTAAAATAATGTTTTTATTTTATGACTCAATAATTGAAAAAGATATTTCAATAATTCTCTTAATCAACATTAAAATATCATTACAACATTTATACATTTTTTGTCATTGATCTAATAAAAAATAATTACTATAATTATCTAATGAAACATACTTCATGTTACCTATGATTTTTAAAATCATGTTGATATTTCGTTTTGAAACATTTTTTGTTAAATTAGTTTCATCTACTCTTAATTTAACAGGAGATAATGAACTTACTTTCGTTTAATTAGTTTAATCTTAATTTGATTTCCTGTCAATTGATACTTCTTTTGTTTAATTTTTTGATTCAATTAATTCATGAAAAAAATGCTTCTGAAGTGACTCGACTCGTGAATGATTATTATTGAAGGGGGTTATTTAAGGCTTTCTGTCTTGCTCAAAATTCAGTAAGCTTTCTACTCTTTTGTCTCAATACAGTGTTCCTCTTTCAGACCGTCTAAATACTCCCTTGCTTAAGCAATTCTATTAATTCTAATCTTGTCATCTTAAATTAAATTCTTAAACACTAGTTTCAAGCGTCCTCTTTAGGTAATAAAACCTTGTGTAAGATATTCGTTATTTTTAGAACTCCAATCTTAGACGTTCTAAATGACTAAAACATCAACTCTATTTAAAAATTAAATGAAACGTGGATTTATATTCAGATATCTTTTACAATACCAAAAATATTTAAGCTGGTGTTAAGGTTATAGCATTTTTGCCATAGAAATATAAAACTGACAAATATTATAATGCATCCTTGATTATAATGAAGACATATGACAATTATAATAATAATATTAAGGGTAGGGAGACCAAAGGACCGGCAAGTAGGCCACCATATGGGCTCTTTTTTCCTACCCCAGGTGAACTAGACCTACACTAAGGAAAATCTTTCTGATCCCTCCATAAAGATCAGGAGATCTTCCACTCTAATTTCTTCAATTGTTCTTTCCTAATAGTGCCTGTTCTAAACACATTCAACCTGATTAGGCTGAATGCAGGACAGTCAGCCACATAGTGGACAGTAGTTTCCTCCTCTCCATACTTCTGACAGACTGCACTGCTCTCTAAGTCCATAATACTTAAATGTCTTCTAAGTCTAAAGTGTCCAGTGAGAACACCTACGAGGTTTCTCAACCTAGTCCTACAAAGCCCTAGAAGGAAATTCCTATTTTTGGCAATGGGTCCCAAAATAAACTGTTTTGTTTGTCTGACACAGTTCAGCCATCTCCTCTTGATCTGTCAGAATTCAGCCATCTGACATAATCTGTCAGCAGAGAGTTCAACCGCTGGTTCTGGCCCTACAAAGGGCGTTTCAACACCGATTTTGGCTAGTCCATCAGTCTTTTCGTTGCCCGAAACGCCACTTTGTCCAGCAACCCATATCAGTCTAACCGACTTGATACTGGCTAGATATGACAAATATAATAAAATATAATATTTCATCAGAAGATTAAATATAGTGATAAAATCTTTTGGTGTATCATAGCTTCTGAACTGTGATATAAGTAAAATTTATTTATCTGAATAAGTGTTTATTGATTCTTATGATATCTCTTTCACTCAGAATAGCTGTGTATATACACTTTCACTTTTAGAAACTATCCTTCTTTAAAGTATTTATTACTTTTTTTCTCCCTTTTATAATCCTTTCATTAACTCTTCTGGATGTTTTAGTATTATTTTGACAAACTAAGCTCTAAAAGCAATATTAATTGTATTAATACTTTGCATTAATAAATAGTATAACTTATCCTTACGAAATGTTTCTGAGGATATTAATTTCTTCAGACTTTCCCCAAATTTCTTAATTATTTTAAACAAGAATACCCAATTACCAGGAAACAGAGGAAGTAAGTTATTTTAGTATATTTGTACTTAAGTTGGCAACATTGAGAGTAGAAGGAATGTTTTATTATTGGGTAGAAAACATTGTGTAAACAAAAAATCAACGTAGTTGTAGTTTTAATATTATATGGATAAACATTTGTACGTGAAACTTAGAAAATAGAAATCAATGAGCTGAAAGTGATGAATGGACTGATAGGGAAATGTGTTGAAAAACAGCGAGAAGTAAAAAAGAAATCAGAGGGAAGGAGAATGACATTAATACTGCTACGCTTCGAAAGACTAGCAGGAAGTATGTTATTTTTCTAAGGATTTAGGAGGAGACGATGAAGATACAAGGTTGTATACCGACCCTAAGTTACTCGTCATGTTGGTTTTGAGCAAGTGACAAAGCATATCATTTCTGGAGAAGTCACTTTATAAACAAGGTTATAGAGGGTGGGGAATTGTTTGGGGAAATGGAGGTGTCACGTGTGCACCTTTCATCCCCTATCTCCCGATAGTCTCACATTTCTTATCCGGAACGGGTCTAATACTTCACAGCAAAAGACACTGACCCAATGGATTTCTTGCCGCCTGGAGGCTGTGTTGACAAAGAAATCGAATTCCATCTAGGGACTTTTCTCGGAAACACTTTTGCTGTCAGATTCTAACAAGTCAAGCTCCACCTAACATATCATCCCACTTCCTTATTTACAGTCTAAACTAGTTTCTTAATCAAAACTGAAAACATGTTGTTTTTCCTTGTTTAGTTTCTTTTCCGTTTTTGTCAGTGACATATTTTCTATATTTTTGAAAATTTCTTATTATTTATTTATAAACTTGTAGTAAGTTAAAAAAAAAGTTACAATAGAAACCAAGTTAGTAGTCAACTAGCTTTGTTTTTAAATAAACGCTACAAAAGCTATGAACTCCTTAACTTATTTTTAATTTTTTTTTTATCTATATAACCCTACTAAACTAACGTACAATTTTACATTTCAACTATAATTTCATTATTTTTCCTCTCATTTGAATCAAATAAAAAACTGACTTAGTCTTTTTCTTATTTCTCATTTTGATTTGGATGTTGATATATATATATATAGATTTCACATAAATACGTGAAATAACAAGCAATGATCAAACCATAATATGAAATGGGAAAAAAGACCAAGATCATTCAACCACAACAAGCGGTCTTCCTCAGAGTCAAAAATCCAACTGAGTTTTTCAGTTGGATTTTTGACTCTGACGAAGACCACTTGTTGTGGTTGAAAGACCTTAGTTTCTTTTCACCATTTCATATTGTGGTTTGATCATGTTGATATATATATAGATAAAAGTATTGACCGTGGAATAGAAACAAAACTAAAGTTAATCAGGACTCGGTCAGTTTTTTAGGTTCTAATTAAACTCTCATTGCCAACGTTTCGGTTTTTATTTAAAACCTTTTTCATAGACAGAAGTATAACTTATAAAACCAAAAAACTAAGTATTACATTACAAATTATTTTACAAAGAAACAAATCTACAAAGAAATCTACAAAATCTGTAGATTTCAACAACTGTAGTTTGAATGAACACGTGACACTGTGTTATAAAATGAACTTTGTGTGTTATATTTAAGTGTTTTAAACAATGTTTAATAGGTTTTAAGATATTTTATATACGTTTTACTCCCTGAAGATGGTCGAAGACGACCGAAACGTCGGAGGAAATATAATCATTGAAAACAAAACATATGGTTAGTTGATGTACCTAGTTCTTCGTGAATTTAAAAGACTCTTAAGGGCTTTGGAAAAGTTATCCAAAAAAATAATGAAAAACAATAGGCCGTAAATTCAATCTCACATATATATATATATATATATATATATATATATATATATATATATATATATATATATATATATATATTCATTAAAGTGATCCGTAGTCTCGTAATTTACGATCTTCAGACTGAGAGATTCGATTCTACGAACTAACTTCCCACTAACAGGATTTAGCTGAAATAGGACCTGGCCAAGTGAGAAGTTTCACTAAGTAAAGCATAATAATCATAAAGAAATTCGATTTAGAGATTGGTTGATTTCCCTGTTTCGGGGTTAACTCACTGCATTTTTAAAGTTTTTTTTTATTTTTATATGTACATGAGTATTTGTGTACCTAATAAGTTTAAGAACATGCTACAGGGCACACCATTTAGAGATTTAATCGTCTTACGGGAAGTTCAATTTATTGGTCATTATTTGTTTTATATACCGTTTTTCCTCATTTTTTTTATGAACTATTCATTCTAGGAAGTTAAAATTCAACAGTTTGAGTTTTTTTTAAAGAGAAAAGATAAGTTTTGTTTAAAAATGCGCAAAAATCTAAAAGCATGTGAACAAAATATTGATCGTGATGCGCAGAATAGCAGCTGGTTAGAGCATGACATACATTTTTTTGTATAAAGTAACTTATAAAGAAAATAGCTTTACGTACGTTTTTTTCAAATCAGAAAATATACTCGCTAAATTACTTTAAATAGTAATTAGAAACTTCTTGAGAAGTATTAGGATGTTCATTAATCATTAATTACAATAATTAATCATTTTTATAATGATTATACATAACTTTATTTGATTTGTATAATCATTTTTTGAAAGACATTGAGTAAGCTACAAATAACTCTTCCATGAGTATATATGTTATGAATTTTATAGATTTATTTCAATGTGGTTAACTTGTAGATTATCTTTTAAAGTCTGCAGTAAAAGCATTACCAAACTTAGCATTATCAAATTTCATCAGGGTGGATTGTGGGTTACAGAATTAGTTTTAGTAATCAAAATCTAATTATTGTGATGATTAGAATAAATTTAAAAATGAGCCATTATTTTCTTTTGAAATGCAAATCTATCTGATGGAACAAATCCATAGAAATCAATTTAATGCAATTGTTATCTTGTTAAATAAAAGAAAAGTTTGTCGTATGCAGGAAAAGAAATTAGAACATATTCGAGCGGTATTTGTAAAATTTTAATATTTTATTAAAAATTGACCGAATTCTAAAACTGTAATCATTTAAGTGTCAATGCAGTGTACTAGTACACATAGGTATTGTTTACATATTTTTTATATAAATTATTGAAGTTTATTTTTATCAACTGAATGAATTTTATTTTAGGTTTAAATATTTATTATTTTTTTAATTTTCAAATACTCAGAAATATGAACAGAAATAGTTTTAAATACATGGTTATTGTTAGTGCCACAGTGGTTAGTAAATAAGATATTATTACCACCCGTCATACCTCGTCTATTGCTGGTGGAGTCGCCTGACCGGTTTCGCAATGGCTGCATCATCAATAGGAATTGATCCCGTTGTTGATGCAGCCATTGCGAAACCGGTCGGGCGACTCCACCAGCGATGGACGAGGTATGACGGTTGATAATAATATCTTAGAAATAGTGCCCCTCACCTTAATCAATCTGTCATTTATTTGCTAATATGAGAATCTCCATAAAGAAATACAAGTTTTGACTATTTAGTAATGAAGATATAATTAACGTTCTAAAATAAAAAAAATCATAAACTTTTTGAAAAATTACGTGAATTATTTAAAAGAATGGTTTGATTTTTGTATGCTCGCTCAAGAACAAATAAAGTCATAAATTCATTATTTATTTAGTCATTGCGTTATCAACATTCACCCTCAAACGATGTGTTAAAAATGTATGAAAATGGAGAAGGGAGTTTTCACCCCCTCTTGTGAAACGATTCACTCCGCTTGGGTTGAACCAACATCGCACTCTTCCTCCTTTTCACTTTCCAGTTTTGCAAACTATTACAATATTGGCTGTACTCTTTTGGTACCAATATTTAAACCTTTAGGTTAGGTAATTACGAGTATATCTTGTACGTTTAACTCGTATCTTGACGTTGATAATTACACCAAATAACAATATAAATAAAATAATATTCGACGTGTGTAAGAAGTTTTTAAAAATTATGATTAAAAATAGCTAAAAGCTATGTGTAGTTTAAAACTGTTTATATTTGATGATTAGTTAGAGAAGTTGTAGTTTATTTTTAGTTCTTTGGAAAAACAGACAATCACGGAAGGCTAAGAAAATTAAGTTCTGTTTTCCTTAAATCCAATACTTGAATATTACGTTCATGAACATTTAATATTACCTAAAAGTGATGATTATACATGGCATTTTTTATAAACTTTAAAGGAAAGAAATCCGATAGTCACGCTTGTCTTTAATCTCAGCACTTTGCTGTCCTGAGGAGAATAAAAGAGTTCACGGAATGTTACTATATATATATATATATAATATATTATATATATATATATATATATATATATTTATTTATATTTATAAACCTTATATATATATATATATGTCGATTTTTGTAGCAGGTCTTCCTGGTACCATATATTATTAAAATGCAACTATAATGCGGAGAAACTTAACAAGAAGCAAGTTTACTCAAATTATGGTTATATTTTTAATAATAAAAATGTATATATAAAAATTGTGAATACAGTTAAATGAAAAATAAACACTACCAATAACTAATTACATCCATTAAACAACCCCATTCAGGAGAGGTAGAGAGAGAGAGAGAGAGAGAGATAAAGAGATAAAGATAGGCAGATAGACATAAATAGACAGATAAAGAGATAAAAATATATACATAAAGAGAGAGAGAGCGAGAGAGAGTGAGAATGATTGAGGAGGGAGGGAGAGGGAGCCAAGCTCAGTGTTAAGAGACTGTTGGTGACTAAAAACATTTTCACTTCTACATTATATGTTTTCTATATTTGACGTCATCTAGAGAATAATGTCCTACATGTATGACAAGGAGTAATACGAGAAACCTGCTGATCATGTGCCATTTCCATCTCTCCTCTCTTCTGATTTGGTTCTAACCTAAAATTTTAGACTGTAAATGTGTTTTCATTGATTTTTATGTATTATGTATTAAAATTATATAGTCCATTTGACATCATATTCTCATCATTATAATATATATATATTTATATAGTTCAATGTACATAAAGAAACAAAGAGAAATTAAAAACACAAACTTACAGTCTCTAATTTTCGGTTAAACCGTCTTCAGGAGAGATAAAGAAGGGAAACAAGTGCACCGATACAGAGGCGGTTGGAGACCCTTGGAGACGGTTGGGTCTCCAACCGTCTCTGTACCAGTGCACTTGGTTTCGCTTCTTTATCTCTCCTGAAGAGGGTTCAACCGAAAATTAGAGACTGTAAGTTTGCGTTTTTAATTTCTCTATGTTTCTTTATGTACATTGAACTATATAAATATATATATATATATATATTCACTGATAAAACGAAATACGATCCAAACTGGACACAATACGAGTTCGAGATTAACAAAGAGCAACACACAAAGTAGGGAAACACACTTACAGACTCAAATTTTCGGGTAATCCGTCTTCAGGAGAAAAGAGAATGGGAGACCAAGCACGTTGTAGGCGCAACGGCAAGTAACCAACTGCTTGCCGTTGCGCCTACAACGTGCTTGGTCTCCCATTCTCTTTTCTCCTGAAGACGGATTACCCGAAAATTTGAGCCTGTAAGTGTGTTTCTCTACTTTGTGTGTTGCTCTTTGTTAATCTCAAACTCGTATATATATATATAACTTTAAATTACACAAAGCACGACACAGAAAAGAGAATACAAAGAAAACTTACAGAATTCAATATTTCGAACTGTTGTTCGTCATCAGGAGAGTAGACTAGTAGAGAGGACGAAGTGAGAGAGATCTCCCCACGTCGAAGAACGGAGCGCGAATATATATATATATATAATATAATGATGTCAAATGGACTATATAATTTTAATACAAATTAATACATAAAATTCAATGAAGACACATTTAAAGTGTCAAATTTTAGGTTAGACCCAAATCAGAAGAGAGGAGAGATGGAAACTGTATTTGTACATTTCGGATCGTATTTTCATCGAAAAAGTATATATATATCAACGTCTAAACTCCAGTAACAAATCCAAAAATAAGACTAGGATCATCAAAGCAAAACAAGTGGTCTTCGCTACAGTTACACATAAACTGACTCTGTTCGAGTCCCATTTCTGAATTTCTAACAGTAGTTTAGAAGTTGGTGTTTCCTTCATGTGTTTGTTTTATTTCGCTGTAAAACTTGTTTTATATAGAAATAAGCTCTTATCGAAAATATCTAGTTTCTGTTAAATATTACAGAAGAGAGAAAACACAAAAGAAGTAAACATCAAAAAAACGATTTTAAGTAGTATATAAAATATGTTTTAGTTATGCCAGGTTTTAACTTTTTTATCATAATTTTGACATATTAATTGTTTATAATTTTATTCAGGGAGCAATTAATATTTACTAATCACTATTTAATAATTTATTAATTAAATGCTAATTAGTATTTAAAAAAGCTTCTACTCAAACGGTTTTTTTTAAATAACTGTATAAATGGACTTAGCAGTTTTTTTAAATGCGTTAATAAATGATAAGTGTTGTTTATTATAATATTGTTGCTGATAGCATGTTATATCAACACAACACATCATTATAATTTTAAAAGTACATTTTTTAAATGGCTTAGACGTTTATCAACTAAGTAGTTGATGAGGCGATAGACATCAAAAACAGGTAGGGTGAAAACGGCATTCGAGCAGAATTTCGAAATCTCTTGCGTCTATAACTTTCCTAATATTTGTGATTTTAACAATTTCATTATGTAGAATTATATCCTACTGATGATATTGTATAACTCTGCTAAACGTAAACAACATACCTAAACAGAAGTATTCTTACTATAATTGTCAATTGTATTAGATCATTGGCAGCACTATGCAATACACACACACACACACATACAAACATATATATATATATATATATATATATATATATATATAAAATAAATTCAAAACGAAGGAAACACACAGAAAGACACAGACATAACCGTTATGTCTGTGTCTTTCTGTGTGTTTCCTTCGTTTTGAATTTATTTTATTTAAAAAAGTCCGCTGGACCGTTTCTTTTAATTGTATATATATATATATATATATATAATATATATATATATATATATATATATTGATAAATATAAATATTGAGATGGCAACAAGAGTTTAATTTGAACCTGAAGAACTGAACGAGTCCCGATAAACTATAGTTTTGTATATATATATATATATACATATATATATATTATATATATATTTAATTTTTCCATTGTTAGGTGTTTTGCTAGTGTAGAAGACTAGATCATTTTGTTTTTCGTTTTTTTATTTACCTTTTGTCATTTCTAACATTTTTTATTCTAACATTATTTAGAATAAAAAACAGAAAGGAAAAAATGTAAAAAACAATATTTGAATATTTTTGAAAGTGCATTTCTTTCAACACGCAGTTTTAATCCTATTTAAATTTCAAATAGAAAAAAGTTCATCTATTTAAAAAAAGGAGTACAATTTTACAGATGAGTTTACAAGAGTTAATGATTATTTATAAATAAATTTGTTCTTGAAAATTATTTCTGATGCGGCGTTTTTAATGAAAAACATAACTATATAAAGGAAAATTATTTTCCCAAAAAAAGAAAAAAAAAGATAAGTGGTGACTTAGATAAACTCAAAGATAAATTAAATAAAAACTCTAATAAAAAAAGTAAGCCGAAACGACATTCTTTTGATGATAAAAAAACAGGTTTAAGGCAATAAGGATTAAAGATTTAAACACCGTTATAAAGGCCAAAAGAATTGTTTTTTATTTTCATTTATGTTTTATAAATTTTAAAAAGAGTTTTTTTGCTATAAAGGAAACAGAGTTGAATTAAAGCTTTCCAATGGTTTGATTGAAACATACAGTTGAATGAATATAGATATTATCAGAAATAATTTTTATTTATTTACTAAAAGTTAAAATGAGATTCAAAGTCATTGAAATTAAAATATAATTATTTGATACAAATCATTCTCATCAAACATTGCTAAAAGTAATATTTGTCAATAACTTTTGTAGTTACTGGAGATACTTAATATTTTGATGGTATCTACAGAAATTTATTTGCACTGGTTGTTGCCCAGAATTTAATCTGTCCAGGAACTTTTTAAAAATATTCTGTATTTGTTTTTAAATATCTAGTGATTACAAGTAAAGAACATGTAGAAACAACACAATTCACTTCAATATTTCAATCTCATTGTTATCAGAAGAAGAGCAAGAAGAAGTGAAGTTCTGCTCAGGAAGCAAACAGCGACTTTGTTAGTTGGCAAAAACCTTGGCAAGAAAAACTTCTATATCTGTTTCTTCTCCTGATGACGACGAAATCGAAATATTGAAGTGAGTTGTGTTGTTATTTGTATACGTTCTTTCCTTGTAATCGTCTTTAAGTTGTTTGAACAGACTGTTTCATGTTTTGAATTAGTCAATATCAATCAATACCCACCCATCTCTCTATTGAAGACTAACTTTGATTTGTTTTTTGTTATTAGTCTAGGATGAAAACTTTGGATGAGTTAATATTTTGTAAAATTACTCTTGAGTGATTTGAATTTAAACTAAAATAGTTCAAACAATATAATAATTTAACTCTGAGAAGCTTTGATAGCAGATGATAACCTTCACCAAACAGGAAAAGATATCACTGTTATAATAATTATAATGATTAAATTTAATGTTATAATATCGTTAAAATTCAATTTAAATTAAAATGCTATTTGATAAAAGTTTCTCACAATTTTATAGTGATGTAGGAATAAAAAATAATGTAATAGTAGCTGATCATCTTATTAATTATTAACTGCGATTATATTTTAAAAAAAACTAAGCTCTAAATAAGAAACTAAGATTAACACTTTATTCATGTTTCATTTTTCAACTTTCATTAAAACAACAAAAATTCTATGGTAAACATAATAGAAACAAATAATTATATTCCAAAGACAAATGTAACCTGTAATGAATGGTTTCCCATTGCAATATTAGCATAACACGCAGTACTTATAGTATTTGTTCATATAGACTTGGAAATACATTTTTTATATAATAATATTTTATCAGAATAGAGTCGTACCAGAATGTTGTTTAAAAGTTTAACAAACAAATTTTTAAAATGGATTAAAGAGTTTATATCATTTGTAATAAGAATTAAATTCTTAAAACTATAAATGCCATTCAACCATACATTCAATTATGGTTGATACATCACCACTGTGATGAATGGTTGTAATCGTCAACATGGCATACACTTTAAAAAATCTAAGTACCAGACATATAGTGTGTGTTTATGAACTGCATTGTTTTTGAGTAAGATTGAAGCAAGGGTAAAGCACGTTTTCTTGCTTTATGACAAAATAGCTAAAAATTTTAATCCACGACTCCACTAGATTAATCCACTAGATATTTTAACATTTTTAGTTGTATTGTAATTTAAAATCTTGCTTTAAAATACTCATTTAAAGTACTAATAATACATTCCATTCATAATATGTTGTATAATACTAAAGAATCATGAATATTATTCTCTTCATAAAAACAATTTTTAAAACTACAAAATAGTTTGTAAAGATACAATATTATTTAGCGTTATTTTCTTATAGCAGAACACTTTGTATGTAGAAATAATAGTATATCAATACATTTAATGTAAGTTTACTTATCAATTTTTTCGAAACATCAAGATATCCATTTATTTTATTAAATTGAAAACAATGCAGTTAACGGAAAATTTTGTTTGTAGGAAGAATATTTTTGAATAAATATAAGCTTAGAATAACAATTGAAGCTATGCTTTTATATTTATGATAAAATCTATCTCTATTTATTCATTTATAACAGCTATTTCATGTTGAAACAAAAAGTGATATAAAATTATTGCTATGAACTCTGTTCAAGATGAATTATAATAAATGTAGGGAATATATTTTTGCAATATGAGTTTGTGGAATAGAAGCAAGCAAACGAGAGATAGAGATAGATAGATAGACGAGAGAGAGAGAGAGAGAGAGAGAGAGAGAGGAGAGAGAGAGCGCGAGGGAGAGGAAGAGAGAGCGCGTGAAGTTTGGAAATCAGATGAATGGGCCAGATGTTTGATGACATAGTGGAAGTGGCAGCAAACACAACTGAGCCGTCTTGATCAAGTAGGTCACATTTACAGGTTTAAGGGTGAAATATACTCATTTGCTTGAAACCATATTAAATTTTGGTAGTCGCCTAGGCCTGATACTACGTTATTTTATACACGTACAAAAAAACTTAGGGTAAATTTATTCTAAACATATAATTGTATACATATACAAATACTTAAACGATTATTATTTTTCCTATAGATGATATAATAAAAATAAAAAAAAATACCAGAGTAAAATATAAAAAAGGTCTTTATTTCAATAGGTGTTTTGGCCATATACAAGCAAAAAAATGTTGATATATAAAAAATGTTTTAAATAAAATGTTGATACTTATGTTACCAAATGGCAGAATCCCCACTCATAACGTAATCTATTTTAATATGTCTGTTCTTAGACTTATGTTTTCGAGGGAATTAAGAGCTTTCTCCTCTGAAATCTTTAAATATTAGATTAAATACATTAAATATATTTACCCCTTTTTTTATATCAAAAACACTTTAATGGGTGCTAAAAAAACATTCTTTAATCATTTAACAGAATTTCGTTCATTATCAAACGTCATAGTTTTACTGTATCGTGAGTCGAGATAATCTTGATTTTAATAAGTTTATTCCAATCGTATTAATGTTGAAAGTATGCTAATTAAAAACTCTCCCAGAGAACTGGAGTGCAATGGTATTTATAAAATTCCACGTAAATATTGTCACAAATTTATATTTGTCAAACTAGAAAATCATTAAAAACACGTGCCAAACAACTCCAATAACGTAACTGGAGGAAAAAAAAGTAGAGGCTTATTATTGCATGTAAATAATGAGAAACATTACATAAATCACACAGAGGCTAAAATGATTTCATGTGAAAAATCGATGTTAAGTAATATTATTGAATCCTCTTTGATGAAATTTAATAGATTTAATACTATAAACATTAGGAATGGTTTATTTAAGTTCGACTAAGTTCTGTCGAGGGCAATAGCTTTGTCTACGTGGGTTGACATCCAGCAGATAGTTTGTTACTTATTTCGTCCTGAAATCCTTCGTTTACACTGATTTGACCCTCAACTCTATGCTTTTCGCTCTTTAAAATACTTTTCTTGATTCTCACCCTTCTCAACCGTTCAGTAGATATTTTCAAATCACTTTTTCTAGTATCGATTTGGATTCTGACAAAGACCAATGGTTTTAGTTGAAAAAACTTAGTAATTTTTCTGATTTCTGATTGTGGTTAAGGCGTTGATTTTTATTTAAGTGTTTAATGTTAAATTATTTTATGTATGTTCTTGTTCCATAATAATGATAATTTTCTGGTTAACTCCAAAAACTCAAGAATCATATATTATGGGGCTATTCTGTGAAATTATGGACGTTTGCACCAACCATAGTGTCATGAATTCATTTTCCTTAACACTGAGATGTTTGTTGTTGCCCAGTTTTTGTATTCCTAATAATAAATATTCTCAGTTACTGTGTTGTTGTTGGTTGATATACTCAAAAAGAATGACGTATCATAAAGAACCTGTATCTATAATATTGGTGTTCTTACATGTAAAATTATTAACAGGATTCCACGGTAAAATTTAATATCTCAACATAGCAAGAAATTCAGTTTCATTTTTACCATGTTTTAGACGTACAAAAATAATTTTGCATTCGCTTGTGACTGTTAACAGAAAACAAATTGAAATATATCCTCAAAAGGAGTTTTTTTTAAGATATAGAAGTCAAGGTAGCCCAGTGGCTTGCGTCCTTGCCTCTGGATTGGGAGATCTGGGGTTTGATACACAGTCTGGCCCTCGATTTCATCATTCGGGAGGCGAAACAATCTAAGTACAACGTCACTCAGATAGGTTTTTTTAAGATATAGAAGTCAAGGTAGCCCAGAGGCTTGCGTGCTTGCCTCTGGATTGATATATTCCAGTGTTCGATTCACACATAATCTCACGATTTCTTCATTCGGGAGGTAAAACAATCTAAGTACAACGTCACTCAGATAGGTTTTTTTAAGATACAGGAGCCAAGGTAGCCTATTGGCTTGCGAGCTTGCCTCTGGATTGATATATTCCAGTGTTCGATACCCTCTCTGTACATCAGAAAGTACGATGTCAGCTTTTTGTTAAACATCCCTACCCCAAATAGACTTGAATTAGGGTAAGATCGTAACATTCCCAATGTAGAATCAACCGGTTAAAGTAGCTTATCTATTACCAGAACGGGCGCCAAAAAATGAATGAGCCATACTTAAATTGAAATATAAGTACATTATTTGCAGATAACACTTAAACAAATATTATGAATAACTATTTTATATATTGTATTACATCATGAAATAAATAGTTCTTCGGGTAGAGAATCATATTTGAAGTTCATTTTACAAATAATGTGCTGTTTTTTAAACAAAAAAAAAAAAGAAGAAAAATGTAAGACAGCCATTCAGAATGAAGAGAGTTTTTCCGCAAAAGTAAGTTGAGGAAGCGAGAGCGGGAGCAAGATTAACGACACGCGATTGACGACTCGCCGCAGTGTGAGTGGCGTCAATGATTGACCGAGCGCGTGATGCCTCTCAAACTCTCTCCTACAATAGCTCAGTCGGTTCAACAATACAGATGCTCTGTTCACATTTACTGAAATATTAAACCCCATTTCCTTTGCGCAATCACTCTCTCCACCAGTAAATCTAGTACACAATTCCATTTATTGACTCAGTAAAATCTCCGCCAAGCCGCTTCAACTTTTTCAATCTCGTTTCACTCCCTTATATTACTATTATAAAATATTTAATCAGGTACTGATTTTTGAATTAAAATATTAAATTATATATAAAAGTATTCTCACCGCGTTCAGAAATTGATGAACCAGTAGTAAAGGAATTTTTAATAAATTGAACCAGCATACAATTTTGCTATATGATTATACAAGTAGATCATCTTTTTAAAACTGATTGCTTTGTTATATTTTTACT
Source organism: Hermatobates lingyangjiaoensis (assembly GCA_026182355.1). NCBI lineage: Eukaryota > Metazoa > Arthropoda > Insecta > Hemiptera > Hermatobatidae > Hermatobates > Hermatobates lingyangjiaoensis. The sequence goes on from JAPFBL010000501.1 coordinate 4,165,637, forward strand.
TCAGTATTTTTCCCATGAGTTTTTTTTTTATAATACCCATTAATAAAACTTTACAAATAGTTTTCCCAAGAAAACTTTTAACTCAACTAACAAAAGGAGTATGAATTGTATTGGTTTCTTTGTTATAGAGAGCTAAGGGACTGATAAAGTAAGCCCTTCGATGCTTTATCTATCGTTCAAGCCCCAGTAAAAATCAGAAAAAGACTAAGATTTTTCAACTCTTTGATTTTTCAAAATTTGACTCTGACGAAGACCGGTTGTTACGGTTGAAGGATTATTACTTTTTCAGATTTATTACTGTGGTTTGGACTTTTATATTTCTTTTCAATTGTTCATTATATTTTTCAAATCTTGTATTATATTTTTCATACACCAAAAATATTTTAATTATATTTTACAACTTTAGAATTTGCTGAAAAAAAGACCATTTAATCGCCGTGTTTTAATCACTGATTTTTAATATAAATCGGTGAATAGAAAATTATCCTTTTTGTTTTCCCTTATATTTTTAACTTTCTACTTTCGGAACAAAATACGTTTTATAACGTTAATTTAAGAGATTTCGAAGATAATTAAAATTGCTTTATAATAATTTTTGTTAAAAGCTCCCATTGGCTTACATGTGAGTAGCAACATGTTGTTTAAACCAGTTGTTTAACTGGTAAAGGCAAAAAAATATCTATTCTCTGCATTATCTCTTTGAGGTGCAATCAATGACCTTTCAAAGACCTATCCTGGGTAAACCTAAATTAAGCATGTAAAATTCATCAGTATTAAAAAAGCCAATTAAGAATATAGACAGACACACAGAAAAAATTGTACATATATGAAAGATAGCTTTTTGTCAATTTTATAATAATTATAACAAATTTTATTAGAAACAATAAAAAGCATATCTTTTAAAATATTAACTAGAGCAAAGTTAATAGTTGCCATATAAAACCTGTGTACGAAATGTATATATATAAAATACGAAATGTATTTTTTTTAAAAAGCAACATTATTTTTAAATATATAGAGTTTATTAAATTTAATTTAACACTTATCTATATTGTAAAATGATTAAAATTACACAAACATAGATACAATGAAGATAAGAATTTTTGAGTCAGAACTAACATTACTTTCAATAAGTTAACATCTCTTCCTAGATTTTTGTCTGAAATTTCATGAAATTTAATTTTAATATTTGTTTATAATAGCATTGTTTGAAGTATATTATTATAAATACGTAAACTATATTTAAATATGTCCGTATAGAAGGAGTCTTTTTATGGTTTCAGAAACTAAATAACGACTGATATTGACCTTCTATGTGCTAACCTTTGCTTTAAAGGATATTGACAAAGTAATTAACCATGATTTATGGCTTATGTAATCAGTGTTGAAATTAATTTGTTATCAAATAAAATTATTGATTCAGTATTAATATCTGAACTCTAATATTAATTGTAATATTTTAACATTAATTAATTATGAATAAGTACGTATGATGATTGTGAAAACCGCAAACATTCGTGCATTGGATTAACCACTACAAGGAGGCTTACGATAGATCTAATATCTGGAGTTCCCACAGAGACAATTATGTGAATAAAAAAAAGGAATTGTACGAAGTAGATATGTTTTGTACTTTGGATTTCACCGAGAAACACATAGAGTACATTCACAAAAACATATTAACAAGAGAAATTATTGTAGCAGGAACAAAAAAATAAGGCAAAGAGATCATCAGAAACTTAAAACTATTGAAACTGTATGCATGTAAAAAAATGAAACCAGATATAATATACAGTTAAAAAATAGCTATAAAATTTTGCAAATTTTCTCCACCATAATAAATATCTGGAGAATGCTAAATAGACCTGGCCCAGGTAGTAACAGTGATCTCTTAGGTGAGTCACACCCCAGCTGTTTGACCAAACAACTTTAATCCTTCTAACTGACCCTACTTTGTCTATATAAAAGGAAAAACATTTGAGAATCATTCTCGTCCTGAAGATAGTTCTAAAAAAGAGTTGAAACATGTTGACTGTAAGAAGTATAGAAACAAGTAACAGGTTTCTGCAAATTATGATTAATTTTGTTATAATATATGCTTACTAGAAAGACTGCTACCGAAATTCACAAATTTATATATATATATATATATATATATATATATATATAAACTAAATTCACAGAAATAACACACATGAGTGAAATTACAAAAAAAAAACTCAATAATATATTTCTACTCTATTGTCATCAGGTATAAATATAGTAGTGAGTTTTCGTGATCACATTTATATGTGTTCTTTCTATATATGTGAGTAGTTTATATAAATTAAAACGAAGGTAGTACACAGGTAGACAGAGAAATAACTCACTTCTATATTTCGACGATCGTCGTCATCAGGAGAGGATTATCGAAAGATCAAAGTGCGTTATTCCTGTGTCTGTGTGCGACTTTCGTTTTAATAAGTTTTGATTTAAAAGTCTTCTAGACCCTTTCATTTAATAACTATATATATATATATATATATATATATATAATACACTTTTTTTCGTTGGAAATACGATCCAAAACGGACAAATAGGGTCTCCAACCGTCTCTGATCCAGTGCGCTTGGTTTCCCTCTCTTATCTCTCCTGAAGACGGTTCAAACCAAAAATTAGAGACTGTAAGTGTGTTCTTTTGATTTCTCTATGTTTCTTTGTTTATATTGAACTATATATATATATATTATATATATATATATATATATGCACTTTAACACATAGAAAAGAACACAGAAAGACACTACAGAACTCACTTCGATATTTCGACATCCGTCGTCATCGGGAAGAAGTGCGAAGTACTCGCGTTGAGAAGCAAACTGCTACTGTCTTTACTGCTATATATATATATATATATATATATACCAAATTTTAATGTTCAATAATAATTTCAGAAATGTGACTAAGAGTTTTCAATCAGAAAAATAGTTTGCATCAAGCACATAATTTGAACTTATAAGCAACACCAGGATCACTTGCCTAGTCGAAAAATCTTCGTCCCATTTCTACATTTTTTGCTGAGGTTAAGACGATGATTTTTATATCGCATTAGATACATTACTAATTTAACTTAAAACCTTTGTGAACTTCATAAAACTTTAAATTTTTTTTAACAAAGTGAACAAAGTATTGAAGCAAAGTAGTTTCAATTTACACAAATATAAATATATTTATACTGAATGTATAACTTATGATTTATATTTTGCCTATAAATATCAGAATAACGTCATAATTAGTGTCATAGAAGTTTCTACCTCCATTTAGAGTTAAAGAGCGTACTTAAAGCACTAATTAATGAAAGTTTAGGAGTATTTATAAACACAAAGTGATTCACAGTGTACACTTAATGCTATCCATGCTGGCAGATAACAATAATCATAACTTTTAATACACCAAAAACCCCACTCATAAGAGTTTAAATTAAAATGGTACTTGGGTATTCAACTTGACGTTGAACCCTGTTTCAAGTCAATTTTGTGAATAAAAAGTACCAATCATCAATTACAAATTTTATCTGAATTCCCTACCTAGCAAATGATATGGGAGTCTCTCAACTCTTTAACTGTTACCTTAAGATCAATAAAGTAAAAATTTACAAAGAATTTTGAAACACCAATGAATACCTTAGATATTAACAAATATTATTAATAAGTACAAATTTCTTAATTAGTAATGTAGCGACGTTTGTTCATCATAATTTTAGTTATAGCTGCAATATATCTTACACATTAATAAATCTTATTTCAGTAACTAGTTTACCTCATGTAATGAATATTTATGTCTTCAGCGGTTTGTAGCAGTATATTTAAAATAGATAATCTTTGTAAATAATAATTTCGTCTGTATATAAAAAAGAAATATCTGAAGTTGATGGTTAGGAAGGATTAAAAATGAGCAAGCTATCAAACCCAGACTCAATCAACAATCTGAATCTGTCAGTACATCAAAAGACAGGCTCAACTGGAACAAGGGCCAAATTATTTTAGCTCTCCCATTCCTCATGTGATATTTAATGTAAAGTCCTAAGCAACATATCCAGTTGTTCATCTCAAACAAAACTTCTAAAAACTCATTTCCAATCATATCTTCTTTTTTTAATAAAAAAAAAAAAAACAAAAGAATTGGTCCTATGTTTGTATCATTTTTTATATTAAATTATTTTTGTTATGATAATGTTGTGCTCATTAAAAATGTTTGTTTTTTTTACAATGTTATTCTTAATTTTTTTTGCTGTCAACTCTTCTATTTTTGTTTGGTTTGACATTACCATCATAAATTCAGATACGGATTTTTCCTTTCTGGTAGAAATTTTTCTACATATTTTAGTATTTCTCTGGTGTCCGCCTTTTAGTGGTTATATGGACATATACTTGAATCATGGAAAAAAACAGGTTCTCTTAAGTATTACCTCCTTTTAATCAATATACTATTTACCAAGGGACATTAGTATATTGTTCTTTTGCCAATAAACTTTTACTGAATTTTATTTTTCCATACTCTTAAGAATACTGTTTCTAATGATTTAAATAAGCTTGTATACTGAAATTAAAATATAGAACCAACATATTTTTCTAGTTTTAACCCCTTAGTTTAGCAACTTCTGATATTAAAACTAATCTTCAGGTTCAATATGGAATGAATTACTAGGGGAGTGAAAATGCAATCTATTTTACAGTATCTGTTTTATGTAAAAGAAGTAATTATTAAGCATGTTTACAGTTTATGTCTACTCAAGAGAGAGATGAGTTGGGTTGTTAAGTGACTAGTTAACTTATGCGGAGCATTAGGAAAATTAAAATGTCTGCGTCTGAGTGTTAAGAGGGGCGGGTGGAAGGCTATTGTCAGTGGTATTGGGGTAATCAGTGACGCGTAGGGAGGGCTAAGTAGATTTTAGATAATAGTGGAGAGTTTGTCGTCATATCACTGGGCTCTAAGTGAATAGTGACAAAGTATTTCTGGGCGCTAATAGAGAGATACGGCCCCGTCGCTTGGAGGGGTTGCTGTGCCTGAATAATGCAGGCACCATGCACCCATTAATAAAACTACCCTGCTACCATCGACCTCCACAGGGAAAAAAGTAATTTCGTTTAATCATGTCTATGCGAAGGGAGGTTACTACCCCTGGGACCTGCGGGCCGGCTGCCCAACATACTTCACCACCTACCCCAAGGCCACCTGACACTAAAAGGTCTACCTTTTTTGCTTACTCATACAATGGTCATATGTTCCAATTTTATTTTCCTTTATTATTCGTCATTTCAAAAATGTAAATTTATTCAAAATTTATATTAAAGAGTTTAAAAATCTTTTTCTATAACAAGTGTACTATAAATCTCTATCAACAAAGTCAAATGCTTTAAAAACCAATAAGGTAATAATCAGGTAATTATTTAATTTATTACTTGATGACCAGGAAGACATTATTTAATCTACTATTAAATTTTTGTTATAATAGCAAGCGACAAAACTTAACTGATTCAGTTAAACTAGCATTACAATTTAACTACTTTAACGAAATTATTAAGTTTTCAAAACGAAATCTCGAGTTTTAAACTATACAAGAACTGCAAGCAAGCACTAAAATTTTTTTCTTTTACCCTCTGCATCTACATCTTTTTCAATATAACATATTGTTTTGCTGTAAGTAAAATAATACAATAAAAAAGAAAACGATTATGAGATTGTAAATTTACAATTTAGAAGTTCTCTGAATGGTTTTTTGATGTTTTCCCTTATATATTTTTGTGTAAAAGTGAGTGGTTGTGTGCCCAAAATTAGTAAATACATTCATAAATAAATAAATCGTAAATTAAAAGAAAATAATAAATAGACATGTCTATTGCCTATAAATACTATTTATAATTAGTTATTATAACTAATTATAATTGATATTGATTGGAATTTTTACTTTTTTATAAGTAAAGTACACCATCATCAAAAAAAAGAACTCAAGATATTGACGGATTTGCATGATTTGAAGTCCCCAAAGTCTTTTTTTGATGTTTTTCGATGATTTCTGTGTATGTATGTATGTATGTATGTATGTATGTGTGTGTGTGTGTGTGTGTGTGTGTGTGTGTGTGTGTGTGTTGTGTGTTTGTGTGTGTATTCAAGGGGTTGTGGCCACTTTGCAGTTCAGATCGTTTGATAGATCAAGATCATAATTTACTCAAAGATGGGCCATGTAGAGTAGATGTGTACTATAGTTTTGTGCCAATATTGCAAGATGGGAAAGTTAATTTTTGTTGCAAAATGTATTTTTTGACAACATTGTTTCTTCTAAATTATTCAGAAGACTTTAGAGTCTTATAATGTTGATATTATGAGGAGGTGACAAAAGTCATCACTCAAAACTCTTCAGATCGATACAAAAAAAACTAAAAATACATTATTTTCAATAAAATTTAAAAAAATTTACTTATTGTTAAACTGAAGATTGTAAGCTTTTTACTTTACTATAAGTAAAGTATAGTGATCGTGAAAAAATTCGATCTCGAGATTTTGACGGAATTACATGTTTTGAGGTCCCAGAAGTCGTTTTATGAGGTTTTTACGATGATGTCTGTGTGTGTGTGTGGGTGGGTGGGTGGGTGAGTGTGTTAGCATTGCTTGTTACCACGCTACGGTCCAGAATCTTTGATGGATCAAGTTGAAATTTTACACAAAAATGGGCCTCATAAAGACGAAGATCCCTATTGTTTGGGAAGAATTATGCATGATGGGAAAGTCACTTTTTTTGCCAAAAACCGTTTTTTTTAAAACATTTATTTCTCCTAAACTGATAACCCTAGAGTTTTGAAATTTTGATATTATCTTTGAGGTTACAAATGGAACAAACGAAAAATATATTCAGCATTTTAAAACAACAGGAAATATTTTTTTTTCAATAAAATGTACTAATTTTGACTTATAATTCAATCTCAAACCTTGTGAGAGCGATACAAGCCATACTGTTTGACGGACAAGAATGAAACTATGCCTATAAATAGAACATTATGTGTAGAATGAGTTGAGATATTTTTTTCAAAATTACATTCGCTAATGGGGCGTTACAGAACGATTTCTGTTTTCAGAAAATGTTTTTTTGACGCTAAACGGCTCATTAAAAAATAATTAAAATTTGACCAAAAATGGAACAAAAAATTAGCAATTCATAAAAAAAAATCATGAAGTTTCAATTATGGGAAAGAGCAATAACGCTATAAAAACTGTTTGTTTATCTTAGACTAAGAGATCACCTGCTATACTTGTCAAATTTTTTATATTTTTTTTCATTGTTTACATTGACTTAGAAATTTTTTGAGCGATTCCACTGAGATAAAATTGATATTTGTAATGGAACAATTTAAATTGTTTATTGACTTATATGAGATGTTAGAGGAATAATATTGTTACATGTAAAAAAATCACCGCCAATACCATAAATAAATTACCTTTGTCCTCCATGGCATGATGGATTTGTCTCATAAAATGCTTTAATAAATCTATATATTGCACTCTTGAGCAAAACTTAATATCAGCTGCAATTACATTATAGTTGTGAATGTAGTACCTTTCCATGATATTGAAATGTAATGAATGGACTTTTTCCTCAAGGAAGAGGACTTATGTTTGTTGAGAAATATCCAGTTTTTTTTTTACATATCTAGTCTAATAGTTCATAGAAGCTCCCAACTATAAAAGATTAAAATTATATTGAATAGCTGACTTTGAATTCGATTTGAGTATGTAAACTGGCTAATTACTAATATATTTTTTCTCAATATACATTCATAGCAAACTTAAACAGAGTACAGAAGGCAGGAAAAGGATACCATTCACTTAGAAAAAATTCGTATATATGAATTTGACAAAGGAGAAGGAAAATGATCTTGTTAAATACTAAGAAGCCATAAATTCCCATTATAATAATTCTGTAAAAAACCAAAAATGTAAAAATTGATATATTGATATTGATAATTCAAAATTGAAATCTTTCATTTAGAGATTAATAAATGAATTATCGTACATCTTTAATTATAAATCACCTTAAAACAACATTTTCTTCGCTGTTTATGATGTTTTTCAGAGAAAAAAAGGGTATTTTCCTGTTTTAAATTTGAAAATTTTACTTTAATATTCAATGTGAAAGGATGTCAAGGAAACGATGTAAGAAATGCAATGGCTTTTTGAACAAAAGTCATGTTCTTTTGTAGGAGAATATTTCGTTTCAAGAAATGTTCACTTTGGTTTTTCAAAAATGTTATTACTGCTGTAGTTTTACTAATGAAATTATTTGCATCAGCTGTGCGATGTACAAAAATAAGGTTATATATTGATATATCCTTCAATCACTATCAGTACTACCTCAGGAATTAAAGAATAATAATCATATCCCATTTAGATGTTTATATTATCTTTAAATGAGACGTTATGTGTTATATACTCAAGAAATTTGATATTAAGTTACTTATAGTAAAGTAGAGTGTAGGCCACTCCAGATTTTTTTTAAAAGTCTCAAATACATAATTTAAAATTTAAAAAAAAAACCATTTAAGCAAACATCTCTTGCATGACAAGGTAAAAAAAATACCTGATGGTGGAGGTATGTAAGATAAAATGAGGATTAAGATGAAGATTCATTTGCTATGAAAATTGAAACCATGGTCAGGGAGCCATGGTAGCCAAGTGACTTGCTTGCTTGCTACTGAACTGGCCGATCCTGGTTAGAATCTTACTCTGGCTCTCGATTTATTCAAATGAAGGTGAAAATATCTGAGCTTGTCATCTTTCGGAGAGGATGCTATGAAGTCGGTCCCTAGTTTGTACGATGTCAAGTACTTGTTAAAGATCCATATTCAAAATATTCTTGTGTGGTCAAAATTTATTAGTCTAAATGTAAATTCTTAGGGAGATGCTATATTCACTTGAGAAATCAGTGTCAGAGGTTTGCTAATAGACTCTCAATTCTAGCATGGAAATAAAAATGGTCACAATGTTGAAAAATAGTAAAGTAAGCAATATTCACTATATTCATTAAAATTGAAATTTTCTATTTCCAATTTTAATTTTACAAAAAATAAAAAAAATCTACTTGCCATATCAAGAAAACAATGTAGACTTTTTTTATTGTTGCTATACCAATCACCTGAAATTGTTGAGAATAGTAGTAATATTCCTATTAATAGAGAAATATTGAACAAACAATAATTTTATTAATTTAAAATAATTATGTTCTATTTAATTCAAATTGAAATTTCAATATTCACTGAATAATTCATTAAAATTAAGATTTCCAATTTTCAATTTTAATTTTAACAAAAATTAAAAAAAATGGAAACGAATTAAACAAAGAAATTTAATTATATTGTTTAAACTTTTTAAAAATTGTTAGAGTGGAAATACTAAATATAATGTTGCAGCATATTCTCCAAGTTAGAGAAGAGTACAGTGAGTATAAACAAATTGTAGTAAATGTTTACAAAATGAATAATTCTATGAAATTGGAAAAAAAGAAGGGCAGTTTTGTATATAATAGAGATTTCATTTACAGTCAGTTAAACATATTGGGGGTTTCAAGAATTACGTCTTCCCACAAAAATAAGTTTAATATGAAACTAACAACGCGTTTCAAATACTTAGTGTTCTTCTTCATGTTAACATTTAAAAGAATATACGTACCTATGAGATTTAAGAACATCAGAGTGAATTATTTGAAATTGAATACAATATATGAATGTTGAATTGAACTGTTGAGGTTTTTAATAAGGAAATTAATATGAATAATGACTTAATTAGTTTTAAACTTTAATAAAACATGAAAACATACTGAAACATGATCCAATTTATAAGGAAGAAAGAATTTTATTTACCTGCACTCTTGAGAGTTGATCTATGGGAATGCGTTAGAAAGGGCTAAAGAAAGATTGAAGGAGGGTTGTTAAGGGTGGGATGGTGTTCCGAGGAATGTTGGAAGTCTTGGGAGATAAACGTATTTATCTAACTGTACATCGGAGTATGGCTGTTTTGCAAAAGGAACTATATCTTTTAAATTACATAAGAAAGATTAAGAAATTTCGGACAACTCAGTATTTGCTCGTTTAGATATAGGGAGGAATTCGTTTTATGGTATTTATTGATTTCAAATGCTTCTAAACCTGCTTTTTCAAGAAACTTATCATTAATATCTAACATTTTTATGTGTGTATTCGGGGTAAAACTATGTTTAATAATTATTATATTCTTAAAAAAATCCCCCAATATGAGTAAATTCTCTATAATAACCACACTATAAGAATAATATACTGTGGTTATTATATATGAGTAATACCACACTATAACAGATTACACATAATAATAATGAATTAGTTAAACACATTATTGTCTTATCAATAAGAAAGTACGTTCAATTATAATGCTGCAAAAAAATACGTTCAAGTATTTAATATATTGGTGAAATTTATAAATACATTTGAGAAAAAGTGAAATTAAATTTATAAATTCATTATTTATTATTATTTATTATCATTATTTATTTATTGTTATTTATAAAATCAATGCTGCAAGTTGAAAGGTCAAAGTATAAATATATATTTTATCATTTTACTTAAAATATGACATCTAAAATTTAACTTCTGATTATTTTAAATGGAAAATCTGCTTATATTAATAAAAAGGGCGCTCATATTTTCATATTTCTGTTAAATAAAATATAGAGGTGAAACAATTCCGCATACTTGTCCTACAAGTTCTTTTTTTTTTGTGTATACTTCAGTAGCCATCATTACCTGAATCAATCAAGGTAAACTTTTCTACGAAGTAGAAGAAATTAATTTCTTTAGTTATTTCTAAGTTATTTTTTTCAAGTTGAATAGTTGTAAATCCAGTACTACGTAGAATTTATTTATCTAGAGAAAAATGAATGAATTTTTTTACATACGAATGTTTTATAAATATAACAAGAACTATTTATAAAACTTGTTTGTGTAGAACATGAATTTAATTTTTACAACGTAACTATTTTTTTTAACTTATTTTAATTTATTTTAACTATATTAAAATAAAAATATAGTTTTATTTTTTTTTTAATATAACTAAATGAACTGTAGTTCACGTCTTTATTGATTTTGAACTGTACATGTTTGATAGTTTACAGTTAATTTCTTTTTATAATGGGTACTGTTTTTTTTTTTTTGAATTAACGTGTGAAATATAGATATTGTTGCAAGGGTCAGTATATACACGATGATTTAATTAAAAGAAACATATCGACTCGACTTTGTAATTTTGAATAAATTACGATTACTGATATTAACAAAAATTACATATTAAAGTATAATACTCAATATTCGAGAGACAGTGTCTATTAGTATAGAAGGTTGAGGACACGCATTGCCAAAAACTGTACTAATTACAAGTTAATAATGTTATCAAAGTTAAGTCAAAGTTAGCCAAGTCACTGCTTTGTCTCGCCAATATTCGGTGCCAATATAGGCACGTAGTGTGAATTTTCAATTAACTCCCACTGTCTAACGAGATTAGCCTTTCTCGGACCTGCTTTCCCCACTCAAATTTAATTTATTATTAACTAGACTAGGGGAAAGCCGTATTTGATTTTTCGCATGAAAGATTTGATGATACAATATTTCCAGAGACAAGTTATTTCCTTATGCTTTGCAACACATCTTCGCAACATTTTATCAACAACTACTTCATTCTACAAGTTACTCTGAGTATTTCAATTTGAACATTGCTTTAAAAATATGCTAATTTACAAACTATTATTCCTCAAAAAATGTTATTAGCTATGAATAGAACGAATAAAATAGTTCTGTTTTTTCTCCTCGTTTTACAATAATTTACAAAATTTAGATATAAAGTAATTACTTCGTGCTCCGAGGTTTTCTGAATGAAAATTGATATCTATGACTTTTCTGTGAACCTGATTTAAATATCTCATGGGTAATATATACATGGGAGAAGAAAACGAAACTCCAATGAGAGGATTGCAATAAAACTTTTACGTCACTGGATACCAAAAGCAGACCAATTAAAGGAGGAGTACTCAAATACTAATTAGAAGTACTTAAAGATGTAAATTTATTTTAAATGTTGAGTAAAGATGTAGAAAATTATCTTAAAAATAAACTGACTTAGTCAAGTAGCTAAGAAATATCAATTAGAATAATAATCCTGACGAATGCCATCTCAGTTTGTTAAAAAAAACTGTGGTTCATCGTTCTACTTCAGATACGAGTATGCTGCTGAGGATACGACCAAGCATGCATCAACCTGTCAAACCATTCTCCATGGGAGAAATATATCAAAGAAAACCTGCAGGTAAAATGCCATTCATTACATAATGCCAAAGCCACTGGTGATTCGTAGGAAGAACAGATGAGCAAAAACAGATAATCATCTATAAACTTACCAAAAGGCTGCGACATGAGTCACTGGAATGATAAAGGAGTGGCAAGCGACCACTTCTTTCTCTTCTGACAACTGACAGGAAATAGACGGAAGCTATCAAGACAACAGCAGAGCCTGATTTTAAATTATAACGTCTAAATACTGAAAAACTAAATCCTGATCTTAAAACTGACCTGTGACCAGGTTAGTCCAGTGGTAACGTATTCGCCTCTGGACTGGTACGTCTGGAGTTCAGTACCCACTCTGACCCTCGATTTTTTCACCCGGAAAGTGAATAAATCTGAGCACGTAGTCCCTCGGAGAAGACATTAAACGATTGGTACCGAGTCTGTACGATGTCAGGTACTCATTAAAGATCCCTGCTATTAGGACACTTGAGTTAAGTAACATTTAGTACAATCAATGTAGAATCAATCTTCATTGTGTTGTATCACAAAGGCCAATGTTCGGCCTATGTGTGTTCCCCTGTGGGACTTACACTGCAACCCTACTTTATTGATGCTTGTAATTACCTTAATGTTTGAGTCTGCAGGAAGTTATCTGCTATTTAACCGAGTAAATTTCATGATGAAACAAGTGAGTACTCAAATAAAGGTTTATTTGGTAACATCAACACCATCTTTAAACATTTCTACAATATTTTTTCGGGTACATATACTTGGACTCAGATTCTTGGCCAACATAATACTTGCCATAAATTTATTTAATAGATAAAAATGCTTATTTATCTGCATTAAATGGTGGTAAATGATGAGCTCACAACATGTTCGTTTATCTCATTGGTACTTTTTAAAGTAAAACCAGTTTAAATGTCAAGCAAAAAACCAGTTTAACACTGTAGCAATATTGCTAGATCAGTTGTTTGTAATAAATTCCAAACAGTTCACACATTTAGTGTTATTTTAAAATTTTTTTGAAATTACTTATTATTTTCCATAAATAACTATTGTCTAACTTGCTATTCGCGGTTCGTAAGAAAACCTGTTTTCACAGTCAACTCTTTAACAACACAGTATAATACAGTCATAAAACCAACATAAATATATCTTTATTAATTTCATTGTAGTTTCTTTCCTCCCTCTAATAAAAAATGTAATTATGAACCAGTCCTCATGTATTGTGTAATTCATCAATCAAAACTCATTTAAAAATTCATTGTTGTATAGCCAGGCAATATTTTAATACGTTAAAAAAAAAAGAGATCATCAGGGTTACTCACCTAGAGATAGAGTTTTACTACTGTATCCTTTATTCATAAAATCAGTCACCTATTCTTTTCAGAACAACAGATGATGGTGCAGGAACACGTTTTATTGATTTATTCAAACCACTATCATACAATGACAACAATCAATAAAAGGTAATCAATGTTACCTCTATGAAAGCTGCACTAATTTCACATGTAACTGTTAAATAACTTAATATTTACTCAGCATTTTAGACTATATATATTAATCATAAACACGATTCTTGGTCATTTTTTTACCATAATTTGAGAAAATTTTACTCTTGAATAATTTAAATATTATTCATTATTTATATGAGTAAACGAAAATAATATTCAAAATTAATAAATATGTTGTATTTATTTTATTATACTTAATAAATAATTAATATCAACCTTAAGATATTTAAGGTAGTAATCTATGATTCTGGCAAAAACTGTAGTGATCGAAATTAGAGAATTTTTTTCAAAATTATTTATTTCATCGGTTTTTTTCGTAATGGGTATTAAACCTGATATGTATGTTGAGATCTGTATTAAAATCATTCAGTTTTCTGCTTAAAGCTCTTCAGCCATTTTTATGCTCTGTAATTTTCATTGAGTATACTTAAGTTTGTTTATTTATTGAGCGTAATACCAATGATATGACACAAGATATTTTAGCAGAGGGATCCACATTTTCCTAGCAGCATGGATTAAGTATACTTCAATGACTATCTACCCATACTAGTATTAAAGAAATGGTGAGAGAAATACTGTCTGAAACGTTATTACTTTTAATTTATTCAGTTTTATTAACTGGTAAATGAGTGTAAGTAACTTAAAATTAACATTGACTTTCTAGCAGACATAAGTACTTTAGGTCTAGGAGTATTAAACTATTATGGGTATATGTAAATTGCAATGGCATGTAATAAATTTCAGAAAATATAATTCAACAACTATGGGCTATTAAATGAATTGAAAGAACAAAAAACTATTATATTTAATGTTTGGATTCCTAGTGCTAACGATTTCATTTCTACAATATTTTTTAAAAAAAAAATAATACAGTTTATTTTACATATTCTACAATTAATAAAGCGGTTTTAAATGTTATTTCCATATTAGCAACATTTGCTATGTCAGGGAAATTTTGAGAAACAAGTGTGTCTCTTCTTTAATCCCTACTTCTCTCTCACTTTATATATTCGTGGGAGAGGTGATGATCAACTTCTCACTCCTGCTCTGAACTACAATTCTACGATGATTGATATATTAAAATGTAAGTTTAATCTATGATGTTATTATTTTGCGTTACATTCGTTCTTGTTATCAGTCTCGATCGGATTCCATTTTATTAATTTTATATACAATGTGTTCAAATAATCTAGGTCCATAGGAAATTTTACAATTTTATTTATATTATTTTTCCTTCTCACAATGTAGATGACACTGTCAGTGTTTAAAGAAAAATTTCTCCATATATATATATATATATAGGAATCGCAGTGACTCTAATTTCCTCATCACCTCTTATTTTCCTGGTGCTCATAGGCTGGGTGCAGTTGTCAGGGAGTTTTTCCCTATACTTTCTTCTTCCTCCTGTACTTCTTCAGTCTTTAGTGAGGCACCTTCCATTTCCTATCGCAAATCTGCTAATCTTCAATCTATCTTCTCTCACATCTCTTCTCCTAAGCCTCCAAAAACTGCTGGTGGTATGGTTCAATGTGGACGTCGTGGATGTCTTACTTGTCCTATCATCAATCCTGTTCCTTCCTTTACCTCTGTCCATAGTAAATGCACCTACCCTATCTCTCACAAGACCTCTTGTACCTCTGGTTACTGCGTTTACCGTTTGGATTGCACCCAGTGTGATTCTTTTTATGTGGGTTTGGCTTCCACCAAGCTAAGCCTGAGTATGAATAATCACAGGTCATCCGTTGGCAAATGCAGTGACCTTCCCGTTGCTACTCATGCCAGTTCTCACGGACTCAGTTTTAATGACTGTGTACAGGTCCTGAGGCAGATTGATCAGACTAATTCGAAAGTTACTCTGAGAGCTTCAGAAGAAGCACTTATTAGTCTTCTGGGCGGTAGATCGGCTCCTGGGCTTAACCTCAATCGTAGATTTTTTTTTTAAGTTGTTATCAGCTTTTAATTTTATTTTAGTTAAATGTTTTCATTTTTTAATTTTTATTTGGCTTTTATCTCTTTATCTTCCCTGTCTACCTTTCCTCCGAAAGTTGGCTACACTGTTTGAGTGCTTCAGTTCGAACGCCAAGTCAGTCGTTATCAGCCTTTGGAGCGATTCACTTCTTTTCCTGAAGACGAGACATCGAAATATAGTAGTGAGTTCAGTGGTTTCCTTTCTATGTGTTCTTTTTAAATTCTAGTTTATATATATATATATATATAGATTCAATAATATATCGACCGTTAGATAGAATAGGTGTGTTCTCTAATCGGGGTTCGGTCAATTTTCCAGGATGAAAAATCAAACTCTCGTTGCCAACGTTTCGGTTTTATTTAAAACCGAAACGTTGGCAACGAGAGTTTGATTTTTTATCCTGGAAAATTGACCGAACCCCGATTAGAGAACACACGTATATATATATATTATATTTTAATTTTCTCTCATTTCTTTCTATTCATTTACTTTTACTGACCTTGTTTTCCTTATTTTAATATCATTCAAATATTCTTTACTTCAAGACCGGGAACGCGTGGCAGCACTGTCGGTTACCTGCTGTTGCGTCTCCAAGATGCTTGCATTCTATTTTCTCTTGAAGGAGTTTTTCGAAAATTTTATTTAGTAGGTGTGAAACAGAAATTATGATTTAGACGGAAACGTTGTGCTACTATAATCGTTATATTATAGTTAAAGAAATAAAAAGTTCATATTACTTGTTGCTTCTTAAACAAATATAATACAACATTCGAAATATGTACACAATTCTGATTTTATTTATTAAAAAAGAATTTATTTAAATATTTTCTAAAAAAAAAGTTTATTTATTTAAGAAAAAATAAATTTACCACTAATTGAACTAGCAATTAGTTAGAAATGTTTCATAATTGTTTAAAAAATGTTTCAAGTGTTATTTGAATAAATCTTATTTAGATTTATAAATTAGAAATTCATTAAATCTGGAAAATTCAGAAAAATGAATGCTAGGAAATATTCCATAATGCATGAGCTAAAATTGGCTAAGAAACTACTATCATACAATATTTAAATTAAATAATTATACGTATTTTATATATAACATGTGAACTTAGAAAGTTAAAGTAATTTTTTGAATTATTAGAGGTGAAGATAATTTTGCAAAATATTATTAGAAAATGTAAAATGTTTCATAAATTTAGATTATTTATAAATCAAAATTAAGCTAGAAATTTCTTATAAAACTATGCATTAAAACTATATAAACCAAAGAATTAGATTAATTTTGAAAGCATAATAAAATTTCACTAACAAAATGTTGAGATCAAAAAAAAAGGTGATTGAAAAAACAGGCTCTTTATATAATCACTAAAAAAAGAAATAAATATAACAAATTCAGGGATTTTACTTTTTTTAAGCTACCTTTTTCTCTGAACTTTTCTTTAGAAAAGTAGGTTAAACCCAGCCACAACCTTCATAATAATTATATCTGTTGGAAAACAGTATTCGTGAGTTACAATCATTATGTTTTTATTTTTAACAAAGTTAATTTTTTTCAAGAAAATCTGTGAAATTCTTTTGTTTAGATATAGTCAATCTCAAATAATGTTGTTGGAATAAATATTGCGCGTATTTAAGTGAAAGAGTTACTTATATTTACTGCTTATATGATCTAATGAATGGTTTTTATATTATTACTTACGTTAAAAATAGTTTTTAACTTTATTTTTCTTGTATTTCAAAGTTAACAACTGTAATGAACTATAGTTTAAGAGCTAGCAGATAATTTGTAACTTATTTCTTCTTAAACTCCTTTGTTTACCCTGACTTGCCTTCCAAGCCCTTTGCTCCCTTCCTGCACTTTACGCCCTTTCAAATACCCCTTCTTGTCTCCCTCCCTTCTCAACCCCATACCAAATGTTTTGCATCACTTGTTTCAATACCATTTAAACTCTGACAAAGACTACTTGTTTTAGTCGGAAGTTGTAAGCTATTTTTCTGATTTTCTTACTGTGCTTTGATGTTGATACATAATATAGTATTTGAATTTTCCTACATAATTAGCATCACAGTGAATTTGAATATAAGCAATTACCATAATTATGTTACTGAATTTCAAAGTTGCTTGTTAAATAATGGTTACATTGCATGTTTTTATATGTATCTTTGATTATATGTTATTGTACATGGAAATTTTATATTTTCAGTCATTTTTAGTAGGAAGGTACTTGACATGTCTGACAACCATAAATCCCTTATACTAACTTACTATAAGTAAATTACAGTTATGATAATGAAAAATGGAATAATTTTGAGATTCTGTTGAATTTATAGTTTATGACAGTTTTCATCAGCATAAACTAGCATCATAGTCATGCTCAGATGCAACAAGCAATTTGACAAAGTAAGCTGCACTTGCTGAAGTCAATCTCATAAACTGGTAAACGCTTTGAGGCACAGTTAATCATCTCCAAGAAGAGGATAAAGAAATGCTCAATTTGTGATGAAGTTTTCGAACCAATCTATCGGCTTAAACCAGAATAAAAAGGGCGCTTTGAATGAAAGGACAGGCCAGTGGTGCTATGTACCAGTAAAATCGAGATTCAGCATTGACTCTGAACCAGGGTTGCCGATTTAGCACGAAAGGGGCTAAATTTAGCCCTTTTCAAATTCATTTGGCTCTTAAAATTTTCAATTTAGCCTTAGCGCGTTTTTTAGCCCCTTTCATATCTATTTGTCCCAATTTCTAGCGCGTTTTATTTTACTTTAACTGCCAGTTATTTATGCTCTCATGTTGGCATTTGGCAATAGCTATTAGCGGATTCTGAAGACAATGTCTGAACTGAGAAATAGGTCTTGCTGGAATTCAATAAAACCAGATATAATTCCTTTGGCAAAAATATTTATCTTGGATATAACGGACAAACAGCTTTAAGGAAACTAAATTTTCAGTAGAAGCAATTACATACAGTGCCGTGGAAGACACTAAATCTAGAAGAAAAGACTACAATCTAGTTCTGGGCCACAATTTCCAACTACAGAGATGCATCTGAAGAAAACCTCTTCGAAGATCTTTCCAAATTTGCTGTAATGATTTTATGTCTCCCGCATTCTAATGCTGATGTTGAAAGCATTTAGTCAAGTAAACATAATAAAAAACAAACTTCGAAACAAGATGAATGTTTCCACTATAAATAACATTCTAGCAATACGACATGGTTTGAAACGCTAAAATAAATGCTGTTATAACTTCGACGTGCCACTGGATGTAATCAAAAAAATTGGAACGAATGAAATGTATGAACTTAAGAAGTCTGAAGATGCTACTGCAGAAGTCAATTTAGTTGCAGCATTGGGCGGGGAATGTGAAGAAATTTTTGGTTCACTGCATTAAGGTTTTTCTGTATATTTATATATACTATTCATTTTTAGAATTATTAGATGCTCATATACCAATAATTTGATTGGCCCATTTTTCAGCTCATTCAAAATCATTTTAGTCCTTTTTTAACACCTTTTCTGTACTGTTTTAGCCCCAACTTGCCAATAGCAGTTGGCAACACTGCTCTGAACTCCTTGCACTCAATTCTTACTTGCATTTTTATGAGCTATAAAATTCAAAATCTGCATTATAACGGACTCCGAAACTGCACTAAAAAGGGTGGCGATGTTGGAAGCTGTACTTCTTGAGCGCAACGTCCCGAGGTCTACAGCTACATTACCGTGAGAGAAAAATCGACCACATGTCACACAAATTACTACATTTTCGTTATAATAACAGAATGGAATAGCCACTATAAAATAAATCATTAATAGGTTGACATAGGATTACTTATATCAGGGTTGTCCAAAGTCTAGCCCGCCGGCCGCGACCCCCTTCAATGCGGCCCGCGGTCTCTTCTAGAAAACTTTTAGAAATTAGTATTATTTAGATATCTTTTGAGTTATATTCGAAAAACGTTGTCATTAAGCAAAGCTACACTGCCAATCACTCAATTTTGGCCTCTTCTTTCTGAAGAGCATTATCCTAATTTACGCCGTTTTGGATTGCACTTGCTGTCAATGTTTGGCAGTACCTACCTTTGTGAAGCAGCATCATTTTCCGCAATCAAGTCGATTAAATCTAAAGAGAGGAATCTACTTAATCAAACATCTCTCGAAGCCTTCCTTCGTTTAGCCTTAACCTCAGTTGACATTGACACAAAGGAGCTGGCTTCCACAATGCACGCACACCCATCACACTGAATTTTAAGTAAACTGTGTACTGTTTTACGTATTTCCTTAAATATTTTTAACGAATATATTTAAGAGTTGATTCACATCCATACTTGTCAATTATTTTTTTATGATAATATATGTTTTTATGATAAATGTATAGATTCATTTACATGTACGTGTTTTACTTTACATCTGGTACTGCGGCCCGCAATCTAATTTCGTTGCCGATTGCGGCCCGCGTCTCCATAAAGTTTTGGACAACCCTGACTTATATTGATTGAAGACAAGTTCAGATTTTTTACATTAAAAAAAATATGTGTTTTACATTACAAAGTGGGAATGAGAATGCAAAAATTAAACATAATTGCCATGCCTATGCACTTTAAAAGTATGCTTCAAACATTAATTATCTTTTAAGAAATTTGTAATCACAAGACAACTAAATTACATTCACCCATACCTGTTAGATGCATAATTGGTATTAAACAATTTTAATTTATTATTAAGTAATTTATTTGTTACATGAGCACACTTATATAATAAGATAATTAAGTACGAAATGCTAAAGAATCACTCACATTATTTTTAATTAAATATATTTGCAAACCTATAAAATCTAATTTATATAATAATTGAAACAAAGTAGATATACGTTATGACTGAAATATACTCTGGAATGCTCAACATAACGGATAAACTAAAATATGACAACAAAAGAAAAAAAAATGAATGACGCTCCGAGAGGTATAGTTATCAAAAAAAACCGTATTTTTAAATATAGAAATAGTTTAAGCAAATTACCAAACATTACAAACTTGACAAAATGGCTTTTTATTCATAAAAAATATTTTTAATTGCAAACAAATTTAAGTAATTTTTATAATAAAATGATAATGAAGTATTATAGAAATAAAAATCATTAGTTGTGCAATCCGTAATTGTGTGGTATTTACTCATTCTGAGGTAAAATGGATAAACCAACAAAAGTCTCCACACAAATGAAGTTTTATTCAACGCGTTTCGAACACTTTGTGTTCATCATCAGGAAGACACCAAGGATGTGGTACTGACGGGTTGGTCCAGTGAACACAACTGACCAACCAGTTGTGTTCACTGGACCAACCCGTCAGTACCACATCCTTGGTGTCTTCCTGATGATGAACACAAAGTGTTCGAAACGCGTTGAATAAAACTTCATTTGTGTGGAGGCTTTTGTTGGTTTATCCATTTTACCTCAGAATGAGAAATAAAAATGTTTTAAATTAAGAAATTGTTTAATTCAGATAAGGATACTGTTAAACAAAATGAAGTAGCTACTGATGAATACTGTAATAATGGAGATGAAGTTCTTGAAAGTGGAAAAACACAGTTTGCTGAGAAATCTGGACCAAATATTTGCTAAAGATGGAAATGTACTGAATATTTATGATGCTCTCCTTCTCGTGTTCTCTGTTCACTCAAGACGAGAGACGTTATACTACCTCCATATTTCTATCAAAGGAAAGAGTTACTCCGCCTGTAATTCTTTTAATATGTATAGTTTATACTAAACCCTTCAAAATAACATTAATTTATAAAGATATTGATAAAACTAATATCCATTTAGTATAGTTGAACAAAGAATTACCTGCGAACAGATTAATCATATTTCAGCTCGTAATTAGTTATGTTGTTTCTTCCATTTCCACTGATGGATTATGATGCCACACACAATAATCTTGTTATGCGAACAAACGTAATTATATTTGCTAAGTAAGCAGCTATTTCACTTCTTGCTTTGCATATAATTTTTTGTTTTCTCGATATTCTTGTCTTCCATTTTACATGTTTTAACCATATTTAATATATTAATTTGTTAACTTAATCAAAATATTAGGTAATTCATTACCTAATGACATTCATTAAAAATAAACGATTTTAGTATGCTTTTATAATTTTTATTACATTTTGAATATTATTTAATTTTGAGAAACGGCAATTATATGAGAATATAATTTTGAAATGCCTTTGAATTTAAAATGATAAAATAGTTGTTATGTTAAATTGAATTTACTTTCAAATCTTTATAATAGGAATAGTAATAATAATAATAATATAGGTATAATGTATTAGGAACAATAATTGTAATAATAATAATAATAATAATAGTAACAAAGTAGAAGGTATACTAAGCAGGATATTATACTAAGGCTCACAGTAGGTTAGGTTAGGTTAGGTTGCAGTGGCAGTTCAACAAGGGAACACACGTAGGCCGAGCATTGGCCCTTTGTGATACCACACAATGAAGATTGATTCTACAGTGGGAGTACTAAATTTTGCCTAACTCAAATGTATTTAGAGTAGGGATCTTTAACGAGTACCTGACATCGTATAGGCTCGGGACCGACGGTTTAACGTCCTTCTCCGAGGGACGACGCGCTCAGATTTATTCACTTCCCGCGTGAATAAATGGAGGGCCAGGTGAGGATCGAACCTCGGTCCTATCAGTTCAGAGGCGAGCACGTAACCACTGAGCTAGCCTGGCCCCGAAAGCTCACAGTAATTGGTTGTACTGTCCTAATAGAAAGTTAAGAGTACTAGCCACATAGCAGTTTAACAGCACTAAACAAAGAAGTTCAGAGTACTGGACTTACATCAATTCAATAGTAATAGCCTCATAGTAGTTTAATAGCACTAAACACAAAATAGTTTAGTGTACTAGACTTCTAATAGTTCACGTAGTAGTTTAATAGCACTATACATAAAGTAGTTTAAGAGTAATAACCTCATAGCAATTTAAGTGCAAAGAAGTTTAAATGTCTAGTTCAGGAGCAGTAGGCTTTAGTAGTTTATACTTTTACAACAGTAGATATTTGTTGAGCTCTAAAAAGTACCTAAACAAAAGTGAAAGAGAAAAAAATTTTCCTTTCAAAGTTATAAATAAACTTTCCATAATTCTTTTATGGATTGCAATACTTAAATGAAGGAATCTACATAGTGAAAAAGGGCATAAATTTGAGAAAATAAGTTAAGAGGAAGGTGTTGGAGGGACAGATATTCATATTGAAAGTGGATTTGAATTAAGAGCTGAAGGGTGGAAGTGGAAGGTTTGGTGAATGGCGTAAGGACCACCTGGGGGAGGCTTTTCGAAAAGCGATTGGAAGGAAGCTAATCTCAACAGGAGGGGATTAGGTTAGCGAACTGTGATTGGCTGTAGACCCCCATTGCAACGGGTCCACTCGACCTGGGCATCTCGTAGTCACAACCATACCTGAGTACTCGATTTCCAACAGAATTTCAACACTTTGGATCCTAATTCAATGCCAACTTTTTCCAGCTATATTCAATTTAATTTTGTTAATGGTGTTCTTAGATTATTTCTAATCTTCGAGATAACGAGAGAAATTTTACAATTTTTTCTTTTTGTGACAAATGTTACAACTCTTTTTTTTAATACCAATGCCAACTATTACCTATTCAAAGGCAGCAGTTATGCACTTATCAGTACAGGCGTGTTTCTTTAAACATTTGTTCTTCATCATTGATGGAATAATGCAAAGTTAGGCATGCTATTATGCAGTTTGTAAACATTGATCCGTTTCTTCAGGTCTTGCATTCTGTATTTGAGGGAATCCTGTTACACTGCCCGTAGATAACTAGTCATTTTAAGCAAACAAACTGCAACACTAAACAGATTGGGAGCGCCTATTCTTAAGTTGGTCTTTAATGATCAAGTTTTCCCATTACTTGCACATGGATTACCCAGAAAGATACAATTCTATTCATTTAACAACAACCTAGTTTGTTTGATACTAGCATGCGGAATGCTACAGTTACAAAAATAAAATTAGCATTTTCTATCACGGATAATACGTGTTATGGAAACTTTAGAGAACGCATAAAAAGTGCATCATCTGTCCTTTGGCATAATTTCTACTCGAACGTATACATGTTTAAAAAAAATAATTTTGAGTTCAGTGTGCTTTTTTAAAAAAGAAACAATTTTTACAGTTCTAATTATTTATTATGTCAAATTGAAATTTCATATTTCATATCACTAAAATAATAGTGTACTATTTAGTAATAGTTTACTAAATTGTAGAAGTTTTAGTTTATGGCAAGGGACGGTAAAATACAAAAAAAAATATATTATTCAAATATAGAAATTAGCTGCATTGACTTATATGATAATTTTACTGAGTTAGTGAAATAATTTTAACTTCCTATTAGAGGTAAGCTGTAAGGAAAAAGGAACCAAGTAATTTAATAAACTGGAGGATCGTAAAAAATTTACAAATATAATTGTTTTTGCCTTTAAAATGGTTTCATGTTATTTATTGATAGAAGTAAATTATGTACGAAATATCTCCCATATACTCTCAGCTGGCATGTTGGATCTTTTTTCTTTCTGATTCTTGTAAAAGGGACGTAACAATTACTTTCTAAGTGGTTGGCCTGAAGAAATGGAATGGACATCTGTTTTTAATGGGTTTAAAGTTAAGTACGGCAGTGTGCAAAAACGGTTGTGTTACAGTTATCACAGAACGGGTTGAAAATAGCCAAATGAAGAGGCGGCCGATAACTCAGAGAACCAGCTGGGGCAAGGCGTCAACACCAGGCGACCAATATAAATAACCTGCCCATCGGCCACTTCACCCTCCTTTGTATGCTGGATCAAAACAAAAATTAAACCCCCGTTGAGCGTCAGACACAATTCATCGCTCCCCCACAGCTCTCGTCTAATACAATTAGGTTGTTTGCTCTTCTCGAATTTAGTCTAGTACCCTCAACACTCCTCAGTGAGACATCTGTCCCCACGCCCCAATGTCCACATCCCTTATATCCTCATAATAACCTCTTGCCAGCAAAAACTCACTTCTCTAACCATCATTTTCATCCTTGCTTAATATTACCGTGCGATATACATGGCATGTCAACTGAACAAGGGTTAGAAGTAGTATTTAAAATTGTCGTCTAGAATTTTAGAAATAAAATAAAACAACTTGAATCATTTAATTCGTAATATTCATTTCAATTATACACTAATTAAATTAAGTTTTTGCATCTTTTGTAATAAATGGAAATAATAACCGTTTTCTGTTTAATTTGACCCATAAAAAAAACGTTATTATCCAAGTTGGAGACTCCACCGTTTCCAACCGTCGCCTTGCAAGCGTGGTTAGTATGGCTATCTTGTCTTTCCTGATGACGATTACACCAAAAATTAGAGACTGTAAGTGCGTTTTTCCAAATTACTAAGTATCTATAGTTTACACTGAAACGAATAAGTATACATATATATAGGTAAAAAGATTTCACAAAAACACGTGAAATAACAATCAATGATCAAACCACAATAAGAAATGGGAAAACAAGACTAAGATCTTTCAACCGTAACAAGTGGTCTTCGTCAGAGTCAAAAACCCAACTGGATTTTTGATCCAGTTGGGTTTTTGACTCTGACGAAGACCACTTGTTACGGTTGAAAGATCTTAGTCTTGATTTCCCATTTATTATTGTGGTTTGATCATTGATATATATATAGGTGTGTTATCTAATCGGGATTCGGTAAAAAATCAAAAGGTTCAAAAATCAAACTCTCATTGCCGACGTTTCGGTTTTATTTTAAAACCTTTTTTATAGGCAGAAGTAAGAATTTTTTTTATTAAGAAAATGAAATTTACATTATTTAAAGGAACAACAATATTAACTAGACAAAACCATCGACTAGAGAGTCTATTTTCTTAGTAAAAAAATTCTTACTTCTGCCTATGAAAAAGGTTTTAAAATAAAACCGAAACGTCGGCAATGAGAACATTGAAAGGAATTGAGTAAAAAAAATATTTGAGGAAATCTATTTTTTTTTGTATAAGCAATCGAGAATTCCTTATTGAATAACCCTTGTATTGGGGGGGCCAGGTCATCTCAGTGGCAACATTGTCGCCTCTAAACTGGTAGGTCCGGGGTTCTGGCCCTCAATTTATTCACATGGGAGAGGACGTTAAACCGTCAATCTCAAGTTTGTACGATGGCAGGTACTCGTTAAAGATCTCTACTCTAAATACACTTGAATTGGGCAAAATGTATGACTTTCAATGTAGAATCAATTGGAGATGCAACATTTCATCGATGAATCAGCATCGGAGGGCTGACTTGATTAGTCACTCAGTCCTCTACAAAAAAAAGAAGAAACTCTTGTATTTGACATAGTACAGCAAAGTGATTATGATCCATGACATGTATTATGTTTAGTGATTATTTCGTTTAATTGTAAATATAATTATAAATGAATCATTTTTTAAAGAAGTTATATCAAAATCTATGGCTTTTGATACAACTTATGAACGTTTGTCTTAGTCGTCCATAAACTAGACAATACAAATAAGTAGAAGTAAAGGGATTGTACCGATGTCTCCAAATCCAAGCAATCTTACCGCTCAAGTTATTAATTAAAAAAGAAATCACTTAGAGGAAAAGATTTCCGTTTAATGGAGGAATTAAGATTTTAGATTGGTGGATGTCAAAGCTTAGTGTTACAATAATCAGACGTGTAAGCCAAGTAATTCTATCTTGTACTTTCTCAGAAATGTAACAATGATCTTCTTTGTGGACCAGCCGGCGTGAAACCCCACTCCTGAGAGAGATTTGAATTTTCATGCAATATTCAGCCGTACGGCATCCTGTTCATATTTATAAGGCGGCTGCAACTGGAAACCACCTTCCCCAACTCACCCCTCTTCCACTCGCTAATCCAAATATTTCCCTTTACAACATTACACCATTTGGAATGCAAACATTCCTTATTCAAAAAGAAAAGGAAAACAAATACATATATTACCGGACCTTTCTGGATATCTGCCTTCTAAATTACAACGTTGTTTCAAATAAACAATTTATTTGAAAATATTTTAACTCATTTTTCGCTATGAAATCCAATGTTTTATTCATTTATATTTTAGAAAATATGTGTTTAAGGTCGTTTAATATTTACAAGAAAAATACTTTGGTGTCTCCGTTCTAAATAGCCCATTATACCATCTGTTATTTGTGTCAGGTCTAATAATGACATAAGTGAATCACAGCACATTGGAAATGAATGATCGTTTGTATTGAAACAAGTTATGGAATAAATCCAAACGTATGTGTATACATAAACACAAATTTATGTGTTGGATATTAGTGTATTAGTATCATACATAATTTGCTTTCTTAGTATTTTATATAATTCTAACGCCAGCTTCTACCGGGAAAAAGAATTATAATAACGAATAAACTAAAAATTTATTTTTTTAAATACTGATATACTTGATCTATCGTTTCGGCATTTTATTGTCATTTTTAATAATTAATAATAAACTTATTAAAACGAAATTAATAATAATCATTTTTAATTTCAGTTTTTAAGGACTCCTAGACACTGCGTCGAAATTGTCTTACGTGCTAATATTTTCCTTTAATAAAAGAACTTCAGTTTTGCATTGTACAATATCGTACGTCAATTTAATGAGTGAATCAGAATTTGTTATTAATGCATCAAAAAAAAAACAAATATGATAAAAAATAATAAATTTTATTATCTGTTTATTAATTTATGGTTTTGGGAATTAATTTAGAAAAGAATAAAACTTAACGTTTGTTATTAATCCGGCAATAAGGTCCTGCTGTAACTAAACTCCTGTCAAATAACAAATAGCCAAACTTTACTAACTTAGAACAGCACTAAATGTGAGCTTTGCTTAATTTACTTAATTACTTTAATTAATTTACAGTTATTAATTGCGCTAATATAAAAAAACAAATATATGAAATATAATCAGATTTAAAAAACTAAAAAATATACATGTATGAAAAATTCTTTAATTAATTATTCAAAAATTAAAATTTTTAATTTTATATTTTAGAAAATATGTGTTTAAGGTCGTTTAATATTTACAAGAAAAATACTTTGGTGTCTCCGTTCTAAATAGCCAAAATTATACCATCTGTTTTTTTAAATTTAAATTTGAAAATAAATTTAAATTCCATTTGACATCTTAAAATAAATAAATTATTATTGATATAGCTTCTCGAACACTGAAATTTCAAATTCACAGAAGGGGTTCCGGAGGATTCTTGATATGACCAAAATCCTCAAGAACCCCTTCTGTGAATTTTAAATAAATTATTGTTCAAATGTATTAATTTTATTTTGAAAAATGATATTTCAGGGTACATTATATTATTCTTTACAAATAGATCTATGGATATCATTAAATTAACTTTGTCTAACTGTATACCCTAACTGGCAACTTTTCAGTTATTATCAATATTAATGTTTTAAAAGTATATGATATATAATTACTAAAACTTAAGATAGATTAAATTTAAGGTAGATAAAATACTAGTTTGTTAAATAAAAAAAAAGATATTAATTATTACTAATAATCGTTGTAAAATAGACATGTGACATGTAAAAGAAACATTGTTTTTTTAAAAAGAAAATGTCTGACTCAGTAAGAAATATAGCAGCTTCAAGAATAATGTTGTATCTAATATCTAATTCATTATTTGAATATCTCTGCAGAAAAACTTCTTACTATTCTTTATAGTATGCCAGGAGATATTGAATTAGCTATTTGCGTCATCCGTGTGCTAGATACTTTGAGTAGCATTTTGGTCTACAAAACAATATAACGTAAAACTAGCATATATAATATGAAAATATATTAAATGTCACTATATAATGTGAAAATATGGTTCTAGATATACTGTAGGCTTTCTTTAGTAAATATAATGAAATTAACATTTTTTGTGATTAGTAATTTTAACTACACACTTCAGTTACCCATATTAAAACACTTACCCTGAAAATACATTATTTAAGTTAATAGAAGTGGATGTTTAGTTTATCAAAGATGTTTATGTAAATCTGACGGACTATTCAATGCATTTGTTGACCAGAGGTTACGACAGTTCATCAAGTGTCCGATATGCTCACGCACGCATTCAAAACGTGACGTGACACAACTTGTTAGATCTTCCGTGACATTTTCTCAACTGTTTTGTAACGGATATTAACCGCATAGCCCTATACATCAATCTTCATAGGTATATAAAAAAAAATATATCACTTATTTTGTCTTCTAGTTCTTTCTTCTTTTTTTTTATTTTTCTTATTCTTTAAAACTTCTTAAAGAATATCACATAGGTAAACACATTATAATATTAATAACTTTTTGTATATTGTAAATAAAATAATCAGTCATAACAAATTTCAGTTTTTACTTATACAATACTTCTCTCGTTTGAATCTTTTACTTAATACAGTACAATTGCAGTTTCTGTTTGTTCATTGAAGCTTAAACTTGATTGTTGACAACTCCCAGGGTATTAAAGATATACTTCTATAATCCCATATATTCTTTAACTGTATGAACCAAGACTATTGAAAAGTCATGTTTCATTGATGTATGATAAAAATAATTCGTCTACTGACGTCATGCCAACGATTTTTTCTTATAAACTCCCACTTTTAATATCCCTTTGATGAGCTATACTCACTTTGTTTATACTAATAATGAACCAAAACTTGTTTAGACTTTTTAAAAGGTGTCTTTTTTAAAATAAAAAACACACAAATTTTTAAAATTAAAATTCACAAATTATTTAATTAAGTTGTTATTTGATATATTATAATTGCCACATTTCTAGGGAGACATACAACTAACAGTACTTTCTTCACATGGTTAACAGAGAAGTAAATAAAAATTAAATCATTAAAATGGCTTCGTTTAATTTTGTTCACAATAATCAGCAGTTCTATACCTACGGCTGCTATTTTTTTTTTTTTTTAGAAAATTTGATTTGGATATCACAGTTTCTACAATATTTGTACTTACATATATCTGTCAATTTTCCAAGTTCAATGAAAACTATCAAATTCTATGGGTTTGCTAAGCCTGTTTGCTTCAAAATTGATTAATTTTGAAATGATTCATTCATAAATTTATAACACAAATGTTTTGCATTGATTATCTAACTATTTTTATTATATCACAACTATCATATAATATATAATTGTTATTCTCAGGGGCGTTTAGTAAAATTCATTTCTTAGTTTTCTGGTTTGTACTTTCAGTGTGTTGGTGTTATGCTTGTTTTTTGTGAAGAAATAAGAAAGCTGAAAGGTTATGTTAAACCATAATTTAAACTTTTAAATACAAATTAAATAATTAAAACTAATAAAAAAAAATGTCTATGATTTATGGATGCATTCATAAATTTAGAAAAGAATAATTTTTAACGGTTACTGTTAGCTTAGAACAGAATGGAAATAACAGAATGAACTGTAAACAAACCAAACATTTTCAATCACAAATTAATATGAAAATTTTGGTAAGAATACCAAAATCCACATCACTGAGAGTGAATGTCAAAATGCCAGGAGTAACAACCGCTAAATCTCCGCTTTTAAATTTTATTTAGGACTATGAGAGCTTAGATTACATTATAGAAAAAATATTCGAATAATAGTTGTAAGGAATAATGCTTGCAATCGACTGTCGATTTCTGATTTTCTGTGGTCATTTATTGTTAACTTGTTTAATCTGTCTATATGGAAACTAAATAAAAAGTTTATAGCTTCTACTGATTTAGATGTAGATATAATATTAAACCTTTTCATGAAGTAATTTCTGATGCGGATTGAATTCGTAAGTAGTGGACACTCAAGACATATAAAGGATATCGGAAAAGTGCCAATAACATGAGTTGTTATAGATCAGCACTTTTTAAAATTATATATAAAATAATTTTTCCTGATTTTATTACTCCAAAACTTAACTGATAACCTGAACAAAACTGATATTTCTCCTTTTTTAAATTAGAAGACATTTAATAATTTTAATAGTGTAAACAAATACACAGAAATCCAGACAAATGCCTGGTTTTTATAGATATTTTATTTTATTGCAATAGAGAATTTCAAAATTAAATCACAAAATAATAAAAAATAATGTACTCATTCAGATTAATGTTGTGCTATCATAATTATCAGTTCATATAAAACTGCTAACAAATACAATGTTTGAAGTTACAATTCAATGTACATTTGACAGAAATTTTAAACTTTGTTCACAGTTGACTCTTTTCAATACAATAACAATGGAAAATTTCCATCTAGTCTGCAAACGTAGCAAGTTTCCCCTTTTGTTTTATTGTTTTTTGTGGACGCTACCAAGGGAGCAATTTTTTGCCCCTCACCCTATGACCCATAACAGATTGAAACTGGCCCATTGAAAAGAGCGACAGATTGTCTCCGTTCTTATCTGAAATCTGCTATTTATAGTTCAACATTGAAACTGTTTTGTATTCCTTATTGATTTATATTAATTTGAGTGTGAAATTATTTTGAAAATTAAGTATCTAGTTGACAGTAATATTTTAATTAATTTATTAAAATCTTCACATTCACATTTTTGCTATGCAGTATTTATTTAATTAAAATCAAGTTTGATTTTAAAATTACAAGGTTAAAATTACACTTGATTTTAAAATCAAGTAATTATAATACATCACTAATATTCATGTTGAAATAATAAATTTATTTGCATTTTACATTAACTATTTTGTTAACAACATAAATAAGAAATATAATTAAACACATTATATTGCATTTATCTTTTCATTCAATTTTTTGTAGCCAACATTTTCAACTGTAAAAAGTTTGTTCAGCTGTTTTGGCATTTCTTAAAGCTTTACACAATCAAGCAGTAATGGTGCGATTGTAAAGTACGATTTAGTTTGGTTTAGTCAAGAGGCTAGCACTCAAAAGGCTTCCAGAGACACGACCAAATTAACTTCAAGTTAGATCTAAATGACCGCAATCAATGAGACCGTTGTATCAAGTCAACTTTAACTCATCTCAAGTAGAACAAACTTCCAGCTTTGTTCAATTGTCAAACAATTCAACTGTATACATTCTCAAAAGTTGCTATTTATTGAACGTAGATTACTTCGCTATTAAATGTAATCTTTGAAATGTGTATTTATAATTAAAAATTACGTTTACCAGTACAGTTGTAGTCTCTTGTAACTCTTATTGTTAATTATTTTTGAGAAGGAATAATTCTTTTTTTTTATTGATAACTTATTAACTACTATTACTGGTATTATTTCTATTTATTACTACTTTTTCAGTTTATTTTTTACTGCAGAAAACTTAGTGTATAAGTCGTATATGGTTTTGACGTGAGTAGCTGGAAACAAGAGGATAAATGGGAATGAGTTAGTAAGCATTTCGAAAGGATTTGAAAACATACAAAAGCCCTTCTGTCTGGAGAGTTTTTGCACTAAACACCTTAGCTTTAACAGAAACTGCCAAAAAGATTAACAAGCTGGGCGTCGTAAGGTGGTGAGATCAACCGGGACCTATTTAGTTTACAAAGTTCATTCCAACTGAACTCACATTTGCAACGAATACAATATCTTGAATGAAAGAATTTAAAAATATATCAGAACATCTATTAGAAATTGTTTACTCTATTACTATGATTGGAAGTTATATTTATCATCATACGAAAAATGCTGTCTCTTTGTCTAGGAGAGTTAAAAAAATTTAATCCACTATATCTGACTGCAAGCCAATAATTTTTCAGAGAATCAAGATTTTGTCAAATTATACCTAAAATCACAGACGTGAGGGATGCTTGTTTATGAACATTTTTGAAGGTGATTAAAGAACACAAAATCTGATGTAAAATTTAGTTACAACCATGGGATGTACAGTATGCCATAGATGGCTGCAGAGTGTACGAGTTCGATGATATTCAGAAATCAGTCCAGTAATTTTAAAAAAAATGTTTGATTAATCAATAAATTCAAGTTTCTTGTAATGATAAATTGATTATAGTTTCATGAAAAGAAATTTTACACTATCGATTAATATGTATGTACACCCACATCAAAATAAAACAAAATAAATAAGCAAATAATAAAACAATAAAGTACGCGATTTTGATATAATGTTTACTTATAGCAAAGCTGAGTGTAAGCATCTACATTTTTTTGTAAATACGAACAATATTCTAAGGAAATTAGGTTGAGTTACCTCGCAGAACTGTATAAAGTGCTATACCCCTTTTTCCAAACACTCATATCTAGAGATGGTGCTAAAACGAGTAGATATGGTCGAGTGGTTGGCCAACAAGATTCAATTGAAGCCAAGGAAGAGGTTTTTGGCAACTAATGGAAGAAATGGGAGAGCTGAGGAATGGGGCTGCTGCAATGCAATTTACGGTAGTGTTTGGCCTGGGGGTGGTATTTGGGCCTCAATCACCACATAGTTGACTTCTAGTTGCTTGAGGCCTTCTCGTAATGAATGAAACCTAGTGGGAAAAAACGTTGTCTTAATGAGCACGGCAAATATCATGAATCTTCTGAAATGGCGTCCAGTACAACGAATTTAAGGTCTCAATCAAAAATGGTTATATCGAGTAACTTATCTATAACATCATTCCATTTTTTGATACCTGAGTAGAAATAATATTTTTCCTTTATCCCCACAAATAACAAAGCACTATGTTTGATTGAAGAGCTTTATAGTTTTCAAACTATCAATTACAAATATTCAAGAAAATAGTGAATTAGATGTAAAGGTAAGCTTTGTATGAAATAATTACCACTGTAATGTAAAAAAAAATTATTAATTCCATGGGATTTAATGTAAATAATTCTAAATAAATTTCAGTTAAATGACTTTTAGGTTGAATAAAAATTATACATTAATAGGTTTTTGACTCAGTTTCGTTATTTTTGATATATTATTCGTTGAAAGGTTTGTGGCAAAGAGAAAGCGCCTGATGAGTTAAGGGATTTTTGTCGCATGACACAAAGCAAAACCATACTAACAGGAGACGTTGACTGTTCTTGACTTTCTGTTTGACCTCGTGGGATCAAAACTTTAAGGAAAATTTAAAATAGGAAACAACTGTGAACTTATTTTGTGACAGTGTTGTAATTTATATTGGTAGATAAAAGTTTCAACAATAATTTTATTACTGCTTTTTAAAAAAGGAATAATTAAAAATAGTAATATGAATTTCTTATTATTATAATATTCATTGAACAATATTAAGTTGCCTTACTGTATTAAACATTTCTTTACATCTGGTTGCAAAAAAAGTAACTGAGAACATGAAACCAGAAGTAGACAGATAAGCAATACATAGTTCTAAATAAACAGTCTTTAAATATTTAATTGATTACTAAAAATTTTTTAAACCTCGTCATTAGACATAATGTTTTCTTTTAATGTCGATTACATTTCTCAATTTTAAAAAATACGATTGTGAAAAGTTATATCTGCAGATAATCCTTAAAAGGATTTAAAAAAAAATATATGTTTAATTATTTGTTTTACTATTTTGTATGTAGATCATTAATTGCGTTAATTAGTTTGAAAGTCTTTTTAGGCCGTGAACTTTGAATAGAAGGAAAAATATTGTATGATAAGGATGCTGGTGTGAACAAAAATACACTAGTGTCTTCCTAAGATATGACTGGAGTTTTAGTTGGTTTTAATTTATAAAGCAACTGTATATTCAGCTTTTTACTTTGTAAAGAATGAGGACATAAAATGATTCTCGAAAAATTAAACATTAACTAAATACAATAATTGCATCCAATTCTACCATTCGCGTTTCTTAATAGGGTTCTGTTTTGTTTTAGGATAGCGATTTTCCAGTAGAACAAAGCATAAACGGGGGAAAAGTAGAAATTGGAGGAGTAAACAGAGATTAATGTTTAGAGAAGGGTGCTAATTTAAAATTACTGGAGGGTTGTTAAAAGGTAAATATGATCGGGGTGGTCTAATTATTCAGGGGAAGTTTTCAATGGAATCGAGGTGTAAACTTGGGAAATATAGCACTGGATCGATGGTCTAAGTCTGTTTTGGTAAACCCTCTGAAGTTTTTTTTTTCCCCCCTAAAGTAGAGGGAGTGGTGATAAGCAGGGTAGAGTTGCAGATTAGACTTCAAGGGGGATGCAATGTGGCCAATGGGAACAAACCATTTTCCACCTCTCAGCTGAGGTACGGCTTATAATTTCCCTTCAGAAAGTAGCTAAATTCACCAAGTGACTTCTTTGCAAATGGAGATTTAATCTATTTACCTTTGGAATCAAACCGGAGATAAGCAATTCTACGAATTTGTAATCTTTTTTGAATATCAGGAGTAGCAAATATCTCCACACTTTTACTTTAGTTTGACAAAGATAAGATAGTGTTTCTGCGCAAAGAAATTGTGCAGATATACTTTGCTTTTCAAAAGACAAAAATCCCACCAACATTTTTGTGTGAGATAAATAATTAATACATAAAATGTAATCAATATATTTTATACATTAAATGTTTATTTAATTTAGTTTTAATCATTTAATATTTAATTTTGTACATTTAAATGTGTTTTACATAATTTATGTGTATCTAAGAGTATTAAAAAAAAATCATCAGACCTAGAACACACATTCAATATATTATAGATATGTGTATATGGAATAGTAAAAAGTAATCGTCTATTATGAAAATATAATTTCAAATTTTTTCCATAAAACTATGTTATTAAATGGGCTTATTTGACATATGTCAAATCAATAGCATCATTAAACTGTTATAAAAGAGTTTCTTGATGTCAGTATTTTAAAACTAGTAATTTTAATCTCTATTGGAAAGAAAATAGGAAAACATATTTTTTATAAATGGGAGCAAAAATTGTGAAAGGAAGTACAACTTAATGACCATCTGTATATGTTCGAAAATTTTCAGATAACAAATTACAACTATGTTGAAAACATTATACTTGATTTCTTCAACAACTCAGTTCTTGATATTTATTCATGATATTTAATTTGTTTAATTGGTAATCCAAAAAATATGGAAGGTGGTTATTCAAAAAATGAACACAATGAAAACGGACAGATGAAGTCTTCATAAGACGTCCATTAAATAACTGAATCAACCAAAAAAAAAAAAAAAAAAGAAGACATGGAGCCAAGATAGAGGCAAAGAGTTTGATTGTACTTTTACTAATTTTGTTCAGCTCTTCGTTGTTTTTAGCATTAACGCGTTCCCGTTTTTCTCATTGAGTGTGCTAAGGTCATATAATTACAAGTAGAACACGTAGTAGTAAGATATTTTTGTCGATCTGAGCTAACAAATACGTTATAAATGTGAGTTAAACGTATGCGTTATGAAATAATTGAAGTACAATGATAAATTGAAATAGAATAATAATGATAAAATTTTAATAAACTTATAGTTAAGAATCAAAAATACAAATATTTTGTTTTATCTTAATACTTTGGAGAAATGTATATAAATAAATGTACATAAAAGTAATCTTTAATCTTTTTCCACTCCAAGTAATGGAGGAGAAGATATATGTACAGGTATTTTATAATGTTTATAATTTTCTAATATGTACGCCATGAAATTATAATTTGTTTGTAGCGTTTGTCTATGGACAAAACCATTGTAATCTTGACTGTCAGGACAGTCATTGACAGTCTAGCGACTGCTTCTGAGCTAACAGAGTATACTCTTGATGTAAGGATATGTTACATATAATAAAGTTGAGTGTAGACTATTCCAGATTTTTTCTTATCAGTCTTGCGGTTAGAGTTACAATGGGCTATTGTACCTATAGTGACTTGTTAGTATTTGCGTCACTGGTGATTTTCAACTCGTGTTCTTCGGTCATTTTCAGGTTAAAATATGCCCTAACTGTTGTCTTTTAATTGCAGTTTTGTGCTGGTTGTACAGAGTTGGTATTCTATTGACTGGTTGTGACTAAATGAAATGATCTCTATATGAGATGGTGTGGGACTGATGAGAGAACTAACTACACATGTCAACTTTGACATTTTGTATGAGAGTGAGCCTTCCAACAATATTGACATGTAGCAGCTACTCTATAATGGAGATGAATTGTTTTCATTTTTGCCATGTACCTTGGATTTTCGATCATACCATGAAGAAGCAATCCAGATTGATGTTTTTTTTTTATGAAGCCCTTACTTTTTATATTTTTTTATAAGATAAAAAGGAGGAATACCGTATTAATATACTCAAGATGGATCTTACGGAAGCGAGCTTCTCCAACAAACATAAACGATAAATATTTACGTAAAATCTTATTCTTTGTTTTCAAGACTAATATAATTGGGTTTTACAAGTCAGCCATTTTAGCTGCTCACATACAAACAAATCGATTATCCATCATAGGATATGAAAGATGGAATACCCGTTCATTCATTATTTTTGCATTACTTATCTCTAACCCTTGGTTTTAAAAGGTAATTTTTGATGGATATATACTTATTTGCCTATTTCTGAAAAGAGTTGTGCCTTTGGCTATTGAACTAGAATAAATTACAGTTGCATAATGCTTCACAACATTGTTCTTATATTTGTTTTAAACCCCTATTGTTGAGCAGATCCCTGATACTTGTTTAATCGACTTTGTTATACCAGACCAGGGGTGGGGAACCTTTCTTGGACTAAAGGCCATTTTAGCACCGTCCACTTCCCCAAAAGGCCACCAAGAATAGATAAGCAAATTCTTATATAACAGTTATATTGTAAAGTACTTGATCCATCATTATATTATTAGATCAGTACATCTAAATTTGTTTTGCATCTTTCAAAAGATTCAGTAGTATCCTTACTGCCTTCGTTTATTACATTTGTTAACCCAGGAAAATTATTTTCCATAAGCTTAGACTTTTCAAGCAATGATTAATGAACAGTCTTCTTCCTAAATGCCAGAATTTTTTTGTCTTTATTACCATAATTCTAATTCTTTATATTTTGAAACATTTTTCTCAACAAACTGTAGAATGCCACATTTCACGGTTCAAAAGGCCACATGCGGCCTTCAAGGCAGCGGGTTCCCCACGCCTGTACCAGACCAACACCTCCTATAACTACTATGTATAAACCAACCATTATACGACAGTTTACGATCAGAACATTTCTTATAACATTCCTAACATAAATGCTACAATCATTACGATTCTAAAAAATCATAACTACTACCAAATTCAAAGAAGGCATATAGTTTATGATTTTTAATAAACAATGATCATTGGTTTTCATGATATTTATAATTTATGTGTACATAAAGGTGTGAAACTGAAAGTACTGCTAATTATTATTAGCCTGAAGGTACAATTATTAGACTGAACCGTTAATTGGTTTAATATAAACAGTGCCGGTTTAATCAATGTCATCATAATTATGTTTTAACCCTTCTATTTTTTACATCTATAAGGGGGTAACACTGCTAGGGTAATTCTGTGAAAATGGCACAAAACTAAATTTTTGAGTAGGAAAAAATTAACCTAGAAACAATATTTTAAATAACAGTTCGTCATCAGAAGAAGTTTAGAAGAAATAATCTTCGTCTAATACCGAGATTCAGCCAGATATTTACTGTTCTTCAAATTCTCCTGAGAACAGATATTTTGTTAGTTAAAATCTTATGTTGGTCTTTATCGGTCTTTATTTCTGCCATCAATATTGGTTTGATAATCATCAAATCAATCAAACTAATTGACTGTAAGTGTGTTTATCAATTATATGTGATACACTGATAGAAATAGTAATAATTTCTATATATCAATGATCGTCGAAAGTTCGGACCAAGCAGATTACTTCATTTGTTTTATTGTTTTAGCAATCACTTCTGATCTGCTAACTAGTTTTGTTTGCTTCTCACATCCTGCCAAGGTTAAGAGCTTTATATCTCTATTTTTTTTTTACAATAGATTGACGCACTTAGTCCAGTGACTTTTTGAGACTTATGATTGGTTGATGGTTCTTTCTAGAAAGAACCCACTTTCGTGGGTAGGTTTGAACTTTGTACTCATAGATTGAATCTTCTACATAACCAAATGTGCTCTCTCACTGGAGGAGGGTCCACCCTTCTTTGTTCACTGAGTTGGGCGAATACGCATGGATACTCACTAGAGCTGACACATTCCGTTGACTGCTTTGGAATTTTCCTCTAATACTATTCAACTTCAATTTCTTCCTTACTGTTGGCTGGTTACTTTCTTTTATCTGTAAAATATTATAGTCGCAAGTCATCCTTTGGATATGTTATTTTGTAGTTCTCTGATGGATGTCATATATATATGTGTGTGTGCAGAAAAATCACAATAAATAAACACGTCATGCAATCAATAAAGTTTAAACCACGATGGAAAAAGGAAAACAATAGAAATAAATGCTCTGAAGTCTTTCAATGTATGTCATCAGAGCATTTATTTTTATTGCTTTACTTTTTCCATCGCAGAAACTTCATAAATATATATATATATATATACCATGATATGGTATATATTATATATATATATATATATATATATATATATATGATGATATGGTATATATATATATACCATATATATATATACCATGATAAACGAAAAACGATCAGGCAGGACAGATAACAATTAAAATAAGCAGTGACACATAAACTGAAACACAACAAAGACTCACTTTTCAATATTTTGACCGCCATTACGGTCGAAATATTGAAAAGTAAGTCTTTGTTGTGTTTCAGTTTATGTGTCACTGCTTATTTTAATTGCTATATATATATATATATATATATATATATATATATAT
Organism: Hermatobates lingyangjiaoensis; assembly: GCA_026182355.1. NCBI lineage: Eukaryota > Metazoa > Arthropoda > Insecta > Hemiptera > Hermatobatidae > Hermatobates > Hermatobates lingyangjiaoensis. The sequence goes on from JAPFBL010000501.1 coordinate 4,205,318, forward strand.
ATATATATATATATACCTAGTATAGGTAGGCAGCTAATCTTCTTGGATGCATATTTTGTTCAAATGTACCAAAGCTTCGACATTTACGACTTTCAAACTAAGCTGTTCCAGTCTCCTGACAGTCTTACGAATAGAAGGTGGTAATTCATAAATAAGTTGTCCAAAGGGCATTGAGACACTTTTTTTGAAAAACTTGAATAAATATCAACAGTTTTAATATAACTGAAAGACTAACATCAAAGGTAAAAGATTTAACATAACATACTATGACTTTCTCAACTTCTTCGTGTAACGTGTTCCTATCGCTACAATGGGTAAAGGCACTTTTAACATATACTGAAATGTTTGGCATGGCGGTATTGTTCAGGGCATTCACTATGCCCGTTTCAACATAGCCCCTGATTGGTATCTTTTCCATAAATAGAAGTACTAAAAGTAAGAGGGGTTTGTGGAAGTGCTTAAAAAATCCACAGAAAAGTGATAAATAGTGGTTATTACAGGGTAAGATTGAAAGGGATAAAATTTCCGATTGAAGAAGGAATGGGTAGTAATGATGGAATTATCTGAGCAGTTTGGTCTGATAACGGGTTATTGAGTGGGAGGAAGATCATTCCCTGCTATCTAAGCTAGGTTTTTCAAGAATTTCAGGAAGCTGTAATCCTATACTGATAGTAGTCTCGTAGATCGCATGAATGCTTTGCTGATATCAACTTGTGCGTGGAGAAGTTTGAATTAGCGCATAAGATTGATTTCAGAATATTGATTTTTCATCTTAATTGCAAGAACTGTAACATAGTGTATATCTCAGGAGAGGCACAATTACTGGATATGCAACTGTTTTATGCAAGCAAGATTAAATAGATACAACACTGAAATATGAACTTGAGAGTGATTCATAATTCGCTTTAGTTATAGCACGGGGTTAGGGGACATCAAGACATGTCAGTCAATATCACAAATACTACAGGTTGGAGTGCTGTTGATGTAAAGCATAAAAATGTTAAATGATGAACCACATATTCTGTCAATCAATGATAAACCCAAGAAATAATCAAATCAACATCCATATTTATAAAAAATAAAGTCACTTTACTAACTAGTATGTTATTTACTTGTATACTAGTAAGTATCCATTTTACAAGCTATAAACGTAACGTTTATGTACATCTGATATATAAATAATGTTATATTGTTTAGTGTCTACAAAAGTGATAGTCAAATACACGGGACAGGAATCCTTAAAGGATGGGATAGTCTATGGGAAGTCAAAAGGACAGCTAATATTAACTTAAAACTTAATACTTATATTAGAGCAAGTACGAAACAGACTCAACCGTATGGTATTTCATATTTTAATCATTATGTATTGTAATGATATTTGCTATATGTCAATGTTTGACTCGTGTATATGACAGATATACAGAAACTAACCAAGTAGAGAGCTCTAGAAATAATCTACCTCATTTTAATATCATTGAAAATATGACAAATTAATGTGTTTATAAAGGATAACACAATTTATTCAGCATTAAAAATATTAAACAATAAGCTTAAGTTAAATTATTACTAAGTTAAACAATATGTTTACAAAGTTAGGTGTTATTTTTAGTAAATATGCCATATTTAGGTTTAATTTATTCATAATAATATATTATTTGAATCTAATAATAAAATATCATTATATATTATAAAAATGTTAATATAATAATATATTACATTAGCCATATAATAATCTTCTGCATAAATAATTGTGATATATATATTAAGATTATTGCAAACATTAGATCGGACTAATTATTACAAATAAGATGAAATTACTTTACAGTTATTTTTGTTAATAATTTAGTAAACCATTTTGTATAAGTTTTAAAAATACACATATATTATAACGAAAAGAATAGATGCTCACTTATTTACTTACTGTAATCTGAATGTTTTAATTAGAAAAAAAAAACAAAACAAAATTGTCATTTTTATTTTAAAATTTATGGTTTGCAATATTCTGAAATTTTGGTAGCAGTTGTGAGAGTTAAATAATGTCAAAGAGTTCCGTAATGATAACAAGTTTTAGAAATGCCAAAATTATGCATCAAAGTTTTTGGGTAGGAGGAAGTTTTTTTACATCATATGAAACTGTAAAGAATTATGAATTATGAACAAAGGGAAAGGTTTTGTAAAGTTTTAACATTTCCAAAAAACTTAATTTAAATAATGGCTACTGGGCTGTATGAATTGGTTAATTATTGTTTTCTTTACATTCTATAACTTTAGTATCGTATCACAATTTAAAAGAGCCTAATAGTTTAATTATATTACTATCCTGAACTTTTTCCTATTGTTTGTATGAAGGGATAAAAAGTTACGAAAGTATATAAAACTGTATAATAATATATATATGTTATGTAATTGTTTTACAGCATTATTGCAAGAGTAAAGCAAATAGATTTTCTAAAAGGATTGTTTGTATGAAGGGATAAAAAGTTACGAAAGTGTATAAAACTGTATAATAATGTGTATGTTATATAATTGTTTTACAGCATTATTGAAGAAAGATACTTTACTTTAAGAAAATCTATTATTTTACAGCAAGACTAAAAAAAATAGATTTTCTAAAAGGATTGTAATTTCTAGTTGATTTATGCTTTTTCACAATAATAATCCATACCTACAAAGAACTATAGCCAATAATAATAAACTACTGCTTTCATTTACTCTCGATATGAAATATAAAGGTTAGGTTAGGTTAGGTTAGGTTGCAGTGGCAGTCCCACAAGGGAACACACGTAGGCCAAGCATTGGCCCTTTGTGATACCACACAATGAAGATTGATTCTAGAGTGGGAGTCTTAAATTTTGCCTAACTCAAATGTATTTAGAGTAGGGATCTTTAACGAGTACCTGACATCGTACAGGCTCGGAACCGACGGTTTAACGTCCTTCTCCGAGGGACGACGTGCTCAGATTTATTCACCTCCCGCGTGAATAAATCGAGGGCCAGGTGAGGATTGAACTCCGGTCCTATCAGTTCAGAGGTGAGCACGTAACCACTGAGCTAGCTACAATATTTTGTAGAGTACTCAATGTTTTCATCACTTGGTTCAATATGTATGCTATTTAGTTTAAACAACTTTATATTTCGGTCAATATTACAAAAAAGGGGCCAGGTTGGCTTAGTAGTTAACACACCTCTGAACTGGTCCGGGATTCGATACCCACCTAGCCCTAGATTTATTTACGTTGAAGGTGAATAAATCTGAGTACGTTGTCCCTCGGTGAGGAAGTTAAACTCTCGATCTCGAGCCTATGCAATGTCTGGCTAAAGAATTCTTACTCCAAATACATTTGAGTTAGGCAAAATTTAGGACTCCCAATGTAGAATCAACAGGAAAATGTGGATCGCACATTACTAAAATGGGTGCCAAATAATAAATGAGTCACACTTTCTGCCTCCAGAACAGCACTAAAAGGAGAAAGCTTTATAAGTGGGGGAATTGAAAAACAACAAACAGTTCGTGTAGACAGTATTAATTTAGTTTCAAAATATTTTAGATTTCAAACTTTGCTTTCAGAAGCTAGATCGAAAAAAGAGAATGCAGAAAGCATGTACCAAGATATTATCATATTTATTTCTGTTATATAAAAAGCCTGAGGCAAAAGTTCTTAATAGTTATTCATAAATTCATATACATAGCTAGTGTCACAAAAGTCAGAATAATTTGAATTAATTCATGAATTAACTGGCTAACTTATACGGTGTACCGGCAATTTTTGAACCAGTTCGGATGCTGTCTATCTTCAAGGAGAATTGATCTAAATTGATGGATCTCTGGCTTTTATAACTTCCTCTTACATAGTGCCTAAATTTATCATTCCTGGATATTATTTCGTATTATTACTTTTACTTTATTTATTTTTATAATTCTAATGTTTGCTCTTTCATTATTTTGTCGGTCATCATAAAATCTGACAAGTCGTCTTTTCAGTTTTGTTATTGGTCTAAAGAAACCATAATGATAGTGACAAGGTAACCTTAAGGGTTGGGGCACTCGATTTGAGATGCTGGACATTGTTTCCAAATTACTGTATAGAATAAAATAACGTTCAGTTTTTTTCAACAATGGGCTTTGTAGGAAACTGATTAGAATTTAACGAAATCATATATGAGAAACAACACATTTGTATAATAGTTTTAGTTATAACCTCAGTCGTTTTAACGATAACACTATTTCATTTATTTATAACAATCAGAGTCAACTTCTTTGTTTTATATAGTCCTATTTTTTAGGGTTAAATTGGATGCTACATCTCTGACTCTGATTTCTCAAGGGAATATTGCATCTCATCAATGATTTTACACTAGAAGTCTCAAATTGTACCTAACTCAAGTAGGGATTTTCAACGAGTACCAGAAATCGTACAGGCTTGAGACATACGGCTTAACTCCTACTCCTCCCAACTGAAAAAATTGAGGGCCACAATAAGAACTAGAGTTTGTCGGTTTTAAAAAAAACCGGTTTTTTGGAGAAAATAATGAAATTTGAAAACCGGCTTTTTAGTAAGAAAATATCGGGTTTCAATGTATGAATAACACTTAAAAAAATTTGAAAATGACAAATGTAGCCAAATGTAACAGATTGATGAAAAGACTGTTGCAAGCGGTTTGGTTCTTGGAATCATATCGGCACGATTTAATAATATGGTTATTATAAAAATATGAAAATATATTGTTTTTATTTATTCGAGCTATTTGCTGAATAACTCGTTTCACTATTATAAAAATATTTACATCCTTATATGTGAAAATTATACATAAACAACGAATAATTGTTTTTAAAGTTATTTAATCCTGGTCAACTATTATTTCTTTGTTCTACTAAAATGCATAAAACAATTTTACTATCAATAAAATTGAACAGTAAATAATTTCAGACAATAACTGCTTTTAATCACTCTAAATTTTCTGTTAAAATTTTTGTTGAATTAAAAAATATTCGAGCAAAAAAATTTATTTATAAAAATTCGAAAGCGGTTAAAACCGGTTTTCTGGAAAAATTACTAACGAAAACCGGTTTTCTAAAATGTCGGGGTTTTTTTTTTATAAACCCTAATAAGAACGAACCAGATTTACCGGTCCAGTTACAGGGTTGTCACGGCCTCTCAGGCCAGCATCTTTCGATTGTCTATGTTAGACAAAGAGTAAGTTACCAAGGAGAACATTCTTATGTGTGCATAAATAGAATAGCTTATGGAACAATAATATAGTAATATTACTTTTGTAATAAGGAATTTTTTAAAATTTGTACATTTGTTGAGATAGAAATAGACTTTTGAATTTACTTAAATACCGAGTGGACTCTTAAAAAATCATAATATTTTAGTTGGAGTTAAACTCTCAGAAATACTAGAAGTAGAAGTTCGAGTATAATTCTTTATAATTATTGCAGTCAAATACTCTAAAGGAAACAATCTAAAATAAAGTAATCTACACACTCAAAAATACTAAAGTAGTTAGTTAGAAGAAATTTTTTTAAAATATTTGAAGTTAGAGCTATGCTCTCGAAAATATTTGAATTAGGAGTTAGGGCTTTCAAAATACTTAAAGTAGGAGTTAAACCCTTGATAATACTTAAAGTTTGAGTAATATAAATACAAAATATACTGAGATGGAATTACAAATTTTACAGTTTTATCTTAAGAAGCTTAAATTAATTATTTGGAAGTATCAAAGGTTACATTACAAATATGGTAGTTGACGTCACTAGTACACGCTGTGCATTGTGATCTCAGTAGGTTATAGTAAAAAATATAATTCAACTAATATATTATTTATTGGTGAATATATAAAAATATTTTCAGATTTCATGGTTCAGCAGTGGTTACTTTTGTGCTGTTAGCAAGATTGGACCCAGTTAAGGAAGCCATATAATTTTTATAAACATGATTTTCCTCCCCACCATCAATTCTATGCCAGGATATTTATTACTATAATTATATTAATAATTGTAACAATCGACTTAACAAAATATGTTTCTCGCATTAAATATAATATGAACCAGGCTCAGTTTATCTGACTTTTTCACCCAAATAGAACCCAAATAGTAAATTAAAGTGCTAATTTAGCATATTACATTTGCAACTATTCTATTAATGTTTAGTTTCGTTTAAATTGACTAATTGAGGCTTTGATGTTAGCGAGGATGTCAGTAAGAGACAGCGTGTCGACCTGACACAGTCTTGACATGAAAGGATTGCCTGCTCGCTGCGGTTTGAAACACTTGCTGGCCACTCTGCCCGCTGAGTGGCTCTTGCTTTCGACAAAACCCATTTAGCGCACCCCTTTAATGCACTCGCTGATTTATTTCCCCTCCTAATCCACAGCTCCCCAGAATTAAATTTCCGGATAAAATCGGATGGAAAATTAATGCTTTCCACAGAACCCACTTTTTTTCACCTCCTCCTCACCCACTCCGTTTGTGACGACCAAAATGGCTTTTATCGTAAAATTGATATATTTCCCTTGTTCTGGATTCAATACAAGATAAATACAAATTCTCAATGTTCACATCAAATAAATCTTGTCTCATTGCTTCAGTCTCTGGCACTCGTTCAACCCATTTTACTGTTCTCTCGCGTCCTACACCAAGTACTATTTGACACATTTATTAATTACTTATTTATTAACTACTTCTCTGCTACAACTGCTACCATACAATAAATTACCATATTATTATAAAAATATAAAAAAATAGATAATATTATACCACATGATTTAAAATAATAACATTTAAAAATAGTTGCATATCTTTAGTTCAATTTACAACTTCTAAGACTTCTAACCTTATTTTTAACGTATTTCAAAACACATACAAAATATATAGTTAATGGGTTAGTTCCACTGAGGTTAGTAATATTAGAATTAGTAATAATACAATCCGTCATACCTCGTAATGTCTCAGAAAAGCTCGACCGGTTTCGGGTCCGTCTGGATCCCAGGATGTATATTTAATGCTATTGTGTTGACTTTTTATATTTTGCTTTTTATTTTTTTAATGCATACATTATCGCGGTTGTTGTCTTTAACAGATTCGTTTTTGTTGATTATTTTATTAATTATTTCCGAGACTAAGTGTCTAACGTGGGTTTGTTCATCATTCGGAATTTGTCTTATGACTATTTCAGTTTCAATCCTTTATGTAGTAAGTCAGTTTCTGTTGTCATAAATCCGAGGGATGCCGAGGGATCCAGACGGACCCGAAACCGGTCGAGCTTTTCTGAGACTTTACGAGGTATGACGGATTGTATTATTACTAATTCTAATATTACAAAATATATTCACAAAATCAAGATGTGATTGTAAACTAATCAATTCCCTTACAATCAATCAATTTGCTTAGTCTGCAGCTCGCGATTTGAAATCTTGTAGGGGCAAACTTCTACTAGAAGAGACACGTTTAAAAAAACGAAATGACAAAGGGAAAAAATTACAAAAACAAACAAAGTATTATATTAATGAGAATAGGTTTTTTTTCAGTAAGTCTAATGAGAAAGAAAGACATTCATACGGCTTTTTAAAAATTTGTATGTTTCATATTTAGAACTAAAATCAATTAAAATGTTACACTCGGCGTTCAATGTCAACTTAAGTTTACTCATTTTTGACGATTGTTGCTTATCTATGAGTTTGTAAGATGGATATTTAACTTCCTGCCTTTCATCATTAAAAGAATCTCCATATAATATCAACATAATTCTACCAAAATTGCTATATTTTAAAAATTTTTATTTATAAATAAATAAATAAAAAAATAAATATAAAATTTTTATATTATATTTAAAAATTACGTGGAAAATAGTAGAGAAACAAAAAAAAATTATTTGAATACAGAAAAACAATATTAGATTGTTAATTTTTTTAACAAAATTTAAATAAAAATTTGAAAATGAAGATTTGCCCAGTATATGAGGTTCTGGGGGAGAATAAAGGTGAGAGTTACAAACACTTTGCTTTCTTATAAAACTTCTTTTATATGGAGACTACTTAATCTAATTTTCTAATCAAATATATTATTTCAATAATAATATATAGTATTGATGTAATATATATATATATATATATATATAAAATATGATCTAAAAACCACAATAAAAAATGGAAAACAAAGACTAGATCTTTCAACCGTAACAAGCGGTCTTCGTCAGAGTCAAAAACCCAACTGAACACTAGATGCAGAAAACATCTGGTGAGGAGTTGAGAAGAGTGGGAGGGATGAGTGGTATTTTAAAAGGGTGAAAGCGCAGGAAAGGACTAATGCCCAGAAAGGGATGTTTGGGGAAACAAAGGCGTACAGTAAGAAAGAGTAAAAAACTATCCGCTAGCTAAGTGACACCGCTCATTATCATATATATATATTATATACACTTTCACACAGAGAAAAGAACACAGAAAGACACTACAGAACTCACTTTGATATGTCGACATCGACGACGGATGTCGAAATATCGAAGTGAGTTCTGTAGTGTCTTTCTGTGTTCTTTCTCTATGTTAAAGTGTCTATTGTCACACGGACCTTCATTTTATTCGAAGTATATTTATATATATATATATAATATATAATATATACCAATGAAACGATTCCACGAACTAAACAAACTATATTGACACAAAGAACACTCAGAAATGAAACAGAAACTCACTACTATATTTCGATGTCCTCGCCATCAGGAAGATAGAAACGAGTTGCTCCGCAGGCAGACAACTACTCAGACCTCAGTCTCTCCGCAGACTCGTTTCTATCTTCCTGATGACGAGACATCGAAATATAGTAGTGAGTTTCTGTTTCATTTCTGAGTGTTCTTTGTGTCAATATAGTTTATTTAGTTCGTGGAATCGTTTCATTTAATTGGTTTCTTGTGAACTGTTCACCGCCTTTGAAGTTTTTGTTGTTGTGGCCACTAAGCCACTTGCCTTTCCTGTGCTTATCTCTCCTTCCTTACCTGTGTGTTGTACCTGCCTATTTTGTCCATTCTCTCTTATTTTTACTCCATAATTTCCCTCTAATAATATGCTTTTCTCTTTCATTCTTATATTTATGTTTTATTGTTAATTGTTTTGTTATTGTTTTTATTTGTTTACTTTTTGTTTTTGTGTTTTATTTGTAGTATAATTTTTTAATTGCCTATTTGTATTTTTATTAATTTTTATTTGTTATTGTTTCATTATGAATAATCCGATTGGGTTTTGGTTATATGAAGTTGGCTACCTATCTCATAAAATTGTAAAATGTACTATTCATATTGAGTATATCCCATATTGTTTGAATCTGAACATACCGCCTAACGGTCTGCTTTGAAGCTTCCCTATTCAATTTCGATATTAACTTGCTTATTCTGGTTTCCAATGTTCTCTTTATCTGTCTCAACTAACTTTACACAATTATATTAGTTTAAAGAATTCTTACCTCTCAAAACTGTCTTCGGTTATTAATATTCTCCGCAATGTTTTCCACCAGCACTTGATCTATTAATAGCTCCTTAATAAATGCTCATAAGTTTTTAGAAAAGTCCCGAATCGCTAATTTAAAAAAAACTTTCGAAGTTATATATTTCTTATCTGTCTCTAGGTATAAGTTTGCCATTCCAGTTCCCTTTTCCTCAACTCCCTATTTCCTTACCTGACTCCTTTTCTCAATCCCCTCTTTCACATGATTCTATATTCTATATCTATAAATATTTATATATATGATCAACCCACAAAATGTAAAGGGAAAAAGATTAAGATCTTTCAACCGCAACAAGCGATCTTCGCCAGAGTCCAAAACCGAACTTCAGTTACCGCTTGTTAATTTGTCATATATGAAACAATAGGTGATCATATCGTTCGTAGTGGTGTTACACAAAGTGATAAAATAGCTGAGGAGACGGAAAAAAGAAATGATTGTAAAGCGAGAGAGAATATAAATGATAAAGAACAGCTAATAAGAAATAATAATAATAATAAATAATATATATGTAATAGTTAAACAGAAAAATTTTGAACAACAGTTATAAAAATTGTTTACAAAAGTTAAAACATAATAATTAAATAATGAATAATAACAACCAACGGTGTTGTTTAGACTAGATGTTAAGTCCACTGCGAAAATCACTTATGAGCTTCTTCTGACCCTCTGAGAGTTTCTTGTGTCTATTTAAGATCTGATGTTCAGGTCGTGGGAACGGGTTTGAATTGTAAATCGAATGTGATTATTTATTCTAATACTTAACTTATTAGTTTATAAACTCATAAAGAAAGATATCATAATGGGTATATTTAAAGAAATAAACACAGTTGCTACATGGCAGATGTAGGAGGAAGCATCAATTATGATTCATTGATGACGCGAAATAAGACTGAGTGTTAATAATCGGATACACGATGTTAACAACTGTTGACTAGACTGTCTAGTCGAAGGTCTCGACCAATTAAGATTGTTAGTTCAATTAAATGATGTTAATTTCATTTTCTTATTCAAACAATTCTGACTTCCGCCTATGAAAAAGGTTTTAAAATAAAACTGAAACGTCGACAGGAAGAGTTTATTTTTGAACCTACAAAATTGTCCAAATCCCGATTAAATAATACACTTATATTTATATATGTAAATAATGTATAGTACGTATATTATATATAGTTGGATTTCGTCTGCTCACGCTCAACTTTCTTTCTAAGGTTAAGCATTAAAAGGGTGGAAATATTGAATGTGAGTCATAATATCTGTTTTTTACTCGTGTTTCTCAAAGTTTTCAAAGCTTATATATATATCATTCTATTATTCTTTCTTTATCGTGGTTTGTCTATCATCAGACAGTAAAACACCTTTAAGACAACGTTCTCTATATATTTTAAACATCTTAAGGGCTACATTAATACAGAAATTAATTTCAGTAACATGAACAAAATTTTACTCTTTGACATTATACAAACCTCCATAAAAAATAAAACGGTGTTGCATATAGTGAATGGGATAGAAAAACAATAATATATTTATATATACTGTGAAATCTGCGCAATTGAACTAACTAACAACTAAACGAAAGCTCATTTATTATATTTTATTATTAATAATAAATAATTTGTTATTAAATATAATGATTTGTCATTTTTTACATTAAGTAGAGTCATATATACGCCCACAAAAATGAGGAAAGATTATTCATCTGTGAGTTGATCTGTTATGGTATTATGGAAACTATAATTTTATCTATATTAGAACTTGCAAAAATATTTGGAAATAGTTCAATCATTATATAATATAAATTTAATAAATACTTAATTTGATATCATTGTTTAATAAAATTGTGTATTTACTTTTAAAACAGATCATTAGAAATATATTACGCTATTATTATAGAAACCTTAATTAGTTTAAACAAAAATCCCTATTTTGGCACTACAAACTGAAGCATTGCAGTGGTTACCTTAGTATTTTTTGTATCCGCCCTAGTGCATTTGCTGACTCGAAAATTCTTTTAAAACATCCCTTTCCTCTCTCTCCTTCCCTTCTAACTTATGAATATTCTACTCCACTCAAAATTAATTCCACCCCTTTTCAATTTCTTTATTAATAACTTCCCTTAATATTAGGAGTTGATTTAATAATTACTAATTGAATTCCAAGGTCACATCTAATTTTAAAGCTTCCCAGAAATACCTGATTTGAAAATAAATATAGCAAAGAAAATTTATTTAGTATTCTGAATTTATATTTGTATTTAATTTACATTAAGTAATGTAGATAGTATAAGGTGATAAGTAAATAAAAATGGACGATACGCTTTTGATACATTTTTGTAAATCGTCAATGTAACTTTAATAGGATTACAAAGACTAAAGATAAGAGAATATAATGTGAACTTAGCAGTTATTCAGGATTTAAATATAGATAAATTAATGGATTATCATAAATAGTCTAGAGCACGATCAAAACAGTTTCTTCATACGTTATACAGTGTTATATACGCTATCCCAAATAATTCCCCAAACACATCCACATTAGAAGCTGTTATTAAAATAGAAGGCCAAACCCTTGAAAAAGACTGACAAGACACGACACAATGAGACCAAACGACCACGAAATGATGTAAACGGACGAACCACATTAAAAAAAAAAAAAAAAGTACAGACATTTACTTACTGACCCCACAACCACAGCAGGACAATAATTCAGCAGTAGTAGGTCCGTGACCTGGAACTGCTAATACAACGTGTACAACAGTGTGCGGAAAGAATCGTTGGTCGTTGGTTATATACGTATATGTTACAGTGTTATGTAGATAAAACAGGGTTTAAACAGCCCAACCTTATGTTTATCAAGCTATTGAAGAAGTCGTGAGGAAACTACCTACGTTCTACTCAGGTTTAGAGGGAAGAGTTAATGTTGAATGAAAGTCTAGACAAAATATTTAAACGGCTATGGAAATTTTGGATTGAAAGATTCACATAACAAGACAATAATAAGTATTTGATATAACTTTAAGTTTTTAGATTTTTTATGAATTAATACATATTAATTAAATAATTAATAAAATTCATAAACAAAAACTGACACACACCAAACTCGTTTTCATATTTCGACACATACATTTACAAAAATTATTCATAACAAAATATACCTATATTTTGTTATGGATATCACTCTATAAATGATGTTATGTTTTTACAACGTTATTTCAACATTCAATATTTTTACTCTTTCAGTAAATTTTACTACTTACTTTTAGTACTACTTTTACTAAATATCAAATTATCCTAACTAACTTTTAGAGTAATTTTCAAAACATGCCTTAATTTACCAAATAAAATCCAGAATAGAGTCTTTTGATTATAGTAATATACATTTGGAATATGGCGTAAATATTTACGAATTAGCAATGTTTCAATATGTTTCTAGCTCACCAATAAAAATATGAAGTAATTTTAATCATTGCTTTATTAGAATGAATTACTTTACCGCAGAAATATATTAATCATTCATAAAATTACTTTGATTTATTGTTAGATTTACTTTGTTGCTTAAAATTTTTTGGTGCTGAAATTTTTACAATATATGTGACTATATATATATATATATATAAGATTTGCTCGGTTATTAAGGAGTTTTTCCCATTGCTCTCCTCTTCTCCTTCTACCTCATCTATTTTTCCTGAAGCCCCCTCTTTATCATATCCCAAACCACCGAACCTCAGAGGCATTTTCTCCCATCACTCTCCCTTGAACCCTGCACTTGGGAGGGGAATGGTGGAGTGCGGACGGAGCAGATGCCAAACCTGTCTTATCATAAACCCTAATCCCTTTTTAACTTCCCCCCATAGCAACATTAACTACCCTTGTCCTCCCCACACCTCATGCACCTCGGTTAATTGCGTTTACCGTTTGGACTGCACTCAGTGTGATGCATTCTACGTTGGTATGGCCTCTACGCAGCTCAACTTACGTATGAATGGTCACAGGGCTTCCGTTGGTCAACGCAAAAACTCCCTATTGCTATCCACTCTAATTCCCATGGACTGGATTTTAATCACTGCTTCCGGGTCCAAGTCCTTAATCATATCCCTGTTCCGTCTTCTCGGGTTACTTTAAGAGCTTCAGAGGAGGCAATTATCTGTCTTCTCAAAGCTCGCTCTCCTCCTGGCCTCAACTTGTACCGTTAATTTAATTTCTTTTATTTTTTTATTTTTTTTTATTTATTTATTTTTTATTATTATTTTTTTTTAAATTGTTTATTGCTTCATTTACTATTCTTCTCCTTCTGTTATTTTTATTTGTCCTTTTTAGTTATTTTTCTCTCTGTAGTTAGTAGGTTACCTAGGGCGGCCGGCAGAGTACGTGCGTGTTCGTTTGCATTCGGCCTACCACTCAGTTAGCTTCAGCTACTCAAAGGGACTACTTCTACCCGATGACGACGACAGTCGAAATATCGTTGTGAGTCTTTTGTGTGTGTCTTTATTTGTTTTTTCTCTTTCATGTGTTAACTATATATATATATGTTTGTAAAATTTGGAAGCAGTCCTTCTTTTAAGCATATTTCGTTGAACAGCTGACCGTATTTCGCTGATGTCATTTGATGTCACAGAAACCTTGAAAAACTAGTGAAGAAAATGACATCAGCGAAATACGGTCAGCTATATATATATATATATATCAACGAAATATATATATATAGGTGTGTTCTCTAATCGGTGTTCGGTCAATTTTCCAGGATAAAAAATCAAACTCTCGTTGCCAACGTTTCGGTTTTATTTAAAACCTTTTTCATAGGCAGAAGTAAGAATTTTTTAACTAAGAAAATGAAATTTACATTATTTAAAGGAACAACAATGTTAACCGGACAAAAACTTCGACTAGACTGCAATTTCATTTTCTTAGTTAAAAAATTCTTACTTCTGCCTATGAAAAAGGTTTTAAATAAAACCGAAACGTTGGCAACGAGAGTTTGATTTTTTATCCTGGAAAATTGACCGAACACCGATTAGAGAACATACCTATTCTATCAAACGGTCGATATATTATTGAATCTGTTATATATATATATATATATATATATATATATATATATGAGTAGGTATGTATCTTATATAATATAGGATACAAATATCTAAGTTACACTATTTGGGAGATATTGCTAATATTTCTCAGAAAGTTGGTTTTTGAACAATTTTAGTTTTTCTCGAACAATTTGGTTTTTGAACAATTTTAGTTTTTCTTAGATATTATAGTTTTCGATTTTGAAATGACTCCTATTTTTTGTGTGCATATACTGGATCATCGACGAATACGAAGTTATTAAAATGAGTAGTAACTTCTACTCTTTCTAGTCTAATGAATTCAAATTCCGTAATCAGCATTGTCTTTATATCAATAACTTATAATATAAAGTTCACAAATAGTTCATAATAGAAAGAGGTAATTTAACATTTTCAATGAAAACTATTGAGTTCTCACTAGTAAGATTTGTTTACCTAAATTATTTTATAATCCTTGGGATAAAATAAGTAATTAATTTTAAGTGAAAAAGTAGCCTGATTTCTTGCGTTCTCATCTCAGGACTGGTAGATTCTGGGTCTGACTGTTTTTCTGATTTTTTTCAAGCGGGTGATTGAAAACAACCTGAGCTTATCGTCTTTCGAAGAGGACATTTTGTGTTTGGTAGTGAACCTGCATGATGTAAGGTGCTTGTAAGATTCCCTACTCTAAGTACTTCAGTTAGGCAAATTTTAGGATTCCCATTGTAGAATCATTAGGGAGACACAATATTCCCTTGAGGCATCAGTGCCATAGATCACTCTTCTTGCAACACTCAATCCCCACCCCACTCCCTTAAAAAAGTAAATACAAAATGAACTCTTCATTAACATAATTGAAATAAACAATAACATTAATTACAAGAAACTACACAGTCATACATATCATATGAAATAATATGCAATGTAAAAATTGAAAACTTATGAAATAACTATTTATCATATTTTTAGTACATTTATTACGCTTTTTTTTTAACCTATTTAAATGATAAATCTAAAACAAATTGAAATAATAATAATAATATAATTAATTAATTGAATTTACTGCGCCTATTGATGATCCATCATTTGTCGCTGATTTCTTTATATTCATGTATTATATAAAACTATATCTTTATATTTAATGTATGAATAAAAAGTCCATCAATGATTTTAACAATTTTACTTTTTAGGTATGACCTCTTATCATTTTTATGACAGGAAATTTTATTTATTGGGTCTTTTGATTTGCGAATATTATCTGTTTCTTTTTCTTATTATCTGTTCTTTTTTGTTATATTATCAGTTCATTTATTATGCCTTTTTTAATCTATTTAAATAATACATTTGAACAAAATGATGATGTAATTAATTACTTGAATCTACTGCAGCAATTGAGGGTCCATCAGATGTCGCTAATTTCTTTATATTCAAGTATGATATAAAATATATCTTTATATTTAATGCATGATTAAAAGAACTATCAATGATTTTAACAATTCTACTTTTTAGGTATGACCTCTTATCATTTTTTGATAGGCAATTGTTTCAAAAATCCTGAATCAACACTTCTTCCAAGCGTTCGCCAATTTTTCTGAACAACCATCTCAATTATATTTTCATCGTTGTTTTCAAAATTCTGTAGGAACATAAATATAAATAAGTAATTAAATTGATTGTTTCCTGATATAAGTTTACTCATAGTAGATTTAAGTTAGGATTTTTAATGAACATGGTATATTTTTTGGTACCGGCTCTAAAGAGAGATATGTTTCACGATTGCCTCGTTCTATCATTAGGATCAGACTGAGATTAGATTCACTTTAATAGATTGTCCATATTTGCTAGGTTATTAGTTATTAGTATTATGTTATTAGTTATTAAAACAATCTTGTTTATCTTATTCTTGTAATAATTTATAAGATATGTAAGATATAATGAAATGGTAATAACTCATTCAGAGTTTTTTGAGTGTTATTTATTATAACAGGTTGCATCAGTTAGTTAAGCCATTAAAAAATAAGTTACGTCGAGTAACTGTGATTAAGGTAGCAGTTACTGGTTAGGATCACACAAATCACAGGTTAGTGATAACAGAATATTCCATGAATAAGAAATAAGATGAGTTGTCGGGTTGGCGAACAAAAAGCAAGCAAGAAAAAAAAAATGAATTTAAAGAGGGGAGAGATGAGGGCGATATTTTTTGTGCAAAAGATTGAGTTCTTGGAGTAGAATTATAGGAGGAGAGGATGTTTATAAGTTTCCAATAAAAGGCAGTTAGTGAGAAGGGCGGTCGTAAAGCTAGGTGATAAAGCGCGGGCTTATCCCTGGGTGGGCGCTTAATGACGCCTGCTCCAGTTATCTGGCTCTTAAACCTTCCAAACCAGTAGTACAACACAAATATCACCTACTTTTGTATTGGTCATCACCATTTGCATTTCATTTACACAATGTTTGACAACAACTTTTCCTCCATTAATTTCTATTTCACAAAAAATATCTTTGACATGTGTACTTCTGCACGTGTTATCCATGAAGTCCTTTGAATTTAGAAAGTTAAAAAATAATTAAGTAAAAAAAATTAATACAAAAAAAGATCGAAAAATCAATGAAAGAAGAGTAGTTATTTAGTAGTTCTAAGATTCTAAGGTAATAATTATTATTTGACTTTACTGATCTTTCAAAGAATAGTCAAACGGATAACGATATAAAAGTAGCCGAGAAAAACTTAACGGTGTCATTATTAATGACTGAGAGCTTATGATGCATTAGAATTATGGTCATGTTAATGTCAGGGGTAATGATATATCAAAAAAACTAGTAAAACTGGAGACTTGCCTCGCACAACCTCGCTACAGTGAGTAAAAGCCTACAGAGGTTTTATGGAACTCGGGAACATCAAACGCCTTGGTCAAATGATAATTGTTTTATACCCATACATAAATATGTTAATGTTCTAACCACAGAAAATAATGAGGAAAAAGTGTAAGATCATGTCCCAACTGATTAAGATCAGACTCAGTTGAAATTTGACTTTGACGGAGACCGCTTGTTACGGTTGAAAGATCTTAGTATTTTTTTCTCATTTCTTATAGTGGTGTGGATGTTTATTGCTATTTCACATGTTTAAGAGTGAAATACTGTCATAAATATGTTAAAGGAAAAGAAAATCTCAATAACTACTCTTCTGACAAAAATGTTTGGATATATTTTTGTATTATTTTTTTTTAATGTTTTCTTTTTTTAGTTGTGTAACTTACTAAATTCAAAGGACTTCGTGGACAACGTGTGAAAAAGTACACATGTTAAAGCTTTTGTGAAGAAATGGGAGAGCATCACCAAAGAATGTCTGATAGATTAAAGGCTCTTTCGGAGCAGTAAGCAAGCATGGTAACTCTATAGAAAAGGTGCCATAGATGTGTAGCACCTGCAACTATGTCCATGGCGTAGCGTTCCATGATGTAAGTCTACTGTTCAGTGTGTCACCGAATGCCTCAACAGCCGAGGATGGACGTTAGCTAGTAGGTCCAAATGATTTGTCCAAGCAAATTGAGATGTTGCTCTATTCTCTGTCATATATTACTTTGATTTTCAAATTATAATGCCAAACTATAATCCTCCAACTTCCACACCCCATGAAAATTTGCCCCATTAATAAAACCGGGAAAGTTGAGAATCATTTTTGATTACATTTAAATTAACTAGTAAGAGGGTCAAAGGATGTGACAGAAGTCCTGTTGCATGCATGTCTGTCTCATTGTACTGTAGTTTCATTGAGACTGAATACAGTAGTGGTTTCTAACAGTTTTTGTATTTGCGATACACTTCTAAATTACTTTTAATTTTATTACTTATAAGAAATTTAAAAAAAAAAGTGGTATGGGACACCAAAAGACATTCACATAACTCATCAGACAGGCATAGCCACGGTGCACAAGTCTGATGAGAGTCATGCCCTCCGTCTAATAATAACATGTCCAATTTCAAAGTTTCTCACAACTCATAAAATGAATACAACGCCATTAAAACAAATGGAATTATAATTGATTGTCAATGGGTTTGATATCAAGGCTAAACGATAACTAGATTCAATCAAACTAAAACTGAATTGATTATCAATGAATATGAAATGATGTTTGCCTATAGCAAAGTTGAGTGTAAGCCACTTCTGATTTTTTTACTTTTCACTTCAATTTATTTACAATTTAACAATTTATTAATTTTTCACAATTTATCATCCCGATAAATACTTTTATCTGACTACTATTATTAACACCATCTGTTAGTTGGTGTTAATAGTAGTAGTAACACTTTATTGTATTTTTGGACCATGAAACAAGGATTTTTATGCAATATAACTCTTGATCCATTTATAAATGGGCTGACTCCTAGTTGTGGATATCAGTTGTAGGACTACCGTTGTTTCCTTAGGATTCGGTTGAACCCCGAAGAGAAGTGCTTATTATCTCGGCACCAGGCCTCACTTAAGTGAGTACTAGTTTTCAAGTTCACCTAGTAACAAATAGATTTCACTCAATGGTAAGAGTCGAAGGTATATAGGATGTCAAACTACCTTGCACCGCCACGGACGTATTTAAATGTTTGGAAGTCAATCTAAGTACATGACTCATAGAATGATCTCAAATTATTGAAAACAGTCATCAATTTGCAAAAGCTGTAAATGCTCCCATGAACGTATTTCTTAATCATTATAACTTATGCAAAAATTAACATCAGTTGATGACTATAAATATGATCTACCAAAATGTTAAACTGGGTTTGGAAAATAAATTTTTCTGGTATAATATTTCACATTAACTGTTACAATTACTTTATATCTTAAGAGGTTCGGAAGATGAGGAATTGACAAAAGTCTCGAAATATGCTGGAATTTCAGGTGTTTTTTAAAGCTAGAGGATCTAAACATTTATAATTGGATAAAAGATTCAAAAATTCTAATGATTTTTATTTCATAACTACATCGCTCCATAATTCTTAAGTATGAGACTAGGCATTTAATTATCTATGTTACAAAAAGTTGGTGTAATTTCATGGAAAAAATTCTTATGTTTTTTTATGATCTGTTAGTCTTGGGAATGACAGTGCAATCTAAATAATATAAATTTTACTTTAAATTATTCGTTGTTCTAAAAGAATGTTGTTTCATTAACGAATTATAATTAAACCTTAAGTGAATATTATGTAAAAAATTGATACTGTAGGTCACGCAAGCTGTGCAAACACAAGGATTAAAAAGTAACTTATTAGGGGAAAATAAATGTGGATTTGGTGGTGGTTCTGTGGTCGTTAAAGGAGCATGTGTGTGTGTCGGTGTGTGGAAGGGGTTGGTAAGGGTGAGTGAGAGGAAATTGGAGTGTGTGAAATTGAACATAATTTAGGAATTAATTCGGGTGGACGCTAAGGCCGTATCTCAGAGAGGAGGATGTGTGGAATGGAGATGGAATTGGATTTTGGAAGGAGCGCAAGCGCAAAACTCAACCAACCCTTGCCAAATATTATTTTATCATTTGTTGAAACTGCCCTGCAGAGGGATGGAATTAGAGGTGAGACAAAACAAAGCGGAAAGCAATGTAGGGGATGGAATTGAGGTGGTACACATGAGCTCTCCCATACTCTGAAATAGTTAAACGACTGAATTCAAAGCAATAGTATACATACGTTAAAATAACAACACAGTCCGAAAGAGAGAGAACACATTGAGGTCCAAAATTTGACAAGAATGTGTTGATTCAAATAAAAGAACAATCTGGTTTTTGATGGAAAGAAAAGAGAGATGCAGATTGATTAATGTTTAAAATCACCTATAACAATAGAGTTCAAATCCTTCCATAAAATGGGAAAAAATATTTACACACACACACTCTCTCTTTATATCGTATTTATTCGAGCTCTCACATATCGCAACAGGTCAAATGCTCGCTACGATTTTCAGCAACATACTCGTAGTTATTAGACCACCATAAAAACCTTAAATATTATGAGTGGAAACCATGAGCAAATAAATACTGGAGACTATGATTCTTTTAATACATAATTTTAACAAAAAAAAATAAAAGAGATATAAGAAGAAAACGTATAATTTAGTATTATATTTATATTCACCTATGAAGCTAATTCTAATAATTAGTAATCACAGTGGATGCAGTTTTATTCTACAGTAAAGTTCTTTAAGCAATTTTCCAACTTATATTTCAAAAGTAGAAAACAGTTGAAGATATTATCTCTCATAGTTGATAAAGTTAAAGTATTCTTAAAAATTAAAGAAAAAAATTACAAATATTCATATAACAGAAATTTAAAATATTCATTTTATTGTAAAATTAAAATTTTTTATAGTTAAAATTTGTGATCACAAAACTTTGTTATCCAAAAGATACATAAAGAATATATATATAAAGTAGATGGATTTTTGACAACAAAAACAATATCTTTTGATATAAGATCCGTAGTTGTATCAAAATTTAAGAAATATTATTTTATATTACTAAAATTTAATATGCAACACAAAGATTTAAAGTAATGTCGTTAGGGGCAATAATTGCCAGTAAATTAATTTTTAATAAGGATTAGTGGATTTCAATAAACATCTACATATGTTATTTCAATGTGAGATTAGGATCTTCTGCCAGTTATACAAGCAACTAGAGATTCATTAAATAACAATATTAATTTTGTATATATTTCATAATTATTAATAATATATTAATTAATAGTATAAAGTAACATTATACTATTATTATTAGAGAAAAAGACTGTTTTTAGCGCAAAAGAGAGCAGCTTCAAAGGTGTGCTCAGCTTGTCGCACAGTATCAGAACCAGTAGTCCTGGTGATAACAGTCATCATTCCAGTTGACCTACTACTGAGAGAAAGGGAGGCCATTTGCCAAAGAAAGGAAGAAGTAGGTGGAGAATCTGCTAGCTTAGAAGAGAAAAGGCGTACACTAGACAGCTGGCAAGAGGTATGGGAACACGAGACTAGAGGGCGAGGAACGCTTAAAGTTATTTAATTAAAGATGCATGATTGTGGGCCTAGAGAGGTCATGGAGAGGTGGGGTTTTACCTTACACAATTTCTCAGCAAGCATGGATACTTACGCGCCTACCTATACAAGATAGGAAAGCACCAGTCATCCGAGTGCCTGTATTACTCAGCAGTAGACGATGTGGAGCACACATCTTTTCATACAACAAATGGAATAGTTAGAGGAGTGATTTGGTGGAGGGAATCGGTATATTTTCCCAAAAAACTATTATGGCCAAGATGATCTAGAGTGCTGAGGTATGGAAAATGGTAGACTGGCTAGTCAAAAATATCCTCACTACCAAAAAGAGACACGTAGAAGAGCTGGAATAACAAATTGTAAAGTAAAGCTGACTTACATATGGAAATGAATGGCCTTAATGTGGAAACAGTTCCAGGCTAGTGTCCTAGAAGAAAAAATATTAAAAAAAAATATTATTTATATTTGATGATTTTATTTTACTGGAACATTAAACACCTAATCAGATATAAAAATCTCTGAAGTGTTGCAGGTTTATTCATCGCATGTGTGTTGTGCCAGAGAGGGGGAACAGTACCTCGAGCATCTGTTAGAAAGAAGTATCCAAATTTAAGAAAGAAAGATGTTCCTGTTAAAATTGCATCACTAATATATCAATTTTTTGATGCTATATAATTGAAGAAACGGTGACTATCATTTTATATATATACATGTATAAATAACAAGATTTCACAATAAACACGTGAAACAACAATTGATGTTCAAACCACAATAGTAAAGGGGGAAAAAAAGACTAAGATCTTTCAACCGTAACAAGCGGTCTTTGTCAGAGACAAAAACTCAGTTGTGTTTTTGACTCCGACGAAGACCGCTTGTTACGGTCGAAAGATCTGATTTTTTTCCATTTTTTATTGTGGTTTCAACATATATCATTACAAAGCATTTTCAGTGGAATGGTGGCGAAAAATCAGTTCAGTTGTTGATGTCTTTTTTACAACATATTTAATATGAAGTTCATGCCTTTCTTTAAATGTATGGTGTAAAGAGTAGAGTTGACCGTAGTGTTATGAATATTTTTTTCTGTAATCCTTGAAAATGACAAAACATTTTCGGCGAAACGTTGTCTGATAATTGTTATTATTTTTTACCTATTTCTTGGAAACCAATTTAGTACTTCATATAATTAACTGTTTCTTGTGATTTATTCAATGTTTTATTTCAATAAAACATTTTTTACAGTTTGAAACTGTAAATGTTGGATTTATTTTATTGACTAAAAAAGACAGCTGTTTTTGATGTAATAAACAAGGTCAAGTAAAATGAAAACATATCTTCAATAATAAATCTACAGCCTTTAAAATAGTTCCAATAAATCGGTTATAAGGGATGCATCCCTTGATTAATTATTTGCTATGAATGACGTCTTTGTTGACAGGGGTACATGCAGGTGGCACTCCCTGATTGCAAATATCCCTGGTTTCGCAATATTGTTTGTTAATCAATATACTATTCATCCAAAATTAGCATATCTCAAAAGGAACATGAAATATTTTATATTTCATGTAAATATTTTACATTTGACAATTGCAAAGAGCTGCAGCATATTTAATCTGTTTTTAATAAATTCTAGGCTTGTTTGATCATTTTAGTTTTCATTCTGCTTTAATATGCCATTAAAAATATGGATCAAAGTAGATCGAATTCAAAAAGAACTTCTTATAACAATTCTTTGAACGTAATACTGTATTTCATGCATGGATTTTATTTCCATGATTTGTCTCCTACAGAACGGTCTGAAAGAGTACTTATCGAAATAACTAATCCCGAATAGTACTTCTTTTCTATTTTCAGTATCAAATGTAATATTTATTCACTCTATTCCAAATCAGATCTCTGGATTTCACTTTACTTAAATTTATTAGAGGAGGAATTGTAATGAGGATTTAACATCATGAAGGACACAGAAATGAGATATTCTGGTCGTTATTTGCTACCAGAAGCTGCTAGAAGACCACGAAAACGTCGACATTTGGGAGTTATAATGAGCTAGAGAACTGATCGAGTTTCGATTTATTTAGCATAACATATTTACCTCAACATGAGTGAAAAAACAAACAAAGAAATCAACAGTTTGAATCCTAAATTTTGTGACTCAACCATTATATTAAGAACATAAATTGAAGAACACCAGATAGCTTTCGATAGAAACAGAAAATTTGAGACTTTAAAGTGTTGGTTTCTCCTATTTTCTGTGTCTTTAGTCAATTTTGCATCGTTTTCTGTTCGTTTATTGTACGCATAATATATAATGGTCCACGAAGAGCTCACTTCAGATTACAGAAAAGAAACACATTTAAAGAACTGACATCTTTTTCTGAGATATTTGGACTCTTCTAAATATAGGAAAAGTTACCCAAACGACCGAAGATACTTTTAATACGACGGCTGAGGGGGTTACTTCTATGTTCTGATGACAAGAGAGTTTTGGACCAGAAATAGTGTGAGTTCTACCAGTCCTTTCTGGTTTTTATTTTCATGTAATTATACACAAATTTATGAAAGCAGAAGATTGAAGTAGTTTCTTTTCTTGTATTCATTTCTTTATATGCATATAATTCGTGAAATATTGATCAAAATTCCTGTTGGCTTCAGATAGGTTGATTTGAAAAATTTCATATTACTTAATTGAATGGAACTCTTAGCTATACTTTTTGGAGACATTGGGTCTTATGAATCCATTTGGACGTTATATGACAATGACAACTACATTATAACAGTTCATTAAGTGCTAATTTCAATTTAACCAATTAATTGTAACATGAAATCTTAAATGACATTACTAACTTAATCTATCTATTTGAACTGAGTTAATGAAATGCCAGAAATGTAGAAAAAAAAATCGTCGAAAAAGCAGATGTCAGGGAGGTGCTGGCACCATGCGGGCGTCATTGGAACTAGTAGAATGACACATCCCGAAGACAAAACTAAGGTGTCAAAAGGCTACTCCCTTATCTTTATCATATAACACTCATAGATTATTTATAACATCATAAAAAATCGTATTATTGCCTGCAACTCTTAACAACAAAAGCAATTAAATATTATGTATTTCATAATTATATAACTATTGTTTGGAGCATTCTCAACATCGGACCTCAAACCACTATTCTGTAATAAACTTTATTTTGGGATTTGTACGTCAATTTGTTAATACGTGACGCTATCGAATGATTAATAAATGAATGGAAATAATTAATATGAAGTAAGTACTACGTCAAGGAAAATATTTTGAAAAGTAATATATTGCTATTTTTCGAATTACAAAAAGAAAAAAAGGATAAAAAAAGGATTTAACTTAGCTTAAAATAAGTCTACTTTAATCATCGGCAAGAAATGATGATCAGCATCAGATATTAATTTTTTTTTTTTGGGAAAAAATGCTATTGTGAAACCTCGTTTGTAAAATAATTATTGCGGTTAAAGGTATAAATTAAGGTATTAAAGTAGAAATTAATTTAAAGTAAAAAGGTTTAAACTTAAGTAAATTACAATTAATCACTTGTAAAAAACTTCTACTTTTATTATTACAACAGACACATTTTTATGCTCATTGCAGTTTAGGTTTCTTGTTATTTTGGATAAGCAAGATTAGTTTTTTTTGTATTTTTACTTTTATGTTCCATTCCTGATTTTCTTGGATAAAATTGTATTTATTTTATTTTTCAAAGCGCATATATTTGAAATAGTTTGTTCATAAAATAAAAGATCAATAGCAATTAAAAATCATTAGTTTACATTTTGCAATCTATTTAAAACTGAGCACTGAATTTTAATGTGTGTTAAACACGTCATATTGAAACAGTCATATGTAAACAAAAACGTCCCATGACACATGACAGTCGCAATTTACCTGTCACAAACCATACGTGTTCTTGTTTGCATTAAAGTTATTAAAATGACATTTTCAGCATTATTAATTGCGGGACAAACTCATTGTAGATGAGGGTAAATCCAATTCTTAATTTTAGATTATGTTTATTAACATTTATCAATAGTTATTTCTGTTGGTTTTTTTATAATTGCTAACTCGTAGATAATCATATAAGAATAAATGAATTTAATTAATTGTATCTCCTATCAATGGTTTTTAAATGATGTGTACTTATACTAAAGTTGTTTGTTTTCCAAAGCCTACACTTATAAGGATTTCATCTTTTAGTGCTGTTCTATGGGTGGAAATGATAAATAATTAATCATTTATTATTGGGCACCCATTTTAGTAATAGTTGAGCCACATTATCTATTTGATTCTATATTGGGAGTCCTAAATTTTGCCTAACCAGGTGTAATTAGAGTAGGGATCTTTAACGAGTAGCTGACATAGATAGATAGATAGAATAGATGGTTTAGCGTCTCCACAGGGGACCAAATGCTCAGATTTATTCACTTCTCATGTGAATAACCCGAAGGCTAGGAGGGTATCGCACCCCAGACCTACCAGTTCAGAGGAAAATACGTTAACCACTGAGCTAGGTTAGGTTAGGTTAGGTTACAGTGGCCGTCCCGAGACACACATAGGCCGCAAACTGGCCCCTTGTGATACCACAAAAAGGAATTGGGGCTACTCTCCCCCGTCCCTGGTCCACTGGAACCACCTCGAGAGAACAATAGATCTAGACAGATCCCTGGTACCAGTGGAAACCACTGAGCTAACCTGGCCTCCACTTATACTAAAGTAAAGTATAGAACACTCCTGATTCTCAAAGCAATCATAATATTCTCTTGGAAATTATTAGTATATGGAATCAAATGAAATTTGGAAGACAACGTCAAACAATTTCAAAATAATTTTGCAAAATTAAGTGGCAGATATTTTTCTTAACAAGATTTACATCTGTAGCTGATTATAAGATTAAAAAATAATAGATCCGAATATTTAATTTTCTAAATACGAAAAGTTAATAGATATATTTACAAACTTTTAACAGTGACAATTATAAACATGAAATTATTGTTTTCCAAACTTTCTTGTGAAGTGACTCCTTCCATAAAACCAAACCGCCTGACCCATGTAAGCCATCAAAAACGACTCATTGTTAGTTCGCTGATTAATTTCAGTAAACAAATAACAACAAATGCTTATAATTGTTTCTTAATTTTAAATTATTATGAAATGTTTATAATTGTTTTTTAATCTTAAATTATAATGGAACAAATGCATCTTTTTTTTTAACAAAATAAACATACATTTGTTAAATACAATAGAGGTTTAAATATGATTTACAAATTAGGAACATTATGACTCAAAAAAGGAAGGATCGTTATGGTATTTTGATTCGTTATCTTTATCACTGACATAAAGTGACCGTCTCCTCCTCATTCTCTCTGCTATATTTTGCTACAACATTTTCATGTTGTGCCCCACTTCAAACAATGACAATCTTCTAATTCTACTTCTTTTAAATAACTTAAGTTTAAAATTCAAGACTCATATACAATTAAAATGAAATAAACTGATAATTCTTATTGTTCAGCACTTGTTTCTCTCATAACAGTTGAATGTGATATATATTTAAACGAGCTATATATAATATATATATATATATATATATATATATAAACTCATGGGCTATGCAAGCAGTTATTGTGTTGTATTTAATCATGAGTAAAGAGGAAAAGAAACGTTGAGTAATTTAATCATTTTTTGTGTGGAAAAACGTAGTTTTTCTTTTCTTCTTTAACTATTTAAATTAATACAAACCATAACTTTTTAAAACTATATATATATGTTTTATTAAAGAGTATGCCCATCTTCATTTTCGTTCGTTTTTTATTTAATTTCTCAAGTAAAATCGAACGAAAATGAAGATCGGCATACTCTTTAATAAAACATGTCTAAATGAAGGTCTGCTCCCATAATATACTATATATATATATATATATATATATATATATATATATATATATATATATATATGATTCATCCATGAATACATATTATTGTATAAATCATTCATAGATACCATCTCTCACCATTACTCATAGAAAAAAAACTACAACAGACTGACTACAGATATTTATTTCCTTAAACAATAAATAAACATCTTTACTCAAATGGTGGTGTTAGAATCACTTGACAGATATAGATGTTACCCAATTTCAAAAAGAATTTCTTTCTAAGCTAAAAAGCTTATTAGTAATTAATGTGATTAAAACAACTTTTGTAATGTATTCATAACATATTCATGTTTATTTTCACATATATTTAATTACCAAAGTAATATTAAATCTAAAATAAAATGGTCACTAACATTCAATTGATAGGTTTAACACAATTTCACTATGTCTTTGAGAACATTAGTATGAACTGTTTAAATTATAAAAACAAGTACAGTGTGAGAAAATCATTACCACAAATGAATAAAGCGAAAGCTTTTGTAAATAATCCTTTTATTTAGATAACTGAATTCAAGAAAAATTCCCTTCAGTAATAATTTTTCTATTTCTGGCATTACTAGAGTCGAAATTAGATGGAAAATATAATTAAAGTAATTTATTACAGAAGCAATAAAGAAAATATATAGTGCTCTTATACCCAAAACTGACCACAGTAAGTTGATTTTTTCTTACTCTACTGGCATTAAGAATTGTCTTTTGAATCTTTTGTTTAGTTAATGGTTTCTTTTATATAATATTTGTAATACATTTTGAGGTATTAATTATAAATTATAAAGTATTTAAGAGTTAATTTAGATAAATTATGATGATGAAATTCCCTTAACTCTTACTAAGGGATTATTCCTTCCATAAGTGTGAGATGAATGCATTTTATTTAATACGGTTTACTTTATTTAGTCGTTTTACATATATTGAACGTTTTTGTGTCTGTTAAAATAAATCTTGTTAAGAGAACTTAATTGCTGCCGTGAGATACTATTTGGGATTTATGGTTCTTAGTTACTGAGAATTTTGGAAAATTTATCATATAAACATGTTTTATTACCGAAACGTGTTTTGAAAAGGTTGTATTTCTCTTCAGGTTTGTGTCCAATAAAAGTGTACATTAGGTTAGGTTGTAATTTCGGTCTCACGAGAGACATTAGCGCTTTGTTATACCACACAATCAACATTCTAAATAGACAACCCAGAATTTTTCCTTTTTCAATTGTATTTAGAGTAGGGACCGTACAGGCTTAGGATCGACGGTTTATGATTCTATCTATGAGACGCAGTGCTCAGATTTTTGTTTTCGCCTCCCGTGTGAATAAATCGAGAGTGAAAGTGATTCTTGAACTACAAATCTAGCAGTTTTGAGATGAGTACGTAAGCCACTAAGCTAACATGTACCTCAACAATTTATTAAATAAAATATAGTGGTCAAAGAGTCATACTTGGTTATGGTGAGAAGGCAGAACTGGTGATAGGCTTCATGAAGCGAAGGTAAAGCAGATGGTTGAAGGAGTGGAGGAAGAACTAGGTTAGGTTAGGTTGCAATGGTAGTGCCACAAGGGAACACACGTATGCCGAGCATTGGCCCTTTGTGATACCACACAATGAAGATTGATTCTACAATGGGAGTCCTAAATTTTGCCTAACTCAAGTATATTTTAACGAGTACCTGACATCGTACATGCTCGGTTTAACGTCCTTTTCAGAAGGACGACGTACTCAGATTTATTCAATTTATTCACCTCTTGCATGAATAAATTGAGGGGCAGGTGGGCATCGAACCTCAGTCCTATCAGTTCAGATGTGAGTATGTTAACCACTGAGCTAACCTGACCCCCCGGAAGAAGAACTAACACATGACTAGAATAATTTTAAGAATTAGAATATGAAAATTTTTCGATTGCAGTTAAAAACCATTAAAAAATGGATAAATTCTTTAGCTTAGGTGTCCTTGAAATAATTAATAAGTAATCAGATTTATACTTAAGAAAGAAAGTTGATCCCGTATGACTCATGACTTGTTATATGACAAAATAAAGATTTTCATGTACAATTTCAAAATTGTTATCAGGGTCAAAGTGGCGCTTATTTATGGTAAACTCTTTGTGCTACGTCCGTTGTATACAGTTTTATTGATGCCCAAACTTGCAAACATAAATTGAGAATTATAAAGTTCTATCCGTCCTTGTCAGTATCCAAAAGACTTCAGCAGTCCAGTTGAGTCAATGTTCTAGACCTGTCTTGTTCATCCCTTACCTGCCGCCACAGCGTCTTGTTAACCGTCGCTACCTATAGTCCATTCCAGTTTACACCATGCTACTATAGGCAGATATATCTTTATGGTTTGCGATTTCATGATTTCAATTGTAGTTTTGTTATTTAATCAATTGCTAATATGATATAACTATTGTAGAAAAATCTGACTTTTAAAAAGACATTACTAAATGCAACTTGCTTATGTGGAAACCTTGTCTATTATTTCTAAAAATTAAGGAAAAATCTAAAAAAGAATAAAAGAAAACTAACTCATTCCTCTGCTAGCTAAATAATTAAAAAAAAAATTCCTCACTATACAAGGGAGACTAATTTTGTTCTTAAATACCTATATCAAATATTCGAAATATAGAAGTATTATACTATTGTAAATATTTATTTATAAGCTGTCCTTTTTGGCAAAGCAAATTAAGTATTGAACAAATTATTCAAATTAGTATGGAAGATTTCTAAGATAATGTTGTTAAAATGTGTGAATACCGTCTCACCATGGCATTAAACCTTTGAAGATAAAGCCGGATACAAAGGTAGCTCAGAAGCAGCATTCGATGTGAACACTACTCACTTCTCTGCTGATAAATGCACGGCAAAGTATGAAAGGGTGATTGAAGATTACATCCTCATTTCACCCTTTCAATTTGAAAGACGAAAACTGAAAACCTGTCATTCAGAAAACAGAAATGAAGCCCTTCTCACTTGGACCCTCTACACGTTCATTTCTTTTTCATCTCATCCTTTTTTTAAGCTTGATTACATTTGCAATTTATTTGAATTTTAAAGAACAAAAACTGATATATTATGTAAGCAAAGAACATTTTTTTAAACGAAATTATTTTAATAGATTAAAAATTAGATACTGAACTAAATGTTCACAATTGTATTATTGTTAATAATAAGGTCTATGTTAGATTCATTAGTTAGGTATAAAACTAGTTGAAAGAGCCGGATCGATAGAGCTTCAGTCACCCTTCAAATTTCATTTTCCTTAAAGCTAATGTGATTTTTCTACTACACTACACAACAATTTTTCAAAACCTGCCCTAAGGGTTAGAGGCTTATTACTCGCTTTGTAAATTTTTACGAATTTTTACAAAGAAATCGTTGATTCAAATGGAATGGTTTCGTAATATATAAAGCGAATTTTCTATTATAAAATTAAAATGGTAAACGTGTAACAGTATTGAAATTATAAAGAAGTAATGTCAGGATAGCCCAGTGATGAAACTTTAAACAAAATGAAAACTTAAGGCCTAAAAAAACTTATAAATTAATACATGCTGAGTAATGTTGAGAATAGGGAAAATGTGATTAAATATGTATATACTTTTAAAATATATGATTTGTACTCTGCTAAATAATCAGAATGAATGAAAGCAGTCTAGTATACTTACATTGGCAACCGTTCAAACAATAAAATCTGAATATAACGTTGATATTATAATGATAACAATATTATTATAACATTGATACACTTGTGGGAATCATCTAGTTAGGCGATATTAAGGTTAGTTGTTTAAATTATGGAAAGAAAGTTAGAAAAGATCACTTTAGACATTTTTATCGGAGTTGAAAAATTTTGTGCACATCTCTCAGAGAGAATGAATTGTCACTTGATATCAAATTCTCGTTAAATACAAGTGCTATATATCAGGAGAAGAAGAGGAGTTCTGCTTATGAATACGTGGTTAAAATATTAAAGTGTGTTTTGTTGCTGTTGTTTCACCGTGTTCTTTTCTTTTAATCACTTGTTCAATTGCCCTAACAGACAATTTCATGTTTTTTGAATTATGTAGATAATAATTAATAATATCGCATTAATAATATTAATACTAATAATAATAATAGACGATAATAATTATTATATAGATACCTATATATATATAAATATATACTTCGAATAAAATGAAAGGTCCGTGTGGACAATTAACACTTTAACACATAGAAAAGAACACAGAAAGACATTACAGAACTCACTTCGATATTTCGACATCCGTCGTCATCGGGAAGAAGTGCGAAGTACTCGCGTTGAGAAGCAAACTGATATATAATATATATATATATATATATATATATATATATATATAATAATAATCAATGATCAAACCACAATATGAAATGAGAAAACAAGACAAAGATCTTTTAGCCGTAACAAGCGGTCTTCGTCAGAGTTAAAAACCCAACTGTTGAGTTTTTCCCAAAAAAACTCAGTTGGATTTTTGACTCTGTCGAAGACCGCTTGTTACAGTTGAAAGATCTTAGTCCTGTTTTCCCATTTCATATTGTGGTTTGATCATAGATTGTCATTTCACGTGTTTATGTGAAATTATATATATATATATATATATATATATATATATATATACCAGTTAAAATGGTATATTTAAATGAAATGGTTCTACACACTAAATAGACTATATTCACAAAAGGAGCACACAGAAATGAAACAGAAACTTAATTCTATATTTCGATGGCCTCGTCGAAATGGGGTGAGTAGCAAAGGGAAGGTCATCGTGTTTGCCAATGGACGACCTATGACTATTCATATGCAGGCTTAGCTTTGTGGAAGCCAAATCCGCATTAAAATCATCACACTGGGTACAATCAAACGATAAACGCAGTTACTAGAGGTACAAGAAGTCTTGTAAGGGATAGAGTAGATATGTTTGCTGAGGAAAAAAGTAAAGGAAGGAATGGGATTGATAATAAAGCAGGTTATTAACCCCACGACGTCCATACCAGTAGCAGTATTAGGAGCCTTAGGAGAAGAGATATGAGAGAAAAACCTACTGATCTTAAATCTATCTTGTCCCATATCTCTTGGATTGGTATATTGTTACGTCGCTCATCTGTTTTTTGAGTTAAGAATTTCAAGAATAATTGTTGACTACTAAGGAACTACCTCAAAAAGACTATATTTTTAACTAATTCTTTCAAGCTAAAGAAGAAAATCAAACAAATTGGCACCCACACAGAAGTGTTTCCAAGGTAAGGTAGTGAGCGTCGCTCCATAAGAGAAGCAACAATTAAAATAGAAGGCTTCCTAACTAATGGAACGAGAATACAAACAACCCTCTCTAACCGCTTAATGAACGGGAAAACTTCTCTCTAAAAAGAAACCCTATCTTTAAACCTTTTTTTGTCTCCAACTAAATTCCTTACTTTCCCTGTTTTTTCCGCTACACCATTACAACAAAGTCGGATTTTCTTTTTTTTTTTTAATTGCTCGCAAATATAATTGGATTTATTTTTTACTTTTATTCCAAGAAACATTTCTTATTGAAATAACCAACAGTTTTTTGCGATTAATTAAAGAATAAAATATTTTTATTAAATGAACAGGAAGTTTATTTTTTTATTGGAAGGATTTTCATCATTTATTTATGTAGCCTGGAAAACTGACGAGTGAAAATTAAAACAAAAGTATTATTAAATTTTTAGGAAAATGTTTTATTCTTTTATTCAATTTTTCAACTAAAATAGAAGTCGTATATTTCAAATGATTTTTTTTTTATAGTAGAAGAGTTATATTTTATTTACAGGTAACTAAATCTTAAGATTACTTCAATTTTAAGATTAGTAAAATATGGAATGATTTGTAAAGGCTGGTAAGTTTCACTGGAATGCCGTAATATAAATATGTTTGAGAAATTGAGCAGAATTTAGGGCTTAAAACTCAGCATGTCATTAATTAATTATTAGTAAATCATTAAAAAGCCAATTTTTCCAGAAATAACCGGAAAACTAGTTCTTCAAACTTTTAGCAAAATGTACCAGTGGTTAGTGACATTTTAAGAAAGAAATTATATATACAGTATCAGTTTTAATTCTTAATAAATAGGATCATGATTAATCACATTTTTACTGTATGCGAAACTCAGCGCATAAAAAAATTCAGATTTAAAATTTTGACAGATTTAAATTTTTTCATATCTCGGAAGTCCATTTTTGGCATTATTTTGATGAAGATGTTATGAGTGGAGGAAGTAGATATCCAGAAGTTTTGAAAGTACCCTACAGGTCTCACCGTTAGATAGATCAAATTCGTATTTTGCACAAAAATGGATCCCCTTATGCAGATAGGCCTGTTTTTTTTAGGCAATATTGCATTATAAAAAAGTAAATTTATGTGGCTTTAGTGAACAGCAATATTAATTAAATAAAAGAAAAAAATTGTTGAAATTTGTTCAAATATGACCGTGATGGTCAGTTTTGATATAAAATGAAAAATTTTAATTTATAATCCATACACAAAACTTATGGACCTGATATAAGTCACACTGTCAGATGAATCATAATGACATTGTACACGGAAATATTTTTAAAAGGATAAACTGAAATCTTTTTCCTTGAAATTGGATTTAGAGAAAGAGGCGTTATGTTTATGATTTCAGATTTTTTTCTACTGTAAACAGCAAACAATAAAGGATTAAAACCATAGCTAAAAATCAAGCACAAATGTTTATACTTTAAAAAAAATTAAGCCAAAAACTCAACTTGAAATAATTGATAACCTGCTGTATATCTGGATTTGTGTATATTGACTTCGGAATTTCTTTATCAGAATCGAGTCAAAACAATTGCTATATAATTCGTCGTAAGAGAAACTTAGAAATGAGTTAATGTGATATGCAGAAAGATTTAATATATTATATATATATATATATATATATATATATATAAGATATCGCCGACCAACCATACATTGTATGATGTTTTCTAGTGAGCGATGAATGATTATGTAACAAAGGTACATATATCCTTTAAAAATGCTAATGTTAGAAATGCAAGGGAATTTTTTGATTTAAAACATAATTTGGTAGAACCTAATTACTAAATCCTAACATGTTTGTATCTACAAAATTACTATTACCGCTATATTAAA
This sequence comes from Hermatobates lingyangjiaoensis, assembly GCA_026182355.1. Lineage (NCBI taxonomy): Eukaryota > Metazoa > Arthropoda > Insecta > Hemiptera > Hermatobatidae > Hermatobates > Hermatobates lingyangjiaoensis. Next base: position 4,239,981 of record JAPFBL010000501.1, read on the forward strand.
TTGCAGTATACGCATCAGGTTTGCTATAAAAAAGATATCTAATTATCCTTAATAAATTATAAAAACAAACGTACTTCTGTATGGCAGTTTCAATGACCATTTTCAGAAGATAAAATACTCAATATCTTATCGAAAGATAAAATATTCAATTATTTAATAAAATATGATATTAATAATTTGGCTTATATGTTACTAGATAAAATGCCTCTCATAGAACATTTTATATTTTACATTTAATCACTTGGATGCTTCTTGATTTCAAAAAGAAGGATTTTAGATAGTCTACAGACGAGATCAATAATTAATAATTAAACTCCAGAATTTAGGAGGATGGAACTGGTGGATGGATAAAGAAGAAAGCAGATGAAAAGTCTCTAAGAAGCTTATTTCAACTAAACCTAAATATGTAAACAACATAATAAAAAAAAAATTAAAATGAAGTATGCAATATCTGATTGGACACTTTTCTCATAACAAAAAATTACACAAGCATCAATCAACATCTTATTAATGATGAAAATTTACTCACTATGTGAAAGAAATCGTTCCACATAATCTACATTATACTGGGTAGTCGTATTTAAGAAGTCAAAGATAATTGATCAATTATACGCAAAACCAATAGAAATGTGAAATACTTCTACAAGCATCAATAACGCTTTTGAAATTAAAAAAAAAACTACAGTTTAATGTTGACTTTTGAAAGTACAAAGAGAAGCACAATAGAACAGATATGGTCGCTGTACGCTCTACTCCGAGGAGATACAGACCCTCAGTTTAATAATAATAACAACGTATCAGTTACTCTAAGAAATTTATAATTATGCTATATTAGAAAATATTATTGTTATTCCAGCTTGTTTAGCTGATAAAATTGTTATATCCACATTCAAACAAATTAATTTTTTAAATTGATTCTCTACGAGTGTGATATTACTTCTATATGACAGCCTCGTTAAAAGAAAAGGAAATATGAGTTGACTTTCCAGTAGTTTGATATTATGTTAACATATTCTTAAGTTGCTTTTAGGGTACTCCAGAATTTTTTTAATTGAATTATAAACTATAGTATAAAAAAAATTTCGTATTTAATGATTTCTTGTCTTATATATTCATACATTGTGATGAGTAGGATTTTATAAAATTTTCCAAGAATAGAGTCTCGTTTTATTCTCTGTGATAACTTTTTTATTAAAATTGAACTAACAAATACAGGTTAGATACTGGAATTCAACAGAAACAAAGTTGTTACCTGGCCATCTAAAGTTGCCGTTCCGAAGTTATAATATATTGCAATTTTGATTAAAACGTGCTAGAGAAATACATAAGGTGCAAGAACACGATATAAACTATTACTACAATAATAGAAGAAATACGAGTACACTTAAATCAAATATAAAACAAATTATCAGTAGATCTAGTGAAATGACTATTACCCTTTACTCTTATTGAAAAATATTATTTGCGAATTATTCTATATATAATTTTATAAAACTATAAGAACAAAGTAATGTTTAGAAATTTGTTATATTTTATAGAATTTTCGACTTCTATTTGGAGGCGTTAAATAATTTTAGAACCAATACACATCCAACTGGAATTTATGTCAGTTAGATGACAGTTTTTGGCTACAAATAACGAAATTCATTTAAAATATATTAGAATTATTAATTCATAAGCATAATTCTTTTTTATCGATTTATCACAAATAGAAATTTATTGTATGGATAAAAATGTGTAAGACTCAACAATATTTGTTGAAATAGCGATCTTATTATAATGGTTAAACACTGCTGATAGATAATATTATGAAGTTTAACTAGCATTTATAAGTTAGTAATAATTTCTTTCAAATAAAGATGAAAGTGTAATTCAATTTTTATTATTCAGTTAAAGGAACTTAAAGTTTTGGGGATTTTTGAAATAGTTTAATTTTATTTTCAAAGTGTAATTTCCAGTTAGAATTGAAAAAAATTCCATCCTTGAATGACTCAGTTTTGTGTGGTATGAAGTATGATCCACTTCATACTCCCTCTTCAGCATTCCTATTCCATTCATTTTATAAGTACCTAAGAGAAATCATATAATTTTCAACATTAAGTTTTTTTAAATGTTAATATTTATAGCTAAACAAAAATTCACAAGCATTAAAATTAATAAAAAAAATCTGGAGTGGCCTACATTCTACTTTACTATAAGTAACCTAATGTCACATTTCTTGAGTATATAAAACATAACGTATCATTTAAGCATAACATAAATATCTAAATGGGATATAATTATTAGCATTGCATTTGTGAGGTAGTACAGATAGTGATTGAAAGGACATATCAATTTATAAACTTATTTTTGTACATCACAAATAATTTATTATTTGCAAATAATTTCATTAGTATAAATACAGCAGTAATAACATTTTTGAAAAACCAATGTGAACATTTCTTGAAACGAAATATTATCCTACAAGAGAACATGGCTATTGTTCAAATAGCCAGTAGATTTCTTACATTGTTTACTTGACATCCTTCTACATTGAATATTAATGTAAAATTTTCAAATTTGAAACAGTAAAATACCCTTTTTTTCTCTGAAAAACTTCTTAAACAGCGAAGAAAATGTTGTTTTAAGGTGATTTGTTAATTAAAGATGTACGATAATTACAGTTATTATTCTCTAAACGAAAGATTTATATTTTGAATTATCTTTTACATTTTTGGTTTTTAACAGAATTATTATACTGGTAATTTTATGGCTTCTTAGTATTTAATAAGATCATTTTCCTTAATCATTTAATTAATCATTTTCCTTCTGATTTATGAAGATCATTTTCCTTCCCCTTTGTCAAATAACATATATACGATTTTTTTTTAATCAGTGTTATCATTTACCTGCACAATATTATTCCTCTTACATCTCATATAAGTCAATAATATATTTTCATTTTTCCATTAGAAACATCAATTTTATCTCAGTGGATTCGCTCAAAAAATTTCTAAGTCAATGTAAACAATGTAAAAAAATACAAAAAATTCGACAAGTATAGCAGGTGATCTCTTAGTCTAGGATAAACAAAGAGTTTTTATATCGTTATTGCTCTTTCCCGTAATTGAAACTTTATGATTTTTTTTTATGAATTGCTAATTTTTTGTTCCATTTTGGTCAAATTTTCATTATTTTTTAACGAGCCGTTTAGCGTCAAAAAAACATTTTCTGAAAACACAAATCGTACTGTAACGCCCCATTAGCGAATGTAATTTTCAAAAAAATATCTCAACACATTCTCCATATAATGTTCTATTTATAGGCATAGTTTCATTCTTGTCCGTCAAACAGTATGGCTTGTATCCCTCTCACAAGGTTTGAGATTGAATTATAAGTCAATATTTTTACATTTTATTGAAAAAAAAATATTTCCTGTTGTTTTAAAATTCTGAATATATTTTTCGTTTGTTGCATTTGAAACCTCAAAGATAATGTCAAAATTTCAAAACTCTAGGGTTATCAGTTTAGGAGAAATAAATGTTTTAAAAAAAACGGTTTTTGGCAAAAAAAGTGACTTTCCCATCATGCATAATTCTTCCCAAACAATAGGGATCTTCGTCTTTATGAGGCCCATTTTTGTGTAAAATATCAACTTGATCCATCAAAGATTCTGGACCGTACCGTGGTAACAAGCAATGCTAACACACGCACCCACCCACCCACCCACCCACCCACACACACACAGACATCATCGTAAAAACGTCATAAAACGACTTCTGGGACCTCAAAATATGTAATTTCGTCAAAATCTGGAGATCGAATTTTTTCACGATCACTATACTTTACTTATAGTAAAGTAAAAAATATTAAATTGAATTTTCAAAGATTTAATTCTAGATTTCCTACAAGCTGGATATTTATAGTTAGTCAGTGTATGATATACTATCATCATAAATCCAGAGGTTTTATTTAAATTTTAAGTAAGTAGGTAATTTTAACGGATTTTAATTCTATCTGGCTTGAATATATTTATTTCAAAACCTCTTGTGTAGTATTGTTGAAAAAAGAATATCAGACGCTAGAATTATTATGGGTTAGTAATGAAGTGATTAAGCGCTACTAATAGCCTCTAAAACTCAACTCAAAAAAGCTTCAGGGATTTTCATCTGTAAGGAGAAGGAAGTCTGGAGACCATCCTCCGGAAGCGCAGAGGGTCCAAAGCGCTAACTAGTGGGAGCCAAACTCCCCCAAGTGCACCTGAGGACCCGAAGAAGGAGAAGGAAGTTACTTTCTCCCGAAACGTAGGTAGTCTGAATGGACATTATCAATAATGGTTTGTGCAGATTCTGCAAGGAGGAAGAAACACCGTTGTACTTGCTGACTGACTGTGAGGCAACTTTGCTCCACAGAGGTAGGTGCTTCGGGACACTGAATAAAACTATAGAAAAACTTTTACCGCTGGAATCAGCAAAAGCGCAATAATAATAATAATAATAATAATAATAATAATAATAATAATAATAATAGATTTATTATTTACTAACACTCAGGGAGTAGTTTCAAATCTATGAAATTTTGTTTTCTAATGAAACTTCGTCAACTTTGATACCTTTAAAAAGAAAATATGTAACACAATTACTTTAAACATTTAAAATTTATGACTGTTAGTAGATAAAAAAAAATGTGTTGCATATCAAAGATAAAATGTTATAAGTACCATTATTACTTATAATTATTTATATAATTTTCATTTTAAGGAAGTTATGTTAATTTATTTCTTACAAAAAAAGGTAAATAAGTTAAACATTTGTTCGCATTCTAAGTTTTATACCTTAGCAACAGTAGGGGTTGCTACTGTTCTGTGAATTGGAATAATTTAACAAGGAAGAAAGAACTTAAAATTATATTTCCATGTTTACCAAACTTTAAAAATCTTATCGTAACTGCTTTAAAGATTTAAAGAATTGCCTGAACACTAAGAATACAACTTAAATAATATTTCTGGAAAGCAATAGACCAAAGTATAAACTATTTTGGTAATTAGTTATGAATATTGCTATATACTTCATAAATATTTCTCTTTTCTGAATAAACATTACTATATCAAAACTGTAATTAAAATGTTTTCTTTTAAGAATAAGCGCTAATTTTTAAATAAAAATATGTTCATTTATTTTATCTTGTTGTTTAGTAGGGTAAAAATTTGAACGATTTATTTAAAGGAAATAATTGAACATTTCAAATGAAATGTATTTATCTAGTAACGAAATGGAATGACTGTACTGTTTGACTGCGTTTCCGAACAATAAATCTCTTAGATGATCCGAAAAGTATTATCTTTATACCTTTAAGTTAAGAGCTATAAATTTTTTTTTCACTCTCATGGTTGTCAAGTTTAATAGCATTTTGTTTCATGAATCAATTATCATACCAGGAGTATTAACTGTTTCAATAGAACTGAAAGGATTTATGGTAATGCAAAAGTTAGGACGTTATCGAGAATTTAGATAAGGGGTTAGAAGAGGTTTATCAGGGTAAAACATAAATTGTTGATTGGCTTTCGTAGTGGACAGATAGGGTGGTTTATGGTATAGGGGATGCATAGTTTTGCAAGGTCTGAGTAGGAGCACCTGGATTCTCTCCAACAGATAACATCCATCCATACCTCACGCACTCAGGTCTTGGCCACATAGTTGTAATAACTGATCATTCAGTTTTAAATATTAATTAAGTGATACCTGCAGTGATTAAGTTGATCAAAAAAAATTGATGTGTATATTTGTCGTACATATTGAAAGGATTTAACTTGCTATTTTCTAAGTGGTTTTATAATTTCCTTCTAAATACACAAAAATTATAGTCGAAGTAACAAAAAATAAAAAAAATACATTAATAAAAAAACTTATTCTCTATTTATTAAAAATAAATCTGCCATATGAAAATTACTATTAATTTTTGATGGTCAAAAATAATACTTAATAACTGCAATATAATAAATAATTTGTACCATTCTACTAAACAATACTTTATAACAACAACCCGTTTAATACACTGTCATTCCAGTGTCACCGACATTAACAAATACAAAAAAGATTTCACTACAAAGAAATGATTAAAGAAAACATTGAAATCAACGACAGAATGACATTTGATAGAACTTGCCTAGCAATAACACGTTTATTCATTAAGAAATATTTCTTTATAATTCGTAATTGTATAACTAAACAAACCATTTTAAAAGAGCTCATTTCTTAAATACTTGATCAAACAAAGAATTTTCCAACACCATTTTTATTGTAAGATATATTTAAACCAAAAATTAGGGAGTTTCAATAGTTTTGTAATTAAGTTTGTTAAAATAATATTTCACACAGAAGAATAAACTTTATGAAACATTAACTTTCGAATATATATTTTAAAGTTTTTTGATAACTAAAAACTCACTCAATTTTAATGAATTATACTGGGAAAAAAAGATAATAACAACGTCTATACTCAAAGCAGGTTTTTTAATCAAACTACGCGTTTCAAACAATTTGTGTTCATCATCAGGGAAACTTCCAGTGGAAACAATGAAGGACAGACAGACAACTGTCAAACGGTTCGATGGATGGAAGTTTATCTGATGATGAACACGAAGTGTTTGAATCGAACAGTTGGAATAAAGAAAACTTATTTTGTGTGGAGACTTTATTATTATTGTTTTACCCCAGTATGAGTAAATAGTACACAATTACAGATTGCACAATTAATGAGTTAATAGTGAATTATGTTGTAATTTCTGTTCTTATTTTCTTAATAATCGATATCATAAGCTATCTACAGTATACACTATTATAGTGTCAATGTAATTATATTAAGGGAGTTCAAGCTTGTTTAACTTGTGTTGTAACTATCTCTGGAGTAATATTAATGCGTGTCATATCTTATTTTAAATATTAAATTTTAATAATAGCGTTAAGTAGAATAAAATGTATTAAATGTTATTCAGAATACTTTTACAGATTGCAAGATAGATGACTGGCGATGAAAAGTAAATGGATTAGGTAGAGAAGAGCACGTTAAGGTGTTTAGAATTCCAGATTGAAGAAACAGTTTGAAATCTGTGGCTTATTGAATCGCTAACTTGTAAGTAAAGATTGGAAATTGATAGCTTTTTAGAAGACACAACTTCCATTTCCTGATAAGAAAATAATCCCGAAGAATCTGCATAATCTGCATTTGGGGAGGGGGGTGAGAGAGGCCAACAACGAAGGGGAGTGAACTGAAATCGATTTCTTAATGTTCTTCACCAAAAACAACTTCAATAAAAATCTATTAATGCAAAAATTCTTGCTTTTATTGTAAAACTTAACTTTTAAAAAGTACTTGACGTTCTGTTTTGCAAAGTCTATGTGACGAACTGACTTTAAAACATGGCTTGGTCACTATATCTCATGCTGTTAGCACACAGTCACCATATCTAATGCTCTAGATCATTATATGTAAAACAAAGATTTTAACTAAATTTCAAATAACGATGCCAACATTAGTATATATACTTTTAGTGACCGAGAAACTGGAACATGATAATTCAGCTATGTTATTACCACAATCAATGAACTGTTAAAAGTAAACAAGAAATCATAGAAGCTGTCACAAGTTTAGTATTAAGTAATAATGTTAACATAATTAATTTTGACACAAAACAACACAAATAACAAAATTTCACATTAAAAAACATAGCATTAGATCTAACATTTAAGAATATTTTATTTTGTATATTAGATCTTATATGTGAAGTAAGATATTTATATTTGATAATATAAAATATAATCTGTATATTATCTGTTCAACATTTTTATTTGCATTTAAAAAAATTTGCAATTTTGATTGAGCTTTCTACTAGACTAGTTTTTGATAATGTTGTCATTGTAGAATTGTTAAAATTTTTATCAACAAAAACAAAATATCGTGAAACTTATTAAATTATGGAATTTATGATTTTTTTTAATCTTTGAAAATAGCGAGGAGAAACATGTTTCATATATTTTTAATATTATTTCACAATCATTTATGATTTACATGTGACCTCAAAAGTTGATGCTCCCTTAATTTAGATATAGAAGTTATGAGGGGTAAAGACAAAAATATTTTAACACATTGGTATAGAAATCCTTCTGGCACTGAAAGAATCCTAAATTATTATTTCTCTTATGCCATGAACTCCATTCCAATGGAATGTTTCAATTAAAAACTGTCAAAACGATAATTGTATTGAACATGATATTTAAATAAATTTCTAAAAAAAGGAATAAGTTCCATCAAACAATATTAAGAAAAAATAATTTGATTTTTATAAAACTGATGATTTAAACACTGTTACAGGTTAATTAATGTATAGATGTTATTCATATTGAGATAAAAATGCTTTTCTGAAATTCAGTTGTAATTCTTTTTACATTATTTATATAAATTTATGTAATTTTTATGCCCTCTATGTATTCTATTATATTTAAGATATTTATAATCTATTTATTAATTAATTATAAAATTTTTATACCTATTTTTTAAAGGATAGAATATCCTTTAATAAATACTCTTTATTTTGTATTTTCTCTATTACAATGCCGTATAAAAAGCAATAGTGTGTATAGGTAATGTTATGTTTCCATTATACTTGCTTTAAAAATTTGGTTATTAAGTTATTTGTTTTAAAATGTAGTTATGATGTTATCTGTACTTATTAAGTAATTAATTAATTACTAAGTATATTAAAGGTTTCTTTATTTTGAAATACAGGGGGCTGGTATAATGAATTCTTAATGCCTAGGTATTGCGTGCAAACTTGATGTATGGGGTTGAGAACAATGAAAATGGATTCAAAGTGCACAGATCAGCGTCGATGTGGTTGAAGAGAAGACAAGACAAGGTCAGCAGCAACTATCCACTGATTGGGATTTAGGATAAGCCAATGAACTCAAATTAAGGGTTTAATTTGGCCAAGGGTTGTGGCCTTGTGCCAGCCCCTTCGTGTAGGCATAATTGGAAGCCTGTCTTACCTTCTGGCAGCGACACGTCTCTCCATTACAAACCCTTGTTGTTTGCCTATTAAACAACATTTCACTTTCATTATCACCCTCCGCTTTGTCTCCATTCATCTGCCTTTCACTCCCTTATTTTCTCAACCTGAATTCATCTCATCGTAATTGTCCAACCTTCCATTGAGTGGCTTGCAAAACAAACCTCTAAAGAGGTGACTCAGTCTCTTAAAGCTTGTTTATTGGTGATTAGGAAAATCCATCAGGAATGAGATCAAAGCATATCCGCTTCTTTTAGCTTTGAGTAAAATTATTAGCCAATGTGATCAACGAAGCAATCTTGAAACCTTACAACATTACAGTTTATAAAAAAAAAAACAAATGAATTGCAATAATAAAAGACGAAAGCCTTATGGTTGGTTACTCCAAATCCAAAAAAAAACAGAGTACAATTAATGTACTTATAGGTTTGTTTTTTTGAAGTAAAAAAATAATATTCAAGCGAACAAGTTCAAACAAGAACAAGCAAAATGTTCAAGAAAACATGGATGCAGCCATGCAGTACTTACACGTAAAGAAGTTGAATTGAACAATTCGCTATCTATCAGATTTTTAAGCTTTCAATCATATGTTAATATGTGTTTCTAAGATGAAGTGACCCCCAAATAATTAAGAATATATATTTATAAAATATCATTTAATTTGGGATATACAATGAAACTTTATGCAATATTGTAATTCTATTTTTGTAAATTATCTGAAATTAGTTAACAATCGGTAAACCAGCTAAGAAATCAGTACTAATTTAACCAAATGATTGATTTCTATTTTTTTAACTGTTATTTATTGATCTAAAAAATGATTCTTATGAATCATAGATTATATCGATAACTGAGCCAATAAATTAGATTAATTATAAATTTAATTTATAATTATTAATACAAATGAGTTTTACAAAATTAATTAAACTTTTATATGGATAAAACAGTCTGACAAGAGGTTTTAGATGAATTGAAACAGTTTTTTTTAACATATAACAATAATCTGACATTAATTTATCAGAAAGTAAAATGATTTTTTTCATGGTTCTGGCAACAATGTATATATATATACTTTTACAAAATGACAGCAGCAATTTGCAAATTATTTACACATTTCTGTGTTTATAATTTGCATATCCACTCATATTCTAATGGCATGCCATATCAACGCTTAATATTTATGGGACATCCATCTAAATTCAGGAAATATATTTTGATTTGTTTAGTATGTATTGAAGAGAATAATTTTCCTAACATTATTTTTAGTGAATATTTTCTTTAAGCGAAATGAGAATTTTATCTAAATTAAAATAACCAAGTTATATCAGTTTGATGAAGATTGTTTGACTATATGTTTTTGTATTATGCACTGAGCTTATGCTTATATAGTATTTAATATTTATATAGTATTTAATATAGTCATAACTTTGACTATATAATACATCAAAGCAAGTTAAAATAAAGTTTTTTTTCTCAAAAGCTATATATAATCCTGTTTGACACTTTTTGTTTGCTAAAAAAAACACAAATATTTTTAAATCATTTTCTTTTTGTAAACAGTAGGCTAGATTTTATCATAAACTGAAACTAAATGAATAAATATTTCTTTACCTAAAGAATATTCCTATATTTTAAAATGGAATGAAAACAAACTATCATGAATACATTCATATCTTAGATTTACTTTAAAGGTGTTGTTAGAATGTTTACCTGAAATATAAAATCCGATCTAGATATTTAGCAAGGGTTTGACAGAGGGTATGATTATCAATAAAGACGAAATATAGACAATAGTTGTAGAAAAGAATGTAGAAATACTCACTGGTCCAACACAAATATTTACTCTGTAAACAATCCAAAAACCTTGTTAAACTTGTTATTATATTCTGGAGGCATAGCTTACACTAGTACACTTATAGCCTTTAATTTATGATAAACAATATGTAGACCAAAGTATTCTTTAAAATATTCAATATTTTCTGAAGCAATCCTGACAATCTGAAAGCACTTTTAGTGATTTAGTGATTAGCTTTAAGATATAGGAAGTTTTTGCATCTTTTTTTTCTTTGAACTGTTTTACTTCATAAGCACTGTGTTATAAGTTAAACTTGAGAATTTTTGGTTTTCAAAGTGAGTTGTTAAGAACCTCAGAAACATCTCTATATCACTGGTTTAATTGGGAGTAATTACAAGTTTGTGGATATATAAGCACAGGGTCGGGTACAAGAATTGTATCCTGGAAAACATCTCTCAAATTAAATAAGAATTTAAATTATTATTACATAAGAGTCAATTCATTTATACTGCATAATATATTTAAAATAGACATTTCTATAAAAAAAAAGCATTTGTATTTAGTATGTCATGCTTACCCAGAGGTAATTTACTGCATTCTGAATTATTATAATCATCACGCTTTTCCCGTCAATATAAGTAATTTTGAAACGTGTTTTGCATCTTAAGACACGGTTTAACCAAGTTCCTAATTATATATTTAAGTTGTAAAATCCAATTAATTCTTAGTTTAGTTATACGTTGAGACTTAGAGTAGCATTGTGGTATCCTTTAATTAAATATATTTGAAGAATATAATAATTTTTTAGGAATCAACTTGAGAATTAATATTTATAAATACCTATTTATTTAAAACCTTGTTTTATTCTTTATTTTGTTTCATAGATTATTAACTCGTAAGTTCTTATTAGTTTTATTATTAGTCGTGGTTCTAATATTTATTGTTAATATGTATTTTTGAATATATTTATTATAATTTTTGTACATTTATGATCAATAAAAGATTAAACACATGCATATTGTTAGTGCCACAGAAGTTAGTAAATAAGATTTTATTACTCTAACATGATATATGAGAAGAAAAAATGGAAGCTGTAAAATAATTTTTATAACGTATTGTTTAAAATATAACTAATGGAAAAGGAATTGATTAAACAATATATGAAGAGCTTAGTTAATTTAGGGGCTAAATTGAAATAGTGGAAGCATGAAAGAATTGAAATTGAGATTAACTAGGAGCTTATTAGGATTCGGATCAAAGAAGGTGAAACGTGGGAACAGCGAATGTGCTGTGTTATGCCTAACCTTTTGGACCTCTCTCCAAGAAAATATCTCAAACCCAGGACTACAGACTCATTTATCTTTGTTTTTTAGCTGCAGTGGTCAATTTGAGAATGCTGTTTAAATCAAGCTATGTCCTTTTCCAGTTTATCTTTCAAATCTTTCATTGTCAGCAAAAAAAAAGCAAATTTTAAATGTCTTTATTTTGAAGCATGTATAAATTTATTAAAAATCAATTTATATTTGAAAAACATTACACTTTCATGATTATTCTTTAAATATTAAAATGTTCAAAGTATATCCATAAAGCCATGAATTATAAAATTTTTATGGATTGTTCTGCCGAATGATGATCAATGATCATAGAGTAATATATGGGCACTTGAAGGTTTGGTTCAAAATCAGTAGAACAATTATACAAGTTGACGTTTTCTCAAATGTATTCGTAATCATTAGGGTTCCACTGTTGATTTGCGGTTACACTACACAAGTTATTCAAGTGAATTATTTTTCGATATTGTATTATCGCAAATAATATACAGTTATATAGAATTACAATAATAAAATATATTATATTGTAAACTGTTACGTAGTAACAAATACATACAAAGCTATAAAGATAAAGCTCAGTTGGTTTATGTGGGAAGTTTTCCAGAAATGCCTCTAAAGGCCTTATATTCATTACTATTTCATATTTTAAAGTGTGTTACTATATTCACAATCATCAATTAAGAAATACTTAACGTATTATAGTGAAAAAACTAAATTCTTTGCTGAAACTCTGTGTATCTTGAATAAATTCAATAAAATATCACATTGATATCATTTTTGTTTTCCCAGTTTCACCCAACCCTCAAGAGTTTATTATTACAGTAGTCAGAAATTAAAGACATGTACATATAATATATGAAAAAATAATTATTGAAAATAATTTAATGAACCAAATAACATCACAGATAGAAAACACAAAATCTCCCTACGATAATTCGTGATACATTGTCATCAAGACAGAAAAATTATCAGTTCTAAAAGCAAGCCAAAGCCAGGACTAAGCTTGGGAAGTCAGTTCTAGTTGAGTCTTGTCTTGTTTTCCTCACCACTCTCTTCACCTTCCTGATGATGATGGGCATACAAATAATTTAGTGTTTTGTGTTTTCTTCTATGTGTTTTCTCTATGTATTTTTAATAAAATATGTATTTAAATATTTTTTATTTAATATAATTTTACCTCTTTTTTAAGGTTTCCATAAATTTTATCTAGCTAGTTTTCGTATCTTTTCTCCTAAATTATTGTTTATAATACGTTTTACTTATTTATTCTTTTATCATACAATTTTGATTACCTTTCGTACTTTACATGTTGAAAACTTTCAATATATATATACCATATATCTGTTATATATTAAATATTTGTATTGTTATATTATTCCATGTATGTGTGTGTGTTTGTGTTGTGCTGATATGATGTGTATGTATGTATGTAGTATGTATGTGTGTGTGTGTGTGTGTGTGTGTGCGTGGTGTGTGTGTTGTGTGTGCTGTATGTATGTATGTTGTGTGTGTGTGTGTGTGTGTGTGTGTGTGTGTGTGTGTGTGTGTGTGTGTGTGTGTGTGTGTGTGTGTGTGTTCATAATTAAACTATAGGTTAATAAGATAAACACGAATTCAGTCACTGATTTTTGGTTCGTCAGTGGGAGAAGAGGGAAGAGAATGATAACAAAAATAAACAAATCGCACGCAATAGTGAGAAGCTAACACTGTTGACACACGTGTACCCTGTTAAAGAGTCAGAAGAAAAAATGCTATCAAAATTAAGTGAAAAACTAAATAAAAAAAAAAATTAATAAAAGCTAATACAAACAATAATCTTGAGAAAAAGATAAGAATAAACGGTTTATAATGAATAAAGAATATGTAGTACAGATTACATTAAGAGAAATAAATGCAAGAAATAAAGCATTAAAACAAGAAAAAATACAGTTAGAAACAAATACAAATTATTAATCTTTTCAGTTCTCGAGTACTACATGCATTGTGTAGTATGTGACTTCTCAGATGCTTACTGTATGACGTTCGTATTGTCAGGGTAACATGTTGCAGAACCTATACGTATATCAATTATTAAAGGGACTGTACTTGTTATCATTGATGGAGACAGGTAGGTTGGACTGGTTACTGACAGAAGCCCTATCACAGTTTATAATCTCATGCTAGCCGTTTCTAGAAGGAATTGTATTTGGAACACTAGCAACGTCAAATAAAGTGTTCAAGATACAAGAGAAATAGCTTGGCAAAGATTAGAGAAACACAAAATGTATGAAACTAGTTCATAAAACTAATTTATCCAAGCAAAACCCGTGGAAGGTAATAGAATAAACACAGTGGTACCTCGGCATACAAATTCATTCATTCCGTGATAATCATTTTATATCATGAAAGTCGTATATCAAATCAATTTTTCCCATATATATTTATGGTAACAGAATAAATTCGTTCTAGTGATTTGAATTAACTCCAGAAATAATTAACATGCTCTTAATAACCACCAATTATAGACTTCATGAAAGGTAAATTTAATGTTTATTATATGCATGATATATCTCGTTTATATAGTTTAAAATATCAACTTAAACATGCATTCATAATTGTTTATGCTATGACAGAACTTCCTATTTGAATTACGAAGGAGGAGAGTGAAAGAAAGAAACGCAAAACTATTAACTATTTTTTTGTGTTTTTCATAAAAAAATTATATATTTTATTTATTCATTAATTACGCTAAGACTTATCATTGTTACTTAATGCTGAAGCTTTGAGCTGAATATTCCAGTGAATACGGGTTGCCTTTAAATCACTGGCGTCCTTCTACAACTAATCGTATCTCAAAAATATATTTATATTTCGAGGCATAAATTTTACGACAAAAAAAATTTTTTTCGTCGCATATCAAGAAAATCTTATGTTCGGTTGTTGGTATTTCGAGGTATTGCTGTACAGCAGTCTCAGTAGACTTATGAAGGCTGATTGGTAAAAAATTAAGAACACATTCCTCATTTTTTTAGCAACAAATATTGTTTCATAAATAGTAGGTAGTTGAATAAATGCCTATTAATCTTTTTTCTATATTAACATATCTACTTCTTCCGTGATCAAGCTTTAATTAATTGTTCTTTAAGTAAAATATTTTAAGTTACTTCATAGGTAAATAATGAATTAGCTATGAAATAGTCTCAACACTGTTTCCAGTTTTGAGTTAATTGGTCATTCTTTGTTAAGGCATTATTGTACTTTTTAACGATAAGAAAATGTGCTACAGAGTTCAAACAAATTTCGCAAAACTATTGTAGAGAAGTAAGTTAACTGATTAAATTGCAAATCATATCTATAATTTCTTAATTACAAGTACCATAGATAAGACCTAAACACCTAGATAATAATCTAACATACCTAAGTAATAATATTTATATAAAACAAACAATATTCAGCACATATGCATATTTTAAAAATAAATTCTGTACTTGATATACAAAATTCACCCCTATGAATGCCTAAAAATAGTGGAGAACCGTTGCCATAAGATGTTGGACTCATTCAAAACCTCAATCTCGAGGAAAGGACAAGAAGAATATCCCGCTCATCATACGTGGTCAAGATCAGATAGCGTTACATATTTAATTCTAAAGTAGTACAATAAGTTATTATGCGGTTTTTATTCATCGTTGGATAAAAAGTCACTAAAGTCAGTTGGATCATATGTGAAATAATCTCCACATATAAAAATTTAATAAACTAAACAATGCGTTCCAAACACGTAGTCCTTTTCTTCAGACTTAAAAACAAGCGTCAGAGTCTGTGGTACAACTGACTTTGTTGTAATAGTCAATGCTGAGGTACTAATTGTACCACAGACTCTGAAGCTTGGTTTTATGCCTCAAGAAACCTGCTTGAAACGCATTGTTTAAATTATTAAATTTGAATATGTGGAAACTATTTAATTAGATTTTACCTTACAATTATATATTTAATGTTTACTCTTCATTAAATAAATATAGATAATAATTTAATATTATAAATAAATATATTTATTATTGACGTTAAGTCATGAATATATCACATCAATCGTTAATATGGTATTTCAATTCTTTAAATAAAATGTTTCATTTTTACTTTTATTTCGTGAGTAAAGAAAATCCTACTCTCTAGAGGCATGATGTGGAAAATTGCAATCAGATAGCCAATGCTTGGCAGCTAAAGACGAAGTTTCCTTCTGAGGGGATAGCAAATCTAATATTGATGGATTCACACAGCATCATGCTCTATTTCATGAAATCACATAAAATACAAATATACATAACAGATTGCAATAATACATTATTAATAATTCTTAAAAAAATTGTTTCTAATATTATGTTTCAAAAAAGCTAACAAATTTTCAGAGAACTGACAGTAGTCAATTACGTTGTTTGAGAAAGATTGTTTTCTTTCTGTCGTAACTAGTAATTCATACTGGCACAAATAACCTTATTCCAAGATAAAATTTACGTCATTTTTTTTTTACTGACAGCTAGAATTTGAAGTATGTTGCTATTATTTATTCATTTTTGTTATAGTATTAGTGAATAATGAAAACAATGCTATTTCAAACTACATCGAACAAACTTCAAAGGTCATGAAATTAAATAAAAAACGTTGAATTAATACAAAAATGATTAATAAAATCAATGTCCATAGTTTATAAAAAAATATTTATTGATTCCTTAGTATATTTTAAATAAATATTAAATAATTTTAAATATTTGTTTTGTGATTTGTAAGATGTTGTTTTCAGATATAAACCGAAGAAGATTGCACAAAGAGTAATGAAACACACACACACACACATTTTTGGGGAAGCATAAGACATTTCTTTTGATCCCCTTAAAATTTGAGTTTGAAGGTTTGTTTTTTTACTCTGTGTATTACTCTTTTTCGATTTTGAACTCGTATTGTGTCTAGTTTGGATCGTCTTTCCAATTGAATAGTGAATTTTTAAATATAAACGCATAACTATATTCCATTCAGTAATTTATAGCTAAATTAAACCAAAAAAGTAGTGTTCTAAAGATGAATGGTCACTACTCCACCCTAGTGTAGCTGAAATGAAAATCAATTGCTAAACAACAAATACAACATTTAAAATACGGCAAGAGATCATTAAACAGCAATGAACCAAAGTGCCAATGATGAGTTACAAAATACAGATAGTGAAAAGAACTAAGTTTAATTGAATTTGTACTAAAAATATGTTTTCTTTAAATAAGCTGGTAAAACATTTTTGAAACAGCGTAGCCAGTCACTTTTAGATAATAACTTATACAGTTATTAATATATAATGAACCACACCTAAAATAAGAAAAAAGTACTTGTAATTAGAAACTGGTAGTCATGAAAAAAGGAAGCTAGATTGTAGAACTGTAAATGCGAAACATAACATATCGATGTAACTGTAAACGCGTGTCAATAAAACACCAAAACAAATATTGCTAAAGGAGTATAATAAAATCAAGTTATTGAAATGCCAGAAATTGAAATGCCTCAGAGTATATTTTCTCAGCCTTTTAAATATGACACACTATTATAAGAAGCTATATGATCTTTATAGCTTTTAAAATAATGCTGGAAATAAGCCTATATATAGTCATATGTGCTCTGAACATTTCTATCGTAATAAATTAATTATTGTTTGATACATTTATATTACTTTTTAATGAATCGTATTTTGCGTATGATAACTTTATTCAACCTTTTTTAATTGAATTCAAAATATTAAAAAAGAAGAAGTTTTTTTGTTTTTTGCCAGAGGTTATTTGTTCGGTTGAACGGTTTGACTGCCCACCGTAAGATATTTATAATAATAATATATCTCATTTAATAAATTAATGTTAATATTAATATGTGATTAGAGGATTACAATTTGTTGACTGTAGTATTGACTTACAGTCATTTTATGTTAAAAGAAAACAAATTAAAGTTTAAATCACTTTGATTGGACACGATAGGCAGGAGGAAACTATGCTTTTGTGATAAATAGATTAAAATAGGAGGGTCGACAGTAGTGATGGTTAGTTTATAATGATGGTAAAAGCATATTGACGGTTAAAGGTCTGCTAGGGTACGGGCAGTGGGAGTTAATGAAAGGGGCCAGGCAAGCATAAGCAAGCTTGTTTACACAAGGTGTGGATTGTTTACAAAGAAGAGGTGCTTGATGGAAGGTGGTGGTCAGGTCGATATGGAAGGCCGTTACGTGGATTTATGGTCAGGGGTTTGGTGTTGGCCTAATTGGCACACGGGGGGTGGTGTTTACAATCCTTGGAAACATCCTCGTTTAATTATAAAGAGTGGCACTTGCTTGCTGGTCTCGCTTTCAGTTTGGATGGACTCAAGTTTCACAAACAGTTTGTACCCAAATAGAACATAATTTCAAAAAAAAAAGGACTTCATAAAGAAATATAAATCAATACTTCAACGAATGAAGATAACTAATTGTTATATTGAGTTGAATTAGAAAAGAATTATCATACGTATTTTTAACAACAAGCTAAAATATGGTATATACATTTCCTTTAGAATATGAGTTTAAACTATTTGTTTTTTCTACGAGATTAAACTCCATACAAACACATAGAAACCAATGAGCGCGCACACAAACACAGGTACACTCATATATACATATGTTTTGAGACATTGAATATAGGATTTGAAATGAATAAACAAAAGTTCAGAAATACAAATATGTATGTTCAGTTGTAAAACAAATATGCACACTTCCAGCATATGATTTTCATATAAACCATAATCAGGAGTGACGATAACATATAATATAATTCAGGAGTACTGATAATATGCACCAGTATCAGTCTTTAACTGATGGTTAATTTTAAATTTCTTTCTCATTCTTTTCAAATAATGCTCTCGATATTCCATCTTCAAGGTAACATTTCTTTTTCACTTTCAATCATAAACATTTTTGAATTTTATTTTCCATCATCAGAAGTCAAATAATGTTCACAAGCATTTAGTTATTTCTTCATAATACTAGTAATAAGTGGCCTGAATCTCCTGAAGAAGATCACTGTCCTTAATAAGAATGAAAATTTTAAAATTTTGTCACAATTTGATAAATAAATATTTTCACTCGGTATTTTATGAAGAAAGTATTTTATCTGTTGTTCTTCTTCTAATTCTGTTGACCTAGTATTTGCTACAGGTATTCCCCCATAATTGACTTTATAGTTTATTCCAAATATATTGTTTGTACTCAAACAAATAACAGTAGAGAGTTCTTGTTTTGATGATAACTTTACTTATTGAAAAGTTACAGGAATGCAGTCATTCAATCTATCATAAAAAAATTACTGAAAGATTATTTGTAGATGAATTTTCCTATAACAGGTGAATTAATTTTATTATATTTTCCAATGAACTAATACACTGATAAATAAGAAAATTGTTCTATTAATTTCTATTAACTATTTATTCTATTAAATGGAGTAGTAACTTTCTATATTCAAGCCAACCTTATGTCAACTGATATAAAAGTATATACAGGCAATAGACATCACCACTAATTTACTGGAGTCTAGTAAATTGTTTACAAAATATGCCTAATATGACTGTATTTGAAGCAAAAACATCCTAAGTTTATTATAATTGTTTTGTGACGCCAAGGTTCTATTAGTATGATTATTTGAAGATCATTAATTACATTAATGACCTCAAAACTGCATTTCAGAAAAAAAATATATGGATTAAGTTTCTAAAACAAAATATAAAATTCACACCAAAACTGATTTTCTTGAAAGCACTAAAACAATTGTAAATACCAAAAAAGAACTAAAATAGCAGAATGAATAAAAGCTTAATAACTTAATAACTGGCATAACCTTCTACACCATTTCTAACGTGAAGGTTATATTAAAGTAAATCATGGAACACTCTGATTATTTTGTTGAACTCCTTGTTCATTAATCAGTTATAACCTCTAGCTGTAAAGCAATTATGATCATAACCATTCAGTTTCTTGTTTCAAAAATTTTGATAAGTTTGCATAGAAAGATATTTCAATTCAATAAATCTAGTATTTAGTATATTCACTGTCCGGTTAGATTGTTGGGTAATGTTTTTTGTTTCTTTTATGGGCTGTAAGTTTTTAGTACCCTGAACAATACTTTCCAATCATTATGTGTTGCATAAAGAAGGCTAAGTTGCAGCTCATAAAATACAAGTTGAATAGCAAAAATTTTAAAAATACAAAAATGCCTAATATGACTGTATTTGAAGCAGAAAGATCCTAAGTTTACAATAGCTTATTAATTGCTCTTTTTTTGAGTTTAATTCTTAGCTTAATAATAATTATATTCTAATACTATAATATCATCTATGAGGATACATTTTTAATCAAGACTTTCTTTTAACATTGCTATTTTTTTTTAAATTTCAAATTATGGACTTATTAAATATGCAAAAACAGTAAGACGGTCAAAAAGGAACAAAGAGTAGAGTAAGTAATTTCGGCCGATATAAGATCAAGAAAGATTAACAAAACACAAGAGGTTAAATACCTAAAAGGAAATTAAAAAAAAAGCGTAGTTTTTTTTCATAACCTTATAAAATAAATTAGAAGCAGATAAAAGGAAAAAAAACTTAAGGGCTGGTCACAATCGTTTGTAAGTGAAAGCTGTTCGGGTCTGTTTATACCCTCTTTGGGGGTCATTTCAAAATCAACCCTGCTGCGGCTGTCTAAATTAAAACGGAGAAGGCTCTAAAAATTTTAATTAAGACTCAAGAAGCCAAAGAAAATAATTCTCACCCCCCTCCTCATCGTTCAGTCTTCAGACAATCAAGTGGCAAAAGCGAAAGTTTTAATAGCTCGCAAAGCAATACATATTTCCCTTTATACAATAAACGTTTCCTCTTGAGGACTAATGATGGGTAACGGATCCTTCAGAAAATTATAGTTTGCAAAGAAAGATTTCGTTTCTATTCTCATGCATTTACATTTTTTAAGGATTTATTTCCCTTCCAGACAAAATTAATCGGACTTATATTTTATGGAGTACTCAGCAAAGGCATAAAATTGACAAGGTTAATAGCTGTCATAAACTCTACTTCTATAAAGAAGAGACATCAAACTTTAAATACGAAAAAAAAAATCTTTATTAAAAATAATCAAAGAATTTTTTTTATTTCAAGCATGAAAGGGTGTAATGGTTTTATGCTGATTTTTTTTTACGTAATACTCGTATAGATTATTAGTATTTCAGAATTTAAAAACTGAAATCAACCTACCAATTCCAAATGACTTTGTTTTTACAATAATATACAATTATTATTTAGAACTGCAATACATGTTTGTGTGGACAAGAAAAATGTATTTTAAATATTTGGCCTCCCAAGAATCTAATAAAAAAGGCCAGAATTTGCTGATTCTAGGAGCGGAGGTTATTCTTCTTACACTTGCTTTGTACTTACTAGGCTTTGTTTAAAGTACCTATTTATGCATATTTGTACATATTGAACTATTTGTGATACCCATTTATGATAGATTTCTCCTCGTTACGCAAAAATTTGAATTATATAATTTGAATGATGTATTGTTTGTCTAGACAACAATTTCAGAGTACTAAGAACTCTGAATATATCAGATTTATTTAGAGATTTTTTACGATTTTTCATCAATGAAAATTCATATCAAAATAATAATTCCAAGAAAATAAAAAAAAATGAAACAAGCCACAGTGCTACAAATCAGATTAAATAAATAATATTTACTCCCAAATGAAATTGAATAATGGAGTAATTCAATGAAATGAACCAGTGTTATGGGAAACGTTTATTACAATACCTTTTATGTAATATTACAATACCTTGTATGTTTATTACAATACCGACAAATTGTCCTATTACTTTCATAAAAAAAAAATTAAAACATAGTACTTCTAATTTTAATATAAAGCACTGGATCTATTTCATAAAAACAAATACTGAGATAAAACAAACCTCATAGATGACGACAAACAAATAAACATTTTATTATACAAATAGTTTACGAATTCTGGTTGCTAAGGGAGTAAAAAAACAGATATTAGGTTTTATAATTATAACATCATAAAATGAGGTAGTATTTTGTAGAAATTGATCTTGTAAAATATAAGAAAAAAAAAGAATGCAAATAAATGTTTTATTTATTTAAAGTTAATAATTCATTGTCACATAAAAAAGATCATGATTCGTGAAAGTGGATATTTGGAATGGTTGGTGCAATGGTTTGTAGGGTGGTAGTTGGGTTGGGAGAGAAATGCTTCAGTTTGAAATAAAATAGAGCTGTGGAAAGGGTTGTTTCGAGGGTGTAAGAGAGAGGTGGGATGAAGGGGTTGC
Source organism: Hermatobates lingyangjiaoensis (assembly GCA_026182355.1). Classification (NCBI taxonomy): domain Eukaryota; kingdom Metazoa; phylum Arthropoda; class Insecta; order Hemiptera; family Hermatobatidae; genus Hermatobates; species Hermatobates lingyangjiaoensis. The sequence goes on from JAPFBL010000501.1 coordinate 4,262,515, forward strand.
TGAGCAGCCAAGCCCGCAGAGACGTGAGACGAAGAAGCAACAGTTTGACTACCTACACTGCTTCCATTCATTCCTCTCTAGCTCTTATATATATATATATATATATATATACCTCCTTCTCGAGGTCGATAAATAAAACAGTAACATCGTTTATCCGAAACCCTCGCGTTCGATTTAAGGGTTGCCTGATACCCCTGTGGGTTGTAATCACTCTTGTCCCATTCTTTTTCTACTCTTAACTTATGAGAACACTTACGGTACAATTTTTCTTCAGTTCTTAATTCTTAATGTATTGACCATCTCTTACTCTGTCTTAGTTAAGGTGGATAATCGGTTTTCGGTGAAAATAAACGTCTGTGGAATTTTAATATCATTATCAAAGGCTAATGTCTTTAAATGCTAAAGAAAGATATTTAATAAACATGAGTTGTGATATTCGGCTGCTTTCAATATAGTTGGAACTTTAATTGAAATTAAAATATAAACAGTTTTAAAAATATCGTCAGTTTTCATAACCATCCCAGATTCCTCTTTCTACGCCAGCAAGATGACACTTTAATTTGGTGATCATACCATATTCAACATCATTTCCACTACGACTTTTTTAATAGAAAGGGAGTATGACATATACTCTTACTATCGTAAATTGCTTAAAAATGTCGTAAACTTCAATTATGCGTTAAGGGGGAATATAAAATATGATTATATTTTAATAATTATATATATATATATATATATATATATATACACACACACACATATATATATATATATATATATATATATATATACCATGATAAACAAAAAACGGTCTGGCAGGACAGATTACACATAAAATAAACTCAGTAGTTGACTACTGAGTAGTAAACATTAGTTGACTGTCGTCCCTCCGTCAATTCATTTCTTCTCTTGAGGACGACCACTATTACGGTCGATATATTGAAGAGTGAGACTTTATTATGTTTCTGTCTATGTGTCACAGTTTATTTTCAGTTTATATATAAACAAGATTTCACATGAGCACGTGAAGTAACAATCAATGATTAAACCACAATATGAAATGGGGAAAAAATACTAATATCTCTCAACCGTAACAGTTGGGTTTTTGGTGGTTGAAAGATCGTAGTCTTTTTTCCCCATTTCATATTGTGGTTTGATCATATATGTAAATATATATAAAATCGAAGAACAGTATAATAATTACTTTCTAAATTTTCGAAAAATCCGTCTTGAGGAGGAAATAAAGAGAAACCATGTACGTCGGAGGCGCGATGGTATGTAATCCATGTAACGGTTTACCTTCTGTTACGTCTATGGCGTGCTTAGTCTCCATCTATGTTTTCTCCTGAAGACGCATTTTCTGAAAATTTGAGTTAGGAACATGTTTCTTTACTCTGTGTGTTACTCTTCTTTGATTTTGAACTTGTATATGATCTGTTTAGATCGTCTTTTCTATTTTGTAGTTTATATATATACCAAGAATTATACGGAAATTTTGGTTTTTTCTCTAAAACATTATGAATCCTTATCTATTCTTGACGACAGAATCTATTAAGCTATCTAACTCAAACTTTGTTATTGTTTTTTAATTCATGTGCTTAATTATATACATAATCCAATGAACTGAATTCCTTATGATGTTTATATAGGTGTATTTTCAAGATATATTTGTTAATTTTGTATATGAAATCTCCATTTCTTAAGGCTTAGATTGATGAATTCACCTAACAGTGGTGAAACATGAAACATGAAATTCATGCCGTTTCATATCTACACTAGTAAAACTATTTAACATATCACTAGAATTCCAAAATGTAGACCGTCTTCAGGAAGTAATATAGTATTGACTAAATGACTAAACCTTTGATTTAAATGTAAATGAATTAACATATATAATAAATCTACTCTAAATCTTCGCTAGGGTCAGCATTCCTTGTCTATAGAAGTGATCTGAATTTAAAAGGTTACATTCTAGTATGTTGGTTGAGTTTAGTTAGTTTATAATTCGTTATTGTAATTTTACAGAAGAATATCGGTTATCAAACGTCTCGACACATCGTAAAATTTGCAATTTGAATAGAAAAATCTATTTATTTTTGTATCAGAATACGAACAAAATTCAAAATTCGAACCTGAAGCTCTTATGGAAGGGGATCCCCCCACCATATGGTAACATCCTTCCTCTCACTCTCACTCCTATAATTTACGTATACCAACATCAGACCTCTTGAAAGGTACGAATTTATAATTTATTATTATTGTTCATGTTTATTGATTGCATCTTAAATATATCCGAAATTATCGTTATTCTGAATTAAAATATGGTTTGGGATGATAGTTTTTGAATGTCTTGGAACGGATTAGAGCCGTTGGTAATACTTCTCATGGAAATAATTGATTCGGAATTCAAATGAATCGGTTGCACACCGTGTTTTGGACCAGCTTATTGTCGAGAACCAAGGTACCACAGAATATTGTTTAGTTACTTTCTTATTGTTCTAGCCTGTATTAGTTAGTTTAATTTTAAATCGTTTAGAAAAAATTTTGTTCCTTGGTTGATGCCGGTGCTGAATGAGTGTTTTTGTTAATTCTAGACATTTTCGATTAAATCTCATTCTGGAGCTTTTCAGGCCCTATCGTTATTAATTTTCATATTATTCTGGTTTTCACAATTTTTTTTTATTTCCTAAACATTTTATAAGTTGTAACTTTGCATAGTTTTAAGAGAGGGAATAATATGTTTGTTAGATAGTCAGGAAAGTTTGTGATGAAGTGAGATATAACAAAAAGAGAATAGTGAGAAGGTGCAAAAGGAAAGCTAAGTCTGTCTTTTCGCTGAATTCTTTATGGGAGTTGATTAGGAATGCGATAGATGTAGCCAGAGACTGGGAGGAGAGGGGGAGAGATAATGAAATTAGAAAAGGGAGATAGGAGGGAAGCAATACTAGGCAGGTGTTTAAATATTAAATGGAAGACCTGACGGTGAGTTCTTAAGAAGGCCAGATAATTAGAAACCCCTTACTGGATCTTCTTACAGGACACTTGAATTATACATGAGTCATCAATATCAAACTAGATGGCCGCCTTATCTGCTACTATCTTGACGGAATGTCGTAGATGAGATCCTTCCTTCATGCCTATCACTTTTATCAAATTGATAAGCGACTTAAAATAAATCACCAATACTAAATAATTATTCTTGACGAACTGTTGTTCACCTATATTGAGAACATCCTTCATTCTGTCTCATGTTACTTTATGTAACAGATAGCTTGCAAAGAAGTCAGATTCTATTCGGATATGAAAAGATATTAGATGAATTGATTAACGAGTCTGTTTTATAAAGACCATTTAACTTATTCAATGTAAGTAAACACATTTAACAATTACATTTTAATTTTTTCTTTTCTCGACCACATATATTTAACACTACTTTCATTTTTATCAATGTTTGGTCTAGTTTCAAACAATACATCACCTTTAAGCCGACGTTTCGTCTATATTTGTAGAAATTTTAAGGCTAAATCAATACAGATCCTGTCTTGTTTGAAACTAAACTAAATCTCGATAAAAAAGAAAATATAATCACTTTTAATACAATACAATAAAAGTTATGTTCCTAAAAATAAAATTGGGAACTCTATTCCAGTTTTCTATGTTTTAAATTATGAGCTGACTACTGTATCTGAATAATACTTCACTGGTGTAAATCATTAATACAAAGTCTTCACACAAAAAAAGTTTGTTTTTTTTTTATTCAAACTAAGCGTTTCAAAGACTTCGTGTTCATTATCAGATAAACTTCCTATGGAAGTAGTAGGACAGACAATACAAAAACTTCTTTTGTTTGCTGATTTTGTATTATCCATTTACACTAGTAATTGTGTTGTAATTTTATGAGTAAATACAACACAATTACGGATTGCACAACTAATGAGTGAATAACACTATTAGTATTTGATTAATTTTACAAATCTAAAGTATCTATCAATAAATACGACACATATCGTACTATTGATATTTTAAAATACTCAATTGATACGTTTGAAATGTTTATTTGATTGTCTATGGTAAAATCATCAAACAATGATTTCACAATAATTAGGTGAAATAACAATTCAATGTCCAAACCCCAATAAGAAATGAGAAAAAAGACTAAAATCTTTCAACCGTAACAAGGGGTTTTCCGATAAACAATGAACTTCTAATGGTCTTCCACGCAGTCTCAACTGAGTTGGTATTTGACTCTGACGAAAACCGCTGAAGAAGATCTAAGTTTTTTTTTCTGATTTCATATTGTAGTTTGAACGTTAATATCATTGGTATATCTATATTTTAGAAAACACAGAGCTAAGTTTAGAGAGTATAGAACAACTTCAGCTACTTATTTCTGCTAATGTTTAAAAGATTAGAAAATATGTTGTCTATGTCGGAGTTGTGTTGAATACTTTAAAAAACTTATAAAGAAATAAAGTTAGAGCAGAAGTAAAAAAGTTTATAAGAAATTGAAATGAACCAAGGGAATAAACAATAATGTTGTTTATGGAATCAGAAGTTCATGCAATTCATTCAGTCATGTTTTTACAAGTTTTTCGAAAAAAACTTCCATCACCATAAAGGTAGGAATAATTAAATGTACTGGAATACTCATGTTTACCTGCAACTGAATATGAGTAGGGATACGTTTATCTTACAAAACTTACAAATTTAACAGACTTTTTTTCTATTTCATTACTATTTTAAGAATTAACTATTAAAAATCATTATGGTATTTAAATATTCTTTTTTCAAAGAGAGATGAAATTTACATAATATTGCATTTTAAAAAACAATTTTCAAGAAAAATATGGAGCATAAAAATACAAAAAAATAAAATTAATATGGTAAATAAATTATGATTATGGTACTTACAATAAGTATAAGAAAATAAATTTAATTTGTTTAAAAAATGAGAAAAATAAAATTTTAACTTAAAAAATGATATTTTTTAAAAAAAAAATAATCAATTAAAATTATAAAGTTAAACTATTCAAGCACAGTAGTGCAGGAAAAAATATATATTTGAAATATATAGTCAAATAACAGTTACGTATAACATGTATAATCTTTTAAGTTGGAAGTTATAATAAAAACTTTTTGAAAAAGCTATTTCTATATAACAGCATCTAAATACGAAGGGAAGAAATTGTACAACATTAGAAGTGTAAAGGGCCATTCATTATTATTTTATATAAACATTAGTGTGTTTAACGCTACTAAACTTTTGTTGAGAATTAAAGATAATTTTTGATAAAAAGTATGTTGAAGTTGTTATAAAGGGTCATGAATAGCTTCGTGTATAACAGTTTTGAATACATAGTCTCACTCTCTAGGGTAAGCCATAGTAGGATGTTTTGAATAGGTTACCAATTTTAAAACAATGGTAAATGGTTTGTGGGTGCAGGTTATTATTAGAATTTCGTCAGACAGTCCATTCGTGAGCCACTGTTAAACAACTCAATAAGTAAATTACAATGAAGAGCTCTTTCACTGGCATAGACGGATCAGGGCATTTGCAGAATGATGCAATCATATTTACTTTTGAAGCAATTTTCTCAAATTGCCTCATATATCAATTTTTAGAACAATATCATAAAGTGAGTTGATATAAAACTACTCATTTGCTGATATATATCGATGTTTGTTTCATCTCACGAAAAAAGAGAGATGATATTAATTTTGTTAATAAAAAGAAGCTGAAATATTTTTATACTGAAACAGACAAACAAAATATATGACCTGAATGCACTTCTAAAATTTCAAATAATGGATTTGACATAACAGTGATGATATACCTATTCCTCAGACATAACTTAAAATCATAAGAAAGACAATAATTAGTGAATGCATAATGTAATTATGTATGATTCTACAATATATAATTTATAATATTGATTAAGAAATTATTTCTTTTTATTTATTAAAAGAATATTTATAAATTATAAAAGATATGAAATTGATTCAAATTTTTATTCCGTCATTTTAGTTTTGCATAGATTTTGAAACATGAATGTTTAGAATTTATGTAATGATCATATCATAGAATATAGTAAAAATAATACGGGATTCAGATTTAAAGGTTCACATTTTTACTCAATGCTGGTAAAATTATATAAAATTCTTATTTTTTTCTATAAATTTATATAGTGATAAAATTATGGACCGTGAAGTAGAGACAGAATGGAAGTTTATCAGGATTAGGTCAGTTCTTCAGGTTCAAATTAAACTCTCATTGCCAACGTTTCGGTTTTTATTTAATACATTTTTCAAATGCAGTGTCATGTGTTTGTTCAAAGTGGACAGTTGTTGCTGAAATTCGTAAGTATATCCTTTTTAAAAATGTCCCTAATGTAATACTTAAGTTTTTCTATTTCAATATTTTACACTTCTCTCTATGAAAAATCATTAGTTCTGCAATCCGTAATTGTGTGGTATTTACTCATTCTGAGGTAAAATGGATAAACCAACAAAAGTCTCCACACAAATGAAGTTTTATTCAACGCGTTTCGAACACTTTGTCTTCATCATCAGGAAGTCTTCCTTCCTTCCTTCGAACGTGTTCGAAACGCGTTGATTAAAACTTCATTTGTGTGGAGACTTTTGTTGGTTTATCCATTTTACCTCATAATCTATGAAAAATGTTTTAAATAAAACACGAAAACGTTGGAAATGAGAGAAATGAGAGCTAAATTTAAACCAGAAGAACTGACCAGGTCTTAAAAAACTTTTATTATATATATATACATGAAATATAAATATATTTATATATATTATAAGAACCAACTAGTTGCTCAAAGAACTAAAGTAGGAGGTATCAAGTAGAATAGAAAACAAGGAACAAAAGCCCCTTAGAAAAGAAAAGTGCTAAGACATCTTTTCCGCTATCTTATCAACAACTAACCGATCTAATTTGTACATCCAAGGATAGATAATGATTAAATACCAAGTTTAATAAAGGGAACCTACATATTCTTACGTTTGGTAAACTTTTGGTAAAGTCTTTATTTTATATGTTCCTAATCCATAAAATAATTTCACTGATGAACCAGTGAAATAAAGCACTACATTCTAACGTAGTGCAATTTTTTAACCTACAATAAAGCACTATATGATTAATTTATTCTAATAATTAACTGATCATAATTTTTTAAGACTCTAACCTGTTTGACTACTACAGATGTCGTAACCATGGAAGCAGAAAATTTGATGTAAATACCAATTTCATTACTACTCATTTAATTGTTTATTAAATAACTATTTATTTTTTCTCATAACTTTTTTTATAGTGTGCTGAGAGACTGACAAAGTCAGCCCTACGGAAATAATTCCTCAAGAGGATGTGACATCACCCATTGATTCTACATTAGGAGTCCTCTAAGTTTTCTCTAACTCAAGTGTATATAGAGTAGGGATCTTTAACGAGTACCTGATATCGAACAGACTTGGGGCCGACGGTTTGACATCCTCTCTGAGTGACCACGTGCTCAGATTTATTCACCTCCTACGCGAATAAATCGAGTGCCAAAGTGGGTATCGAACCCCGGTCTTATCAGTTCAGGTTGCCACTGAGCTAACCTGACTCTATACTCTAAAATTATAAATGTTATACTAAGTCTATAAATTATAGACTATAACTCTATAAACTAACACCATTCTTATACACCATAGTAATACCAAATTTTTTGAACGATGGTTGAATGCGAAGAAGTGATGGGCTAAAACGTAGAAAAGGTAATTTATTAGCATTAAACTTCACTTTCTTCACTTCTTAGTTAGAATTATTTAACTTTTTTCATTAATATGGTCATGAAAAACCTTTAATAATTTTAATTTGCAGAAATAGAATAGATATTATTGATTTATTTTTTGAAGAGAGTGTCGCTACAAGCCCTGATAGCTTTGAAGAACACCCATTTAAAAATAGATTTTTTTTGTTCTAATGGGAGGAGAAAAGAAATAGTGAATATAATTAGTCATATGGGTTGGATTTCTACAAACACCAAATTCCAATTTATCACCCTCTTTAACAAAGCACCTAAAAAAGGTTTCGTTCCATCCCTTTCAGTATGTATGTATGGTAAACTTCATGCATAGAACAGAATTATTTATTGAAGGCAAAAACTTGTTTACATTTTAACGCTTTTCCAAATAAAAAGAACATCAACATAGCGAAATAAAATAACCCAATTGGTTAAGACCACACTTCAAAAACTTATATTACAAAAATCCATAGATATATTACTTATTATAAAAAAATACAGTTTCCCTTAGAAATCAAAATTTTGATCCTAAAATGTATTATTAAAAGTAAAAGACAATCTAAGCTATAAAGGTTAAGGTGCAGTGTAAGATAAGTAAAGTAGGGTACTTTGCAATATTGAATAAGAGTAGTGTGAATCTATTGAAAACAAATATTATTATTATTTAATAATAATAGCGGAATTTTCACTTTCAGGAATCAATAATTACAAGTAAGAGTCAAGATAAGTTACAAAATCACTCTTGCCTAAACTATGCAAGTCAGATTAAAAATGTTAAAAGTATGATTCATGTTAGTTTAGTTAAACATTATTTGGTTGCCAAAGTAATAAATTAATTTTAATATTAATTCATGATTAATAATGCTCTATTTAATTTCAGAAGTTGAAAAAATGTTTGATATATATTTTGATAATGAGAAGACTCACCGTCTATGAGAAGATAGGAGGAGGCATTGATGAGGTTGTGTAGAAGTGGCTGGACGGACATGGCAGAAAGACTGCGGAGGTAGTTGTCACGCAAATCCAGGAACAGAATGTGTGAATTATCTTGAAGAAAAGAAGGAGGCAGGGACGTTAGTCTATTCTCTGAGAGACCCAGTCTGGACAAATGATGCAGGCCACGGAAAGCACCTGGACTCACAGCTTCTAACCAGTTTCCATCCACGAGTAGTTCCTCTAACATTGGCATTTCCACAAAAGCATCTTCGCCAAGAATAGTTAGTCTGTTTCCATGTAACTCTAATCTTGTCAGTGATTTGAGACCTGCAAAGGTTTCTCTTGTTACCACACTTAAATAGTTGCTATGAAGCTCCAATTCCTTTAAGTTGTGTAAATGTGAAAACGCTCTGTCGTGAATCAAGCTCAGGTTGTTTCGGTCCATATAAAGTTTGGTCAAAGAAGGCAGTTCTACGAAAACATCTCTTGTTAGTTCGGCAATTCTATTTTCTCCTAAAGTCACTACCTTCAAGTGAGGTAAGAAAGAAAATGCATACGGCCTGAGCGTAACTATCTGATTCCTGGTCAGCTCTAGGTCTTGGAGGTAAGTTAGATTGGCAAAAGCAAACGAGTCGATGATTTCTATACTGGCGTAAACCATTTCGATGGTTTTTAGCATAGGAAGATACCTAAAGGCGTTAGTGGGCACAAAAGTAAGGGAACTTTTAGCTCTGACATGGAATTTGAGATTAGTTACATTTTTCTGAAACTTAAATGACTCCCAAACAGGGGAATCTTCTTTTTCACCAGCATTGAATAGCCAGCAGTTAGCGTCTCGAGCTTCTTCGACATTGTCACAGTAACAGACTAGGTTGAACTGGCGTTCTGCTTGGAGACTACACATGTTGAGCTCTGATATATGAGCTGGCCGCTCCTCCTGCTCCTCTTCAGCGTCACGAGCCCCCGGGTACTTGCGCTTCTTCTCAGACCGACCCGGCCGACCCCACACAAGACAGCTGCCCCAAAGCAGCAGCACCACCAGTGCCCTCTTCTTCATTCCGTCACGTCTAATTCATCAACCTGCAACAAAATACAATTAATGGTTAATAACCATCAATACTTAGTAGTGCTATCATTATAAACGGTTAGAAAACTATAGCTATAGTTCTTTAGAAACCAGATATAACAAAAATGTCCAAATAAGAAAAATATTAACATTAGCTAGAGATGCATTTTTTATAAAACAATTATTGGTTACATTCTGAACTCATCTTTGCTTAATAAAACACTGAACAAATCATACAAATGAAATATACGCCATGCCTGATTTATAAAATGAAAAAAATGGTACTTGATATTTATCACAAATAAATTTCCTTTACTTTGAAAACTATGTTGTCAATACTCTAAATGAGTTCACTGATATATTTTGCGTTTGAGCACTTAAATGTTGATATAAAAATGTTATATATTTGTATATATGTATAATATAAATTCACAAAATGAAAACACATATTTAAGCTGCTGAGCTACTGTATTGGAGTAACTGCTCCTTTTGAAATTTTAGGTTGTTTCTTTTTCATCTTGTTTCAATTTTTGTTCGGTTGTTTTATTGACTCAAGCTTACCTCTTTCTTTCAGGATTACATTTCAAATCTATTTTCTCTTTACATAGAATTTTTAATTATTCTTTCATTAGGTATTTTTGTAATGTAATAAGAACCGTATAAATAAGAAGGAGAATATGTAAAAGTAATGGGTTACTCGGATATAAAAATGTTTAATCAGTCGATTTTTAAGGGAAGATATTTATAATAATTACCTAATGACACTTATTTCTTATTGCTACTGGTATTTATAATTACATTTTAATACTTTGTTTTGATTGTTATCATATTGTTGTCTTTTGCATAATCTTTAGATTTATTATCATTTATTTATAATAAAAGTGAGACACTTCAGCTTCACTTACCGTGGACAAAACACCTTTAATCATTGTAGATGATATGTAACTATATATTTGTACTTAAGATGATATATAATAGCTACTTTTAAATTTTCTTGACAAATTTATGAGTTTGTTTAACAATTTAAGTCGGGAAAGTAAATGAAGAGGAATTTAAAGGCGGCGTAGCGAAGGGTATCTATATTGCGTTCAGCTCAAGTGTTTGAAGTGATATATATTTAAAAGTGAGTTGGAAGTTAGGCAAGTCTGGCTTATCGTTTCAGTTTCGATTTAAATACTAATCGATAGGGGTGGGGACGTCATTGACAAGAAAGTTGTGCTTGACAAGGCATTATCTAAACAGGATCGAGTAGAGGTATTCAAACTTACCCTCTTCCTTCTACCCTCCTACATCAAAATCACTTCCTCTGATTACCACGCTCCATTACCTGACGTCCTATTTAAAAGAAGAAAAAAATAAGTAAAAAAAAAAACAGATCATTTGTCTTTGTCAAGTCGAAATTCTTTCTAAAATTATCCTTCAAGTTTCATTCATTTATTGATATCAATCTAAAACCTCAGTTTCTTTTTTTTTTTAAATAAAAAAAACAACTGAATCTTTAATTACCATATGTATGGAGATACGTAATTAAAGATTAATTATGTATCTCCACCTTTAAATACATAATTATTCAAAGATAGAGCGCGGGAACAGTATCAGCCCCGCATACCAGTCTCTTTCCACCAGATTATTGTTTATTCCTCTATTTTTATTGTTATGAATAATCATTTAACTATATCAACTTTTAGTCGAAGACCAAAGTAACAAGGATTTTACTTTGAATAGCAGGTAACAAGGATTTTACACAGGAAGGTATGAGGCAAAGCTGATTCACGAAAGGACATCGACCAAGTCAAGCAGTTCTTCGTATAGCAATCTACGAGAACAAATTTAACATAGCTGCCATTCTCAATCTGGTTAATCAACAACTCTAAAACTAAAATTACGCTGGATATCAGAGTGCAAAACCCATTTCAGTTTGGAGGGATCTGTAATTTTAAGCCACTGCTATGACAATCTAGCATTGGGTTGGATAGTCTGCGTCTCCTCTTGGAGAGGCTTGGAGAGATTTGTCTTAAAATTTTCAAATTGTGATTGTAATGTATGTAGTGCTAAAATAATTAGATAAAATATCTTTAAATTCTCCTCTCTCTCAGTTGAGGAGGTAATTTTGAGGTTTCTATCATTTTAGATTATGATAAAAAATATACCCAAATAAAACATAAAAACGGTAACTGGTTAGTATGTTAATAAGTAATTGGCAGCATCCAACAAAGCAAGACTGTTGGAAAACAAAAAGACTCTTAAGAATAAACACATCGAAGCAGGGCCTAGAGCAGTCAGTGCGCCGCAGGGCCCACAACAGTCAGGAGGCCCATGAATACCAAAATTAAAAATTGAAATGGGAAATTATGCATGAATTTCTTTATTATTGAAGTGAAGAAGAAAAGCAATTAGAGTGCACTGCCACAATCATTACTCCTTATTCTTCACGGTTGTCAGGTTGCCATTTTTTGATCAACTTTTGTCAAATTTTACTTCTTTTCAAATGTTTAGCAATAGAAAAATATCTGGTTTGCATTTTATTGTGAGTTGTCTCTTTTCTAACTTTTTTTGACAGGGGAAATAGTCTGCGAGAAAAAAGAACAGACTGAAATAATGGTTATTTCTTCAAGTGAACTATATAAAAAAGAATTTTCAAGTGAAAAAACAGACCTAAATAATAGACATTTATTAAGTAAAATATAAAAAAAAGTCTCCTATTGATGAGTGTAATTTCAATCTTTCTCAACAGTCAGATTACAGCGGCATCATTTGAAATCTCAGCCTTCGTTGACTTGACCCTAACATCTTAGGATTAAGTTAATCTTATCTTCTTCATGTCTATAGCTTAATCCAACTGGAACCTACTTAATTTTATTTTACTTTATAAATCCACAGACCTTCTAATAAGATTCTTTATTACTCAGAACATATAATATAGTGCAACTGAATTATCTGATATGACAAGTGTTTGAAAGAAAAAACTCAGAAAAGGACTTGCACCAGCATATTTTTCTCTCAGGTAAAATGTCTTAAGCCAGACGAATATGGATGAATATTTATAAAAGAATTATAGTAAACTATTGTAATAATTTATCTGATAGTACCTGGATACTAAAAATGTCATAATATTTGTTACGGCTTAGCAACTTAGTGAGCTGTTAAGCAGAATGTTATATATTATTAAATACTCTAGTAAATAATATTCTTAGAAATCTTTATCTCACTGTTAATTAAAGAAGTACTTGAAAGCTAAAATACAGTCATCAGGTATACATGACTAAATTATTTCACAAGAAATTATGAACAATCATTTACTGGATGAATTAATATATTAATATAGCATAAAATGTTACAAACTTCAATTGTAATTGTGATTCAAATATCTGATATATTTTCTAAATCTATAATAAAAAAAGAAGCTTCAAGTGATTTTAATGTTTTACAACATTGAAAAGCTTAGATTGATGAAACATCAACTGAAAACTGAAACTCAAAACATAAAAAGTAAAATAGGTATTTTAATACTAACGTGCATTGAAATGAAACATAATTGACAACTATTTTAAGTTAATTAAAATGTATGCAGCAATATGCATGAATAAATTGGATATATACTTGTTAATACGAGTATAACAAAACAGAAGTTATTGATGAAATATTGTTTTACTTCACAAAATTTAAAACTAATGAAATTGCATATGCAAAATTTGAAATTTTGTTTGTTTGAAGTTATGTTTTTTCGAGCTAAACGTACGTTTAGCAAATACCATGATAAACCTTAATACCAAACGAGGCCCTGTGACTGTGCACCACAGGAACAGGAATGACACAGGAATGGCACAAGAATGCCATTCCTGTGCCATTCAAGCCAATTACTACAACTTTACCTTCAATTACTGTTTTAGTGAGTAGGTCTTAAAACAGAAAATTCATTCATCAATATATTTTTTAATTATTATTTATAGTTTTTCTATTATTAATTATGATGATTTATTTATTTTATTTTTCTCTATTATTTATATTATTTTTACTTTGAAATTTTTGATTATTGTTCCCATCACCGCAGGACTTTCATCCCTGGTTGTGGCACCATAGCAGCTCTCTCCAGACACGATAATATTTCAGTTAGTTATAGTCCTTTCAACTTATCACTCGTACTCTTGATCACTCAGATAATCAACATATTGGAAACTGAGTTTACAATTTAACTCAGTTTTTACTGGATTACAGCAAATACACTGCTGTAATTTATTTAAATTACTGTATTTAAAAAAAGATTTAAATAAAAAAAGTCGGTATTTGAGAGTTATATTTCAACCCCTAAAGCTGACAAAGTCTCCATTATTTTGGTACTATATAAATAATATACTTAAAAGGAAGAAAACACATAAAAACAATAACAAAGACTGGTTATAAAAAAAACCTTCTTTTGTGAACTTAAATTTATCAATACGTTTATGCAAATATTGAAGTGATTTTAACGTTTGTTCTGAATTCTTCGATTGTAGAGATGAGTATTTATATAAATTAATATAGTTGGATACATAAATGATACAACTATATAACGTTTATAGTTATTTATAGCTATATAACACCTATAATCGTTATATAAACGAGAGCTACAGCAGCAGTGTACGAGGTAAGACGGTATATTATAGTTTTAATATTAATAATAAACTAATTAGTTGTGCAATCCGTAATTCTATGGTATTTACTATTAGTAATAAAAACGTCGGTATTTCAGAGTTTTATTTCAACCCATAAAGCTGACTAAGCGACATTTTATTTTGGTACTATATAAATTTACTATTAATAAATAACAACAATTGCACAACTAATGTTTTAAAAAATGGCCAGTTAAGCCTTAGTAGTCAATCAATTTTACCAGAAGATGAACTCTGATGTTTGAATTAAAAAACCTCTCTTGTGTGAAGGATATGTATTTTTCATTTACCCCAGTATGAATACGACATAAAATAGGATAGGGTAGAAATAATGTAGTTATTCTTTTTATGTAACCTTTTCTTTTCTGAAAAAAGGTGGTAATTAAAAGTGGATATATTACTTTTTTTTATAATTTAACATTTTGTTTTCTTTACAGAAGAATTAGATTAATTTTAAACTTTACTTTATTACTTAGAGTTATATTCTGAAAAATATGCTTCAGGTAATTATTATTTAAAATATAGTTATTTCACAAGTAATATATATTATTCTATTATGATGAGTTAAATGATACATATTCAATTAGACATATAGCAATAGCTCTGTATGTAAATCAGTATCCGACATCTAGTTCAGCATAAAATTGTATACAGTGTGTTGACCTCATTCAGCATTTGTGCTCCCTGTCATCTAGACAGCAAGTATAAACCATGTCTCATTGACTAATTAGTCACTATGAGTTTTATGAGAATTCCTGAATGGTGAGTCAGTTTTAATTGCACTCTCAAATATCGTATGACTGTATTATTGCAAAGTGACTTAGGTACAATGAATAGAAAGAATAAACTTTCATTTCACAGAAGGAAATCGTTAAGTAGTCTCGTAGAATGGTTAATAAAAGAAAATGGAATGCACAATCACAGGAAAAAAATAAGTTTCTGTTGAATTATTCAATTGTTTTAAAATAAACTATTTTATGTTAACAATTTTAAATAAGAATAACGTATTGTAAGGATAACAACTCACGTATATTTCATTTATTAAAAATTTAAATGGG
Organism: Hermatobates lingyangjiaoensis; assembly: GCA_026182355.1. Taxonomy (NCBI): domain Eukaryota; kingdom Metazoa; phylum Arthropoda; class Insecta; order Hemiptera; family Hermatobatidae; genus Hermatobates; species Hermatobates lingyangjiaoensis. The sequence continues at coordinate 4,278,023 of JAPFBL010000501.1, forward strand.
TTTATAAAAAGAATCTATGTGCAGCAATCTCTTCGACTGAATCATTTTATTTTGAAACAATAACTATCTAAGTAGCGTGTAAAAATAATAAAATCATATAAAAATTTATGAAATTCATTTATGCTGTACTCCCTGAACTTGTAGTTCACTTTTAATTTAGATTTAGTTTGTATAGGATGGCAAGTCTGCACAGGGCTTTGAATATATGCAATGATCAGTCGAGACTCCCGAATATAGTGAACTCCCGAAGACAGGGCTTAGACTTCCGCATCGTCCTCACAGGAACACAAATGTGTTTACTAGTAGTGTTGAAGTCTGTCGCTCACTACGGAAGTGGGAAAAGCTATTGCTTCTCAGACAACAAAAAGTGTCACTGGACAACAAGCCACCGTCACTGATAACGCCACTGTCTACGGAACTTTGGTTTAGAGCGACAGCCATTATGGGAACACATGGCTGGCTACAGCAGCAAGTTACTTCGGACTACATCTATCTCTGCGGCACCGGCTGAATTCAGTCTACTATCGGGTGATGCAACAAAAACCTTACATACTCCTAAAGAAATGTTCTTTTAACTCCACCTAATGGAGTGAACATTTACAAAGCTCTTTTCATTTTCATCCTGCTGTATCTCATTACAAGAACCTGTCTCCCGTTACAGAGCAGTACGGAGAACATACAGTAGACGAGTAAGGCAGACGGCGTAGTGGGGAGTTTGTGAACACTTAGTCATCCACACCAACGCAATATTGTAATTTTATGTATTACATAATTCAAGACTCTCGACTTAGAATCAACCTTGTAATGTAGCTAGTTAGGGACTCAACCCTGGACGAAGTATCAAATATGTCCTAGTTTTTGATCCAAAATTCAAAAACGAGCGGAGCCATTCCAAACAAGCACGGCTGAGTCGATTTGAAAACTTGATACAACCAACAAGAACCCGTGTTTGGAAAGAAAAATAAAATGATTTCTTTTGTTGATTTTATCACTTTTGATTATTGATTGGAAAATGTAATTTCCATGGCAGAATAATACAATATTCATTTTCTGCGATTTAATTTATTATCATTATGGAATTACAATGAATCAAGAATAATTTTACTGTCATCATGAGTGCTAAAAATCAAAGGCAATTTGATACAATAGGCAATACGTAAGAAATATATCAAATAATAAGTAGAAAATGCAAACAAATATCATAAAAATTAAAAATATATTGGTGCAAGTTTACAATTTTAAGTTCAAGTAATCATTTTTATGACATTGTTTGGTTTTCAAAAGACAATTTTCGTTTTCAATCAAAGCATAAAGAATATCTGCCTGGGAAAACTTTTAGACATCTACTTAGAGTGTTTGCATTTAGGATAAGTAGGACGGAGTAGGGAGATTCTTTTCATTCGGAATGAAAAATTATGGTGGAAAGCTGAATGAGCTGAAAGGTACAGTTGCTTGCTGAACAGATGTTTTTAATCAAAACGATGACTGCCTGAGGGAGTATCTTCCTTAACTAATGACTATAATGTTGTGCAAACAAATTAGCATAAAAATACAAAAAAAAAATACATGAAATAAGATAAATATTTTTTATTAGATGTTAAAACTAGAAACGCTAAAATTCTACTGTGGAAAAAATAACGGTCTCAATTAAATTTACAATGAAATAAGCATTTCTTGAAAACTTTAATAGTAATAGAACTAAAAGAAGCGTAAATTTTAAAAATAAATTTAGTGAAAAAGAGTTTAAAAGGTTAGAACATTAATTAGGTTTTATAAAAAGTTTAATAAATGGGACCAGTGAATACAGGTGAACATAATAATTCTCCATTTTGGTTTTATGATGTCTGTTGCAAAAATCTAATACTCACAAAGTTGGTATCATGCAATTTACATGTTTAGTCAAAAATAAATATAAAATGTTTATTATCAGTTGACATATTTTCAGTTTAATTGAATAAAAAAAATATTTACTTAGTTAAAATGGAAAATACAAAAGCAGGAGAAATGATTGCATTTTTTATTTTTATATGGAAAGAAAATTTAATGATGATGAAAGAACCTGTATTGAATTTTTACAGTTATACACAATTCTAAGTCACCTGAACAAATGTATTATATTGTAGTGACAAGAATCCGTGCTTGGATAAACATGAAAAAATTGAAAAAAATTATAAAAAGTTTATACAAATAAATTAGTATAAAAAAAAAGGTACCATATTTTCTCTAGAACACTCAAATTGCACCATTTGACAAATCCCAATGGAATCTAACATTTGTATTCAAATTTCTTCTTTATTCATATAAACTATGAAATTTTCAGTTTTATGCAAACAATATGTTTACGGCACAATTAAGTCACTTAAACTATTATTATTACTCATAATGTTATTTTAGATGTAACCTGAAAGGGAAAATAAGTGTTAGGCACTAATATATATTAGTAAGGACAGATAGCAAACCTACTTTAAGATATGCTTCATTAAAATGATGAAACAATCACCATACGAATACCGAGACTGAGGTTTTCTTCTATGTATATAATATATATATATACTTAAAAATCAGTTAATATTTATTAACTGGACACAATACGAGTTTAAAGTCAAAGAAAAATAAAACACACTTAAAAGCTCAAATTTTTAAATTTTGGGTTACTTGCCGTTGCATCTACTGGTCTCCCTGAAGACGGATGCCAAAAAGTTTGAGTTTGTAAGTGTGTTTCTTTACTCTATGTGTTACATTTCTTTGATATATATATATATATATATATATATATATATATATATATATATATAAACTAGAATTTAAAAAAGAACACACAGAAAGGAAACCACTGAACTCACTACTATATTTCGATGTCCTCGTCTTCAGGAAAAGAAGTGAATCGCTCCAAAGGCTGATAACGACATATATATATATGATTGGTTATACACGACTGAATATTGTCGATCGATGATCTTCAGTCGTGTATAACCAATCATGTATAAAGGAAGGACTGCTACCGAAGTACACTAATATATATATATATATATATATATATATATATATATATATCAGTGTAGATTGGCAGCAGATTTACTGTTATCACTTTCAATTTTGTTCTTAATTTAATTCTTTTAATTGTTAGTTAACCTTTCAAAATTATTTCGTATCAGTTTATTGTTTATTTTGTGCTACCTACTTGATGATGATTTCTGTGATATTGAAATTTCGTGATTAACTATACAATATAGTAACACGTAGACTTCTTTCGTAACTTGAATATCTTTGGGACAACTTCTATGGGAAGTTCCACCCTAACAACGAAACTGAATGAAAATACTAGAATATACCTGCACCAAAGTCGTGAACGTGAAGTTACCGTGCATTTTAATTATATTTATATAGATGAGCACCACCATACTTGTTAGTTATCGTACTCAGAAAGTTTCTCCCAAGTTTACCAGAATTATTAACATTTTTAAAATGATACCCGAGTGAATAAATCGAGAGACAGAGAGGGTATTGAACCCTTGACCTACTAGTTCAGAGGCAGGCACGTTGGCATCAAGCTAACTTAGGCCCTATTATCAGTAATAACTTTTTTTCTAATATTTTAGTACAGGGGTGCTAAAACCTTTTCTGCATCCAAGCTACTTATGAAATGAACATGTCACAATGATCTACTCACTGTATTTATTTAGAAATATATTGAGGATTTATGATGATGCATGTAATATTTATTCAAGAAAAAAAAACTTACTTCCCATTTCTTATGAAAGTGACACTTTTTTTCCTTCTTAGTCCATCCCAGTTTCGCTAAACATTCTTGTATCCTTTCTAACTTTTAAAGAAAAAAATAGAAAGATTAAATAGTAAGAGGTGACTTAATGACTACCTTATTAGCTTTTCTGCACTTACGGCCTCCTTTGCTGTTCTACAGAGACAGAAGAATAAAAAAAAATCAGAATTCATTTACTGACCATCCTGTGTATTCATCAGGGTTATATTTTATATATTCTTTTTAGGTATTTATCTTTGTTTTCTGTTTTTAAAAAGTTATTAATAAAAAAAAACCACCCAGTTTCATAAGGCTGTGAAAATGACTTTTTTATCCTCAAAGAGTGAATGAATTTATCAGTCTCTAGTATAGGCTCATGGGAGTAATAGCATTGTGTAACGGTTATGTTCTGTCTGGTACCCACCGCAACGGTTGTAACTCTCCTCTGCTTGCTTGTATTTTATTACCAGATTTGATTTAACATCTATGAGTACGTTCGACTAGTTGCGTTCATCTGGTTTTATTATTGAGAGATTGATTCTTTTTAAAAACTTTTTTTGATTTTTAGTTATAATTGATTTGTAATTAGATTATAACTAAAACTAAATCGATGCAATATTTTATAATACAAATCAAAACTATATTAAAATTTATAAATACAATTGATATAATGTTGTTTATTCTTTGGTAGATAACATTTCTTTTTGTTAAAATTTAGTATCAATTTACATAAAAAAATACTTATCACTGTCCAGGGTGACCACTAATAATATTAGGAAAATTTTTAAAGTAACCAAGGTTCTTTACTTTTTAAAATCAATTAAAATCTCGTATATATAAACATCAAACTATTTTTCTGTGAGAATATCCATCTTGGGTTTTAGCAATTCATTCTCAATGCAAAAACAATGTATATTTTCTTTTTGAAAACACCAATTGTATAATTATAAATGGTATGAGAAAATCTACTTTGAACATGTAATTGCATTGTTTATCAAGAATATAGCTGTGAGAACTATACGATATTCCATATCAAATATATTTCTATCCTCTTAATTTTTTATCTTCTCTAATTTTGTGCTGATTTTCAAACTGTTGTTCAAAATATCAAATGTAGTAAATGTTTTGTTTTGTTTTTATCTGTGTAATTTTTAGGTTAATAATAGGTGATTGGACTATGATTTTTTTGTTTAGAATAAAATAATATATGCACACACACAAACAAAGACACATCCAATGTTATGTTATCTTGACCACAAGTATTCTAAACTATTATTATTATTGAGGAATAGAGATATAAATGTAATACTATATATATTAAAACCTAAATTTACATAAAGAAAACATATAGAAGAGATAACAAAAACTCGTGACTATATGTTGACTGGTTCGTTATAAAGTAGAAAAGTGTGAGCCACTCAGAAGACAAGCAAAAATCATATACGTATATAATTAAAATCAAATTAAACGATCAAAAAGGAATAATAAATGAAATCTGAGACGTACTTAAGAGAAAGCTAACATAGATCACTTTTGTATTCTAATATCAGGAGAGGAATAACTACGTTGAAATGTGATCACAGATACAAAATGATGTATATGTATGCACTTGTTATATATAACAGCAGAAGAAGGTTGTGTATAACCATGAAGTTTTCATACTGATGAATTTTATTAATTTCAGTGCATAATTCATTATTTAAAATAATGAAGTTGTAGGCCCTGTTGATTTATCTGTTTGTTTGATTGGGTGTATGTTTCCCACAAACTTTCCCAAATATTTTGGAGATAGATCCTTAGAAGGGAATAACCTAAACTAATAAGATCAAGTTCACTCAGACAAGTATATTTCAATTTCAGTGATATATTATATTATAGTATTTATAATAGAAATATTCTAAACTCTAATGAATGTTACATAGTCATATATATATATCAAAAGATTTCACATAAACACGTGAAACAATAATCAATGATCAAACCACAATAAGAAATGGGAAAACAAGACTAAGATCTTTCAACCGTACGGTTGAATTTTGTATTTTGTATCTGTGATCACATTTCAAATTAGTTATTCCTCTCCTGATATTAGAATACAAAAGTGATACGTCTTTCAACGGTTGAAAGATCTTAGTCTTGTTTTCCCATTTTTTTATTGTGGTTTGATCAGTCATATATATATATATATTATATATATATATATATTCATGATTCGTGCTCCGTTCTTTGACGTGGGGAGATCACTCTCACTTCGTCCTCTCTTCTAGTCTACTCCTGATGACGAACAACAGTTCGAAATATTGAATTCTGTAAGTGTTCCCATTATTCTTTTTTCTGTGTCGTGCTTTGTGTAATTTAAAGTTATATATATATTTGTGTATAATGGCAGCAAATCTTCACGTAAACATGTTTTATTAGAGTACACAGCAGCCTCTGCGTTAATCGCAAGGTTGTTTGTAAATTGGAGCAGACCAGCTTAAGTCATTAACGCAGAGGCTGCTGTGTACTTTAATGAAACATATATATATATATATATATATATATATATATATATATATATGCCTTTAAAAACTGGATGTCTGTTTCCACTTGATTCAATTTCGTCTTATATTTTTCCAAATTACGAAATTTTTTCTTCAACTCAGAACTCAACTTAAAAATTAAATCACTATAATTTTTTATTTTATTATTGAACATGTTTCGGTGTACGTTCACCATCTTCAGCAAAAAACACAATTAAATTACAATTACACTTAACAAATGAATCTAATACTTAAAATTACATTAGAAAAACAATAAGTGAACAAGTTAACTAAGACGAAATTGAATCAAGTGGAAACAGACATCCAGTTTTTAAAAGCATGTATTGAAGAAGGACTGCTCCCAACTTTTACAAATATATATATATATATATATATATATATATATATATATATATAAAGATTTCACATAAACGTGTGAAATAACAATATGAAATGGGAAAACAAGACTAAGATCTTTGAACTTAACAAGCGGTCTTCGTCAGAGTCAAAAACCCAACTGACCCAAAATCCCAACTGTGAGTTGGGTTTTTGACTCTGACGAAGATCGCTTGTTACTGTTGAAAGATCTTAGTCTTGTTTTCCCATTTCATATTGTGGTTTGATGGGAAAATTACAATATAAGTTATTGTAATAAGCAGTTATGTATAGTAGTAAAAAAAACAACACTGTAAGGGGTTCAGAAATGGGACCATGAACTTTTGGATAAGCAATTGGCCTTCGTCAGTGTCCCTGTGTGAATACAACTTTGATTTTGTTACTCTATCAAGAACCGGTTTCTTGCTCAAAACATCTTATTTTAATATTTAATTTTCTTACTGCGATTTAAATATTGATAAATACACGCATACATTTACTTTGTTTACTTTTTAAAATTGACGTGCCAGAACGTACTGGTGTTCTTCAAATTACAGAAGTTCAAACTAATTACATCGAACTTCTGCGGCAACAACAATTTTTCTTCTTATGTTTTCTTCTTATACATCACCTTATGTGTGTAGACATATGTAAATAAACTATATTCAGTATACCACTTATAATGGATGATAAATTTTAAAGTTTATACTAAATCAAATTAACAAAAACGTGTGCCGGAGTAGAACAGAACAATATCAGCACCATCTGTTCAGGATTTCAGTTTGACTTCTTCCTGATAAAGAAGATTGATTGATGAAACATCATACACGATTACTATTTTGCTAAATTCATGCTTTCCTACAATTGCCTGAACAGATTCATAAAAAAACAGATGATACCAGATAATATGATAACAGACAAACAATATATTGTTTATACGAATAATTAAATATTGTTTAGTACAGTAATAAAAAATAGAAAGTTGAATGGAATCTCCAGGCGATGCCGTGATTGAGTTTCATAAAAAATCCAGTATTGACAAGGACTGCTTATTGAAATGGTTACACTAAAGTTACACTCCATTCTATATGCAGTTTATTACTCTAAAATTATAATTGTATGTAAACTCTCATTTAATCATGAACAATTTAAATAATTAAAGCACTACTTCCTTGATTAACCGCTGAATACATTTCATTTTGAACATAAATAACAGTCTTTGTTTATATTACTAAATAAACGAAATGCAATTGGATGTGGTGTATTATACCATATTGCATACTGCTGCTCTGATAGAGATAACATTGAAGCCTGTTGTCCCTTCTTATTCCAGAATATTCTTCAATCTATTAATAGATTTAAAAATAATCCTCTTTTGTCTTCAATAAACCAAAAGGAAGGAATATCCTCCTCTTAATTCTGTTTTATAATATATTGAACTAAATAATTAAAACATTCCAGTTTTAATTAAAACTAGAATGTTTTAATTCATGCCTAAATTTAGTACAAAAGCCATTCTTATAGGGTAGTACTAGCAGATGTGCCTGCCTTTGTCAAGTACTTTAGAAAAAAATCATGGATGATACGTGGTATTTCAAAATATTATTAGAAAAAATATATTTATTTACAGTGTTACCTAAGTGCCTCTGTATATACCACGATAACTGTCTGTCCTTCAGGTGCATGGAAGAACAGAGAGTTGGAACCTCTGACTCCTGAGCAAGTAATATACAGATGACCATAAGAGGAAAACTTGATTTCACTCACTTCAATTCCTGCTGTAGACAGAGTTTGGCCATGCAACTTACTTATCGTCATTGCAAAACAGTCGCTGACGGGAAATTGTAACCGTTTGAGTTGAAAAGGACAGTTGCTAGGTCTTAATGGTATGCGTGGTATAAACACTGACTCCCCAGTAATACATATAGTCATGATATCAGCCTCTATGACGTATCTGTGCAAAGCAAGAATTTGGAGTCGAGTCTCATTGCACATTTACGTCATTTAATGACTTAAAACGTCGTTTTAGTTTTAAGTCATGAGCAGGCAGTCTACGAGCAGTCGCGTAGTTATAAGGTTCAATTAGATAATGCACTGATTCCTTATCAATAATGACTCTGTTTATTGACTTGTAAGTTCTTCCCTCAGTTTGATATAGTCCAGGAACTTGTTTATTGATTTGTCCTGCCTGCTCATTTGTAGTGTTGAGAATTGCTTGTTCATAATGCCAGTTATTTTGAATAGATCGCAGATCTTGAACTTCGGGAAACACCTTGTCAATTATCTCTTGCTGGGAACTTAAATACAAATGGAATTGAAATCAACTAACAATACCTACTTGCTATACCTCTATATTTTCAAATAAACATGTCTGTGAATTTAGCCAAAGATAGCTATATAACTCTATAATTCCAAAGCTCCATAACTTAACTTCTGCTTTTCAGCTTTGCTGGAAGTTTCAGCTCACTATGTCTCATGGTGGCTGAGTTTACTTGTGATAAAATTTTGCGGACAAACGGACAGATGGAAATTTGTCTAAGGGTGGATTCGGTTTCTCTAATATATGAAAAGTAAAGATAACTTGAAATGAGTTAGTTCTGTGTAATGTGCAGACCAAACTTTTCAATTATTTATATTGATTTTATTGGAATAACAATAACAAATACATTAATGATTAATTTTACCTTTTACTGTAAACAAAATATAAAGTAATGTCTCTTCTAAAACAAAAAGTGAGGCAAGTTATTATTGCAATTTAGATTCATTGATATTTGTCTTTACTGAATTGCATAGTTTTTTTTTTACAAAATGAAATATCATTTATTTGTGATACACTTTCTTTAATTTTAGGTTGATGGTTTGCTGTATTTTTTGATTTAAGCATAAAAATAGATTATGTTTCTTTCATTCTTTTCCTTGGTCTATAACAGGGGTCAAAAAATGTGTTGTCTCTACTTGAAATCAGGGATTTTTAGGAGTACCGAGCTAAATATTTCATTAAGTTTAACTTAGAAGAAATACTGATTTATTTCTTTGTTTTGTTTAACTGAAATGCCTGTAGAGATTTACTAAATTCTAAATTATTTAGTAAGATAATATTTAATAATTTCTGAACCATCAATCAGTAATTGGTTTTCAATAATTTAAGTTTCTGTTTTACTGTAGCTGCAAAGGAACAAAGACATTTTTAATTAAAATTTAAATTGCTAAAGGATGCCTAAGTAGGTAATGATCACAATAATCTGATGTTCTTATTTTTGCTTGAGGTAATACTTAAATACTTAATTACTTAAGTAAAAAAGAACGGCTACGATACAGTGGCAGTCAAATAAGAGAACACACGTAAGACGAACGAACATTGGCCCTTTGTGATAGCACACAATGGACATTCTACATTGGGAGCTCTAAATGTTTCCTACCTAAAGTATATTTAACCTAAACTACCTAAACTGGCCTTTACTTATTGGTAAACAAAATATTTCAATCACTGTTTTGATAGTGGTGAAAATATTCTTCAACTTTAAATACCAGCTCGGAAGTAACATTAGATGTAGCCAATTCATATATACATTATCTCAATTTGCAAACAGTTAAATTAAGTGTAAACTGAGAAACATTCTAATATTTCCTATGGACAATCGGAAAATGGTCAATCATTCTTGAAGAGTTCCTCTCAGACCTGCCAGTAGGATGGGTGAAACAAACATCTGGGTGCTTGTTTTATTCTAGTAGAAGAGAAATCTAAGATAGTTTCACTAAAAATTTATTGAATCGGTAGATTTGTTATTGGTAAAAAATTTATTGAATTGAGTAGATAATAATCAAAACAACCTGAAGATTTCAATTTAAGTAAAACGGCTGAAGAAGTAGAATAAATAAAATGTACTTTTTTTCTTAAGTTGAGTTGAATCAGTTATGGCTTTGTTTGTTATTCAGTTGAACGCTAAATGGAAATAATAATATTGCTACTTAGTTATCTTTTCATCTAAGAAATATTACGTTCTTATTTAAACAAGTAAACAAAAATGACGAGCAAAGAGGATTTGGTAACATTATTTCTAGTAAACTGAATGAACCAATTATTTTTAACCCTTGAGGCTTATATGAAAATACCTTTTTAATAGAGTCCGTAATAGACTCTTATAATATTTTGTACAGAAGATAATGATGTTATTGTTGTTATATTATTACTGTCATATTATTATATTATTGCTGGGTGATTTTAGTGTTCATTTAAAAGTCTTCAAGAGCTTCAACTCATTACTTTTGAATTTTTTAAAAAAAAATAAACTAAAGCTCGACTTCAAAAAAGCTATTTATCCAAATTATTGTTATGGGTGTTTGGTAAACTTATGGTAATACCATTATTATTGTTAGTATCATAGTGGTTGTTACTTTTAATAACAACAGTAATCTGGTTGGTTAATTAAAGAAGTATTGATGCTATCTTAGATCGAAAATCTATACATCTAAGACTTTAGAGTATGTATGCATCAAAGATGTATAATCCGTCAGACTTCAAAAGTCATAAATTTATCTTTGATTTTGGATAAAAATTAACGGAGTTTAATAAATCAGAGGACATTGAAAAAAAAAAACTTTGGATTGAGTAAATATTTTTAGCACACAGATGTGCTAAGTTTTCCCATGATTAATTATTAATTATAAAGGAATTCGCAAGTTGAGACAGAATAGAAATCGAGGACACTCAATTTACGAATGGTACCTGTCACCCGTAAGTAAATTAAAGCTTATTTTTATGTAAAAAAATTTAAAAAGTGAAAAAAAATTGATTGTTTAAAAGCAAGTTGAGTAAAATCTTAATATAGCAAGAGATAGCTTCCAGTTGGAATAACTTGGATTCGAATTCCACGTAACCATTTTTCAATTCTAATCAACGGGACAAGTGATTGCAAGATCCTTTAGCAAACTAACAAACTTTATCCTGTTTGTGGAAGTGTAATCCTGTCTTACCTATAAATATTTAATTCAAACAGAAATAAAATATAATATTAAAAAATTATTGTAGTTTTAGAGGTTTGTTAGCTAAAAGGAAGGATAATTCAGAAGATCCACGCATCATGTGCCTCACACGTTGTGTTAGTGAGATTCGAAACAGACGATTAAAGAATACGTAGCTTGCAGAGTTAAATGAAATAACAGTGAAGGATAAATTTCCTTTAAAACTAATTTAAGATCACATGAAAAATTTAAAAAGCAAAATATATGACACAAAATTAGATCTAAAATTTGTTTTTCATTGTATAAAGATATTAGAAACTTCCATTTAATATACATCCTTTCATTCTGGTTTAGGATACTATGAACGCCATCAAATACCTTTTAGCTAGTGCAGCATAAGAAGCTTTCGTTGTATTTATGCATCGGATGGGATGTAATGTGCTTATTTATTAACTGTTGTAGTTTATAACCGTATGAAGAGGTTTTAAACAAAATAGAATCTCATATTCAAAACTTTATATTGAAATAAAGCAGAGATCTCCGAAAAAACTTATTTTAGTGTATTATTATAACAAATATTTAAAAAAAATATTGTTACAATCTGTTACAAATAAATACATTTGCAACAAAAAATAATTGCAATAGACGGAAAATTTGTTAATTTGCCAGGTCATTGTCAGAAGTGTAATTCTCTAAGTATTTTACAGTGTGATTTTTTTTCAGGTCTTATGAATAGTTTTCTATCGTATCTTGCCCTATTAATGATTGCACATGTCTTCGTTTTAGTAAATTGATTGTCTTTTTCTGGAAGCATAGTTTTGCTAATAATTTACAATATTGTCACATAGTGGATCATGATCGAAACCATTATCTTTCAAAGAAAGATATAGTATATTTTTACGCATATTATGACTGACACCTTAAGCTTGCTGAAACAGATTTGAGAGCATAAAGGAAGAAGTGTATAAATAAAAATAATGAAGACGAATAGTGGTTGGGGGAGGAGAAGTGTTTGTTCTGAGGGGAGATCGAAAGAAACTATGTTTTGACGGGGAGTTGTGTTTGCAATGCTCTTGGGAAGGCTCTAACAGGAAGAAGATAATGTAAATATGACAATGCGACAAGAAAAGTGAGGAAATTGAGCCTACTAGTCGAAGGGAAAACGATAAGCCGACAGTCTGGCGGGAATGACTTTAACAATCAATAACAGATTACCTCTTATGGTATTAACATAACACGTTATCGATACATTATTGCATTCATTTCAATGTTTTGAAATAATCATAACAAATACAATCTTTAATGTCAAACAATATTTTAATGTTTACAATGTTAAATATATAACAATATGATGCATAAATAAAATAAAAAAAATCTATTTATTTTCATCAGACTGCAAGGATATATTGCTTTTCATTAAGTAAAGTGAAGATATAATTTCTTATACTTAGTGAAATAGTATATCAAGGTGATTAAAATATCATTGCTACTTAAAATACTTTGAAATATTCTTATCATTACACTATAAAATCAGATAGACTATCAAAAATGGACGGATACGAGTTCAAAATCAAAGAAGAGTAACACACAGAATAAATAAACACACCTACAAACCCAAATTTTTGGGCAAAAAGAGAGGGTGACCAAGCTCGCTGTGGATACAACGGCAAGTAATCAAGTAACGGCAGATTACTTGCCGATGCGTCTACAGCGTGAACAGATTTTTCTAAAATCTTTTTTTCTATTTAAGTTTGTATTTTTTTCATATTAACACGCAGATTTAATTTTTGTTGGAACAGTTCTCCATCTTTTATATGTTGATTCATAGAACGTGCTTGCTGTGTGGAGAACAAGTCTTCAACTGTTTCTTTGCTTTTTTCACCTCGTTATCTGTGACGAAGTGCCTGCTCCGAGAGATTCTAGTTTAGATAGCAAAACAAGCAGGCTTGGTAATAAGTTTGAACTGTTTGGTGGGTGTTCAATCTGTTCCCATCTAAAAGATCCATAGATAAGATACAAGGCCCACTTTTACATTTAACCATCTTCTCATCAAATTATCGTATTTTGACAGGACTAGGTTGATGACGTGGTTATTTTTAAAAAAAAATAGTAAAGTTAAATAATTTAATGAACGTAATGCTGTCTTATCAAATTGATATTAGAATACAAAACGAATATTTTCCAAAACAATAACACGCAAGGAAAAATACTACCTTCGATAACTTTCTTACATTGATTTTGTAAGCATAATTCCTGCCTGAACTTAAGGCACATGAATTAACAGCATTTCACTTCATAGAATGTGGTTTGTTTACAAAGTCCCTTATCAAATCGACTACGATAAAAATACATAAATATTTTGTCATATTGACAAAGGTGATTCTACGAACAAGTTGTACTGAATATCTGGCCTTCTTTAGAGCTGGAAAAAACAGAACTTCAAGGATATCGAACTCAATCCAAGATCCCAAATATTTGAGTTTGTATGTGTGTTTCTTTACTCTCTGTATTACTATTCATCAATTTTAATCTAGTATTGTGTCCAGTTTGTTTCCAGGGGGACTATATATATTCAATGTATATAGTGATGTGTTATTTAATTAAGATTCAAACTCTTAACAGAATCAACTCTCAAAATACCTTCCAACGTCTAAAAAAAATGAAGGTAACACGTTCAACTTTGATAATGCAATTATAAGGGAAAAAGAAAATGATGAACAAAGAAGAAAGCCACTTGAAATGTCATATATAAAAAAGGATGTGACTTCAGTTAATCATAGAAGTGATATATTACTAATTTAAGTAATATTTATTCTGGAGTATTATGCTAAGTATTAGTGAAATCTGATTTTCTTAGTCTCAGTTAATATAAATTTCATTTACTTATTAAAATAATTTTTACTTTTATCTGTGAAAAAAGTTTTAAGATAAAACCAAAATTTCGACAATGAGAGCTTGATTTTGAACCTAGAAAATTTACTGAATCCGGACTACATAACATGCACACACACACATACAGAAATATATATATATATATATATAATGTGTGTTATCTAATCGGGATTCGGTCAAATTTTCTAGGTTCAAAAATCAAACTCTCATTGCCGACGTTTCGGTTTTATTTTAAAACCTTTTTCATAGGCCTACAAACAAAGGATAATAAGAAATCACATATCAACATCCATCATATAAACAATAAGAAATGAATTGTTACAACTTATCAATATTATAAGCAGAAGTATTTTGAGATAATAATTAGAGGTAATGAGAGTTTGATTTTTGAACCTAGAAAATTTGACCGAATCCCGATTAGATAACACACCTATTCTATCAAACGGTCGATATATTATTGAATCTGTTGTATATATATATATATATATATATATATAAAATAAAATAAATTCAAAACGAAGGAAACACACAGAAAGACACAGACATAACTCGCATAGAAATATCGATGTGAGTTATGTCTGTGTCTTTCTGTGTGTTTCCTTCGTTTTGAATTTATTTTATTTTAAAAAAGTCCGCTGGACCGTTTCTTTTAATTGTATATATATATATATATATATATATATATATATATATATATATATATATCAAGAATATATTTTACTTTAATTCAGGCATATTGAAATAACATTCATATGTTTCAAACGAAAATTAGGAAAAAAGATCAAAGGTAATGACAGTCAGAAAGACTTGATATATATGCAAAGACAAAATTTATGAAATTTCAACAAAATTGGTTGAATGTGGTGTTTATACGAGTTAGGAAGAGAACAAACAGACTTATATATTAACTACAAGCATAGGGTTTTATAGATTCTCCTTCAAGGCGTCAAAGGGAATGCGGAAAAGACTTACAATTTACATGCGTAACTGAGTTGGCTTTGATGTGGTTTGATTCCGACTGTGAAAATGTCACTAATGTTACTTCGTGGGTCTGCAGGGAAATATATCATTCTTTTAGTAGAAAATTTATATGCTTTAATCTTCTATTTAAATTTATACACTGGCAAATGTGGTGTGTTCTTTTCTCTTTGTATTTTTATGATAAATAATTTTAAATGCAAATTAGAAATGTTGCTTCTTCAGAAAGAAAATAAGAATAAATTTTTACTAGAGACTATAATAAGTAATTTGAATACTTCCTTTTTTATAATTCAGTGGAAATTTATTTTTACTTTGTAGAGAAGAGAGTCAGAACACAAAACCATATCCTAGTTTTATTATTATTTTTGTATTTTTTTTAATATTGTGTTTTGCCTTATTTCCATAACTCAACCTGGATAACGACTTTACTTGTCGCACATTTATATACAATATTACTATATAATAACAGTATAAATACATATACTGTATATATATATATATATATATATATATATATGTGTGTGTGTGTGTGTGTGTGTGTGTGTGTGAGTATGTATGTATGTGTGTGTGTGTGTGTGAGTGTGTGTGTAATAAAATAAAAGTTTATCAGGACTCAGTCAAGAGAATAAAACATCAATTAAAACACCACTATAAGTTGTTGATTCTGTTATTGGTCCCGTTTGAAGAGGAAGTAGTAGAATGAAAAGACGATGTCAATTCGTTACGAAACTTGTAAATATGTTACGCAAAGCTGGCGCGATACAATGACACGCAGTGCAGCCACCTTACCAACGTGGACCAGTTTAGGCTGTGAGTAAGTAAAGTTATAAAAGTGATATTTAAGTAAAAGGGAGGAGAAAAGTAAAAAAGAGAAAGGAAAGGAAAAAACATAAAACTAAAATTAAACGAGGAAAAAAAATCATCTGATTAAATTTAGACCAGGGGAATTCTTGCACCCAATAACCAAATGAAGGCTTCCTCAGAAGCCCTTAGAGTGGTCTGGGTGTCATCATTTGAGAGTTTTCTTAATACTTTAACCCTGAAGCAATATATATATATTATATATATATTTTGGGAGCAGACCTTCAATCAAACATGTTTTATTAAAAATCATGCCAATTTTAACTTTTGTTCTTTTCCGAGTTAATTTTTCAAGTTTTCTCACTATGGATTTCCACCTTTCTGGTAAAATATTAAGTAATTCACCAAAAGATTTATTCTTGACTTCCATTTTATTCACTATTTTATTCACAAGTTTTAACCATAACAAACAAATTAACATTACATACAAATTATATACGACGTTTCGGTCAGCTCTGACCATCTTCAGGCACTAATAACTAAATCATAACAGAACTCAAATACAAAAATAAGAACTATCTAAATTATTAACACAATTATTAACAACCTAACAGAATAAGAAATGTTTGCATGAATTGAGTGGGAGGTTATACAGGTTATAACGGTCCTCAGGGTTGCTATTAATTAAAAGTACTAACGAATTTGAAAATAATCAGGGATTGAACTTAATATCCTACGTTCCTGCATGCAGTTTTAATATTCTTGAGAAGCTCGTGGTCTGGTTGTTCAGGTTCGGCTTCTTTTCTCTTATGAACAGCGCTTCCATAAGGTCTATGGACCTTATATATAGGTCCATCCATAGAAGTCTATGGATTATATATATATATTCACTTGATAAACGGAAACACGATCCAAACTGGAGACAATAACAGTTCAATACTGAAGATATGTAGCACACAAAGTAAAGAAACACACCTACAAACTCAAAGTTTTGGGCAATCCGTCTTCAGGAGAAAAGAGAAAGGGAGACCAAGCACGTTGTAGACGCAACGGCTACTACGCTACAAGCCGTTGCGTTTACAACGTGCTTGGTCTCCCTTTCTCTTTTCTCCTAAAAACAGTGTTTCCTGTCCTGAAGTGTGTTTCTTTACATTGAGTGCTGCCTATCTTCAATTTTGAACTGTTATATTATATATATATATATATATATATATATATTGGTATACTTTGGGTTCAGACCTTCTTTTAAACATATATCATTAAATATGCCTAGTTTAGCTCAGTGGCAAGGTGTCCGTCTCTAGGCGTGGTAGATACGGGGTTTACGGGGTTCTAGCCCTCTTACCTACTCCAGCCCTCGATTACCTACCTAGCCCTCCATCCCTCGGAGAGGACCGATGCTGTATCAGATACTCGAGCGCTGCTCTAAACGTTGCTCTTGAGTTAAGCATAATTGAGGACTCCCTAAATTATTGGATCATTCTGTAGTATCACAAAGAGCCAATCTTCCAGATATGTGTGTTCGTTCTTGCTACAGCAAACTTATCCTAACCTGGTGAAGTTTATATTAATTAATATTTATATTACCTAATAGGTGACATTTATATTAATATATAATCATTAAATATTAATGATTATATATATTAATATATGTTAATATATTAAAATGTAAATATTTATATTTATATATAAAGGTGTCTTAGGTGTTATTTAGTATAACAATTTTTTTCAACTTTCTTAAAAAAAGGTAATTTATAATTAGAAAAGTGAATTTGATATATATATATATTGGGGAAGTTAATTTGCAAATTTGTGTGTTCAAGATACAAACACCATTTTACTTTTCATATAGTTGTCACAGCTTGGAGCAGTGACTTCATGGTTACATAACCTCACCAGGTTAGGATTAGTTTGCTGTAGCAAGAACGAACACACATATCTGGAAGATTGGCCTCTTGTGATTCTACACAATGAACACTACATTGGGAGTCCTAAATTGTGCTTAACTCAAGAGCAATGTTTAGAGTAGCGCTCTTTAACGAGTATCTTATATTGTACAGCATTGGTCCTCTCCGAGGGATGGTTACATTTTCAGATTTGTTCATCATCCGCGTGAATAAATCGAGGGCTAGAACCCCATAAACCCCGTATCTACCAGCCTAGAGACAGACACCTTGCCACTGAGCTAACCTAGGCCCTACTCTGTGTCTTAACTCATATAATTTTTATTAATATTTTTTGTTAAACACATATTAAAATATAAGGAATATGAACAAAATATATCAGCAAAAATGCATAAGGAACGATGTTGCTGTTAACAATAATATTAGATGAATATAACAGTATGTACAGACCTCTTCTTCTGAGTGGAATGGAGTTCAAGGGCTTAATTAAAATAAGTAGAGAATTGCCGGTCTGGAGGTGACATTACTTTTAACGAGTTTTTTCAAAATCAATATTGAGAAATTAAGTAGGACAATGAAACAGATTTTTATAAAAAACTAATAAAGTTGTTAATTAATTTAAAAAAAAAAATCAATTGGGGGATTGAAGGGACAGGGGTTCAGGGTTCAAGATGGATAGGAAATGAAGTCGTAGAGATGGAGGGGAATAAGTTGATGGGATGGAGACGTTAATTGAAATTATTGATATTGGACAGGGAGAGAGAGTGAGAGAGAGAAGTACGGCTTTCTGGAGGTACTAGACCCACTCTAGTGCTTTATCCATTTCTTTGATTTCCATAATAACATGGTATATTATTTTGATAAATAAACCTCAACAAAGAAGCAACATACTTCAAAGAGTTAATCAATCGATTACAGGTACACTCATCAACCCCTTATCTTAGAATGCCAGCAAAGGTAATATGGTCTACTCTTTATGCTCATAATTATGTATACGCATAAAGGTTCTACACTTTCTTTACTGAAACTTTTTTATGTTTCAACGTTGCTACAACAAATAGTGAATAAAAAAACATATCTCATATGATTGGGGTTGAGTACCACAACCGGTTTTGGGCATTGCCCATTTTCAGTACAAGTGATATAAATTGGTAAGATGAGGGTTTTTATACCTTTCGTTAAGTGAAATCTAAACCTATAATACCAAAAAATGATAGAAATATATATAAATTTGATACCTACATTTTAAGAACTGTAAATATAAATATATAGATAACATTACTAATAAAGAATTAAATTAACCACCAATCAATCAATTTATTTAAACCACTAATAAACATGAGTAATAGTGAATAAACTAATACTGATTAAACAACAAAAGAATGGTAATGGGTTATTTTCATTGAGGTTGATAATATTACATTTAATAGTAATATTAATAGTAATAATAGCAGTTCAACTCTAATGTTAACTAACAGGTACGCGTCTTTAACTTGCATAGGTAAACCTAGCGAAAAAAGTTGTCACCTTTTTACGAAAATGTTCTTTAACAATTGGTTTTAAAACAAACAATACTATAAATCAAACACAAAAGGAAGTATAGATAACAAATACGAAAAATAGGGGAATATATAAAATTAAATGTAAATACTGCAGCAATTATTACATAGGACAAACGGAAGAACACTAAAAGACAGATTGAAAGAGTACATGGAGGAGTATGCTAGTAATAAAAATAAATCAAACTACCCACACTACCTACGAATAAGGATAAGAAAAGAAGTAGAAATTTACAAACATAAAATGAGAGACAATGTAATAGCAAACAAACAAACCAGCAGACATTTTAACGAGGCCTTTAATAAAATTTAAAAGACGACACAATGAACTTGAAATAAATGAGAAATGAGAAATAAAAAAATGAAATTTAATAAGTAAATGAACATAGCAATTAGAATAATAGAGTTCACAATACCGACACCATAGGTGTAATAATGATTCGGATAGCAGTTGTAGGTTATCAGAAATGTGAAATTTATAATCCGTTGCTTCTGAAGATGGGAACTAGAACGACGCGAATTGGTCGAGCTCTCCATACATTTTAGGAGATATGGCAGATAATATTGCTATTAATTCTGACAAAAAAATGGTAAAGTAAATAAATTATAAAATCATGAATATGCAAGTGAATAAAAAAAAGAAATAATAATATAAAATTATTAAAGCGTCATAGATTTAGTTACTCGTTATAGGGAAGTTACAAAAACCTATATTAAAACTATATGTATAGAAAAAAAAAGAAACTGGTCGAACGGCTTCACTACCAGCATGCAAGATAAGGTGATTTATTAATGTCGTAATGTTAATTACACTGAGCTCTGTGGTGCTAAGAATATCATTCTTAAACCGAAACTATTCTCTTAATGAAAGAACTATTTATTGATATTTTAAGGAATGTGAGAACAAAAGAATTTGATATTGTAATTTTGATTTATCTCGATTTTTGTGAGATAAAAATTGAGAATAATGAGCAGATATGTAGTACTCATGATCCTTTGTAATAACAACGAAACAGTTTAGTATCAGGAATTCTATATTTAGGATTCTATTCTTAAATTTATTTAGAGTATGAACTTTAACGTGTGCTTTGCATTGCACAGGCTCTAAACAGTAGTTTTAAATCCTTTCCAAAGGATAGTGTGGACATGACTTTTCCATCTGCCATCTGAAAAAAATCAACCGTCAGAGTAAGCTGAAAACGAGAATAAAAGGAACCAGTGGCCCCACACTGACCATCAAGTTTCCCATAAAATCTATAGCAGTTCTTCTAGCCATGACACTTACATGTTTCGATACAAAATTATCATGCTATTAATTTTTAAAATAAAAACATAATTTTTTGAACTACCATTAAACTGACTATATATACAATAACTATAAAATTATAAATTATAGCACAATGCATTATATGATAAC
The DNA here is from genome assembly GCA_026182355.1 of Hermatobates lingyangjiaoensis. Taxonomy (NCBI): domain Eukaryota; kingdom Metazoa; phylum Arthropoda; class Insecta; order Hemiptera; family Hermatobatidae; genus Hermatobates; species Hermatobates lingyangjiaoensis. The sequence continues at coordinate 4,299,196 of JAPFBL010000501.1, forward strand.
TTTGTTTTACAAATAGGTTTAATATAAATATTTATGCTGAAAACATTAAAATAAATTTAAGTTAAAATAAAAATTGTTAATCACTTCTATGCTAAAAGGTGCAAAATAACAATCAAATTTGAGTTTTCAATAATAAAGCTAAAAAAATATCTGGAAATATATATCAAAAATTAAAAAGAACCTCTTTACCAACAAGTATCATGGACTATTACATTTTTCTTATGTTTTGTTTAAGACTTACTTGTATTCTGAATTTTATAAAATAAAAAAAAATTACGCCTCAAAATTAGAGATAAACTGGGGTATTTTAGTAATGGTTTCTGCTTTAGTTGAAGGGAGATAAACATCTTATCTTGTAAGTGGATTTAGAAGTAGACAGAAATGAAAACATTCTGAATTGGGAAAAGATAGAGGTATCCAATTTTCTACATTATCATTATTAGAAAATAAAGCTGAAGGAAAACATTGATCATTTGAATTATATTTTCAAAATGCTTTGTACATGTGCAAGCTGTTTTCATTATTTGGATGAGAAGATATTAATTTAACTATTAGTAAGGTCAAGCATTCAGTAAATGAATAATTAATTATTACAGTTCGTTTTGAAAAGAAGGAAACATTAATGAATTTTTCATTAGATTATATGTTTGACTAACTAAGAACTAATATTTATGGCTAGATTCGTCTTTGTAGAGCAACAGTTATTACTGTGTAAACCAACTTAAAATTAAGCATACTTACTGACAGTGAACCTATTTTGAATAAATATAATTAAATTAAAGATTAAAATGCTAGAAGTACATAACAGATTTGAACAAAACTACATTCATAGAATTTAGCAAATTTTTGTATCTAATTTTTGAAGAAAATATGTGGTAATTTTTAGAATTAAAATATTTTGTCTGATGGTTATATTATATCTTTTCAAATAAATTCAATTCTCACTCTAATCTTTCTTTTTAATGACAGTGCACGAGTATAGATCTCATGAACAATTGTTGAACAATATTTCACTTTATTTACAAAAACTGTATTTAAAAGTGTAGCTATATATAACCACTTCAAATCACTTCTTTTTTTTAAGTTATCAATGATAATTTCATCTAATAACTTAGATCAAATCTGATGTAAAGAGAATATTGTAAATTGCAATAAATTATTCAGCTCATTTTTTGTGTGAGCTGTAAAGTTGTATTCTATAAAGAGTGTATTTCAATAAAAATATTCCAAATAAATATTATTTTCTAACATATTAAAAATGAAAATGAACAAGAAATTAGTAAAAGTACATGCATATTTTCAGTATCATATTTTTATATTATTATAAAAATTTGTCAAACCTCATGAATAGTTGTAGACGTCCGACTTATTTTCTGCTTTTGTGCTGCAGTACATGCTAACGAAAACGATTCACGAGGTAAATTATTAACATTATTATATAATAATGTGATAATAACTTAGCGTTGTTTGGAGCACAGTTCCAATTGTTTACGGGTCATCTAGTAATATTTGTCGTCAAACAGTTATCAGTGTTTGTTAAAAGTTTAATCCACTCAACTGGAAATGTGGCTCATTAGTCTTAACTTAACTAATGGAGTAGAATATAACCATAGATAAGAATCTGTTTTATCATTTCTAATCAAAGAAAAAAAAAACAGCCATTTGCTTTGATAGCTAGTGCTAACACAAGTTACAGGACTTTGTAAAAAGAAATACAAAAACTTCTCAGATATATCTTTATCACCTCTGCTTAGTAGGTCCATTTAAATGGTTTCAAATACAGTAAAACGCTAAATTGAGAGTTTAATTTCAGCTAAAAATTGGGTCAATTTTTGGAAAAATCATGTTTGTTTTATTTTACTAAACAGTTAATAAGTTTTTTAATTGATTTTAAAATGAAATAACTTTAAATAAGCGTCAATCTATTTTTTTTTTGCTTACTTCGTCTTTTGTGACCCATTTATCTATTAGATACATCATACAGTTTGTCAAAGAATTGTAAATCACCCAAAAGGGGTGGGCTTACTATTTTCAATTTAATACCTTAAACGTCAAGAGTCTATCAGCAATGAGTGTTTGCTCTGGAAATGAGTAGGTCTTCCGGTTAAAAGACAGAGGGCTTGCTGTGTACTTGACTAGCTCAACGATTTATATGCTACAAGTTAGTAGTACAATTCTATTGAATGGTGAAAGGGTTCCATAATACCTAAATGTACAATAGGAACTATGAATGAATGAATTAAGGCCATTTTAATGCCTCAACGCGACATGTAATGTTGATCTTACATTGATTGCAGGTCTAAATTCAAAGTTGGTTTCCTTAAAGATAAATCAACAGTCTGTTACTGGGTTCCATCTGCCATTGTATGAGAGATAAAACTTTTATTTGGTTGCTATGGAAAGCACAGCAGCTTCTTCATCGATGGTATGGACAAGTCTTAGTTAGGACTGAGCCGGAGCCAGGTAAGCCCTGATTCCTATGACAGTGGGATAAACTGCTTAAAGCGGCACAACTGAGTTCAATAAGTCTGAAGTAGTCCTTACATTTCATGCCGATAGTCATGCTGCGTTATTCCAGTTTTCATGTAAATTATAGCATACTTGAGTTACTAGGTTAAACATAACCTTTACTTAACCAGTAAACCTGCTTCTTTTATTTTGCCAAACTTACCTAACATTATGGAAATCCCAGCCTTTCTCAATTAAGCTATCGAGTTATATTCTGCACATTTTTGGGACTAGAATAGTTTGTCTGTTCATGCTACCTCCTGATTTTACCTAGTGATTAACATTTCTCTAGCAATAAAATGTCTTAATGAAAAACAAAATATAAGGAGTCAAAATCTACAGTTAATACGATTAATAATTATTATACTTATTTACTCTAATTTCTAAAACAAAAATATATTCTATGATGAAGTTAAAGATAACAGAAAAGAAGGCTAAGGTTACTAAAACTGGTGAAATTCCTGGAAATTCAAACAAATTGAAAGTTAAACAAACCTTGCCTCTACCTAATTGGTAGAAAATGTCACTAATTACGGTGGCTCGCTTTGAAAACACAGTTCTCTGTTCACTTTTTCCTAAATTAGTGTTAAGTAATTCAAAACTGTTTGACTTTTCTCATCTACTTTTAATTATTGCTTAGTAATTCTTGTTTTTACTATTGACTTTTCATATTCAACTGCTGAAAATGTAACTCTTAAAGTTCAGTTCAAGGAGCATATTTACAAATGTTATTGAAATTCATATGTTTTCTCAGATTTTATTAAGATTAACACATAATTGACTCGTATTTAGTGATGCTGATATTGCAAATGTTACATCTTGTTTATAATTTAGAAGTGATTAATACCTTTAAAGAAATAAAAATAGAAGTGTAATGCTTAAAAAGAAAAACTAACAATTTTAGACTCTCTTTTAGCTCAACAATATAATCTAATAGTAATAAACATACTATTACAACAATTATTATTCAAATATCAAATATTTTATTAAAAAATAATCAATAGGACAAAAAGGAAAAGAACTGCATATAATAGAAAATATAAATAACCTAATAAATGAACAAATCACCAACAAACAGATGTAATATTCAAATCAATAATACACAATAAAAGACGATAGAATGGACATGACAATGACAATTTAAATTATAAAATAATGAAATGAGAATAAAAGAAATAAATATTAATAGTAGGCATTTTTAGCATTGATCGGTACTACTGGTTTTTGGAAGCCTTTATATCCCTGGATTTCATAAGTACGATTATTCCCAATTGATGGGATAATTTTTGCCAATACATTTTAGACCTGATTCCACTGTTTTTTTGTTTTTTTTTATCATATTTATGTTGTCTCATATGGGGTTGGATATTTACGTCAAACTTCTTGTTTACTATAGATAGCACTTTTGTCATTTTTAACGTCATGCTATTCGTGTACTATTGCTAGATTGTGAACATTTATAGTATATGTATACCTAATTAAGAAAATTAATGCCTACAGAATCACTGGAGAAATGGTTTACAACGAGTAGCTGAATTGCCGTAGAAAATGAAAACAGTTAACTGTACCAAAAGTAATGGAGTTCTTGTAAACACAAAGAAGATATGTCAAACGATCAGATATAAGGAATTTTTCTCTATACAACCGTAGTTTAAGTATTTTGTTGTTCTTACATATTACATAAAATCATTAAATTATCTTTTATTCAAACATCTTATATTAAGTGTTACAGTCAATTTAAATATTAACTGGCTTCGAAATAATTTTTAACTCTTTGTCAAACAGTGAACAGCAAGTAAAGGTTAGTCCAATTCGAGTTTTTAGTTTCTATAGCTTTATTGCGAAAGGAGAAAAAAAAAGTTCTCTAAATTTGCATTTTGTTCAGAAAAATGACTTTTCCATGACTCAATAGTCCCAAAGTTAGAGGGGATATTTCAGCTAGAACGCTTAATTTTTGGTAAACTATGAACTTGATCGATCAAACTGTGTTTTCAGTAGTGTGCCTACAATCTTATATATATACATCCATCCACCTATCCACATGCAAAATGATATGATCAGTCATAAAAGGACTTTAAGGACATGAGCATATATAAATCCTTGAACATTTTTCCTTGAGTGCTATACTTTACTTATGTAAACTAAAAATATAATTAGATGACGTAAAATATATTTTATTATTATGAAGCCAGTGATTCTGACAATGTATGTTAATAAATACTATTACACAGCTGGACTGAGTTCTTTAAAAACAGTAGAATGATAATTTGTAAAGAAAGATAACGCAGAGGAAAAATAATCTATCTTGAGTCGCCCAATAATTCCCTTTCCTCTGTTATGTATATGTGTTCGAATAAATTATAATTATTCAACCATTACTATGTAGTTAAACCTCTCTGTACATTTATAAAACATAAAGATATTAAGATAACATATATGGATAAAAAATATATGCTGTATGGTTGTCACCTTTTTTTTTATCATAACGGTTCACGAGGAACACATCAGAAACATATACAGAATTAACATACAGAAAAAACTGAATCAACATACTTCTATATTTTCACATATTCATAGCTATCAGAAGATAAGAAACCATTCTTATGCTAATATGCTAATATTATTTAGCAGAGAAACCACATTTAAGGATTACTTCAGCGCAGTAGAAGTGCCAGTGGTGCCAACTCACAACAGTAGGGGTAACGGATAAAATTTCTTAAGGAAAAATATTTAACAGAAATAAATATGAGAACATTTTTTTCTTGTCTGTTATAATACTGTTGGATAAATGTCTCAAATAATTTTTCCTCAAAAATAAAAAGCCTTAGGATGCCAAATAATCGTCGTTCAAAACGTCAGTTTATAATCAAGAGTAGTTAATCTTTGGACCTACTCCTCTAGAAATCTATTTGAAATTTAACGTCAACATTTATATGTAAAATAAATCACTAGTAAAATTTACAACGAATTTATGTATGTAACAATAAAAAAAAAATCAAATTTATTTGAATATGTGATTACTTCTGCCCTGATAACGACTTTATACAGGTTATTATTGAATCTGTGGATGAAGATATATTCAAACACTAAAACAAACTTATTTTTTGTGAAAATTTTTTTTTTAAGTTTTAAGTTTTTGCCATTATGAAAAGATATTTAGCTTGAGGCGCAAATTGCATTGAGCGGATCTTTATTTGCTTTAGAATGGTGGAAGGGATAATTGGTTATAAATTTATAGCTCACTTTTCCTCTCATTTTTGTGGTTGATTTATATGAACTGGTTTTTAAAGAAGAGATGCCTCCGGTAAACAGGGTGGGAAGTAATTCATTTTTATGAAGTGAACAATAAAATGGCAAAGTTATCCTACTATTGGCACATCGAGATAATGGAGAAGGGAAAAATTCCAGTTATATTATTCCAAAAATGACACAAATATATATTTAGATTTATAGCTTTCCTTTTCCTTAAACTAAGGCTCCCTAAAAAGATTCCCTGATTATAAGCAGAATTTATCTTCCTATAAGTTTTCCAAGGGTCTCTTCACTTCAGAATAACCACCCTCATATCTTATATTTTTTTTTCATTTCATTTTAAAAACCAACTATAAATTCGAAACAATTTTGTGACATTTTTAAAATTTTTAAAACTAATAACCCTAAATATAAAATGTTCAATTATAACTAATCTTAGAATATAATTTCATTTCAATTCAACTATTCAAATAATTGTTAATATGTTATAATATGACCATTCTTTATTTTAATTTAAAATAAAGCAATATTTTTAAATTATCCTCTACAAAAAATTGGTTCTGTTTAAACAAATATGTTCTTGGAAAGTTCATAAGTATATAATGTCTTTAAATTTACTTAATTATCCTAATGATAATTATTAGGAAGAAAATATTTTTGCTTTAGTTATTCTCCATATTTCATGTAAGAATCGGAAAAAACATAAGGTATACTACATGCTTATATATTAAAAATAATGTTTATAATTTTACTTATCTAAGGAAAAAAAATAATTTTATTTTGCTTCAGAAAATGATGAAGCAACATAAATTTTTGGAAGTAGGAGACCTAATCTTTTCACATTACAGACTTGTTTTTAATTCACCACTTGGGAAATCTGTTATAGAGTGGTATTAACTATAATGGAAAATTTCACAAATGACGTCTCCACACAAAAAAAAGTTTAATATGAAAACTAACAACGCGTTTCAAACACCTAGTGTTTTTCTTTAGATTTCCATCTGAGCTCACGGATATGTACGTAATATATTTTACATATATTTTACACGGATATATTTTATACATGTAAACCTGAAAAAGAACACTAAGTATTTGAAATGCGTTGTTAGTTTTCATATTATACTTTTTTTGTATGGAGACGCAATTTTTAGAAATTCCCTGTAAAATATGCTTTTATATAAGTTGTTTTAATGACAGAAAAATGCACAGTCATTAAACTGAATATTGAATATAAATATAACGACTCCATTTTTGATATTCATATCTTTTAAGTATTTACATTAGTTATTCCTGAAAAAAAAATCCTAAAAAAAATTTTAAACCTTGATTAAGGGGAAAACGTTGAACGCAAATATGTGGATTGAGAAAATTAATAGAATGGATTATGGGTTTGAAGAGAATCCCAAACATTGTGGGTTGCAATGTAATCTCTTTTAACCACATTGAGTAATTGATCCATGGTAAAATAAATGTTATCTAATTAGAAGCAGATATGAAATATTATTATTGACTCTTACTGCTATATCAACGAAACCAAAAATAGGTTTGAGAAGAATATCATCAATAATGTTCAGATCAATCAATTTACAAAATAATGTCTAAACAATATAATATGACACGAGTTAATAAATATGCAGTGAATACACAGAACTAATGGGTCTAAATTGAATTTGTTATAAAACAATTTAACAGTTTCATATAATATTTTTAACATTCCAAAAATTTTGTTACAATAGTGTTGTAAAGTTTACAACTTATTTATTCAAACTTTTCAAGAACATGGGCAGTTCTGCAATGACTATTAGATTCCGCATGTTTAGATAAATATTTCAAAATGTAGAATAAATCCTTGGAGATAGAAGTATTAATTTTCTCAATTTACACACAAATGTTGTTTTAATTACAGAAAATTAATTGTTTATAAGCAGAATTATGTATTATGCCTTTAAAAAATATATAATAAATTCTGTAGAATAAGAATATACATATAAGTGTGCAGTAAAAAATATACTTGTTTCCATATTTTTTTTATTTCTTATTGGTATACATTGTTATATATTATTGGTTTTTTCTTTTACTTATAGGTATTGAGTTATCTGGTATATTCCTTGTTTTTATATCCATTCCATGGTTAACGCATAACACAATAGATGGCTTACATTACGAGCTTCTAAAGAGAGAAAGTACAAAGAGAATTCTTGAAATGAAATATTAACTTAAAACTTAAATAATGAATTTTTACTGACATTTAGTAGGGAATGAGAATATACGTGAATTCGTTATATTTGAATATGAGAATATGTGAATATAGTTATATGAATATACGTGAATTCATTCATATAAAGCACTACCTATAAAGCAAGAATCAAATTTACAGATGGATTTGATTGTTGGTAACATTTGTGAAGGTAATTTAATTTATTTCTATGTGTAACTTTATTTGGCCTTACATATGTTTAAACTGTTCAAGTAGCGTACATACCGGTTGAATTTGACCGTTATATATTTGTATAATATTATCTAATCCAAGAGTTGAATTCATATCGGAGTGTATATCTCAAATTTCATAAAAAAAACTATAAATTTAAATGTTTAATAACTATATGACGTCATTAATATTATAATGAACAAATTATAAAAATGCATTGCATTGCAGGAGCCAATTTTTTCAATTCTATAGTTACAACCACAAAATAGTTGAAGACAAAGTTCATTTTATTTGTTTAATATTCTAAATGTTATTCCAAAACGGTTGCAAGATTACTGAAATATACTCTTATTTTCACGAACCTTTCACGAACACAGATGTTGCTTCAATGACTGCCTCAAATTCCAAATTTGAGATAAAATTTTTGACTGGAAGAGTACTTGCAATCTAACCTTAACTTAAAAATTTCATCAAATTTCATGTTTACGTATTTCTTAGTTGTGTATAATGATATATTTTGTTAGTTTTCTCTATTAGTTATTAATATTTGGTTACCTAGTATTTTCCTGTTTCTTTACATTTCTTCTTTCCTACTCAAGTTGTTCGTGTTGAAACACATTAACTTATTGCAAATGAGACAAAGTATTCTTTGGTGACATCTTTTTGATAAATCACTTACAAACGGCTCTGATGATGCTGTCCATAAAGAAGAGCCAAATACAGAAAGTGATATACATTTTTGTTTGTTTGTCTACAATCTACAAGCATAAATACTGGTAAAATCATTGTGGATTTCATTAAACATCAATAAAATATTAACATGCTGCTCTGTCAGATAGTTTTTTTTTTAGAAATTGAGCAGATTAGGTTGGCAGATGTATGTTTGTTTACATGCCGTTTGAGGTATAAATATTTTGCCAGCTCCGTGTTGTTTCGAAGCTCCGATCAGTAAGCCTCCCCGCTAGTATACAACCTAGTAAGGTTACATCTCACCTTAAAAATTAACCAACCTGAAGCACACATCTAATTTCTGGCCTTGATACATAAGCGAAACTAAATTTATTTCTCTCTTAAATATTTTGTTATTTAAGCAGCGTTAACTTAAATATTTAATTTATACTAAGAAAAAAGAATAACACTTTCTTTAAAAGTAACAATAAAGTGTACGTTTTTATTTGTAAATTAAATAAAATCTTAAAATAACAGCAGCTATTACGGTTACAACCAATTAACTTAAATAAATTAATATCCTTAATTCTATTAATTAGACTACAAAATTATTAATAAATGCTTAGATCAATGTTTCAAATTTGCTTGACATGTTTGACAGATTTTGTACTTATCTATCTTCGTGTACAAGAGTCCTTATCTAGTTCAAGGGGAACTAGAAGGAAGGACGGATGGATATATGGACCTGATGCCAACAACGTACAACAGAAGGCAGAATCGGTATATCTATAATATAACGTGTATTAAAATCTATAGAAATAAACTAATTTTTAATTAATTAAATCAGTTTATGTTTTATTTTGCATGACATTGCAAAAATATATGAAAAATATTATTTATTTTTATTTTTTCAAGATTTGTTAATCTAATAATTTAATACCCAGATATATGACAATTAGGTAAAATGACATAACTTGTGAATAACCAAACGTAAATAATAATTGAAGTAAACCACGTTCATATCTGTAAAGATAAGAAAAATAATGACAGACGATGTAATCTTGACAAACCTAACAATTATAGAAACGTATCCATTACTGTTTTCGTATCAGCACAGGATTTTAAATCTTTTATGAAGGGCAACAGTTACACAAAAGTGTAGAAACGTCAACGAACAGTTTGAAAATATGAGTCTCTATAAAAATGATATCAATGTTGCACAGCTATACCTTTCGTTGATAAGCGATGTCCTAAATCTAAAACTAAGCACTCAGAGTCGAGGTACTTTTTCAGCCTACCTGAATTTACATGAAACCTGTGGTCGAAGAATAGAGACAAGAGAGAATTTATCTTGTATATTGGATTAAGAGTTACTATAACTAATCTACTATGGTGATTACAACTTTATAAATTTTACATTTGTTTAGCAAGTAACAATAAATCAAGTGTATGAAAGACATTAATTAGAAATATCTTTAAGTCTGATGTATGGTTATTTACTTTTTTTTTTGTCCCTATACGAAGACAGGAGGTTGAATAAAACTTTACAAAAAGTAAATACCAAAGTTTAAATTTTGCTACATCCTCATAAAAAAAGTACAATTTCTTTAATATATTTTTGATTCATTTCTAATTCTATATGTTCGGTTGGTAAAGTGATTTTGAAAACGTTCTGACGCAAACTTCAAAGGTAAGGAGGCGGAGTAATGATGGTGCTTGCTCAATCGGAAGCAAAGGGAAGGAGAGGCCAGTGATAAGACTACACACAGGCTGTAATTAAGACCTTCATAAGGGCAAGATTGCAGGCCCTCAATGATCTCGTCTTTCCTTGTCGGTCTCTACCAGTTCTATTATTTCAGACATTTCGTCCAGGCTTTCAACTTCACTGACATTTAAATAACGCAAACCCTAATAGTAGCTAACAGACGTCTAAAAATAAACTACATCTCTATAAATATATTTCACAAATATTTCTTCAATTAAACATTAGTTAATGTTTGAGAACACATTTCTACCATTTGTTGTACTTTCATTATTAAATATTAATTTACTAGTTTGGAATCTGTATTATGCTGTTATGTTTTTAGGCAATTGTATTGATTTACTCATACTGGGGTAAAACGGTAAAACAATTTTGTTTAATTAATAATTCTGTGTGGAGAATTTCTATTACATTTTTACCCCAGTATTATTAAATATTATTTTCAGATTATAATATAAACATACTGACCGGAAATTAAAATTAATTTGATTCACATACAATTACCTAATTTGTTTTAGTTTCTAAAATAAACTACTATTGATAGTAAGGTGATCATTACCAAAAATCACAGTAATAATGCTTCAATAAACTGGACGGAAGGTATGTAATAATTAGTTGAAGCTGCTCAATTATTCAATAATTTGTTATACGATACCAACAATTATGTTCGTGAAACGAATTAATTCAACTGCAAACAATTGTAGGAATTTACGTATTTTGTAAGAAAAAAAAGGTTTCTTAAGACAATTTTTAAAACGTTGGTAAAATGAGTCAAGTGAATTATAGGAGGCAAAATAAATGTGTTATAATTGATTATCAATAATTATAAAGTTATAAAGCAATTTATAATTGTTTTAGCAACAGAATACAATCTGATTGATGTCAACATTTATCAAGGTAACATTGGTGTGGAAACTATAAAATTACCTGGATGGCAATAAAAATGAAAGAGTCTGATGTGGGTCATGAACACATTGGGATTTACAACACACATAGGAATACTATGATAGACTTGAAGAGATGATACCTGTGAAGTCTAAGGAAGAAGGTATGTAAGATAGTTGTTTGCGTCAATTGGTACTACCTTTCAAACAGGTCATACAACAATAACCAACCAACGACCAACGAGATTTTCCGTGCATTGATGCACGTTGGGGTCAGGCAGTTCCAAGCCAGAGGCTTTCACCTGCTTATCTGTTTGTTTTACTTTAATTGTTTAGGTCTGTCGGGTAGGTCGGTATGTTAGTTTTTGTCCTGTCTATGGTGAGTATGTTTCGTGGTCGTATGGTCTTTGAGTCTAAAGTTGTCAGTTATCGTTAATTTGGTGATCTGATTAGTCGGAGGGGGATTGGTTTCAGGGAATTTGAGGTCAAAGTGTTCTTACTAGCAGGTTAGGGTGTAAGGGAAGTTTTCTGTCTTTATTGATAGTCAGACGCCTAATGTAAGTTTCTATTGATTCCATCCTTAGGATCACGCTGAATATCGACATTGCTCGCATAAAAAGGAGCATTGGCTACAAGGCGAGCACACTTGTTCTGGACAATCTGGAGTCGGTTTTTGTTAGTTATCGCAGAGTTGTACCAGACAGAACATCCATAAGTCATGGTAGTTCTTATAACTACCCTGTATACAACCTCTTTCACTGCATGAGGAGTATCCCTTGATTTGAGGATGGGGTATAAATGACACAGCAACGCTGTACCCAGTTTGTGTATAATCTTGTAAAGCTCATTTCTAGCAACTTTTGGTGGAGCATACTATTGAATTTTGTATATATTTTGTTTAGTAACATGGATAAAAGAACTAGATTATCAAAAATGAAAAGTAGATTGAAAATCAATATAATGATAAGCAGAAAAGTGTTAATGTTACTTTACAAAACAAAATTTTATAAAGTATGCAATTTCTTACTTGCTACTATTTTTCAAACTGTGTAGTAGCCAACACACATTTGGTGTTGAGCCATCAGGCGGCACTCTGACCAGAATAAGCTAGAGACCCATTCATCTTCTCCTTCGTTTGTACGGTTGTGGCAGAGAGCTGTTCATGAAAGCAAATGTCTGGCGTTCATGATTTCGAGTATGAAATCTCTTAAAAATTGGTATTTAGCAAAAATGCTACCACTCATTAAAGTAGTGAAAAGCACAAATATTACATTTTTTCCAAGAAAAAACTTATAACAAAATGAATTTAAACATAGCTTTATTCAGAAATAATTCAACCTTTGCTAGAATATTAAACTGAGCACTTGTTCTCATAATTTAAGCTAAGATAACAAGTTTATGAGAAAGGTTGGATCAAAAACTATCAAAAAGTACTTGACTGAGAGAGTTATAATATGATCTATTGAATAAATGTCTGAAGTAGTTCATTTAGGTATATATCTTTTCTGGAAATGCAGTTGGGTGAGAATCTCAAACAGGTGAATGTTGGGTGGGGGTGTTACTTTGATAGACAGAGATACAGAAGGAAAGCTTAATTTAATCCTGTTCACAGCACACAGGTCTCGCTCTATTGAAGATCAAGCTCTCGAGTTCTAATCAACCACTCCTGCTTTAAACAGATTAATGATACCCTTATCTAACCAAACCCTCCAAACAACCTTTTGTCATGAAGCATTTCTCATCCATTCCTTCTCTTAGCCTAGCCAATATATAACAGGGGCCTTCTTCTTATCTAATGTCTC